>JAWWTY010000037.1:17698327-17758803 GCA_035222235.1 Margarornis squamiger
CACCTTTTCACTGTCAGGGTGACTGAGCACTGGCACAGGCTGCCCAGGAGCAAAAGCCATCTAGATGTGATCCTGGGCAACTGGCCCTGGGTCCTGCTTGAGCAGGGGGTTGGACCAGGTATGTCCAGAGGTCCCTGCCCACCTCAGCCATTCTGTGATGTTTTCAACAGTTCAACAGTCCTTCACTTCTCATACCTAAAACCCCTCAGTCAACTCAGCTCGAAGAAGCAGGACTAATCTGTGCACAGTAACATGCGATATCCAGGAAATCTTTTACTGTAAGATGATACTTCAATGAGCATAAGTGCAACGTGTATCAGGTGCCTCAAATCCACCCTTCCTTACTTTACACTGCTCACTTCCCACAGCTAGGGAAGTACATTGAGTAGCAATCATGGACATGCTTTGTAAATCTGACAGGCAGCAGAAGAACATAAAAAATTCTTTGTAATAGTGGTATGCAAAACGAAAAGAGGTAAAGGCTAAACAGAACTGTCAACAAACTAAAGTTATGAAATATAACATTATGCTTATAAGATTTTGAGAACCCTCTTCTGATCCAGATGAATTTGCCAGCTAAGATCTTAGATTCTCTTGGATGAAAGTATTACTCTTTTCCCCAAAACACCACCAAAGTATGTGGGTGAAACATACTCTGTACAGGGAGCCACAGGGAACATAGGGTTGTTCAATCCTGCTTAATACAAAAGACTACAAAAGTTTCATTATCTATTGAAGACCAACTAAGACTGCCATTTATTTACATACAACTCAACATTTTTAGGGCAGTTGAAGTACTAAAACAAATAACTAATTACAGTCAACATAGATGCAGGAATTTAAAGAGATATTATAGAATAAAGTAAGTTAAAGATCTATAATTAGAAAGGGAACAGGAATTTAAAAATACCAATTTGTGAGTTTCTAAAAGACAAGACAAAATATATATGTACATTTCTGCTTCGAGTCAAACACTACAAAAGCCCTTTTTCTCTACACTGATGAAATCCCCTTTCAGAGCAACATTTTCCGTTTTAAAGTCAGGGCTCATGTAATCAACAATGCAACCAAGCCCCTTTCTTACTTTTCTCAGGTGGAAAAACCTGTTGACAAATACTGGGTTAGACATTTTCAGAGAAAATAAACATCTGGGGGAAAAAGCAAACAATTACACAGCAAATTAGATTAGCTTGGTTCAAAGTATTTCATGAAGTTGATCTGAAAAATTGACCCTCATGCTTCAACAGTATCTTACCAGCATCTGTGGTACATTCTCCCCATAATCATCATCTGGCAGAAATGCAGAGAAGTAACTTAAATTTCCCTCTAACATCCATAAATTAAGGACTGCTCTGTATCATCATGAACGTGTATGTTACAGAAAAGGCATAAAATTTAGAGTGCTAGTTATTTGTTCATGTACAATCTGGCTGTAGCTTTACTTTCTTTCTGTTTATCTGGCAATTTTTCTTTTTTACAGACAACTATTTCCACTGAAAGGAAAAAAAAAGAAAAAAAGAAGACACTTTTAATACAGAACTTTACGGTGCCCATCTCTGAGCTGTTACTTTTCCACCTAAAATCCTGTCACTATTGCTTCTCTCACTATTCCCTTGCACTGGCTTCATCTTTAGCAAGACTGGTGGACAATTTTCTAAATATCACTTTTTAAAAGACAACACTCCCTTAGCACTTCTATAATTCTTTAGAAAGCCCTAAAGTCCTTTATGCTTTTTCTAAATTAGAAGCTTTAGAGGAAATAAATCTTTTAAGAAAGAACTGATAAAAGAGGTAAGTTGTAACAACTGAATGTTATTATGCAAACCTGTAAACAGTCTAATCAAAAGATGCTAAGCAGGATGTGGACAGTAAATGCTTCCTCCCTTCAAAATTTACTTCTGTGTTTGTATTACAGATATATGGGGGTGAGAATGTGCTTTTCTTACACACAAAACCACCTTTATGCACATGATCACAAGTCTGAGATTATTTAATTCTCTTGCAGACATCCTGAAAACAACCTTTGCTTGTTCAGGCTGCTGAGCATTTGTGTCATCTTGAACCTTCACCTCCAAACTTGAGTATTTTTGTTAATTGCTGTTTGACTTGCACTGTGCTACCAGCAGCAAGCAGCTCCGACTTGTTTTCTAATACTACAGAATGCACCCATAGCAGTGCACCCGTGAAAAAAAGTCAACAAATAAAAGTGTAAAAATTTACTCAGCTGTCACTTGCAATTAGACACAATGAGAGCCAGAAAATCCAGAGCTGTTGTTTATACTTGCTCTACAGTGAAAAATAAGCATTCCCAAACCAGCACACTTGCAGCAAGAACCGAGAAAACTGATCTTGATGGACTACAAATACTACAAGAAAAAAAGACTGTTTACAAGCAGTAAGTTTTAATAGCAGCATTTTAGAAAGGAAAAACTGAATATTTATTCTGCGAGTGTTGATGGTCTGTGTGCATTGCTCCCTCTAGTGTAAAAGCTAAAAAATCACAACATTCCTCAAAAAATCACTGAGCTTAGTAACAAACTTTCTTTTTAAAAAATATTCTCTATTCACATTTTCCCAATATTTATAACATAATTTCTCACAATTTGATACAAGAAAATACATTTACAGTTTCAACTGCTGACGTTCAAAGTTCTACTAACATGAAATGATCATACCAGAACAGAGCAGTGAATGTGCAAACTTACACCCTGTATTTACTACTGTAATGTTCCACAAGAAATTGGTAAGATACAATGTGGTGGTTTTTTTTTTTTCTTCTCTCCATTAGAATACTGACTTCCACTCTATGTTTCAGTTATTAATAGTGCCATAGAAGAATCAGGTCTAAAATGTAGTGAAGCACATCCTGGTATGTATGTACTATATCTGTTATAAAAATAAATCTGTAATTAAATTAATGATCTCTTTAGTTTACAAAAGGGAAGCTTTTTTCTCCCTCCAGTGTTGCTAGTATCAGCAGCAATTGAGAACTGGAAGAGAATGTAGGAAGTCTTCAAACAAATCGTTTTGCAATTATATGTATACTTCTTTTGTACAGGCACTTCATATTTTACAGATATCAACATTTATCATACAAATATCAAATGATCATCTTCCAACTTCTGTTGTAATGCAATTTTAGTTTTCCAGGGTCTAAGAGAGAAAAAAACCCATTCCTCTGTGTGCCAAAATAAGGCTGTGAATCATTACCAAGTTTTACACACGCACTAAATTTTAGTATATCTTATGGAACTGTCCTGAAATAAAACCTTATGCAGAGTATTTTGTTTGAAGACCCTTAACAAGCAGTCCTAATAGATGACAATTGATTCTACTGTCTCCATATTGTCCAAATTAAGCTCCATTCCATTTAAAGAAGAGCATGGTTGTATGGCAGATCCTTGAAGTCATTACACAAAAGTTCCATTTAAGGCAAACAACCAACTTTTCATTTTATTTTTCTACCTGATGTGGCTGTTACAGCTACCAGAGCAGCAGACCTCATTGATGTCCGTCCACAATACCTGCCATCACAGTTCTCCCTAAAGCTGTGTTTACTGTCAAAATTGAAAAAACTAATTGCTTGATCATTTATGAAATTCATCCAACAATTTCCAATTGCCAGAGTTCACCACAGGCAACTGGTCCCAGCTAACCAGAATACCTACCATCAAAGGGCTCAGTAAGGACGATACTGCCACAAGAGAGCAATCAGCTTCTTGAATTAGTGCCTCCATCACAGCTCAGTCATGGAGTAAAGAAATGGGCACTACAGCAAAATCTCAGGGGCTAAATTCAGGACAAAATTTACAGTTGAGAAAGAAATTTTATTTCAAGCTTCTAAGGGGGTATTACAAACAATAGAGAATAAAAACATTAAAAACTATTTAAAAAGTAATTGTCCCTTTAAAATAAAGATTCAAGCAGGTTTAACAATGAAGTATGCTATTCAATGAAGTTTTAAAAAAAAGATTTAAAAAGTATTGGTTTTGCTGTATTTGCTAATCCTTTATAAAAAAGCTGGGCATAAATACTTCGTGCATTCATATGCATTATTTGGTGTTTCATATTATATAACTTGGTACAGTATTTACGATATCACTGCAAAAGAGTTCAAACACAGTGCATTTATAAATAATGGAGCCATTATAAATCACATTGCAAACATACCTTGCCATTTTCATTGTTACAAATTCAGTATCTCAGTGAAGGTAGGAATAAAGTAGCTACAACAATCAATATCTTGACTTTATTTTTTTTTCTTTTTAATATAAAAATGCAGTTCTGGAAACCCACCCTCCTTCTTCCCCCTGCCCAAACATAATGCTTTACTTCTTAAAAATAAAAATAAAGTACTAATTCTATATACATCACATGTACCATACAAAAATGTATCCAAAGTTTCTATTGCTACCAAAGTGTTCTAAATTAAAAGTTACATAAATCCCCTCATTGGAAACAAAAGATTACAAGTTACCAAAAAACCAAATTACACACAAACCATCAAGTTATTTTATACAATTTCCAATACATTTTTCTCCCAAAGCAAGTTGTCTTCTCATGTGCCTGTATAAAAATGCATATCAATATATTTGTCAATTTTATTTTTCATTATAAAGCAAATTAATACATTTTCTACAATAAATAAACACAGGGAGGCACACATATCAACAAAATTAAATCAATGGGAGATAAATGGGATATGGTTTTGAAAGAAATAATGTGCTTGCAGGCTTTAAGCCATGTTTGTTTAAAACAAAAACAATCTTAAGTTATTTTGGGCAACAATGGAGTGTTTTTGGTGATTTGCAAGTGATGTACATAGTATAATTTTTATTGATGTCTTTCTCACAAAGTACCCTCCAAAATAATGCAACTTCCTTTCTTAAAATACATATTTGTAATTGTAAATTTACATCAATCTTAAATATGTGGTACTTTGTGCAAAGAGCAACAATTTACACAAACATTCAGAAGTCTTTTTCAGAAGCTACAGACCAAGGAAGAAATGATACAAGCAGCACCATACTGTATATGATTTAGGCAAACATATATTTGATGCCATTTTGATATTAGGCTTTAAGATCCACTAAACACCTTAAGCTGGAAGATGGTGCTTAGGTAGCTTAACCTCAGAAAGAACAAAAAAAAAGGTAAAAAGCATGGAAACAAAAACCAACTCCCTCCCCAGCAAAATTATAAAAGGAATTAAAGAGCTACTTCTAAAATCAGAATAAGTTAAGTGTTGAATATACATTTATGTACAATTATGAACACTATGAACAAGACATTTTAACAGGTTTAGTGGAAAATCCTCCAATCTACAACACAATAAAATAATTAATCAATATGGCAATGGTGATTTAGAAGAATTGCTCAACTATTTCAAGTTTGCAGAACTCAGCCACTGAATCAACAATTAAGGGGTTTTATCTTCAATACATTCTTAGACAAAGAGGTTCATTAGTAGAGTTCAAGTCTGTGTGGTATTTTTCATGCCTTGCTAGAATCTCTGTTAGTCAATATCACTGAAGTCACTGACTGGTTCTCCATGGACTCTACTCAGGTGATTCATAGCACGATCAAAAGCAATTCTTACTGCTTTTCGTATGCTTGAGTTACGACCTTCCATCATTTTTAACTTGTCTATGGTCTCGTCTATCCCAAGGGGAACCATTTTGGATTTGGGAAGCCACTGCCTGTAAAAAAGGGTAAAATAAGTATGTTAAATATAGAATAAAATCAAGAAGTTTGCCCAGAAATGTCAGGGCTACTATTCTTGTTGCTCATACAGCAGATCTGCTTTACCATCTTAAACAAAATGATGAAATACCTTTTAAAATAGTACTTTCTTTCCTTAAATATTTAAAGAACATGAAATATTAAGAAAGTCTCTTCCACAAAACAGAGAATACATTCCAATTCAATGAGAAGTATTTAATAACTAAGTATAAACTGAAAAAATTAGCCTAAAATACTGTCTCAATTTAAGAATAGGCAGCAGCAGCTAACAATAGACATAGCGCAAGATTCACCTGACACAGTATTGTTTCTCCTCATTTTTCCATTTCCATTACTACAAGGAATTTTCAGATGATGAATTTTTGCCTTACAACTAAGACGTCTCGATTTGGTCTTTATGGGAAAAGCTAAACTGGTAGGGAATTTCTGCTTAGCACGCTTTTACCCTGAAGCATGAAATCCCACTAACTCCATATTCAGGGTACTTTTCTGTTCTAAGCTCCATAAATATCTTCACATTCATGGCATAAAGAAGTGATAAGAGAAAAAAACTCTGCACCCAATTCATCCAGTTAAGGGAAAAGCATTCTAAATATTTACTTTAAAAGTGTAAATTAAATTTAGTTTGTTTTCATAAATCTTTATGGTAATCCTGTTTTCTTTGTTTTCATAAATCTTTATGGTAATCCTGTTTTTCTTAAACTAGACATTAAGGAAAACAAAAATTAGGCACATTACTGAATATCTAGTAAAAGTATGTTACTGTAGTCTGCAGTCCCAAACCTACAAATGGCAGAAGCCTTCCCTTTGTTTAAAAATATCAGTTTGGGAGACTACTGGGAACTGAACCAACTGGAAATCAGTCAAGTCTCATATAAAACATTTTATTTGAAAATTTTCTTTTAAATGAGTAAAATTGGCTATGGAAATATTTTTTTCTTAAAGCACTCTAAATTACAGCCCTACTGTACTGAGCAGACACTGAAGCAAAATGTGAAGAGTCAATACAAGGACACAGAGAGAACAGTATGGTAACAGCATGAAAAACAGCAGTCTATCCATTATCAGTTTTAACACACATCAGAGGAAGTATTAAGAAGGTATTTTTAACAGAAAGCTTGGCAAGTCCTCCAGATACAAGTGTTGAAGAACAACAAATATGACTATTTGAAAATCTATAGGTCATTGACACTGCTATCACAGACTGAAGGTGACATACACGCTGCAAATTAATGAAAATCACAGAGAGGGGTTTAGGACTAAAAGAGACAAAACAGAGGTAGAGTTATGAGTGCCAAAATACTCAGTCTAAAAGAGCCATGACCAAAAATGTTAGCGGGGTGAGGGTGGAGAGGATGAGAGGAAAGGAGCCGGAAAAAGGATTGAGCCTTTTCCTGACCATCTATGCAAAGTATCCATTAGAGACAACTATGCAAAATATCCGCAAAATTTAAGACCACTTGCATATGGTTCTGAATCAGAAAGGTTTAAGCTGCAGAAGACTCCGCAGATCAAGAAGTAATCACAGCAATTATTAAGAAAGTGGCTAGCAAGAACATGCATTACACCAGGAAGGGAGAGAAAAAGAGAAACAACGCTGAGTATATTTAAATGCAGATGTTCTCTATAAACAATGGCAGAAGAATCCTACAGAATCCTCTGCAACTGAACAATAATGATCATGAAGAACTACCAATTAGTTAAGAAAATAATTGAAGAACAGAGAGATTATGACAAAGGCTCTAAGGGGACAGAAGAGCAAACACCAGCTAAATATTTTACTTAAGTTATTTAGGTGTTGGTGCACTAGCACAGAGAGAGTCAGGAGAACGGCAGCATCAATAGACATCACATATAATCAGCTAGAGGGGAAACTGATATCTGAAAGTAAGCAAATTCAACAGAAAAAATGAGACATGGAAAGATTTACAGCTAGGTTGACATGTATGGTAACCTGGAGAGGAAAAACACAAAAAACTACAGAAAAGAAATATGCAGTTTGATGAGAGGCAGATGAGAAGCTTTCATGTCTAGCAAAAAAAAACAACAAACAAACAAACAAACAAAAAAAAAAAACAACAAAACAAAAAAAAAAACCCAACCCTAACAAAGAAAAATACACCAGAAAACCTAGCTGCCTTCCCGGCCCCCACCTCCAAAAAAATAATCCATCAAAATGAAAGACCACGGAGGAGGGGAGGAGAATGTTTTATTGTGTGAATTATTCCCCTTCAGTCTCTACACAGCATATTGCTGATACCAAAATAAATGGATAAAGGGAAGGTTTCCTGAAAAAATTTAGAAAGGGCTAAGAACTTCAAATGAAGAGTTAATGAAGCATTTAACTAAAGAGAGGTTAAAAATTCAAAGAAAATGCACTTAAGCAGACAGGGGAGGAAAGTGTTGTAATTTGGAAAGCAATGATGAAGGAAGATATATGTTAGACTATTACCCTTAAAAAATCCATTTAGCCAAAGAAGCAATTCTATTAGGTCAATAAATGAAACCAGATTGTAAATAAAACCAAAAAACTATTTAATGACTTATATTATTTTCTTCCAAACTGACCATAAAAAGATATCTTTCAATGATGATATACCTTGGTCCAAAAATAGACTCAAATATGAAATTTTAACATTAGTTTATACTGCCACAAAAATTGTTTCCATGGAAAGATTTTTCAATTTTCTTCTAGATTAAAGGCACAGATTCTTAATTTTAAGTCGCTGCATTAAACAATATATTTCATTAACATACCAACTTCTTTTATTGTCAAAAAATAGCACTAAGAATAGTTTCTCGTCTGATTTGGTCTGCATTTGTTCTCCAATTTTCAGTACATCCAGAGGTGGCACTGGTATAGTAACACCATTGTGATGGCCAGCAACACGAGGCATCTTAGGGTCAATAATCTATAAAACAGAAGAAAGGACAGTTTGTAATATTTAAAATCATGTAATCTATTTTCAGAAGTTAAGGAGAAAAATCATAAATTAAACAGCCACTGCGTATAAACTGACTTTGTGTTGCACACAACTTTTTGGCATAAGCATAGTGGAGGCACAGTGGCAGATTTAACTGAAAACACTGAAAAAACCATTTTTTATCCATATCAGTTCTTCTTAAAGTCCCATCTGAATTTCACTTAGTACAATTTTGAGACTGCCAATTAGGCTTCAGAATGAGAACGAGGATTTCGAAAAGCCATAACTGGACTTGTAATTTTGGGGTTTGAATTTCATATAAATTAAAGAAACAACCTATGTTAATTTCTGCAAAATACACACTCCATACTCAAATTCTGAAGCAAAAAATTTTTAAAAAAACCCCCAAAACAAACCAACAAAACCCAACAAAACCCCAACAAACAAAAATTTAAATATCACATTTCACAGCCAATTTAATGACTCAGTCTTTAGCAAAACATGCAGTTATAGTCACAAATTCTTTTCAAACAAAGGTTGAGGGAGGGAGGAATATGCTGCTAACATTAAACTAATCATGCTGATGGAAAAACTTTGTAATCAGATCATAGAATTACAAAGTGCTCAGCTTCCAGCAAAGAAGGGTTGTGTTACTCCATACCTGTTTCACCCATCTCCTACTCTACAAACTCCTGTTGGTTTTTTAGCATCCACACTGGTACCAATCATAATCCACAGTAAACTGATTATAGGAATTAAATGAACAGAAAGATAACACTGTGGGTAGCTCGTAGAAATCAGAAGAACTTTCTTTTCTTGACTGAGGTTTAATTTCTCAGTGAACTCATCCCACTCTCAGAAATATCAGTGCTGACATAAAGGAGTGGGCAAAAAAGGAGTCCTCTGGTCTTGATCAGCTTCAATCTAGTGCTAACACCATTCAGGAGACAATCAAATAATCAAATTTTCAGCATCTGACCCAGGAGTGTTTGAGTCACCTGTTGAGGGCACTTCAGCTCAAGTGCTCTGAATGTCGCCTCCAGAGATTTTAACCTGACTGTATGATTACATTTCCTGATGTCGTCAGCACACATATATTAGAATGATTGTCCAGTATAAATCAAGTCAAAGTGTATGAATTGTTCCTACAACCCCAAATGCCTGAAGCCAAACACATAATCAACATTTTCTCTACAAGCTTTGATGTAAGTAGAACTGTGTCTATGTCTCCTGTAATAACGAGCACAACAGATTTAAGTTTCCAATACATCATTCACAACTGGCTTCAATCAGTCAATTTATTCCATCTCTACATGTGTTTTGTTTCTTTAATGAACTGTAGAATCATGCGTATTTTTATAATCATTTTGTAGCAGAAAATATCTTATAATTCCAGCACTAACAAGATGTCTGTCAAACGCTTAATAAAACGATTCTTTAAATAATATATAATGCAGAAACAAAGACTACTGAGACAGCTGTACTGGTTTAAGCTGGGATAGAGGTAGTTTTGTGCACAGCAGGTAGCATAAGGCTATTTTTTGGATTTGTGCTGAACACAGGGTTGATAATACAGAGACGTTTGTGTTATTGCTGAGCAGTGCTTACACACAGCCAAGGTTTTTTCTGCTTCTCACACCACTCCACATGTGAGGAGGCTGAGGGTGCACAAAGAGTTGAGAAGGGACATAGCCAGGACAGCTGAGACCAACTGACCTACAGGATATTCCATACCATACAGCATCATGCTCAGTATATAAAGATGGGGGAAGAAGGAGGAAAATGGGGACATTTGAAGTGATGTCATTTGTCTTCCCAAGTAAGCCTTACATGTGATGGAGCCCTGCTTTCCTAGGGATGGCTGAACACCTGTCTGCTCATGCAAAGTGGTGAATGAATTCCTTGTTTTGCTTTGCTTGTGTGTTTGGCTTTTGCTTTGCCTATTAAGCTGTCTTTATCTCAAATCCATGAACTTTCTCAGTTTCACTCTTCCAACTCTCCTCCCCTTCCCACTGAGGGGCTGCAGGGGGCTGAGCTGCCAGCTGGGGTTAAATCAGGACACACAAGTATTGCATATCTCCAAGGACAGGCAGGGGACCAGAGATTTTTGATTTAAGATCTGATATTGTAATAACTTTACAAACTCAATGCATGGTAAAGCAGGCAGAATAAGCTACCTTTATTCAGTCTGAATGGCAAATGGTCAAGTACATTAAGTTCACACATTGTCTTTTCAGAACAGAAACACTATCACTACTAGGGTACTTATGGGAAGCTGTGTACTTACCAGAGCTGGGTAGGAGGGATATCCACTGCATTTGGCCCATACTACTTTTAGAGGCTCCAGAACAGATGTTGCAGCATCAGTTGAAATCCACATACTGCTATGCCCAACTTCTGTGAACAAATAAATAAAAAATTAAAATGTTCCAGAATGAAACTTCAGACAAATCTTCTGCAGTTCTTGGTTTCTTCAAACAGCTCATGATCATTAGAATCCAAATACCAATACAACCTTTCACACATACACCAATAAAAAGCAGGTACTGTTCATAACAGCTTTTCACATGATACCAGTACTTCAATTCAAGCCTACAGATACAGAACAAGGGTTTAGACACTTCTAGAAACAGTGTATCTTAAAATATTTTAGTTCTTAGGAAGCATTTGCAAATTCTAATGATCTTTTCCCTTTGCTCAAAAGCAAACATAAAATTACAGTACTCCACATAACCAGTTTCTTTTAAAACTATGATCCTGTCTAAGAGGTGATGATTTTAAAGATGCAAGTTGAACAGTATGTTTCTGAAGTGCTGGATATCCATAGAGAGATCAGCACCTGATAACTTAAAATGCTTGTCTGGTACACCTGCCTATTCTTATATCTAAGTTCTAATCTGCATTTTAATTTCTATTTATTTCTAACAAGCCCTGTTGGTCTCTCTGCCCTGCCCTTTCCTGCAGCAAACTTCAAGAAGATTAAGAGGGTTCCAGGAAGCAGCTGCACTAGTGGTTTATTTCTTCTCATGAAGCAGCATAATGGACACCTGAGTTTATGTACTGCACACTTCTACCAGACTCCTCCATTTCTTTTCTGTTGCACACCATGGGATTGAAGCCTGAGACAGGTTTAAGCCTTTCAGCTGACCAAAACTACAACTGGCTCCCTAGACAAAGAGGGATGCAGAAGACAGTGAGTTATACCCTCAAGATGGAACTGAGGGTGGTGATCAAAGGGGATAAGGTTATCAAAGCTCATATACTGTAAAGATGAGGTGGCACTTCCTGCATGGGGAAACATGGTACCAAAATACAGTTCAGCAGCTGCAGTTGCACTAAGGCAATACTTGATAGAAGCAGCTCTTTACTTGTCAATATATAATTTATTCCTCAATTCTTTTCAATCTGCTCCATTTAACATGGGCATTGCTTACTTATAATGAAAGGTGGCATGCTGATACATATTCTACCTCAACATTACAAAAAAGTAGTGCAGGATAAAAGTGGTTTAACACTTTGTAAGAGCAAGAAAAAAAATGTTTAAAATGATCACTTAAAAAAGAATTAGTTCAACCATTCTCCACAACAAGTAGCTATTTCTCTGCTCTATTAGTAACAGTTTCTAAAATATTCATATGCCAGTTAGAAAAAGCCATGAAGGTTTAGATTAATGCATCCTTCACTCACAGACTTTTTTGAAAAACCTAGATGTAGAACTGTATCTGATACATAAAACCAGTACAAAATCCTCTTCTTCAGGGCAGCTAACAAGAAACTATGCTATTTTCAACTGCAAAGAAAATGGTATTTTAATGCTGAGTAGAAGATCATACACAATCTGACAGGATACATGCAGCCAGACTCAGAGATTTCTCAGGTGTATACACGGTAAGAGTCTCAGAATTTTTCCTAGTCAGAATTTATTCCATGTGGTAATAGCAGGTTAGTACTCTAGCACATATGATTATTAATTTTCTTTTACAACACCTGTAAAAGAAACCTCATCTTTTCTTTTTCTTTCAAAACCTCTTTTATTTCCTCAAGCTATGAGAGACAATTCATCAAAATCAGAATCAGGTACTGTTCTTTTAAGTGTCTTTAAAGAATCAAAAGCAGAAACCAGCAGTTTCTGCAATGATAACAAAAACACTTTCAGAATGCCTAATGTATTTAAGTAGCAAAAATAAGAATGCAAGACTGTCAAATAAATGGCCAAAATTATACAGTACTATTAAGAATACAAGTATTTATAGTTACCAGCTGCAATTCTTGCTGCTTTGGCATAGTTTCCATTTTCAATGCATGATATCAATTCACTTCGGTCTTCCAGTGTGTGTCTCCGTATCAGAGCAGGTTTACCTTTACCACACTTTGGCAGGCTGAAACTGCAAAAGCATTAATATAAAAACCATTACTTGATAATTAGCAGTGTTCACTATAAATCAAAACTTTGAAAAAGAATTTAAATTTCATCAGTACAGAGTAAAATCAGAGCAGAAAGTCCTAAAGGAATGCCACATAACAAATACAAACAACAATGTAAAAGCCAATCCCCAGATTATTTTTAAGCACAGAATTGTCTGGTTATCAGCAAAAGACAAATGGCATGCAATTGTGCCTCAACTGCTGTACAGGTTGACAGATGTGCACAAATGACCGAAGGTGCTCTATCTTCCAGTATTACACTGGTCAAATGAAAACATGTTCCCTCTGTTCCAACAGTTATACTACACAGGAAACACAACTATTCTCTCTCAGTTTTTACTACAAATTCAAGTATTTTCAATTGTAAAATGTCTATACCAAAAAATTTGGTAAAATTTGTTTGCTGCATACTTGAATTTTCTTTAAGAAATCAAAGAACTGAACAGCAATTATACTGAGAATTTGATCTAGAATATCACTTTTAAAAAAGATGCAATATTAAATTGTCTTAGTCTCTCTTCTGAAAGCCTGTTTGTCACAACTGCATTAACACCATTCCTTTAACTTGAACAAATGAATAAAGCCTTCTGTTTTCCTCTAACGGATTCACCCTATACTCTCCTGTATGCCCTATCCTCACAGCCCATGACTGAAGACAGCTGCCTTTACCCAGAGATTAGTGTTTCTTTGGGAGATACACCATTGGTGATGGAGGCGTATTTATCAATGGTGGTAGAGATGACCATTCTGAGAGTCCTCTTTTAACAACAGACTTCAGAGAGAGAAAGTCAGTAGTTGGCATAGAGGTACCATCATCACTGCAGTAACTAGCTGGTAAACCACAGACTGATTGCCTACAGCTCCAAATCTATTGAATCTACCTTTCCTGACTCCATTTTGTAAATTGCTGCTCTCCTCCCCTCACCGAAATAAACACACCCATTTTTAGTGTTCAGGATTAGGAAGGTAATTAAACCAAAATAACATAAAATATAAATGTATCTATACTGAGCAAGAGAAGCATAGTCTGAATCTGTAATAACCTGAATTCAACAAAATAATACCAGTAATGCTGAAAAGTGTCTCAGATACGACTACAATAACTCAAAAAATTGAAATGCACTCTTCCTTCCAAAATTTATGCAATGCACTCCATGCACTTGAGTGTGGGTCACAAGCAATATATAAAACTGATATATTCAGTCTCAGATTTGTATTTCAGATTTACAATTTTACCTTGAGTTACACAAGAGACTGTTACTAGATGAAATACTAGATTCTGATGCACAGCGGCGACGAGGTTCAACTTTTCTTCCTGGAGTATCGTCTAATACTCTCTCTTTACTTTCATCTCCAAACCCATTTGACAGACCTACAACATAAAACAAAAAAAACCCACTCCTGCATCAAACTGGAAACTGCACCATTTTCATTAACAACTTTTTGTATTCACACAATGTATCATTATTGTTCTGTACCTCAAGTATTTTCATGTGACAAAAAAGAACATGAATAGTAACAAAATATTCAATTTCAAAACACAGTGTTATAAATAGGAGTTTCCTGTTGTCCAGATTTTAAAGACAGGATGAACACTTAGCAAATGTAAAAAAAAAAAAAAAACAACCAACCAACCAAACCCCCAAAGAACAACAAAGTAAAGATTATTATATGGGAAATAACAAATGGAGTATCAGATCAGTATTTGTATGTAATGGTTTCAACTATTTGGACAGTCAGGCTGCATAAGCTGAGTAGAAAAAAAGCCAAGAAAATAAAATGTTACAAACCAGGGAGATTTACCAGGGTTAAGATTAGAAAAATTTGAATAAAATGTTATAGTCATTAAGCCAAGAAATACTGAAAATCTTTTTCAAACATGGGAAGTAAAGACTGGTATGGATCTCCTCACGATGCTGTCTAGTTCTTCCTGGAAGTCTTTCCATGTTAGTGCATGCAGACTGACTGTTTTCCGTGACCAATAATCAATAATATACATATTGCTGTTTTTAACTAGCCTTCCACTGGCACAATTTTATATGCATCCAAGGATATTACGTTTTAATTCCATAATTGTAATGAAAACATTTAAAAGGCTTTTATATTACGAGCTACTTTTGATGGGCTGCTGTCAGTCCTGCTCTGGGTTTGCTAATTCACAAATAGTATAGTCCTTATTAAGCTATTTTTGTACTTGATTAAAGAAACATGAAGAATTTTAAGACACCAGTCTGAAGACTTTCCAGGATGTGTGTGTGTGGACATTAGAACTAAAAAGGAAAGAATCCAACAGAGAGACTCTAAAGCATCATCAGAAATGCACTGGCTAAAGGCAATGGTACCAGTCTGCAGTCACCTACTGCAAACTGCAGGCTACAAAGAGAACAAAATGTTAACACAAATTCAATTCTGTACATGCCTCTCACAAACGCAAGAGGGAGCTACCCATCCCAGTCATCCTGCTACTACCAAAGTCTTGAAGGTCCCATGATCTTTATACATTCAGACACAGGCAAATAAGATTATGTAATTTCATGTGCCCCTCCACAGAGTATTGCAGTATAAAACAATTATGGCAGAATTTCCTTTATGAAGTTTAATTCTACTAGTCTGTCTGCTACAAAGACCTCCGCAAAGAAGGCTGACAACTATGGAACTCGAGGTTGGCAAGATACTTTGTACAATCCAGCAATTTAAGGGATTTTGCCTTCCACCCCAGGAGACCTTCCATTTGAATTATCAACACAATTTTAGATTTTTAAGAGAAAAAGGAGAATTTACTGAATGTTCTAGAAGATTTACAGGTAAGCATTCTCTTTCATTGTCACTTAGTTGATAGTGTAAACATTCATTTAAGTGTCTGTTTTGAAACTCCTGTATTTGCCTTTGATTTCTTACAGAAGAAAAATTATAAAGGTAGTATTGTCCTCTCAAGCACCAAACTACATGCTATTGATTAGCCTTGTTTTCACTCTCAGAAACTTGACAAAAATAGCTGGAGATTAAGGAGTTCAGTCCTAGACTACGTGGAGACTTGTCAAAGGAGTGTGCTTTATGAGAAAGCTTAAATTCCCCTATACACTATCACAGTACACTTCATATGGCATCTGAAATGAAAAACTGAAAAAACATTCTGCAAAGGAAATCTCTTAGGTCTCTGCAAATAACTATTTTTTATTCTTCAATATCCTGTCAGATTTATTTTTCAAGTAAGGGGTATAAACTGTTTTGTTTTCATCCTGCCACAAGCTGAAGACACATTACTCAAGTTATCATTCAGGCATCAAGCTAATATGAATCAGCTATCAGCAGAAACAAATCAAATCACAGACTGAATTTTAAAGACAGATCAAGTAATGACTGCTACCAGAACCAGAGCAGGTTCCCAACGAACTGTGAAAGTGGAAGGAAATACCTGGTTTATTCTTATAAGAGCATGTTTAACCATTTATAAGCCAAGTAAGACTTAGGCACTTATCTCTACATATACTGGTTCTGTATGTATATGTACACCCAGAACAAAAAGGCTTCATATTTTTATTACTTCAATCAGTTTATGACTGTGCTGTCACCAAAATGGACATTTTAGTGCTCTTATTCCCTTGCGATGGTTGTCTTCTCATTGTCACCATGTCAGTACCAAGAAATATGTGGACAAAGCAACCACGTGATTGCCTGATTGCTGATGTTGAGAAACAAGGAACGCAACAGAAATGTGCAACTATAGCAATGGAGACAGCTCTCTACAGTAGAAGTCCAGTATTATTCTCGTTTAAACATAACCTATGAGTTTAATGACTCATTTAATTCACTTAAGATTACAGAAAAAAAGTTTTATCAATCTGTAGAATGGCTAACAATGGCAGTGTCCTAGTCTCAGCTGGGATAGAGCAAATTTTGTTCCTAGTAACTGGTACAGTGCTGTATTTTGGTTTAGTATGAGAATAATGTTGATAACACACTGATGTTTTGGCTGTTGCTAAGCAGTGCTGACTCTAAGTCAAGGACTTTTCAGTGTCCCATGCTCTGCCAGTGAGGAGCTACACAAGAAGCTGGGAGGGAGCATGGACAGGATAGCTGGCCAAATGCATGTTTTGTACCGTGGAGTGTCACATCCAGTATATAAACTGGTGAGAACTGGCTGGGAGAGGCTGATCACTGCTGAGGCATTGGGCTGGGCATTTATCAGTGGGTGGCAAGCAACTGTATTGTGCATCACTTTTTTCTCTTGGGTTTTAGTCCTCTTTTTCCTATTATTATTACTATTATACTCTATTTTGTTTCACTTATTAAACTACTCTTATCTCAATCCCCAGGTTCTTTTTCTGATTCTCTTCCCTATCCCACCAGGGGAGGGAGAAGTGGGGAAGTCAGTTGCCAGCTGGGGTTAAACTATGATGAGTGGCGGAAAAGAACCCCAAAATTTCTGACAAATAAGGAATATTAAAGTACAAAAGAATTTAGAGCTCCTCAGACATATTTGTCTCTTGCTTATGGAAGTGTGAAAAACAAAGAACATGTAAGGCTATCAGCAAGAGTAATTTTCTTGAGTATCAAGCCCCAGATGACAGGTGCTTACACAATCCGTGAAAATCAAGTTTATCCAGTTCACGTTTCAGACACTTTAGGAACAGGCATTACTTTACAAAAGGAAGACCTGAATACTTAAAATGAAACACACTTATATCTAGTCACAGATGCAGCAGTTCTGAAGTGACCTTGTAACCCAGGCAACAAAATCTAAGTGCTTTATTGCAGTAGCACTAATGTGCAAAAAAATAATCAGACATACTCCATTTATATGCTATAGCTTGGAATTGGACTTCTTTTAGATCATTACAAAACACTTTTCTCCCATGAATCATGAAATGTCCTGTAGCTGCTAGAATAAATGAGATTAAAGAAGATCTCCATTTGCTTTAAGGAATTTGCATTTTATTGAATCAGTAGATATTACTATGAATGTCAAATAAAGAAAATCCATGGGAGAAGTAACTAATCCTGCTTGCAGCTTTCCAAAAGCTCATGATTTTGTCTGATCAAATAAGCTTTCTCTATAATCATAAAGTGAAACTTTATGTCAGGTACTGAATTTCCTACACATACTCCCTCATCAACACTCCTGACTGACAACTCCTCCCTCCCATAAAAAGTTCTAAAGATCAAACTAAAAACCTTTCATTATTGGATAATTACTTTTTCTTTTCCCCTCTATTCATAAGTTTCTTCAAAAAAGTAGCCCACTCCCAGAAGCAGAATTCAACTTTTTTCAATTAAAAAAAAGGGAATTCACAAAAAAAAGTCCACTATCCCTCTTAAATGTAGGGTTACTGCCTTTCTAATCTTCAGCTCAACTTCAATTCACATGGAAAACTTACTGCCTTGTCAATCATGGCACATAACAACCTTTTTAAAAATAAAAAAAAATTCTAACTAAGAAGAAAAAAAGGTAAAGATGACGAGCTTCACACTTTTCCACAGTGCTGAAAACTTTATTTATCAGGAAAAGTTTTAACTTTTTCTCAACAGTAGCAGTTTGTTCTTCAACTGCAATTAAAACCTTCCCTGACTACATACATCAAGCAATCTAGAACCTTGTTGCCCATACCAAATTAACGGAAGCAGGAAAATGTAATTCCCAAAAGACAGCAGAAGCTCGGGAAAATCAATGGAGGAACAAAACTCAGGGCAGTCCAATGAGCAGCAGAACATGCCCAATGAATGCACAAAAAAGATGCCACAATACAGAACTGTGCATTTCAGACTGTGATTGCATCTTATGGTTCTACTGAAGCAAAAATAAAGAAGGCAAACTTGTACAAAATTATTCTAAAGCGACTAAAACTTTACTATGCTTGATCCAAAACCAAGCATATCCAAATGTAAGAAGAAGTGCTGTATAAAACTAGAGGTGAACAGCTGAGATGCAACCACTAAAAAAAATTGAGCATTCAAAAAAATGACTGCACACAGTGCACCAGCACTTATATAACACTATTTAGGCTCATATTACCAAGTAAGGACTAACCAAGTTCTGACTTGTGCACTTACCCAGAACCATTGGTGATAGTTTTCATTAATATATATATATATACACATTAAAGGAAAATGTGTATTTTATTAAAATAAACATTTTTTTTTTGTACATTTCACTTGTCCAAGGAAGATGAGATTTTTTTTGGGGGGAAGGGAAGAGGATGGAGATGCAGCATTCTTAACTAATCTGTTCTCACAGAACATGTTCTGGGAATAAGAACGCTGGGACTGGTAAAAATCTGCGACCAATCTGTGTCACATATACTATAACATGTACAACTTTGTAACTTACGGAAATGGGGCAATATATTGAATGAAGAGCATAGTTTCATATATGTCAAAGACTTCCTCCAAGAGTGTTCATTTCTATTTGTTTTTTGTTTTAGGGATGGCTGGTGTCTCCAACATGATCCAAAATAATTACTTCAAATGTAATTGTCTTTCTGCGTTCCAAAAGGATCATTTAATTGAATTCCATTCCATGTTGAGGACAATAGAAAATAATTAGGATCCAAAGAGATAAATACCCAGCATGATATTAGTTAATATGAGAACCTGGAAGACAGTGAAAAAGCCATTAAGTCTCTCTGAAAGGAAACAGAGCTTTCAAATAAATAGCCATCCTTACAGCACTGTCCAGAGACAGTGAGAACAACACAAGTGTCCCGTGTATTCTAATATTCAGCTAAAGTTTCAAAAGGGACAATCTAAATAAAAAGTTTCACTTTGATTCAGGCCTCTTTCTTGAAAAAGAAAATACTGAAAGCCATTGAAAGCACGGAATACAACCTCCACATGCATGATATGCATCAAGAACATGGCTTAGAAATGTATCTGAAAATACATCCAGTAAGAGTAAGAAAGGGGATGACACTGACTTAAGGGATTTATACATACAGGTGTGCACAGACAGGATAAAGGAATACTTTAAGGTAATAAATAAGCAGAAGCTACTGTATTCTTAAAAATGCAAACCTTGAAAATGGGCATAACGCAGTAACAGAAAGGCATCCACAAAGTTTTTAAAAAGTGAACCTTAGAGTAACCCTATAAATGTCTACTTTGAACAGTAAATTCTGGAGTGCTCTAAGAATATTAGATACAATTCTTCTTTTCAGAATACACAGATGAACGTCTAAGCACATCAAAGTTTACAGTGCTTAAAACAGTCTTCAGTATGCAAACAAAATAGGAGCCAGTTACTCACAAAGACTATGAAATTTGGTGTGAAGAGTCCCCTTGAAAAGAAAGCTTTACAAACTTGCTTAAAATTTGTTCATGGCTAAAAGATAGCAAAGACAGGTCAAGCAGAGCCCATGATGTGGTACCTACACACTAAACAGCAGCAGCTTTCAAGATCCTAACCAGGAAAATTTCACCTTTGAAGGTTTAAGTAGCACCCAAATGAAAACAGTTTGGTGGTTCCACGAATGGTCAGTTTGACAGGTTCCAAAAGAATGCTTAAGAATTCATCCTCTAATTACTAATTTTCTTCAAATCTGGGAATAAGAAGTGTCTCTGACTAATCAGATAAGACGCTGCTACAACAGCAGAATCTGATTTGCACAACAGAAAGAAAAACTAATCAACATTTAATAACTACAGCCTCCATAAGATAAGGATTGTATGTTGCTCTGACATACAATGGATGATTGTTCAAGATATTTTAAAATATGCAAGTGGGAGGCAATACTGATGGAGGAGTTAGAAAACATTCCAGAAAACTCTGAAAGGAAAAAGGAGCAGAAACATTTCTCAAAAAAAAATTTTACAACTTCTTCTAAGACTGTATCAGCTGTTCCAGTGGTACAGACTGATGACAGCAGTGTGTAATAGAAAATGCCATTAAAAACTCCACATACAGAATCTGAAGAATTTAAAACTAACTTTACAAACTGAATTCTTTACTCAGCTTTGGTTTATATAATTTATGACACACAAAACACACACAGATAATTGTAAAAATACAAGCTTTAAATGCCTGAATCGCACATACATCAATGGAATGTCATCCAGGATCCAAGAAATTACTACAGAAAGTCAGTAATATTTAGGACCAGAGACTACTTAAGAGCTTTTAAGATGGGGATCTTTTTTCCACACATTTTTTACTGATTTATGCATAAACACAAACAGTAAAGATCCTTTAGAAAAAACCCAAACTTTCTTACCCATTTTCCATTTGAAGATTTCTACTTTCTCAGCTACAAAATCCTAATATAAATGAAAGAAAACTTAAGAGATTTTTGAAAGACTTAAATCAATAAAGATTATTTTATCTCTCAACTTACAGAATGAAAAAGCATGATAATTATTTATCTACATACTGCATGAAAAACCTAGTGCCTAACAGTCTTTCAGAGCAGCCCAGCAGGACCTACAAAGGGAGGCTGTTGCACTTCCTAAATGGTAGGTTACTCCTAAATGGAACTAACTTGTGTAACTCTACAGGACTTTACACAGAGCTTTTACCAACACTTTTTCTTTCTTCTTTGAAAATAAGGGTTTCCCTGTAATTGTGAGAATACAACTTTTGGGTATGGTATCCCAAGAGGAGAAAACTGATGGAGAGAGAACTTCAGAGCACTCATATGTAAGCAAGTCCAGTCATTCTACTCTATTACAAATAAAACAAATAATTTACCATTTATTTGTCTTTTACAGATATTCAGAAAAACTGGTTCTTAATTTGTGGCTTATTTTAGGACAGGAGACAGAAAATTAAACTGAAGTTGCTACCTGAAAGCAAAGTCAAGGCAGAAATGTTTACCAGAGATGCTTCCGAGATGACATACAGGACACCACAGTAAACTGGAAGTCTTTGAATTACTTCAGTAAGTTACACAGCTGCATTCCTGGTCCTAATTTTCTATGCCTTTTCTACCTTGAGAAATATTTCACAAAGGGAGATTAAAACTTCACGTGATCTTAGAGCCTCCTGCTATGACAGCTTGCAGTATACTTAAGGAAGTGCACGATCTCAAACCTTTTAGAGACCACATCATCATACTAAAAAATTATTTCATCCTAGCAAAAACTAACAGCGCTTACAATCCTAACATTGTCTTCCTGGCTTCAAAGAAAGGAGCTGAAAAACCAAACGAAAAGTTTCAGTGCTCATGAAGTCAACCTGACAGTGCTTGAAGCATCATCAAGTGAAAATAATCAAGAGCTATTAAATACCAGCCCAGCATTACTATTTTTAGGCAACACTGAACAAAAGAGCCAAAAAAGGCTGACCTGCATGTTCGTATCTTTGTTTCTTAATCAGATGAATCTATACTTGCTTTTCTCCCCTCAGACCTAAAACACTTTTATCTTCAACATAGAATTGTTTTATAGAACTCAGGAGTACATAGCCATGCTTATCAGCTGAAGGTTGATAGTTCTCAGCATCTGCTTTTGTCTCCATTTTTTTTCAATGGCATACTGTTGGGAAGTAATTTCTGAGTGACAACAGTGTTATTACAGCTTCAGAAGGAAGGGAAAAAGGAAAAGTCAAGGAAGAAAATAGGAAAAAAAGGGAGAAGAGAAAGGAAAATGAAAGTGGGAGAGCGTTACCATGTCAGGACAGATGGCCTTCAATGTGACAGCATAGCCAATGAACATTGTTTTGATAGCAACAAAATAACTTTATTTTACCCATTCTTGAGTAATACGTGTTTCTTTGTATGGAATATCTTCTTAATGTGTACACTTTCTCTGTGCAAACCAAAGAAACTAAGTCTGGGTACTACACTGGGAAACACAAAGAGAGCTATCAATTAAAAATGTCTCAAAATATTGGACTGCATGCATGACACAGTGAAAGAGTACATCCTACCATAATTACTCTTTATGGAGGACATTCCTCTGTGCGTGGAACTATATAATCTATTCTCAGTGAGTGGAAGAAGAGGGAAAAGGAAAAAATGCACAAATCCATGCACAAATCTTCTCTGAGAGACATTGATTTGTAGTCCATTGTACTGTGGAACCATCCCACTCTCTCCACTCAAAAAAGAATGGGCTTTAAGTGACCAATACTTTTGACTCTCAGGTTAAGAGCCTAAAGTTGTTGGAGTCAATGGATTAATTTTTACTACTATCCATCTCTTAAATCAGACTTGTAGGTGAGTATGTGGGGGTTGGGCTACACAACGTTTACAGGCTCCTTCCAACTCAACCTATTCTATGATTCTACGATGTTCCAAACAGCTCAGTCGATTTGATCAACTCTGGTACTTTATGTGCCTGATACAGGGGACTTCACAGTATCTAAGCCTGTTGATGGTTGGTCATCTATACTCAGCCTCAATACTATGGCAAGTGTCTTCTTAAATAAATTAAGAACCCACTTATAAAAACCATAGGGTGGATCTCCAAATTCACTGTTGTTTTTTTTTTAAATATCTTCAATAAACCCCACAGTTCTCGGTTTACCATCTGCATCTCACAGAGAAAATAGTCTTAAATGTCACAGATGAAGCACATAGGGGACTATAACATTAATTTTTTAGAAAGCCAAACTTGGGCCAAGAAATGAGTTAAATATTCCCCCAAAAAATGAAATACCAGAATACAGTAAAAGGTTCCATAATTCCTATAGCGACAAGAAAAACAGAAGGGCATCTAGGAATATTTCTTTGTAATTACAGAAGGTTCAGTTATACTCATCTTAGAAAACACAGCAATTTTAAGTTGGGTACTAATAATTAATATCTTACATAATAACCCAAAAGAGAGTACTTTCAAAGAAATTAACATGTTTAAGACCCAAGAAAAATTTCCAAAATACTAGTGTATAATATACCTTATGTATGCAAACACTTCACAAACCTAGAAAAAAGCACAAACTCCATTTATCCAGGTGTTCATCAACCCTCACCACTCTTAACAATGTTGCTCAAAATTCCCTCCCTCTTAATAATATAAATCAAGAAGTTATATAGTATTTTTAAAGGTAAGGAAGTTAATAGTATGATTCTTTATATGAAATAAAACTAACGTCTTAAATGTCATTGCGAGTGCTGATTGGTATAAAATAGTTTTCTTCCCCCCCTTCTGCCTTATGAACTTATTTTGTTCCACATGTATTACGAAAAACCTCCCCTATATTTCAAAATGTTCCCAGAAATTAAACTGGCAAAAATTTTAGTAGGGCTGCCAGAATTCATTTAAAGTTTGAGAATGCTAAAAACAAAATGAAGAAATACAGCAGGAATCTTCTTTCCCCACCTTCTGCCCCCAATTTCTCTAGTTATTTTGCTTTATTTCCTTACCAAATGGCTTTAGATTCCTCAGTGGCCTATCAACTCATTAAAAAAAACAACCAACCAAACTTATCTTGACAACTCAGCAGTCAAGGTCCCATGTCTCTATACTGACAAACTTAATACATCGGGATAATTCCTCTAAGCCTTCACAATCTCCAATACTCTGGTTGCATATACACCCGAAAATTCTTTGTTTTCCAACTTCCTGAAGGCAGGAGGCTGAAGCTCTTTGACAAATAACTAAATTTCAAATAAGACTTCACATGAAACAATCACTGTGCATCTAAAGAAAATAAATAGCTTTAATCCAAAGTATCAGGACTGTACATTTCTCAATAGATTTAGTCAAATTACTGCGCTTTGCTCATGAATATAGGTATATATATATAGATATATATATGTACACACGCACACACACACACTCATTCCTGTCTATGTTAACCAGAAGAGCAATTATGCCAGTTTAGGTTTCTTTTCACTGAAGAACCTCTAGTTTAGTTTGTTATTTATTTAGAGGACATAAGTTTCTTAGATATACATGTTTTACTTTCATTCCCTCCATTCAGAGAATGGTAACTAATGCTGCACATATTTTAGCCAAATTAGCCTGTGTTTGAGACAGCCAAAGATTTATTAGAAATCAAGTACTGAAGAACTCAAAAAAATAACTCCAGACATAATCTCTATTCTTATCATCCCAAATGAAATTAAGTAATAGTGGTCATCACTAGAATATTAAATTCTATCAAATGCAAATGGAATTCATACACAGATTACTTGCAGGCAGTTCTTACGTGCCATCATTTTGTAGCATTCGAGCAGAAACAAAATCAGCCCAACACTGACAAATGGATTTAATAATTTTTAATTAATTTAAAAATTCTGATAGAAGAGGTCAGAGTATGAAAGCGAACTGCTTTATCTTTGAAGATTAGGTCATGTTGTTCAAGAGTCCTCTATTTCTGAAAAGTTAGGATTTCAATAATTATTTTGTGTATGAAAACCAACAACATATAGGACACCATAAAGTAGTGTCAGTGGATCCTGTATGTATCTTTCTTGAAACTAACTGGCAAAAACACCAACCCCAACTGTAATTCAAGAGAGCATAATAAAAGCGGTCTACAAGAAAAAAGAAACAACACAGTAGGTGTAGTTTTACTTAACTAAACAAGCTTTGGAATCTTCCTTTGAACTTCTTCATATAAGAATACAGCAGTGACATGAAAGGGGGAAACACTGAGGAGACCGAGTATGGCAAGGGACAGAAACAAGGCATCTTCAAGTAACACCAAAAAACCCCACTGGTTATTAACATGCAAGAAGGAAAAAAGATGTGACATAGCAGCTCTCAACCACTTAAAAATTTCAATGCTTTGCATAATATGCAAAGTCTTTTTTAATGCCTTTTTCAATATCCAGTAGAACAGGGGATATTTAACATTCACACCAGTCAAAGAAAACTGCAATACTAATTCATGTTCAACTACAGGGATTGCTCATGAAGTTGCCAACTCACAAGAATGCACTCAAGAAGGTGGAAGCACACCTTTTTCTGTGACTGGATGGCTTTGGAGGGAAAGGCTTATGTCTACTGAATTTTACGCAATAAAAACACTTTTACCTGCAGCATGACACTAAATTTTGTAAATTATAACCAAATAGAAAAATATATTACTGTATATTTCATCTAACTTTTTTTAGCATAACATAGACATCTGTATGAATCAAAACCAGTTGCATACACAAAACAACTCATCTGCTTTTAAATCTTGGAAAGCATCTGAGGTTTGTGCTGGTTTCCTGCTGAATCGTAACTCAAAATAACTGCCAACTGCAAATTGCTTAACTAAGTGTGGAGACACAAACTTGAAAATAACATGAGGAACAAAATTTCTAATGTGAAAGCAAAACGTTTGGCTGCAAACAGGAAAATGAATCACAGGAATAAGATCTAATAAGCTGACACATCTGTATCAACCATATATGTCTAAAACCCAAGATACTATTAAAGAACAACTAGAACTTTTTCATTATTTGGCTAAACTGTTTCAATTGACACACAGTCTCTTCTTGAACAGGTACAAATTTTAGCTATAAATGCCCCAAGTATTAGTTCTACATACATTTAATCTTGTGTATATCCTGCATATAGAAGTTCAGTAGCTTCAGGAAGAGACTACATATTTTTCTTTTAAAATAATAATAAAAAAGAATTTTAACCTTTGGATTTTATTCCTGTAACTGGGTTGTTTGTCTTGAAGATAAAAGCATATTTACCCCACATACATCTCTCCATAGCGAGAAAATGAACAAAAATGGCTGACTTTAAATGTATTCAGAAATCTGGCAGGTTTTGTTGCTGCCTTTTTTGGTTTGTTTTGGGTTTTTTTAACAATTAAGTCAATATTTCATTTAAAACATTTTTTCCCACAGAAACAATTCACAATGTCTAACATAGAAATATCATGGAATTAGTACTAATGTGTGATTTAGCACAAAATGATTCACTGTGTGTGTGATAAAATGCATTTTAATATTATTAATAAAGATTAACTCATTTCTATCATCACACTACCTTCACTTTGTTCCTGCTTCAGAACTAAAGTACGAGATCAAATCTGTACGCTCTTTCCAAGCTGTTATGGAAGCTGGGGCTTTCCAAAGAAGCAAAACAAACAAAAACTCAAAAATATAAATGAAAGACACTTCTTCCCACCAAATCTTACTTAACACTTTCTCATGATCACTAGATCATTCAAAAAAAAAACCCCAACAAACCAACCAACAAGCACCACTCCACATGCCAAAAAATCCCACAGTGGAAACAAACAAAAAACAAACAAAAAACAACTACCAAAGAAAAGAAAAAGAAAAATAAAAATCCCCCCCCAGCTCTTGGAGCACATCTTTACAATTAATATTAAACTTAAGTTTCTAACTCTTTCAATCAAAGACACTGTTTTCATACCTGCATATGGGTTACCAACATGACACTGAAACAGAGTATTTATTTCAAGAGTGATATAAAAGTCATAGCAATGGCCACGGATGACATTAAGGAAATATACTTCAGTAATTTCCTTATGCTGGTTTTCTTCCTCAAAGTGTTTATACAAACTTCTCAAACAACTGGAACTATGGTTTGCTAAGAAAAGGTTTAATTAATCTCTTGAGCTGTTCTGCATTAACATATCAAGATAACGTTTTCTTTAAAATGTTTTTTAGCAAATTCTCATTAAGTGCATAATCTTACACTTAGATTCTTCAACTTTAAGTGTACAGACTAAAGAAGAAAACCACAAGAAGTGTCATTATACCTTGGG
Source organism: Margarornis squamiger (assembly GCA_035222235.1). Taxonomy (NCBI): domain Eukaryota; kingdom Metazoa; phylum Chordata; class Aves; order Passeriformes; family Furnariidae; genus Margarornis; species Margarornis squamiger. The sequence continues at coordinate 17,726,036 of JAWWTY010000037.1, forward strand.
ATTTTAACACTTCCATAAAATACATGGATATACAAAGCACCTCATACACAGTCATCAGTTTCATAATGTGAAAATATGTCTGGAGTGACAATGCAGCAAAATGAAGTCATACACAGAATATGTATTTTTCATGCTCCTGTTTACAAGAGTTCTAGTTTTGAAACTGTGTGAAGTTTCCATATAATTTAACAGGGAATTTGCAGAAAAGGAGCTGATTCAACTTTCCTACTGGTTTGAACAAAAAGCAAATTAATTTTCTGGACTGTAATCACTCAACTATGAGGAAAACCTGTTCTAAGTGCTAAAATATGAAGATAAACAAATCACACGTATGTAAAAAAAAATAAAAAATAACAGGTATGTTAACTTTCCAGACACATCCATTCAAATAAGTTTTGTAAACATTTACCTGTATCCAAGCGCTTTACAGGGGACTCATCATCAACCTCAGAATCTCCACATGCACTCCTTGATCTTTTCCTTGGGTGCAGAAGTGTCTCCAACCTTGGAAGGACTACAGACAAAAAGGTTTTGGTCCCTAGCTGTGGAGAAGTTGGCTGGGTTTCAGTGTTCTTTGCAGACTTTTGGGGGCTTATACTTTTCGATTTGCAGAAGAGAATGGATGTACGTCTGTTTACATCAGTTGATGACTCAGCTACAGCAGAAACAGTCGACTCATTGAGATTACTGTCAAGTAAGTGTTCTGGAGTGTGTCCATTTATTTCTTTCTGAATGGAAGTGCTATATAATTCATTATCAAATTTTACTCTTTTGTAAAGCTTACTCTGCTCTGGATTGAGTTCTACTGGTTTGAGGGTTGGTGGTTCTGAATTAGTCTCCAAGTTTGAAGGAAGAGGTAATGCATCTGATGGTTCAAGTTTAGGGGGAGATTTATCTCCTGAAAAAATTATAAATAGAGTGTGATTTTTGAAAACTTGTAGTTATAAAGTCTATTATAAAACTCACTATAAATGTGCAGCCCACCAAATAAATTGTTGTCTGGAAACAAAGCATAACATTTTAAAAACAAAACTTGTCTAGCAACAATCTGTCCTAGTTAGTAGTTCCTACTTTTATACTGGGAACGTAACAGGGGTAGAAAAGTAGGTGTTTATAGTTGGTGTTAACAATTTATACCTGGATAAATACTTTTTACTTCTCATGCAGTTGTGTTAGTTTCATCAACTAAAAACTACAAAATCTATTTTTTTATTAGAAAGCTGGGATGGTGGATGATTATCTGTTAAATGCAATTATACTGCCATTCAAGTGAAATTTTTGATAATTTTATCTATTTCACCTTATAAATATTCACCTTATATGCCTAAGAAATATTTTATCAGATAAACAGTAAAAAAAAAGCATTTGTAATCTGATGTACTAGAGTGAGCTAAAATGTGTTACAAAATCTACAGAAAGGCAAGATTTGTAAAGCTTTTTTTAAAGGTGTGCCTATAAGTTTTACATACCAAGAAGAGAAATAAATAAAAAAATGGAGGAGGAAAAAAAGAAAAAGTTCCCCAAAATCTTGTAGCTTGATTAGCCACTAGTTGACATATACACACTTGAAAATGCAGACTGGATAGGAGAAATCAGAAAAACCACCCTCTACTGTTTTTTCTCCAGCACCCACCCCAGCACCTTTTATTTTAACATGATCCTGTCCCAGACAATTCCACTAAATCCATGCCGGCAAAAGACAATGGAGATATAACTGTGAGTGAATAAAAGTAGTTTCAGTTTTTCATCCCAAGTAATGGGAAAGAAAATAAACATTCTACTATCACAGCATGCCCAAATAAAAACAGAAGGCTGTCCTAATCCATAATTATCAATTCAAAAAAAATGTTTAAATCTCTCTAGCTTCCAAAAGAATCTTTCAAAATATAAGAAAGGAAATAGTTATTCTAGAGTAACCATATGAGACCAACGTATCATTTATGCTATCACATAAAATATTTAAACTTAGTTGATTTTTCTGTGCCACCTGAAAAAAGGTATAAAACCCCCAAGCACTTAAATCCTCTATTTGCAGTGGATATGTCTATATTGCTTTGATTTTGGCCCAGCAATGTTTACTTGGAAGTTAATGAATTCTAAGTGCAGAAAAACCTCAACCCTTCTGTTTAATCAAACAATAGCACAGCTCATACTAAAAATATATATTTTTAAAATGACTATGCTCATGTCATTTGACAGCACACAAGTCTTAGAACTGGTAAGTAGTATTTCAGGAAGACAGCAGAATGAAATGTAAAGTCAGATAAGCACATCTGAAGTACCACCAATTAAAAAGTTTAGCATGCTGAAGGTAACTGTTCTTTGTGAAGAAATTCTGATTTTCTTCAATTAGAAAGTATTCACAAAAAGATTTAAGAACATAAAACCACCAGAGAATTCTTTAGACAATAAAACCTGAATTTCATGGGGATATTCTGGTACCATACTTTTCACGTGATCAGACACTAAAAACGGAATTGCAAGGCGGTAATTCACAGCACTCCCAAAGTCAGCTCCTGTACAGATCCTGGGCACAGGATTCTTCTGCGTTCCTCATCTTTTTTGCCAATTTGTTTTCTTTACTCCTCTAAGTACCTTTCATTTGAGAACTGAAATTTGATCTAATTATTATTATTCTTCCCTAGATCAGAACCATAACAACAATGCCAATCAACCCTGGATCATGTTTTTTATTAAGTTTTATTTAAAAAAGCATACTGCAAATGTAAGAAAACTGTTACTGGTCACATTTTTTGCTAAACAGCTGAAGTAAAAGGCTATGACATAAAAACGTTAAGCTACAAGTAAAAAAGTTAGTGTACTCATTAGCTGCCAAAACTACCTTCCTACATAACTATATTTAGTATCACCATCACTTGATTAAAAAAAAAAATAAAAAAAAAAATCATTAAACATTCTGAGAATACTTAAAAGCCTCAGAACAAGACAATATGTTGATTCATGGATGCTTTTTCTATTTTTCTATCATCGTTCAAATCTCAAGCAAGTTTTATGTTTGGAAAGCGTTCTCCTAGCTACACTAAGAACTAAACACTACATTGCTGTTTGAATGGCAGTTAAGGACAGTCATTTTATTGACTTCACCTTTCAAAAATTTTGATAGCATCAAGCTGCAACAGATACTGTTTTATTTATTACCTTGCTTCCACTTTCCCTTGAGTTCTTTCCTCCTCCTATTCAATGCATTAATTCAGAATGAAACACATCTCTAACTCTCCTAAAGAAAAACAGTTTATCTTTTTAGAGCTGACTAGGAAACAAATTCAATAGAACTTTTTTTTTTTTTTGAGAGAGACAAGCTTTTCTTTGCATCATTTAAAAATGAGTACTGAAGACCTCAGAAATTCATTTAAAAGTCAAAAAGGAAAATTACGATATTCAATTAAAATATAAACTTAGGTCTTTCTAGCACATTGCTCTCATTGAAATCAACATCATGTAGCCAAGGGTAGATCCAGGTCTGAAACAAATGTTTTGAGGAGGAAGAGAAGCAAAAGGGGAAGAGCTGGGTAGATACAGCTGACTTGATTCTACAACATGAAGTTTATTAAGTCCTATCAATAGTTAGCTTTATTTAAATAAAATAAATAAATAAATAAAAATCAAGTCTACCCACCCTCCTCCCCAGAGTCTGGACTAGAGAATAAAAAAGGCTACAAAATACAGTACAACAGTCAGGAGTTTTCATTACCCTTGACCTAGGCTCACAAGATCCTCAATACATATTTTGACATTTAAGTGTATTTCCAAAAGTAAAAAGGTATTTTCCGCTCAGGCATTTCTGACTGCTTTTTGTATAAGATTGTTTTCACTTTCATTTCTTAACATCTGAATTTTTAAAAGCCTTGCTACTGTGAAAAATAATGGAGGGAAGATTTTTTTAAAAAGATCATTCTAGTCTTAAAGTATTTGTCATGATTAAGCAGCTATTTGCACATTTAAAATGCAAATTTTTAATTTAAAATAAATATTTTAAATTTAAAATTAATATTAATTTATTAAACTCTTTGATTCACATTATTAAAGCCCCTGACTGAAGAGGCTCAGAACAGTACTCATTTAAACCTGGTTTACCATCTTACCTTCTTCTTCTCCGTCTTGTTCTAATGCTGCACTTTCTTCTTCAAAACTTCCAATACCTGATTCTATTTGAGGAGCTTGGTTGTGTTGCTGACTTAGTTTGTTGCGAATAACGCTGATTTCTTTCTTTAGCAGCTTTGCTCTTTTGCTTCTTGACCCACTGGATTTCATTGCACAGGTCAGATCGAGTTTTTCTAGCAACTCTCTCAGCTGTTCTTCCAAGGACATATGTGTTCTGTTTGCAGGATTCAGTAACCTATCCACTGAAGTCAAAATATGTAGAGTTGCAAATGTGTTAGCATTTCCCAGAACATTTCCAATAATAAAAATACCAATAGGAGGAAAAAAAGAAAGTAAAATTCACATGGCAAAATAAAAAGATAGTCAAAAAGCTACATTGATTACAGTTAGAAATGTTGATATTAATTCCTACTATGTATTTACTATTCTTCGAGATCTGCATTTTGCTCAAAAAAACTAAGTAGTAGAGCAAAAAGGTCAGAAGGAAGACATAATTAATCCTTCCTACCCGAATAAACACGTTTCTTCTTGTCAAAGCAAAAAACAAAATTACAGTTACAAAAAAAAGTGTTAATTATTCTTCTTCACTGTCAAAACCTCAAAAAACTGATGTGTACGTCAAAAGAATGAATTTTAAATCCTAGTATTACAAACATGCTTTGTTTTTCAATTGAGTGGGTTATTTAAGAATGTGCTGAAGTTCATGAGCACTTCCCATGCCTTACAAGCCTATATGATCGTGTGAAAGAAAGCACTCAGCTTAAAAACCTTTTCCACATAAGTTGTTAAATTAGACTCTGACACTGCCAAAATCAGAATCCGGGTAACACTGATTTTTAATGACAGATCTAGTAAAACAGAAACACTAGAGTCTTTCAAGCACTGTTTTTAATCGAGGGGTGGGGGGCAGTCAGCAAACAGCAACAATCCTAAACATTTGTATGGAATGTGTACACTGTGTGTAATGAAAAATTCAAGCGTTAAAAATAACCAAAAACATCTTACCATCTTCCCAAGAGAAAGGCTGCGGTGACTCAAGTTTAGGCCGTTCAGGTAAGTGCATTCCAGTTTCGTTATTGTAACCGATTCCTTCAGCATCTCGCCTAGCTTGCCTGAGAACTACACCTCCTTGATCTCTTAACCGCACTGCAGCTCTATAAAATATTGTGTCTTTTGCATTGTACTTCATACAGTTGTCTATGATAAGATTGAAGTCTTCTTCAAACTCACTGAGGTTTTTATAGCCTTGTGCATCTAACCGCTTTCTCATGGTAGAGAAATCCATAGGATGTTTAATATGATCCAAATAGTCTGGAACCTTTGAACAAATATTTAGAACATGAATGGGTAAAACGGTCTTATTACAAGCAAAGTAACATTACTTATTAACTAATCACACATTTTAAACATACTTTGTAACTCCTCAATATAAGAAATTCAAAATGTAGCATAGTATTGCACATCTTGATATTGTAGACATTTGCATGCCAACAGAAGTTTACATATTAGAAGACTGCACACCTTGGGTAACAAGTCTGAGCTTTACTAAGAGATGCTGAAACTATGTTTTTAGAGTTCTGTGGTTTTAGGTACCTCTTCTCCCAGGCAACTAGTAACAGAAGAAGAGGAAATGGACTCAAGTTGTGGCAGCGGCAGCTCAGGTTGGTTACGAGGAAAAATTTCTTCACTGAAAAGGTGGTTAAGCATTGGAACAGGCTCCCCAGGGAAGTGGTGGAGTCAACATTCCTCCAAGTATTCAGAACAGGTGCATGTAGCACTTTGTGATACGGTTTAGTGAGCATGGTGGGATTAGGTCAAAGGTTGGACTTGATGACCTTGGAGGTCTTTTCCAACTTTAATGATTCGATGATTCTTTGTATAATAACAGATGTGTACGCAGTATCTGCACACACATCCATATAGTTTATACAGATATGTCTACATGTTTTTTGCACACATGTATGTGTGCACATATGCACACATACACTCTGTCTAGTTTCACCTGCAAATAAGAGCACAGTACCTACATTTCAATTTTTGATACCTTTTGAGTGTGCTTTATCAAAATCATATTATTGCAAGATATTAACATGTAGCCATCATTCCATAAAAGTATGTCCCAGAAAATATTTCAATATATAAACACTAAAAGTCTTTCATAGAAGTAAACCATAACTCATACTATAAATTATCAGAATAAAGATTAAAAGGTAACACTGCTTCCAACTCAGCATGCAATGACTTGTTTCTTGTATTTAAGTGCCACCAACTCTTATGTAAACATCAGGAAACACTGATGCAAACATACCTCTTTAAGGTTCACTGGCTGAGCAAATATACGAGCAGAATCCTTTTCCTGAAGTTGATCCAGAACTGATCGCAGAAGTACAGTGAATGGAGTAAGCTGAAGTTCCATAGCAACCTGTTCAATCTTGACCTAAGCAGGCAATAATTATCCAACTGAGCATTTTTCAATAACATACTGTATTATTTTGCAGCAATAGCATAATACTTTAGATATTAAACAGAATACAAATACATTTTAGTAAATGAGTTCAACATTAGTTTCAATATCATCAGTTGGCATTTGTCTGACATAGTTTTTCAGCTGATGAATTTACAAGGAAAAAAACCCAAAAAAACCCCAATCTTTCTCATTTCCTCAACTCCAGCTTCCCAGAACTCAAAATTTTATATTATATACAAAAAATTTGTTCCACTTTTAAATGTATTTCTTTTCATTGAAAAGATGTTACCTAAGAAGAGCTTCACAGTTCACCAACAATGTGAAAATAGTAAGAATTTAAAGGCAACATATTTAAAATTAAATTTTAGTTGTACTGCTATGTTCAAAGTTTAAATAAAGAAATTGATAAACATTTACAGACTACCTAAGAGCAAAACAAAGGGTAACTGGAAAGACAATATTCTATGTAAATTCCAAGAAAATAATTTCAAAGTAAATTCCAAGAAAACAATTTCAAAAAACAGAATCAACATCTTCAAATATTTGAACATCCTTCAGAACTTGCACTATTTTTGACAATATTTCAACTCCTCTTTAGCTTAATTTTCAGGCCATATAAAGAGTTATCAACATTGAAAGAGTCTTGCTATGCCAAAAATAAATTCTTAATGAAACATTAAAGGTGTGTGAATATACACATAATATAAATATGTAAATAAAGTTTAAACTAACATACATACATACATAAAATACATACATATAAATAGTAATACATGGATATAGCAAGTGGTATGAGAATGCACAACTGCCCTTAGGGACAAAGGAGCATAGCAGAGCTGGCAGATCTTTAATGACACTTTCCATAAAACACAAGAGGTCTTGATCCCCAGATGTAAGAAATTAGGAAAGGAAGGCAAGAGACCAGCATAGGTGAGTTGAAACCTGCTGATCAAACTAACAGCCAAAAAGGAAATGCACAGGCAATGAAAGCAGGGACAGGTATCCTGGAAAGACCAGAGGGACACTGTCTGGTTGCCAAGCCTACCTTCATATCTGAAAAGTCTTGGCAGTCAAGTGAAGACCCAGATGACTGGAAAAAGAGAAACATTGCACCCATTTTTAAAAAGGGCAAAAGGATGATCCTGGGAACTACCAACCTGTCTGCTTCACATCTGTGCCATGGAAGATCATGGAACAAGCTATGCTAAGCTTTCATGTGGAAGACAAGGATGTGATTCAGGACAGACAGCATAGCTCCACCAAAGGCAAGTCCTGCCTAACCAACCTTGTGACCTTCTATAATAGAGTAACTATTATCAAGCAGAGAAGGGAAGATTTATGGATGTCACCTATCTGGACTTTTCTAAGGCCTCTGACCCAGTCCCCTACAACATCCTTCCCTCTAAACTGAAGAGAGATGGATTCTATGGGTGGACTGTTCCATAGATAAGGAATTGGCTGGATGGCTGACTCCAGAGAGCAGTGATAAATGTCTCAGATTCTGGATGGAGATCGGTAATGAGAGGTGTCCCTCAAGGGTCCGTACCAGAACCAGTACTATTTAGTACCTTCAGCAATGATGTAAGACCAGGATTGAGTGCAGCCTCAACAAACCTGCAGATGACACCAAGCTGAGCAGTGCAGTTGACACACCTGAAGCATGGGACACCATCCAGAGGGATTGGGACACGCTTGAGAGGTGGGCTCATGGGAGCCTTATGGGTTCAACAACGTCAAGTTCAAGGTCCTGCACCTGGGTTGGGGCAACCCCAGGTATCAATACAGGCTGGGGGATGAACAGATGGAGTGCAGGCCTGCTGAGAAGGACTTGAAGGTACCGGTGGATGAAAAACTCAACATGAGCTGGCAATGTGCACTTGCACCCCAGAAAGCCAACTATATCCTGGGCTGAATCAAAAGAAGTGTGGGCAGCAGGTCGAGGCAGGTGATTCGGCCCCTTTACTCTGCCTTCCTGAGATCCCACTTGGAGTACTGCATCCAGCTCTGGGGTCCCAACATAAGGGCATAAACCTGTTGGAGCGAGTCCAGAGGAGGGACACAGGTATGATCAGAGGACTGGAGCTCTCCTCTGAAAAAAGGCTCAAGAACTGGGATTGTTCAGACTGGAGAAGCAAAGGCTCTGGGGAGACCTCACTGAAACTTCTCAGTAATTCAAGATGGTTTATCAGGAAGATGAGGACAAACTGATTTGTAGGGCCTCTAGTGACAGGACAAGGGGTAACAGTTTTAAATTAAAAGAGGGTCGATTCAGACTACATATAAAGAATATTTCTTTTTTTTTACAGGGAGACCGAAGCATGGAATAGGTGGGCCAGAGAAGTGGTATGTGCTTTATCCCTGGAAAAATTAAGAGGTTAGGTGGGATAGGCCTTTGAGCAACCTGATCTAATTGAAGATGTTCCTGTTCACTGAAAAGGGGTTTGATTAGGTGGTCCTTTAAGGTCCCTTCCAACCAAAGCCATTCTATGACTCTATGAAAATTTTATATATTTTACAAGTTTGAGTGCACACAAGCATGTTACTTGCCCCTACGTGAAGATTAAAAGACAGCAGTCCTTCTACTGAAAATCTGTGTGTGAGAATATTTAAATTGTCTTTCCGTCAGAAAAGTTACACCAAATTAAAAGGTACTCCATTTACCTGTTCTCTTTTCAATTTTTCACGCTTACGTATAAGCTCTATCAACAAACGCGCTCTTTCAAGATCATGGCGCAGCCTTTGCCAGTACTTCAATTTTTCTTTTAAGGCTTGCATTTCTTCATCATCTTCTCTCTAAGAAAAGAATCAAAAATGCTTTCATGAAAAGAAAAACACATACCTCTTTTTATAGGATAGTTTTACGCAATTACAGGACGTATGCACATGAAAGGACAAACTACTGTCTTACAGCTATGGCTCTTCATTATAAGCTTCATACTGCAACAAAAGAAAACCTATGGTCAGGGTACCTTCTAGAGTTTCTCAAGGGTCTAACTGATAACAAAATCTATAAGCTTGAAACCATTCCTATGGTGAAGGCTATTTTCATCAGAACAAGCAATATAGATAGCAAAGAGCAATCTAGAAATACAACAAGGCGCAAAATACAATACAGCATTTTCACATCAAAATTCAAACCAGCTGAACACCATCAGTTTCTTCAGAAACTCTAGTCTGGTAGAAACAAATTATTCTTGTGGTCAACACAGTTCACCTTACCCACACCCAGCAGAATTAGAACACACTTGTAACAGAATAAAATCATTACGGCTTCTGAAGAGAGGAGATGAAAAGCTGTTTATTAGATAATGCAGTAACCTCAAATGGTACTGCAGATAAATAATGGAGTAATACAACCTTTCAGAGAATGGATGAAAGAATTTAATTTACACATTTTTCAGAATAAGTACACTTGCAGTATTTAGTTTGTATTTGCAGTTGATTTGTACATACAAAAACCAGAGCATTTCTTGTTTGCTTTTACTATTTTTCATAAGGAAAAGGGAGGATATTGAAAAACTACATAAGTATTCAAACAGTACTGATAATTCATCAGATATAAGGACATATAGAAACAGAAGTACTGATATTAGTACCAAGTAAACAAAAGAAGTATCCGTTTTGGAAAATTATTACATTTAAAAAATGAGTATTTCTTAAGAGTCTCTGAAAGACATCCAAAACTTTGTGTGCTTGTCTGTAACTCGCATAATGCAACACACACTTGAAAAGTAATCTTCGGGGCGGGGGGGGGCGGGATTTAAAAGCTAAAATGAAAACAATAAATTTCAGAAGTTATAAAAAACAAGACAGAGTAATAAAGAAAAGTGGCTAAACAGATGAACAATGAACAACATTACAAATTACTACACTGAAAGCAATAACCTCCTTAAGAGAAGGAAAATTCAGAAGTACCATAGGTCTTGTGCAACTTTTCAGACAGGAGGTTCTATAAATATAACTGCAAAAAATGTCAGTTTAAAAACATTATCTAATAGATTTGCCAGTGCTATGATTCTATCATCTGCATCATATTTTATTGCTTTATGTACTTTGTAAAAGTAAAGGCAAGTATCCATAAGAACTATGAAATTAGTTTTATTCAAACCTCTGACTTCATTGAGGTTGAAAATCCTTAACTATCAACTATCTCTGTATTAGAATATAGCAATATGAAAACGAGTTTGTTCCTCTTTTCAGTAAGAAAAAGACCTAAACCCAAAAAGCAACAACAAAAAAACCTACACACAAAAGACCCCCAACCTGAAAATTGGAGATAGAAACTTCTAGTTCCCTTTCTTAATAACTATTACAACTTAACGTTATCACTTCTTTTAAGGAGCTAAATCCTGATGTAGACACATAACAATTTAACTGTTTGGGATCAGCATAGCTAAAAGTAAATTATGACAGAAAAATAATTAATGTGTACATTTTCAATTCCTTAAAATTCTCAGAGACACACTGAAAAAGGAAACATACACTCCCACTAACTGCTGTTCTCTACACCCCTACATCTGAGTACAGATCCCACGAGTGGAAAAACAACCCTACTCTCAACTGACACAGCTGTACTATTTTTTCAGTTCTACTCTTTTTCACGGTCAAAATTAAGTTGTGGTGATTGCCAGAAGTGGAAGCCTTTGCTTGCAAACATTCAGAGTCACTCTTTCGCCCTACATACCCGCACAGTTTATGATACTGGGGAACTGAGCCTGCTGAAAGCTAAGTCAACAAAGCTGTACTTGTTTTAGGGTGGGTCAGGAAACTTAAATACAGCAAGAAAAAATGTTACAGCAGGTTTTAGGGTAGTTCATTAGACACTTAGGTATTTGGCAAAACCTCAAGGTTCAGCTGCACTAAAAATACCAAAAAAGTAATTATTTAATCAGTTGCTTGACCAATTTCATTCCATAAAATAGGCACATACATGTAAATCTGCAGATGTGACCCAAAGTACCAAGAGCAACTCGTTTGCCTTTTTTTTGGACACACATTCACTCCTCTCCTGATTATCACTCTGGCTTGGGGATTAACAGCAAGTCTCCAATTTTTTGGCACTTCTGTGCAAAGGAATGTTGTCAGACTGTTTGTAATAGCTAAGATAATCCTACTTTGTCCTAACCTATTTACTATCTAACATACAACATATATCTTAATTAAATTAAAAGATACAGGCAAGCTGAAAAGAGAATTATGCACTGGTTTCCAACATCCAACCAGTAAAAGATAGAAAGAGGACTATGCTACTAATCTGTGCATACTAGCAGGAATACTGTGGCAACAGATCCCTCCTTATGCTGGATGTCAATACAGCCTCACTCCTTACGGAGACTGTAACTTAATATGAGCCAAACAAAAACAGAATTACAGTGATGAAACTGGACCTTGAGCAATACAACCAGTTTTACTAAGACCCTCTTCTGGGACTTGTATGCCAATCAATCAAAACCATTTAGTGGCTGCAATCTGTGTTCTTACTGAAATCTTCAGTGCAGGCATGACCTTAACTCACTAGCACCTTCTACGTTATTTCTCCTAACAGCAGCTTTCAACCTACCTCACTAAAGTAGCAACAAGCTTCTGCACTTAAATTTCATGCCTTATTTTTATTCAAGCATCTTTTAATTAAAGAAAAAAGTATAAAACAATCGGGATGTAAATTCTTTAAGAGTATTCCAATACCTTTCCTGAATTTCTAGGTGGAGAGAGAAATGACAGTATAAACCATTTTCTCAGAGGGTTCCTTGTTCCTGCACATGGTGAGGTAGTATATATAAACCAAGACCTTCACTCCTGGTTTAGAATACTTAGTTGATATAAACACCACCTTCAAAAGCATATCATAACTGAGCTCTGAAACACATTTATTTGGAAGTAAATCTACAACAGGAAAACCTCTCCCTTTGTCAAATTTGTTCTACATCTAGAGATCAAACCCACCTTCCACTGGGCATCTTGAAACCATTTTCAGAGTTTTGTTTCCTCATTACATTTCAGATTAAATAAAAATTAAAAAAAAATAAATCTCTGAATCTGTATTACATCAGTGTTTATGTTTCTTTGCTTGACTGAAAATCTAGGTTTCTTGATATTCTGACTTCTCACATAAAATAAAACGAATTTTCCCATCTGGACTGAAACGAAAAAAATAATAATCTCTATCTCAAAATTTTTGAGGTGTTCTCGTCAGAGCTATACCACAGCTGTTTATTAAGGTCTTGATTATAATTTGGTTTATACTTGGGAGTAACAAAGATGACCAATGCATTAAATGCTTTGCAGTTCTGACTGCTTTAAAAAATACATATTGAAAGTGCTACGAAGAAGGCACAATGTCATACACAGGACACTTGCTACTCACTGAAAAGCACTACCTACACCTTAATCATTAACAGAATCATTTAACAATCAGGTTGGCTTGAAACTTGCTCTTTCTTTTCAAAAGAATAAAGCGCTCCAATTTTTAATTGACCAATATAAATAGTTCCCAATTTATTTAGAAAATATTTTTATTGCTTTCTTACTTAAGAATCCTTCTATAATTAGAAAAAAACAAAAGAAATAATGTTTGTTCCAAAGTGTAAACAGGCAATGAAATTTTAAATGGGTCCTATCTAAGGCCTATTTTATTTTAATCAAACATCAACTACAATAATCACTTCATTGTGGTAGTTGCTACTTAAATATTTAGAAATGTTGCAGCCTGTTGCATGCCATCTCAGTAGAAGATGTACTTCCCAAAGACCAACTAGCATGTATAATTTTTTCAGACATTAACGATGGTCTAGTTCTATATTGCCATAATAGCCCTACATTTCTGTGCTTGACTTTAGTATTTTTAAGGATGCAGGCTCATTTAAAAAAATATTTTATTATCTGAATAAATGACTTTCAACTATTATTAGATAACTGCCAGACACCACTCTTCAGAATAGAAATTTCTCATGCATAAATAAATGATTAATCAAAGATTAAAAGTAGAATATAAAACATTTTAGAGAAACTAAAAAATGTATCGAAATGGAGCAATATAGGAGCAAGGAAAAAAAGATAAACAAGTGGTCAATTTATATTCAAAGATAATTCCACCTAAAAGGAATCCACCTAAATGGAATTTGAGAATCTCAGCTATGAGGAAAGGCTGAGAAAGCTGAGACTGTTTAGCCTGGAGGAGAAAAGGCTCAAGGGGGACAGAAATCTCACCAATGCATATAAATACCAGAAGAGGAGATGCAAAGAAGACAGAGCCAGGCTCCTTTCAGTGGTACCCAGTGACAGTACAAGAGGCAATGGGCACAACGTGAGAATGGATATCAGGAAACATTATTATTTTATTTTATTTGTTTTAAATTGTGAAGGTGACCAAGCACTGGCAGAGGTTGCGCAGGGAGATTGTGGAGTTTCCACTCTTTGAGATATTCAAAAGCCAGCAGCACATAGTACTGGGCAACCTGCTCTAAGTGGCGCTGCTTGAGCAGTGGGGTCATACCAGATGACCTGCAAGAGGTTCTTTCCAACCTCAACTGTTCTGGGAACTATTAGTTAGTTTTTCACATGAAAAGCTAAAAAAAATAAACACACAAACATGAAACATCAAAAAATTAGGAAGCAGTGCTGGCCATGGTATTTTTTATGACCACATCAATAATGACTTAATCAGCAAACAGAAATACACTTCTAACAAAAATAATAGTTCAGGTTTAAAGGGACGGAGGGGGAGGGAAATCTCAATTTAATACAAACAAGTTATTATAAAATTAATTCTTGAGTTTTAGAGGCTATTTTACAAGAACAATTCCACTGGAAGTCAAACACCTGGAGAACGGAAAGAACAATGCCAACTACATATTCTGTTCAATTAAAAAAGGTAACTGATATGCTCCACATCACGATGTTTTACAGCATTTCAAGGTCTCCACACATGGATCCTCATTTTTAGAAATTTACAATCCACAATTCTAAAACTTCTAAATCCACAATTTAGAAGTTTTAATTATTTTTGAAGCTACACAGTGACTTGAAACCAAAACAACTGAATAACTGGAGGCATTATTTTTATGTTTTTCAGTGCTTGACTGGAGTGTACAACTTTATAACCCACCTAGACATATTGTAGCTAGGATGAGTCTTATTGGAATAATGTATCAACATAAATTTATGCTTGTCTACAATCACACTTAATTGTGTCAAAAGTGAAAGAAGTTAAAACAGGTCTTTGACCTTCATCAACAACTTGCCCTTTATTCTGTTAATACTGAATAAGGTGGGCAATAAGGATCTGAATTTGAAAAGTCTAAACTAGCTGTTTAACCCTTTACCCTGTTAAAATTCACGTTTTTTTCAAGTGTCAAATATGACACATGCTTTATATCTTTTGACGAATTTAAAATATTTTATTTTTTTTTTATTTATTGCATAGCACATTGAGTAATGAGTTCCAGAAAACCACAATGCTAGTCAAAGAATAATGGTATTATGATAGTTTTGGTGACAGTATTTTTGTAAAACATTTAAGCAGAACAAAAGAAAAACTTTCATAATTATTTTTTTTGTATATCACAAATTAAAAAGTATTAGATAATTACCAATATAGGTAAGATCACTTCAGAATGAGGTTAATAATTTACTCAGTCCTGAGTAAGAGAAAGTTTTTATGTCACACTAGGCTTCCTAGTTAATTTTTCACTCAATAAAATACAAAAATCCTGATTTCTTTTTATAAGTAAAAAGTATGTCACATACCTGTTGTGTGTTTCTCTGTGACTGTAAACTGGACTGCAGCCTTCTCAACAGTGGAACACCATTCCTAGACAGCCTTTTAAGCAACCAGTAACTGTGCACTCGTTCAACAAAATGCTTCTTTCGCTGAATGGCCACCTGATTCATAATCTTATTTAATCTAAAACATGGAAAAACTGATATTGTATTTTTCACAGCAAAGTATAAAACGTATTTCTCTATGGAAGTTAAACATCAGATATATATGAACTGTAAAAACAGAAGTAATCACCATGTTACTAATTTCTTTCAGCAACACCCCTTCCGGTACAATTATTTCTGAGCAGTAAATTAGAATCAAATACATCTGCTTGACACTGTAGTTTCTACCAAATACATTAAGGTACTTTATAAAGCTAAAGGTAATCAATTTTTTCATGATTGTTATCTGAAGAGCAATCCGAGATTAAGGCTGAGAAAAAAGCTTTATATATTTTTCAGAATAATTTTCCTATTGAAAATAAAATCAGAAATAAAGCTCTAAATCACTGTGAAAGTCTTCAGATCATTTGTTGCTATCTACACAAAGAATTAGTAGTTTATTTTAAAGACGTCTTCAAACTTTTAACATAAAAACATGCAACAAAAAGCTTGTATTGCTCATCTATTAATACATTTTTTTGACAAATGAACCTAACAGAAAAGGTAAAACACAAGAACAGTTATTATTTTACCCCACACATACAATGAACACAACCACACAGAAGAGACGCAGGTGAGGATAGTTACGCAAACTATCTTGATCAATACCGATCAGTATTTTCTCCAAAGCTGCTTTTAAACAAATGAAATACTGTTTGCATATAGTCATTTAAAATACTCTAGGGAAGTGCTATAACAATATTGACTCTTATTTTTCAAATAATGACGTTAGAATGTCCAAGCCTCACACACAACACTCGCCTCTCAAAACTTACATTCAAAAAAAGTTTATCTGAAACAGATCTTCAGCTGTCTGTTCCTACAGTACCTTGAAATCATGGCAAAAAGAAGTTATAAAAAGTTAATGGTCATGTATGATAATGCAGGTAATTGTTACTGGTGGCAGCCCTTGCAAAATTAACATAAGATGCCCCAAGGCACCAATCACCTTTATTGTCAGACAGATTATTAATTCATTTGGGGGTAGGAGTGGGTTGGAGAGAGAGCTGGATGTAAAACAGCTACAGAAAAGATAATAATAAAATCTGTTAATTCTTCATTCAGTATATTGCTACCCATACCAAAACTCTACAATTAATAGTAGAGGGTTTATCAGATATTCTCCAATAAAATTTAATACTTAACTAGGCAAATATTAATTTAAGACGTGTCTGATTTGTAGAGCAGTACAATGAGACATTTAAGCAAAAATCATGAATGTATACAGATACTAGCATTTTGCTGCTTTTTCCTTTTAAATACTAGGAATAAAGCAGTTTCACAGGTATAGATAAAAGTAAAGTAGCCAAATAACTAAACAAAATGTGAACTTGTAAGTAAACCTTGGGTAAAATGATTTTTAAGAAGAGCTGGGAAACTTAAATATTTTTTCAGATAAACACACAAGTGAGTCAACACCAAGTTCACCAAAAGTCATCTATGCTTAGTTGGTTTTCCTGGGCTGTAGAGAAGACAAGGTGCAATAGATCTACTCAGTGCTACACTAACAGTAGCTACAGAGCTTTCAGTCATCACTGGATAAAGGCACAGCAAATACATGTTTTCTTCAAAATATAATGCCATTGTTTCTTTTGGTTCCTCAGTGACACTGCTTTTTCAATTAATAAGCCAGTTAGGCATTCTTGAAAAATTTTAGCTTAACTTAACACTTATAAAGCCTGCAGACAGACTTCAGACTGTATTTTAAGTCTCACTGGAGGGCAGATGCAGGCTCCAAAAAGATTAACTCAGTGCAGAACGACATAATTACAATTAATTACAGAATGCAATCAAAAATCAAGTAATTACTTTCACATCTCTTGGAAACAGTAAAACCTACTGAACCAAGCTGGAAAAAAAGCACAGCCAAATACAAACCTACTTGGAAAGATCAGAGAATCATACCATGAAGAAAGGTGCCTTGGCTTCATGCCCATCAGATGTGGCAAGACTAAGCAAACATCTTTAACTACAGCTTTAAGTACATTTGCGCATTCACATAATGAACTGATCTATTCATAGATAATTGTAATAGTAAGTGTTAAAATAAGCTTAATAAACATGTTCACAGCAGATACTCTCCAACTTGAAAAATACAAATAAACAGAAAGTAATTTGGAGAGCAGAAACTACTTAACAAGGGGTTGGAAACTAGTCCTCTTTGCCTTCCCTCCAAATAAAACCAAAGACTAGTTGTTCTTATTTCTTTTTCTCAAAATACAAAGGTCTGAGACACTTCAGGTATCTACAAAGCCTCTACACTACACTACGAACTTGCTGATGTAATGAGAAAGTCACATCTGCTTTTAGACTCTAACAAGGCACTAACTATATCACAGTTCTTTAATCATCTTTTTTAGTCTGACACTTCCATGTAGACTTTTACTGTCCCAAAGGCTTTAAATTCTGACATGCAATACAACTGTTTAGGGGAAATAAAACACTGCCATTTTAAAACCCTAGAACTAGAATAGCCTGGGTATTGATTTTGAAGCTCCACTCTTAGAGAGTTTCCTGTAGATTTCACTAACTTTTTTTTCCCCCCAAAAGAGAGATGTAATTCAAAAAAAAACATTACTGAAGAACAGGAGAGGAAAAAAAAAAAAAGTATGCATTTGACGCAGGTAAGGGAGAGCTGTTTGAAGACTTTATCATTTTGCAGTCCAGGATTTGACTTGCACAAAACAGAATTAATTGCTACACAGACAAATCCCCCACACAGAGGAAAAGCTTACAGAATTTGAGGCCCCTCCCAGAACTACATAAAACACCTCAGCAAAGGCATTTTTTTCTAAGGTGTTTTTTCCCAGTATAAGGGAATAATAATCACATTTTTCCCTAGAACTTTTTCCTAGTATAAGCACATCAGAAAAGAGCAGCTTTCTGTATTATTTTATTTTCTAATGGCAAGGCAAGCATACCAAGACATGGGAAAAAAAAACCCATAATTTTTCCTCAGCTTACTGGTTATTTAAGATAAAGTACACTGATAGAGGAATTTTTAAGTTCTTAAAAAGGTTCCCATGTTCCCATGAAATTCAGTAACTGCTGTTATATAACTGGTCTCATAAAAGAAGCATTAGGTTTCAAGCTGATGACCACTGCAGCCTTTTGATGTTTTGGCAGCAAGAATCATACTCATTTGTTTTCCCTTTTTTAAAGCTACATTCAAAAACTACACAGATGTCAACACATTTTTCAGAACTGTTTTATTCATGCCACAGCCAACTGAGAAAGCCAGTGCTACTTCCCTTCCCCAGCCCCACTTACATGGGACTGTAGAACACTGGTGTGTGCTACAAACAAGATACACGGATATTGTACAATTCCCTGCTTGACTTTAAACAGTGAAAGGCCCTTTTTCAACTGAACCTTTTAAATAGTACGTACAGTCTCCTGCTCACATGGAAATACTTGATGGATAATTTACCCTGTAAAGGGTGATACACTTAATGCACTGGTCAATGCATTCAGGGAGCTGAGTGTGTCACTTAGTCCTTGTTTCCTCACCTTTTATATGTATATATATATATGCATAAAATAATCTTTGTCAATGTAAGAGATGTGCAATGTCACAGCTTCCTTCTTCAACTCATGACTACCTTCCTCTCCCAGTTTCAGTTATATGTCACCGTGGCAACTATGGCAACTGGTTTCCGGGAAAAGTGAAACCAGTATTTTTGGTATCTAAGAGTGTGACAGTTTAACCTAGGAAAGCCAATGAAAGATAATCAGCCACTTTTCTGTTAATCATCACTAACCACTCCAGAGACCATACATGCTTTTTAACCCCACAGCTATTATTCTAGCAATACAATATATTAAAATTTCTATAGTACTTCTCCACTCTTAAGTTTTCGAAATATAAACTGGAGAGAACATTTCCTTGAGCAAGTAAGTGATTTTGACAGCATTACTATAGTAACTTAAGCACAGATTTAATTATTTTGCTCTCTGTGTTTTAAAACTAGCTATTGAATTTGCCTTTCTGTGCTAGGTTGAGAGTCCAACATTTTATTTACTGATGCATTTTCTGAAGCCTAAAAGTTACTCCAGGTACCAATTCTTTATTCCACATTTACTGGTATTTAAATAGTATTTGATTTTGAGTGAACATGTAGGAGGCATTTTATCTTGCTTCAAATGACTGTGAAACATCTATTCTTCTTGAGCAAACAGCTTGTAAAATTTTGCTTGTACAGGAAAAGTAGAACACAGAACTTGGGGTAAGAAAATACTGTGTAATTTCAGTCAATTCTCTGTCAGTTATACCAGAGTACCTTAAATAAGGGTACCTTATTTCTAATCTAACAACTACATTCGTGATCTTCCAAACCTTTAGATAAGGGAAAAGTAACAAAACCCCAAACAAACAATAGCAAAAAAAAACCCAAAACCCCCACACCCTCTCACACCGGAAAAACTCTTCTCAGAAAAATCAGGTGAGTAGATTTACTTCTGCCACTTCCTATACATATACAGTGACTTTTCCTTTACTTTTTTTTGTAGTAAGCATAACCATGCCACACATGATTTTGAAATCTAATATTAAAAGGCTAAATTCACATCAGATATATTAAAAATCACCTTTTGATCAGTAATAAATCAAAGTATTTATCTACTAATTTTTCTGCACTCTATAACTTGATCATTGAATAAAAAATTGCCAGGAGACAACTCTCAGACAATGCATTCTGAATATTATGTATAGCACAAGACACCTCTAAATGCCACCAAAAAAACCCAAAACACATATATATATATATATATATATATATAAAAGTTCATACAACTGGTGAAACTCAGAAGTTCTGAAAAATAAAATCACATGAACTTTGATCTTCATAACTACACTATCACATATATAATCATTGTAGATCAAACCCCTTAGAATACACACAGAATACCAATAATGCGCCTTACAGAACTAATGTGTTAATTTGTTTCAAGCTTCTTTGCCCTGTACGTGCAAAGTAAACAAAAGAAAAAAATTATATGTACAGCATATTCTTATACTCATTTAATAAAAAGGCCGCATTTAAATATGAGACAGCACATTCATCCAATGGATTTCTTTTTCTTTTTCTTTTTTTCAGGATGGGGGACAGGAAACATCCCTCAGACATCAAACATGTGACTTTTAATACCAGATATATACCATTATTTTTACTCAAAATCAAGACCTACATTTAGAACTTAAAAATAAGTCACACTTTTTCAAAAACATTAATTAATCCTTATTTAATAAACCAACCAGAGTCAAGACAAGCTATCTTCAAAATAAATAAAATACCACTGAGGCAAACGTACTGAACACCACAGTAGTTTTTTTGATTTAGGTAAATTTTTTAATTTTTTTTTTATTAAAGCAAAGGTCAGGATGACATCAGCAGTAGTTTCTCCATGTAACAGAAAGGTTTCAAAGCCATTAATCCAGACATTAATCTGGATTTATTCAGCTTCCAATTTCTTTGCAATGCTAGCTCTACCAATATTTTCCAATGTCTTTTTTTATGCTGAATTTTAAGTAGAATTTCTTATTCTTTTCCCCCATTTAAAAACTTCCTGAATGTATTAAAAAAAGTCTCACAGTACCCTAAAAATTGTTTAAAAAATCCCCAAAAGAAACCCACAAGCCACATATATGATTATGAAGTATCATCTGTGAATGCAGACTAACAGTATCTCAAAGACTTAGTAAAAGTTCCTTTCCCCTTACATTATGTTTCATCACTTCCTGTTTATTTATATTTATTTTTCTGGTCCATACTTCATTCTAGAGACAATCAAGACTTCTCTGTTGTGGTAACAAGAGTACATTTAATTACTTGGTAAGAAAGTTCAAGATAGCTCAACTGGATAATTATAAACCAAAAGAAAATACTGGTTCTGCCTTGAAACACAGAATAACAGAAATTCAGTTTTACTACCAGGAGTAATATACTTTCTAATAAAAGCAAAGGTCAACATAGAAAAATATGTTCATGTGCAGAACATAAATGCTGATTTGTAAAGACAGATGAAAAATTTTTTCTAAGAGTCTCAGCAATTTTTGCTCCAGTTGTCTGCTACTACTTACCTACTTTCATAACAATCTTTTCTCTTTTAATATTATGATGCAACACACCTGATGCAACAACATACAGTGTTCCTACTTCTTATGAAAGTGATGCTTTTTGGCTTATTTTTTTCTCTCTGTACAAATACTGCATTTCAAATACTTTCTTAATTTCAGACATAACAATTATGCCATGGAGAAACAGAAACTAAAGATTAAAGCAAATATTTATATACTTTAAAATATCAGCTTCCACTTAATACAGCAGTTCTTGCATGAATGGCATTTTAATAAAGCATTACACTGTATCTCAGTGTATATTTTGAAAATATTGAAGAGTAAATGTTTTAAATCACATTCTATTTCCTCCCCCCGCCCCGGCTACAATATCATACTTTCATAGCATTTTTAAAGAACGTGAATATTGACACTGGCTTTGCAAACAAGCAAACACATTCCAAATGTCTCTTTTGACCGTAAGATCAAGAGACTACACAAAACTAATGCTATTTTTACTAAAGAATCAAGCACTCAAAAGTAAGAGACATGACGTAGTTTTCCCAGGTAACACTGTAACTCTTTCATTTTGTGTACCCATCCTGCCTGCTGAATAAGGCAACAGTAATAAAGGACATGGATGAGCAACAGAGAAAAAAAAAAATCCATGAGAAACTGAACACAGAATCAGTACAAAAGACTAACAAAGACAAGAAGCTAGATTTAGATTGTCAAGTCAACCCTAAAAGTCAGGATTTCCTAACTTGAAAATTCTGGACATGCAATCAAAATAAAATACTTCTGGCATTTTTTAGGGGGGGATAGAGGGGGATCTATCTACTAGGCAAAACTGAATGATTACACATCACCAGTAGGAGTAGTACACTGCCAGAACAAATTCACCACTTTCTTCAGCCAAACTAGCTAGTGGGAGGCCACTTTTCTGACTACCACTTGCCAAGAGCTGCAGGTACTGTCTGTCCCTTCCATACACCAGAACAGTTTCAGAGTGTCCTTTCCCACTCTCCTCCCTCACATAACACAGCTGCTCTGGCCTATGGCTAACACGACTTTCAGTCTAAGCTCATTTCTTCCTTTAAACAATCAAGGGGAAAAAAAATAAAATAAATGCTGATGAGTACAAGCAGTACAACATAAGCAACAGCCTTCAACAATTTTATATTTTAATAAAAATTGAATGGAATTTCCTAGTAAAGAAACAACACATTTCTGCAGCCAGAAGGTCTGATGTACATCCTACATGCAAAAGAGTTCCCAGGTGTTCCCATTTATTATTACAAGTGCAAAGCAAGTTACAAGTCAGCATCGACAGCACTGAAAACTGAAGCCACCTTAAGGCTCTAACACGACCTACTGCAAGTTTGGAAGTAGATACTTAGGTATAGACTTTCTAAAATGCCAAGGCAACGGGACAGAATAGGCCCAGCATTAAAAATAAATAAACTAAAAACAAAACAAAAAAACCCCAAACCAAACAAACAAAAAAACCAAACAAAAAAACAAAACAAACCAAAACAAAAAAAAAACAAAAAAACAAACAAACCAAAAAACAAGCATTCATCTCCGATCTTGAATTAGTAGCAACTTCTGATCCTACACTCTTTTTATCGGTAGTCCCCAGATGAAAGTCTAGAAGGCCATATAATTAGATTAATAAATGACCTACAGAATGATACTATCTACGTAATTCAACAGCAAAAAGCTTAGAGTATGACATCTGTGTAAGAAACTCTGGTCAAAGTCATTCAAGGCAGTAGCATAGAAACCTGACCTAAAGCTGACCTAAGGCTGATACAGCAAATCATGAACTACAAAAGTTGTGCCGAAGTTATGAAATATGTTGTTCTACACCAGCCTTTTTGACATATCCTGAACATTAAGATAGCTGTTTTGGAAAACAGAATTATTAAAAATGGTGTTATTGAAATGCCCAGTCTTTCATACGTATTCACTATCCAGGAAAGGAAACAGCATACAAACCCTCCACCTTAAACTAAATGTAAATCGCAAGATGGTTTTCCTCAAGCGTCACCAGGTGTGCTCAGGGGCTACACCTACCAAGTATTTTCCTCCTCACTATGACCTTCATATTTGTGTACTTTCCCAACTACCAACTCTGAAGAGCCAGCAATACGTCAAGGAGACAAATAGTCTAGCTATTAATGATTAAGAAGCTGAAGCAAACCAAACATCTCCACATGTGTCTCAATTTCAACAGATGTTGAAAACATACTATTAAATTCCTCAGGAAAAAAAGCACTAGTGTTTAAATACTGAGTGTATATATATTTCTTCTCTGGTAATTTAAAGACCTTAATTGCTCTTCCCCAAAATATTCAAAAAGGCAAATCATGCTTCAGCTCCAACAGAAAAAAAGCATATTAAAAAGTAGATCAGAGAACAGGGATCATTTAAATGAAGCATGCTGTGAATTGATCCATCTAATTCGTTATTAGTTTATAGTTATGTATTTAACTCCTAGAGAAACACAAGAGTGTTTCCTAAATGGAAAAAAATAAAAACAATAAGAATAGACAAAGAAAACTAGACAACTGAGATTTGTATCTGCAGCATAATCATGTTTCCTTTTAATATGCCCATTTCTGTTTTGCTTTTAATTCAGGTATGAGTTTTCTAGGACCAATCACATTCACATGACAAAGAGTACTTAAGTTAGGGTCTCCCTCAGCTGAAGACAAGCAATTTATTATAAAGTTCAACTTTAAAATAGCTTTAAACTGTGCACTTTTTTACACATCTGACATAAAGTATATGAACTAGACTTGTTTTGAGAAATAAGAAAATAAGCATAAATAGAAGAAAGCTGAACCTCTCCACAGTCTTGACAAGAAATTTAGTCATTAAAAAGAAAAAGCAAAAACAAAAAAAAGCCTTTGTATTTCTGTTTCTGGCACCTAATGACACTGTTAAAGAAAAAGGCAAACTGATGATAAAATATTTTTGGAGTCTGGCTCTTTTAGAAGCCAACGGAAAGAACTGCCAGAGGGACAACTGAAAACATACATTCTAATCCTTAGTTCATGTTCTGTCTTAGACTGTCTTAAAAAAAAAAAAAGCAAAACAAAACCACACTAAACTACCAATTGGGATTGTACCAATTAAGACAAAGCCAAATTCTTTTACAACTCCCCCCTACCAAGGACAACAGTTCCTGTTTAAATAGCAGTATTAGTTGCCTACTGTCAACTTAAGCTTTTCTGCACTGTATCACTAAACAAAAATACCATTTTACCAAGCAAATCATAACAGAGAACAGTGCAATGAATCTGATGTTTGTAAACATCACACAGGAGCTGAAGGCTGTTTGTCAAAGTCAGTCAATAGCTTCTTACATTACCAAAACTTATCAAAGGAAAGGACTGCAGTTGCAAAACACATATTTATTTAGATTAATTTAACCAGCTTTAATTGTCCACTACCTGAGACTTGGGAATCAGCTATTTAAAAAGCATTGTTTACTTGCATTATTTTAAAAGCCCTCATTGTGTATTCAGAGTCCTGTCACAGTACAAGCAATGAGCCTGAACATGGAAGTGGTGCCTGTTTTGCAAAACTTTCCAAACTACTGTTCTTAAATTCACAAGAATTTAATTCAAGAATTTAATTAAATTTAATTAAATTAATTTAAATAAAACAAATATATTGATGTTGTAAGTCCTAGAGAAAAAAACAAATACTTCACAAAAATAAATTTGCTTTAAGTCCCAATAGTCCAACTTTGGATTTCTTGGTCCAAGTATATTATGTATCAAACATTCAGAAAAGCCAAACTGTATCTTTCTACCAGAGACTTCTGTCATTGCTCAAATCCCAGATACAAATTATTTCCACTGTTGAAACACATAAGTCAAAGTAACTGAAAGAAATCTGAAAAGAGATGCTACTGTTTTTTTAAATTAAGATACAGTTAAACTAACTGAAGTTAATGTTGAATTTTTTAACTCCTGAAATAAAGATGTTAAAAACTTAATTTCTACCGCAATTGTGTTATTATTTATGAACACATAACTTGCAACCTCCTGCTTTCTGATGAGTCACATCATGAACCATATCAAATCTAGAGCCATCTGCCAGACCTCTGATCACCATTAAAATATAAAAATACAACACGTTAAATGTAAAAAGTAATTTCAGTTCTGGTGCTTGTGGCTTATATTTACACTCAGATATGAAAAACTCCTGGAAGAACTGCAAAAGACACACTAATACTTCTTATATAGTATAATTTTGTAAGCAAAAGCAAGACTAGGATTAAAACCGTCAAATTCATTAATTAATTTTTGTTCTAACATAAGCATCTCACTGAAGTTACATGGCAGATGTTAGAAAGCATCATTATACAGGAAGGCCCATTCATTTCAGGTTCCATGACTAAGACTACATTATATAACTAACTTACCATCACTTACTTGCTAATTTTCTTTTAAAAGTCTGCAAGTTACCAAATTCATCCAAGTCTTGATAAACACTATTGCATTTGCAAAATGATAACCGTGAATTTCAGAAAAAACTCCTGAGAAGTTATTCTGCCCCACAGGAAAATAATTCCTCAAAGGTTTTTTGTCCTGCTTACATAGATCCTACAGTACAAGTTCATACTTCATTTAGGCGATATGAACAGGATTCAAAATGTATAGACACAGATACAATTTTTTTTATTTTGGGGTTCTTAAACTAGAAAAAGAAGTTCAGATTCCAAAATAACAAATAAAGCTAACCTTGAGCTTGGCTTGTCTTTTTAATATTTTTTAGTATTTTTTAAAATATATTTTAACATCTGCTATTCTGAATTCAGCAGTTAATTCTCAAAAGTACAGTGGATGACAACTGAACACACAAGATGACTTGGTCTGACAAAATAAAAAACAATAGGTTTTCTGAGGACAAGACAGAGCAGTTGATCACTTTCTAATTTCTCTGAGGAAGTTACTGCATTTTTAATGCAACTCCATAAAAATACAATGCACATAATTAACACTAATCCTCTGAGAAAAGCCTTTAAGGAAAGCATGTAAGAAATGTATGAAAACTTCCAAGTTGGCATCTAAAAGCATTGGTTTAAAATTAAACAGGTAATTAATAAAGGTTTCTTGCATTTGCTTACCTCTGTGGGGGGATATAAGGAGCAGATACTGTTGGCATAACTGTACAAGGTTCAACCACTGTTTTCTTGGCTTTTTTTGTCTTTTTTCTGACTTTTGATGTGGACCTAGCAGTTCTGACTGATCCCTCCTTTCTACAGACACCGTTTTTGATTTCAGCTTCTCCATAAATATTCAGAGGTCTCCGCGTGCAACCTGGTGGAGTATGTACATCGCAATAAGCAGTTTTTTTCACAGAGAATGTTGTTCCACTGCCAGTTAGTTCTTTCACAGGTTCCATTTTCATATATAGACCGGCCTTTTGAGCACACGTCACATGGAATGCAGTATAGCAGTTTGCTTTGTGGCACTGGATGCAGGCACCAACACCTTTCTGTTTACAGAGGTAGCATGTTAACTTCCATCTGGCTGGGGGAATGTTCCTGACACCATCAATTGGCTCAATAAAAACTGTATTGGCAAATCCAACTTCTGGAATCCACAAAGCACACACCACGTGTCCCCAACGATCATCATCAGTCTTTTTAAAGGCACCTCCCTTGTTTGGGCACAGCACACAGTCTACAGGCCGAGAGCGGGACTGCAAACAGTGTCTGCAGAGCCACTGGCCCTCAGGTATATATGGCACCCCATAGCATTCCTGATGTACAGCTAAATTACACATATCACAAAACAGGATCACATTGCTGTTCTGACATTCACCATCCATGCATATACAACACACTGCATCTTCATCAATTAAAGACTGATGATCACCCTGTTTTTGGTTCTCAAAATAAGACTCTTTCTCAAACCTATCCATAAGGAATTCAAACATATTTTGTGAAACAACTGACACTCCATCACTTTTCCGCTTATCATTTATCAATTCTAACCACGCATAATCTTCTTCATCCATGTCATACTCAACTTCATTATCAAGTTCTTCTGCTGACTTCTCAATGAATTTGTAATAAACTGGAGGTCTTCGAGGAGCCGAAGGGGGACTGTATTCAACAATCCGTACTTTTGGTTCTGGGAGAGGAGCTGTTGTAGCAGGTATACCATGTGAGCTTGGAAGAGCTTCATTTTTCTTTTTCACTTTGTTATTTTTATGCCGTTTGCTTCTCAGACAAACTGGTGGTCTTTCACTATTCTCTTTATTGCTGTTGCATTCACTCATTTCCTGGGCGGTAAGATCATCTTCTAATATAATCTCTAAAGGATCAAAGATACTGATCCTGTGCAGACGACCTTCAATTTCTATTTCAACCATCCTTTGAGCTTGCGCATATGTCAGGGTTTCTCGCGTGGGGGAGTGCTTAATACTGCATGGGGAAGACGAATGCCTTGCTGCCGATACTCGATGGCATCTTCCTTTTCTCCTCA
The DNA here is from genome assembly GCA_035222235.1 of Margarornis squamiger. Lineage (NCBI taxonomy): Eukaryota > Metazoa > Chordata > Aves > Passeriformes > Furnariidae > Margarornis > Margarornis squamiger. The sequence goes on from JAWWTY010000037.1 coordinate 17,754,114, forward strand.
TTTGGTAATGTTTACCTAAAATTAGAACAACAATTAATATTATGAACTCCACAAAATCATATTAAAATAATACTTTACCATAGAAAAGAAAAAACCCTTCAGTTCTATAGAACCCAATGTTTCTACTCAAGTAAAAAAAAAAAAAACAACAAACCAAAAGCCTGTAATTCTTACTCAACAGGACTGCTCACACTGTTTTGTACAAATTTAACCTAACAATCAACTGATCTTCTAAATAACAACTTCTCTGAGTAAACACAAAATCCTTGCTGCAAAAATCCTACAGAAGTGCTATCTTCAAGACCACTGCATGAGAACAAAAACATTTCAGAAGCACCACAGATTACAAAAAGTTGCATGTTACTTTGTAAGAAAACCTGCAACACAGTATTTCCTAATACCTTAAGGGTGCCTGCAGTTTGAAATTTTTTTCAATAGAGATTACTTCTTCCATGTTATTCTTCAGAAGGACTAAGTCAATTGTGAAAGAAAAACAAGTTTTCCCTGACTTTTTTTTTCAGTGCAATTTGAAACAGTCACACTATCAGCTCAATTACTACAGCTATACTTAAAGCTAGAAAAAAACCCCATACTTCCAAATTTGGCAAGTATGCAGTCTGACAGCCCCTTAATTTTTTTTTACTCTTCTCAATCCTTAGTGAGTCTATTATTCTTCACAACGTGACAAGAACATAATTGAACCTGCAGTGCCCAATATGGTTCAGTGTGGACAGCAACTATGAAATATTCCACCTGTAAAGCAGATTTGATTTGGAGCCAAAACACGTTCCCTGCTTTTAAGTATGCGTATACACACACCCTTCTCCCTCAACAGATTCTTCAAGAGTTGTTCTCAGATCAACCACAATAGATAAAACATTCCTTGTCTTTAAATCCAGTCCCAAGCTCTTTAACACAATTTTCAAGTTCATTACCTACTGCAAAAAGATCACATACCATATAAAAAAATATCCTTCCAGACAAACATGGGTTCTGGTCTCAGAATTTCTAAATTAAAAGCTTCCATACTTATGCCTTTTGATATCTTCACACTGTGTGGGGTTTTGCTCCTGTGAGAGCTGAAAATATCATAAACCTAACCGATAAGGTAAAGTTTAAAATTCTGTAACACTCCTTGCTTGTCAATAACCTCTGCTGCAGAAACAAACCTCAACCTTTAATCACCACTTTAAAGTATTAATAGGGCCTCACCATTTCAACTCTGCACTTTAAGTCAGTGCTGCATATTAGTTAAAATAACACATCTAGTGCTAGCATGTATTGCCAAAATAGCAGAGAAACACAGTAATCAAAACACAACTACTGTTAAAGACCAGCGTACCTATTTCAAGGAAGAAAACAGCAAGCACTGGAAAAACATGAAGTTCTCCAGGCTGTCTGTCTTTTGCTTAGTCTAGATGCCAATCTCTAAAGATTCGCCACCAAAGTACTGATGGAATTCCTTTTACAGGAAGATTACATAATTTAAGCAGGTAACCCTAAGACTGATTCCTGAGAGGCTCTGATCTGATCTATCTGCTCTCACAAACTAACTTTGCTTTCCCAATCTAAACTGGCTATATTATTCAGCAAGAATGGTGTTGCTCATAGATCTCTTATACATAACTAATTCTTAACTCTTATTTTTTTATAGCATAAAAACAGACAACAGTCAGTATTTAATCATGACAGATCTTTGATCTGCTCTATATAAACAACAGATGAAAGCCTCACTTCTTCAAACAAGTTTGGAGGAAATATTAAATAATTAAATTCTGTAAAATAACATAGTACTTGATCATACTGACTTCTTAACTGAGGAAAAAGTTTAAACCATTAATATTGCCACAGAAGGTCCAAAGATTGAAAACAAAAACATAGTGAAAATTTAATGAAAATTAAAAGTTAGTTCCCAGTTCCAAGATAGATTTTATAATTCAGAAGTAATACATACATATGGGAATACTGATTATTGTGAGCAAATAATGATGGATTCTTCATCTGAAACATACTCATGTGTCAATGTACAACAACTTACTACAGATCAGAACGGACTCATTTTACGCGACTTTGTTTGATATGTCTGTCTCACCGATCAAGGAAAACAGATACTTTATATCATGCTTACCTCATATAATTGCATTTCAATTCTGTCTAGATGTAAAAGTCTGGTTTTGTATTTTTAATGCCCCTTCCTACATCTTAGCTGATTGTGTATCTGTTCAGAGTGACTCCTGAGAATAGAGACTGTTTTGAAAAAAATACCAAGAAAGGGACAAGAGGTGTCCTTCAGAAATAAAAAAAAAACAAAACATGTATACCTTGTCCACACTATTTATCTTAGCCCAGCACCACAGGAAAACACATTAATGCTAGCTTTCCAAGCTCTCCATCCCACTCTGTTCCCAAGATTCTTAAAAATGGCTCCAAGCAGGCACTAAGAACAGGAAGAAAATACCAAAAAGCACAAGCATTCTTGCTTAAAGATTTAGTATTGCTTGCAAAAGGCAAATGAACTGTTTGAACCAGAGTGATAAAAGATAATTGAGCTAACATCTAAGTATCTTTCCTGCAATACTCAACAGTAAATACAGCCGAATTAGGAAACAAATTAAGCCTCAATTAAACACAGAATGGATACCCTACAAATACAAAGCAACGAACACAAAATCGGAACTGGGAGTACTCCGGACAAAATTCATGCAAATTTAGTGTGAATAACTTAAAAGCCCCGGAAGGCAAAGCTGTGTTTTGTTACGCTAAAATCCTTCTGTTTGCAAATGTTCTATAAATACTCCCGATGAAGACTAGATTTCTGCATGATAAATTCACAGAATCACAGACTATGCTGAGTTGGAAGGGACCCACAAGGATCATCGAGTCCAACTCCCGGCCCTGAACGGGACCATTCCCAGAAGTCACACCGTGTGCCTGAGAGTATCGTCCAAATGCTTCTTGAACTCTGTCAGGCTTGGTGCTGAGACCACTTGTGGTTTGCTTCTCCTAGGTAATTACCAGGTATCTTTCTCCCTTCCCCCACTTTCAGTGTCCCGTAGATCGATAGGAATCAGGACTACGATTCTAAGTTTGAAAGACAGCAAATTAAGCCAAGTTTCCTTTCAGTATTAACACAGATATCGCAGTAACCACAAACAAAATTGTATCAATGCATTTCTGTAAGCACTTTTCTGCCTCTTACAACGACTCAAAGACTGCAGGATGGAAACCAGGAAAGCTATCCACAGCTTTCCTCTCTTAGAATTACATCAGCTACTTCGGAAAAAATCACCAGCAGACGTTTTCTCTCACCAATAACAAAAGTACATGAAGACAGCTGTTTCCTGTGGAATACGGGGGTGTAAGGCAAAAAAAACCCCAAACAAACAAACAAAAATCCCCCAAAACACCTATCAAGGTGTAGGATAGCTAAACGTGAAAAGCACGATAACATACTTATGGATTACCCATCTCTGTCCTAGTTACCTTCCTCCTCTTCAAATAAACTGCCTTTGGTCCCTGGATCCCCTGCTCACTGGAAAAGGGAATTCCATTCCCAATGGGCACTTTCATGCAGACCATTAGAAAGACACAGGAATGCTCTTTAACCCCGGACAATGCGGGACGGTGAGCAGACCGTGCTCCCATGCTCAGGGGCGGACACCACCCAGCGCCCCAGGCGCGATGCCCCGGGCAGGGCACGGAGCGGGGGCTCACGGAGCCCGCCGAACCGGCCCGGGGCCGGCCCCCAGGCCGGGGCCGAGGGGCGCTGGTGGCCCCGGCCCGGCGGAAGGAGCGGCCCGACTGCGGGTCCCGCCGCCCCCGCCCCGGGCCCGCCCCCGCCGGTGCCGCGCCAGCGCTTCCTGCCCACGCCCAGGGAGCCTCCAGCGCTGCCGCCCTCCCCTCCCTTCCCCTCCCCTCCCCTCCGCGCCGATGGTTCCTGCCCGGCGCGGCGCGGCGCTCCCCCCCCCGGCCCCCGGCAGGATGGTTCCTGCCCGGGCCCATCATCTCCAGCCCTTCCCAACAGTCACTCCCTCCCCGCCGCGAAAATACTCGGCCCACAAACATGGCGGCTGACAAAACAGCTCCAGCGGCGCCCTCCTCCCTCCTTCCCTCCTCCCTCCCTCCCCCAGACCGCCGCGCTCCGCTCGCCTCCCCGCCCGCTCTCCCCCACCGAGGCTGCCGTGCCCAGCCCGCCCCGCTCTTCCCCCTCAGCGCCGCTCTCCCGTCCCGTCCCGTCCCGTCCCGTCCCGCCGCGCTGGGACCCGCCGGCTCCCGGCCCCGCAGCCCCCGCCCGCGGCCCCGCCGCCCGCCCGGCCGCACTCACGCTGTGGGAGCCGCCGAGGCGCGGCTGACAGACCTCCCGCTCCGCCGCTGCGGCCGACGCTCGGCCGGGTTAATGGCGGAGGCCCCGCCGGTGCTGCCGCCTGGCCCCGCGTCCGGCAGCCGCGGGCGGGCGGGCGGGCGCTGCGAGGGCCGCGCTGCCCGCGGCGGACACCCGGCGCTGGGAGCGGGGCTGCTGCTGCCGCCGGGCGCGGCGCATTCGTAAGGCGCGGCGCGGGTCGCCGTCCGGCTGCGGGCTCGGCGCTCGGCTCCCGGGGCTGAGCGGCTCCCCTCCCCCCGCGGCACAAACAATGCGGCTTCACCACAGCGCTGCGCCGACGGGGGGGAGGCGGAGAGGCGGGCGGGGAGG
>JAWWTY010000037.1:17758908-17769346 GCA_035222235.1 Margarornis squamiger
CCCGGGGCCGGCACCGGCCGCGCTCGGGACACGGAGCGGGTCGAGCCGCTCCCGGCGCCGTCGCGATCCCGCCCGGCCCGGCCCAACACAGCCCGGCCCGAGCCCCCCGCGCGGCCCTGGCGGATCGCCCGAACGCCCCAGCGCGGGGGGAGACCGGGGAGAGCGACGGGGAACGAACGGGGGCGGGACGCCGCTCGTTACAAAACAGAGGGTCAAAACTTGAAGCCAGTGGTATTTATTATCTGTCTGGGGGAAGTCCAAGCTCGAGATTCCTTACGCAGAAAATTTGCTTGAATGTCAGCTCTTGCGTGGTCTCCGGGTCAGGCTGCTGCTTATAGATTAACTGATAATAGCCTTACATTTTGACAGGGCAAAAGCAGGTTATTTCTGGCTCCCCCTATGAAGGACACCCTTTGTTAGGTATTATTTTTAAACAGCCATATTCGAGAACCGGAGGATTTTACTGCAATACATTTCTGCGAGGCAGCTGCACCCACATCCTTCAAAAACAACTTTTAGCTGGCCCAGCCCGAGACAAGCATTTGCCTGTGCCGGTCATACACAGAAAGTCTAGTAAAAAGCAAGTGGTTGAGACTAGGTGTGATTCTATTTGCCCATCAGTAACAACCATCCACTAAGAGAAGTTGGCTCAAAACAACTTATCAATTAATTTTTGTTTTCTCTAGCCCTACTATATTTGCTTGCCTCAAAAAGCAGTTGGTTGTACAATAAATCTGTTATTAGGAAATCAGAAATAGATACACCTGTCATTGTAGCAAGTGAATTAAGGTCCAGAGAGTTTAAGTAACTTTGCTAAGGAAATATTGTAGAATAGGCAAAGTACTTTCCAACTCCTTTCTTCCCCATCAGGAACCATTCAGCATGCTGATCTCTGAACCTAACACTTGTGCAGTGCATTCAGTGTAGGAATAGGTCCTTAGGATCAGACATAGAATCTTCAATTTCCAATATAAGAAAGTTTGTAGGAAGTATGGAGGCCATCTGGTCATTGGTATATTGCCTGTGAGGAACTACTCTCTGGTTATATTGCTTAAGCGATCCTACCATCAGTCCCAGGAGTCTTACAATACGCTGATGTAAGTTAGTCTTGTGGCACTGGAATTCAACCTGTGATAGAAAGGTATTAAAGAGGGAGCAGCATACTAAATCACACACATTAGCGTGCAGAGTATAAAAACTAATAGAAATTATGTTGTCAAGAAGCTAATAACAATACTGTCTATGATAGAAAATAAGTTGGTTTAAGTGATAATCCACGTGTATATACCGTGCAGCTGTACAAATGCTTTATAACTGGAGACAAGTTTTCCACAGAGACCTTGGCGGTGTCCATACTCTCACGTGCCTGAGGCACAGTAAGTTTGACCCTTTTCCAGTTACTTTTTTTGTCCAGATGGACTTTCATAGTCCCTGGACATCCCATTGATGATGTGGTATTCCTTATTGGTATTTGCACCATTTGACTATTTTTCTGTAATTTAAACTCATGCTTCTAGATCCTCTTAATTATTCTCAGTAGGAAGGTATGTGGAGTTTTCGCTACGGACCATCCAGGCTAAAACATGGAGCATATGTCATTCCTTGATATGGTATTTCAGAGTAATAGCACAAAGATCGAGGCAGGCTCAACACTTAGCTTTGTATTAGGAGCTTTACACTTTCAAATCACTTGTCATTTGACATTGTGACAGGCTACCAGAGCAGGATCCTCAACCCCTCCATGTTAAGTATTAGTACATTAGTCCATGTATTTTAAAATACAGCAATATGTAGTATTGTCTGAGGCATCTGACCAGTCCTCTGCACATGCCTCTATAACCTCAGAGATGTCACCTTTGCCTTTCCACCTCACAAGAGACACTTGGCTAGTCAAAAGAATACACTTCTACCAGGATACAATTCAATTTCACACCAAAAATGGCCCTCTGATCCCTAGTTTGATGGCAACAGGCCCCTCCCCACCCTGGCACCAGTTTAACATGTGCAAGGGCCTTCAGTCCCAGTCCATCAGAATCTTCACACCCCAATCCGGCAGCATCAAATTGTTAATAAAGTTGCCACTGTTGCCTCACCCTGCATGGAAAACTTCCACAGAAGGAGGATCTTCCGCCTATCAGCTTTCACCTCCATTAGTTACCAAATTCTCAACAGAATCACACAAGAAAGATCATGTAAGCAAACACAGCTGCTTTCTATCTGCTTTGGCATCCTCCTCTTTCCATGTACAATCAACCTTCATGGGGCACATTTCTATGTTCCTAAAGTATATCAGCTACATAGTATCACCTTTGTTTCAGAGTAATAAATGTCAACTCAGACTTGCTGCAGAACGAAATACTGGCAAGGTTGCTTATCTTCCCTGGATGCAACTGTGTATCCCTCTACTGGTCTGGCAGCTGGCTGATGAAGGGACAAGAGAGAATCAGCCTAACCTTGCATATGATGTCTCTGTATGATACTTCAAGCCAATCCACTACTAATAAGTTTTCAAGTTTGGTCTTCCCACTATACAATTTCCACCTTCACTCTTATCAATGCATGATTAATATTCTCCTTCAGAATTCTGTCTCATGAGATAAAACATTACCATGGTCCTTTCATCCTACACGGGAATGCTTTTAGATCTCACTTACCTCATAGTATGTGGCACTGGTAGAATGCTTATGGGCGTGACTTTGCAAGTCACAAAAGAAAGGTTGTTCACAAACCTCACAGAAGCCAGAACAGCATTAACTGTGGAAAAGATGCTGTAACCCTATCAAAAGACATTACAGCAGTGTGCTGACAAAACCTCAGTTGTTTATTTTCAATGTGTGAGGTGGCACAGCATCCCTCCACATTTTCTGGCTGACCTTCGCAAACTATTGCATTTACAAAAAAATCCATGTATCACTCATCCATCTCCTAGTTATCATTGATACCTTGGTAGAAAGACTGACTTCTTTCTCATACTAGACTGAGAGAGATATAGTCCAAAGTCCTAGATGACAATTCCAGAATAAGGATTAAATTTTTGGCTTTGAATATGTAAGAAAATTGTTGGTCCTTTTAACTCCTACATGTTTACTGAATATATTTCTTGTTCTCTTGTTAAGAATTGTCTGAATTTTCCTTTTCACTCCCCTGATCTGGAAATTTTAGCTTTACTATGACAAAAGGATGAGTAAAGATGAAATAATATTAGTGTTCATCATGTTCATCAACTACTAAGGAATCAAACAGTATTTGTTTCTTATGACCTCATTAACTTTTACTTCCTGCATGTACCACCTTTCTTATCCTCAGAGTGGTTCCCTGTTCATAAAATTGGTGAGATCCTTAAGCCCGACCCTCTGGAACAATTCGTGTTGATCCAAATGAATGGCCTTTACCAAAAGACAAGTTTTAAACAACCTGGAAACTGTCCCAATGCCTTTTATGGTACTGATAAAGGTACAGAGCCCTTTTATCATCAGAGCTCCACCAGTGTGCTTGCTAAGAAATACCTCTGTGAGCTGCATCTGCTAAGCAGTCCTATGGAGTGTTATCTACAGATAAGACTTGAAGATCACTTTGACAGAGCCATGCAGCTACTATGTAAAAGCCCTTACTCCATTTCCATTTAAGCATTTTTTGGAACTACTGTTTGGAATCACCTACTGCAAGAAGAGGTATGCAGCCTGCCACTTGCAGACAGAAAGATACGCCAAGCACTTTGCTGAAACATACAATTGACAGGGAAACCTATTTCCTGCATTACTTATTCACTATCTAACTTGAATCCATTAGCATCATGTACCTTTAGGATTTTGTACTTATAAGATGCTCTCTACCATATGTGCTCATAGCTGTTGCATGGTGGAAAGTGAGGCTTGAGCTCCCCCCTACAGACGCTGCAAAGATTAAAAAAAAACCAAAAATAAAACACCAAACCCAAACAAACCACTCTTAGGATATACATGAAAATATATGTAAACTATGCTTCAACAATACAAAACAAAAAAAAACAAACACCAATCCCAATTACAAAATGCTGAAGCACAAACACGAGGCTTGCCTGCCTACTCACCTGTAGGTCTTCTGAACAGCAAAACTACCATCTACTATTTTAGAGACTATTTTATCAAGCACAAACCCTTAGAACAGAGTTATTTGCACTCTTGTGTATAATTATACTGCTGGTTGAAAGAGTAGACAAAGCCATAAACAAGGGAATAGCATTCTCCTTCTCTTCCGTCATTGCCTCTTTGGCATTAATTATTCAATTCCTAGTGTTTACAGTTTGGCACCTTTATTATGTTCTGCATAGTAACTACACCTGCAAAGGTCTTTGTGGGAAACTATTCTGGCCACAGGATAACTGTCACCAGAACAACCCTTCATAAACAATTCACCAATTTTCTGTTTAGCTCCCAAAAGTGCCTCCCTGCATGTTCAGATGAAAATGATTGCCAGCACAAGGAAGCACCAGTGAAGTAAATCCAGGATTTGGGAGTGCCCCTTCAGCATCCCCAGTTATTAGCCATCATTAGTTCAGCTTATAAAAGCAGCTGCATGTTTAGAATTGGAGTGTCTGTCAATTCACACTGCGTAACTAACTGAGCCAAGTTATGGGAAACGACAGAATGTCAGTGGTAATGGGTAGGAATCAAAAAGCAAAACAGTAATTGCTATGCAAAAAGTTCTAAAAATATCACACTTGCATAGCAAAGAATTACAAAACAGTGTGGCCAAACAATCTACATTGGATTTTGACCTCTTTCTTTGCAAAACATGGTGAGGAAACCTCAGTAGCAGAAAAAGACAGAATTTATGGAAAGTTAATGCAACAAAAAAAAAAAAAAGAGGACCTATTTGAACTGAACACTTTTGTTAAATGCAGCCATAGCAAAGGGAAAGCAAAGTGCACTCCATATATGTCTCTGAAACACAATTATTTCTGAGAAATATAATTTCTCTTATTGCTGATTTCTCCTTGTGGCTGTTCTCCTGATCAGGTTTGAATTTCAGAAGATAGTACATTTATCACGAACTCAGGTAACTGCTTAAGGCAGCATAACCCATGTAAATGATATGAATGCAAATACATTACTGCCTTCTCCCTCTTCTACTTCTTGATCTGTTCCTCTGCACTGGAAAGGATCCTCTACACAACATTCATCCAAACAAAGAGAAGTTGCTCACTGCCTTCATAAAGTTTAATAATACATAAAGTTTCTTTTTTATTAAATCCCTCAGAGTGACTTATTTTCAATTCCTTTGCTGTCAGTATCAAAACTTGACAGTGTAACATGAGATAAAGTATAAACTCCGAGTGAAGTTGTTTTCCTAGTTAAATCACTCACAAACATGTATCTCTAAGAAACAATCCCCAATATTTAAAATGAGTTTATACTTCAGCCTTAGTATAATTAAGGTAAATTTCAATCAGCAATGAAACCCAAATCCAGTCTTAATTATTTTACTAGCTCTTCCTCATTCCTTTTAGAGGACAAACCTGGTCTGCAGATGATTAAGACAGTATGCAATGGAGGAAGCTTGGCTGTCAGAATCCCTAGTCATTTATCACAGAAAGAAATCCAAAAATAGATGGGGTCATTCAGAATTAAAACCTTGTCTCCTCATTTACATGGGGAAGGACTACAAGGCAAAGTGACACCAAAATGTGGGGAGGAAAAATAAAGTGAAAAATAAGTCAGAAACAAGACTCAATACATGATCACCCATAAAAAAACCCCACAACCAACCAAGAGCAATAGACATGGCTCATAACTTCCTCTCTTACCTTCAGAGAAACCTGACTTGTATGTATCATTTAGCAAGTAGTAATGAGCCCTATGCAATTCCAGACATGCTACCCCCTTGGCCAGTGCCTGATGCTGAATAATAAGGAGAACTTCCAAACTCATGCATATATAAATCAGTTTTGATAGATAATATGGCTTCATAATGCAGACAGAATCTCAATAGGCTCCATAAAAATGCTAGAATAGGAACTTCAAATTTAGCACTCCTGAAACATATTCCAGCACCATCCTCACTCCACATAAAGGGTTAAGTATGAATAAAACCCGTGAACATGCTTCAAGTCAAAAATCACTGACATACACCTCTGATGTGCTATAAACTGAGGGTGATACAGAGATTAGACAGCTATGTTTGTAACAAGTGAGGTAATTAATATAAATGCACAAGGGCACCATGGTTTTGGCAATGAATGCTTGCTCACAACTACTGTGTAATTGCTCATTCTTTATTTCCTTAGTACCCACCTTGACACCTTGGATCTGATGAGCAGAGCCAAGTGCCCACTGAAGTAAAAGGGTATGTATGCTAAATATATAAGTACTTTCCTACGTTTAGTGCTCTTAGAAATTGTACCCTTGTGATACTAAATTGGACATCCAAATTTAGTACTTCTGACCTCTATTTTAAGGTTTTGATCATTTAGTTGACATTGCCTAGATAGGTTCCTGGAAGAGGCTGGAGTTTATGCAAGAAGAAAAAAAGATAATTTTATGAAATGTATCACCTCAGTGCATACAAAAGACAGCAATTATTTGTGCTTGATTTAAGAGCTATTATTTCTTGACATAGTTTTTGTCTTCATGAGTTCATATGGAAAGTGCATCACTGATGCAGAAGTTACTAGAGGTGAAGCCAAAGGTTTGCATAATTCAGTAAGGAAAAGAAGCTTATCAGAGTATGTTTGGAGATAAATATTAATTGCTCAATTTTGCTAAAACAAGGTACTGCATCAAAATGGTTACTACTTACAACACCGGTGTTATTGGTATGCCATTAAAACATTTAATGTTTCCAAAGGAATACAAATTCAGAAAGACAGAACTACATCAATCTATCACTGCACTATCAACTTCATGTTTACTATCAAGAAAGAAATGTAAGGAAGGAAGCAAAAAAACCCACAAAAACAGATTAAGATGAAGAGCCAAATGACTGGAGAGACCCTGGGACCACAAAACACAAAGTTCTGCCTGCAGCACTGAACATCTACAATTGGCTAAAACATAATATTGACAGAGAACTCGTTACTTACAGTTACTACGGTGATGCTTCCTTCTCTGAACCTGTAAGACCTATGTTCAAGAGAACCCAGTCAGTTTATTTGGTAGCATGGTATCCTAGCTTTCTGCTATTCTACAAAACATAATGGGGAACCAGGTACTTGTAGCTTGCAGGGACTGAAGTTGGAAATTACTTTTTGATATTCATTTAGTATCAGATCACTTCTAATTCACGCCAGGTTCCGTTAAACATGCAAATAAAGACATTTATTCACAATGTCTGAAATAGATAACAAGTTTATAAAGGCATAAATCAGGAAAAACAAAAAAAAATTACTCTTATGAAGTTAAATTATGGAAGTTTTGGTTTCTTCTTGTCAGGATGCCTTGCACAGATTTCCCTAATTATCACTCCTCCTAAATGACTATGTTCTTTCACATACTCATTCCTCAGACGGCAAACTTTATGGAAAATCTGTATCTTTAGACTATTGCCACACCAGTGCTGCTACATTCACCACAAGCCGGCAGTCTGGAGCCTTCTCCAGGAATTGCAGTTGCTTACTCTTTCTTTGCGTGTCACCAAATCAGCATCCTCTGGTTTATTCTTCATATTACCTGGTTGTTTGTGAAAAGACTTTCTGGCCCCAGATTTGTTCAGATTTTTAAGACCTAATTTCTTGAGTTTCCAGTGTATTTTTGTAAAACTGAAAAAAGTTCCAGCTATTTCACTCAATCTGTGATCTACATCTGCAGATTATATAGTGAATGACTGATTGGTTCTCAAGCCACATAAAAAGTAATTTAAAGAAATAATCAACTTTCATTATTCTCAACTTTCCCTAACCCTTAAGGGAATTTTCAGAATAGGATGTATGAAAAAATGAAGAAGTAAAAGAGGAGCATACCCAAAGAATAACATACAGTGGAAAAGTACAAAATTAATTTCCAGTCTTTTTTTAAAATTACTCTAACTCTTCAAAAATCATAGCTGTTAAAAATAAGCCAGTTAATAGAACCACATTCTAATACTATCAGGCTTTCCATGCTGTTGTAAGTGTAAGTATGTCATTCCAAGTAAAATTCAATGTAACTGGTGCAATTATATTGTTCTCTAAAAGATGCTTTATGAGATTACATATTTTTATTATTATTGTTGTTAAATAATCACCATAATTTCCTGTCAACAGACTGGTGACAGAGGTTTCTGAACTAAGCTCTCATACCTCTGTTACTTAGTCTAGTCAGCAGATCTGGCAGAGATCAAAATTCATTTCTAAGTAGTTGTATTCATATAAGTGTACTTTGAAACAGTGGAAACTGAGCAGTCCTGAATAGCTTCAGATGACACCACTTTAGCCTCAGCTGCTTCGCCTCAATCATCTATAGTAGCTGATATATATACTATAAATACAGTATTGTGTGTTTATATATACACACTGATACAGTTCAACCGTATCAATAAAAGGAAACGTAAATTAAAAAGTTGTAATAAGGAACAAAGAAGGACTGCTAGCACACAGTGTAACAACTATTTTGTTGGGACTTTGAGTAGTGTATGAATTTAAAAAAAAACAAACTTGACATGAGATTTCCAAGGGGAGTATTAACCATATAGACCATTTATGTTATGTTGGCTGCCACCATCCACTCAGAAAACCACGCCAGTACTTAGGTACAAATATACAAATACTATGGAAGAATATTCAAGCGCTCCATTTCAAATCAAAAAGCTATGAAATGATTTCTTCATATGCTGACATATATCCAACCAAAATATTTTTTGACCTAATCTGTTCAAATTTTAAAAAAAAAAAACAAAAAAAACCCAGCCAATTGACTGAGAACAACTCAGATCAAAAAACAAGTACTTGCTTAAGCACTGTCTCCCTAAATATTGTCTTAACGCAAAATTTAACATTGTTTCCAAAACTACTATTTTTCTCCTGTTTCCGCTCCCAAGGGTAAGAAGTTGAGTCAAAGCAGCGTAAATCCATGACTTGCACTGGGAATTTGACCACAAATGTCAAAGTCATACCAGATCACATCCTGCTCATCTGAAGAAAAGACATACATAGAAAGAACCCAACCAACCACCCTTCTTCGCCTTCACTCCACCTGAAAAGCCTGGATCACTCAGTCCATTAACAACCTTGACTAACATTTCTCAGCTGGAGAAGACAACCTCCGACCGACAAGAGAACACCAAAGCTGGAGGAGCTTTATCCAGAAGAAGACTTCAAACACACAGCTGGCCACTGCTTCCCTGGACCGACGCAGAGCATTCACTCCACCCCCGAATATCCTTCCCTGGGATGGCTGCACAGGTGGGACTCAAACACCGCGCCACGGGCCCCTCCCGAGGCACACCGAGTGCAGCAAAACAGCGCCCAGGACCAAACGTCCTGTGCACTAAACCACAAAGACACATCAAGGTGGGTTCCTTCAAACACAAATACGCTTAATGGAGAGTAAGTTCATGACAAGGCGAGGGCTGCGCTCGTAACAGCGGAGCGATGCCCAGGACGGGCCATGGGGATTTCGGGCCGCCCGCCCACCCGCGGCCTCCTCGGGAAGGCACAGCCGGCCGGGCACAGGCCCCGGCGGCCCTCCCGGGCCTGAAGCCCCACAGGAGCCGCCCTGGCCCCCCGCCCTCAGACCGCAGCAGGCAGTGGCGCTGCAGGCGGCGTTGCTGAGGGTGCGGAGGGGCCCTGCCGGCCCTGGGCTGGGCTGGGCGGCGCGGAGAGGCCTCAGCTGGCCCCGAGCGGCCCGGCCCGGCCTGGCCCGGCCATTTTGCGGCCGCGGCGCGCTGACATGTCGCGCGCCGTGCGTGGCGCCGCCCCCCGCGCCTGCGCCGCGCGCCCCGCGGCGGCCGAGCCGGGGCAGCTGCTGAGCCGCGGCGGCGGCGGCGGAGACAAAGCGCCGGGTAATGAATGGGACGGGCCCGCCCGGCCCTTCCTCTTAACTCCTTCGGGCCCGGCCGGGCGGCGGCAGTGGCGACCTCCGGCTTCCCCCGCGGCGGCCGCCCGGGGAGGTGAGTGGCACCGCTCGGGCATCGGGAGGGCGCCGGGCGGGGCGGTCTGGCTCGCTGCTGTCCCGGCCCCACTGTCCCCCCTCTCCCTCCCTCTCCCCCTCTCCGCGCCTGCCACCACCGCGTTTGGCCGCGGCGGCCTCGGTGCCCTGCGCGGCCCCCGCCCCGAGCGCCGAGCCCGGCGGCGCCGCGTCCTGCCCGGGAGCGCCCGCGGGACAGCGCCGCCAGGGCGGGGAGGGGGCGTGCGGCGGCGGGGCGGCGCGGGCAGCCGGGGACTAGGCCCGCGGGGCCGGTTCCATTGTCTGCGGGGCCCCGCGGGGGGCCCGGCCGGTCCGGCGGGCGAGGGTCGCGGGTGCCCGGGGACTCGGCGCTGTCCGGG
>JAWWTY010000037.1:17769447-17815671 GCA_035222235.1 Margarornis squamiger
GCGCCCCGAGCCCGCCCGGCCCGGCGTTGTGCGCGCCTGGGCCGGGCCGGGCCGGGCCGGCGGGACCCGCCGGGGCTTCGCGGCCGGTCCCCCCTGGCGAGGCCGCGGGAGCCGGGCCCGCGGAGGGGGCGGTGACCATGTGGCGCTGCCGCCCCGGCCCAAGATGGCCCGGGCGCAGAGCCCGCCGCCGCCCGCGGGGCGCGGACCGGGCACCGCGGCACACTCGGGCCGGAAAGCCCCGGAAATCCCAAAGAGCGTGTCCCCCTTGGGAACACGGGACACGAGGGGGGCAGGCGCCCGCCAGTGGCTTTGGCCGCCCCGTAAACACCGCGTCTGTCTCTGAGTGCGGGGAAGGTCCAGCCCCGGCCCTCTGGGGCAGGGTCACTCAGGAGGGGTGCCTGGGAAAAGTGCAGAATTCAGCTTTCGCGTACTGCTGCTCTCGTTTTCTCTTTGGGGCGTGGTAATTTTGCTTAAAAGTGTCTTCTGTAACTTCTCTGTAACTCAGAGACAGCTGCTGATGTTAGACTGGCTGTGTTCGAATGCTTACTGAATTCCAGAGGGTGTCGATACACTTAGAAGTTGTTTGCTGCACGTACAGCCTGCTAAAAGTGTAAAAACATTTGTTATTGAAATGAAAGGTAAAAGGCCTCTTTTGCATTAACAGTCATTCTACTTATCATTGCTGAGTTTACTAGGGTCGTAGAGACCCTTCTCCCATGTGCTTATGTGTCAGAAGCAGTCGTGTCTTGTTTCTGTGGGGTATCTTTGAGAGATTTCAATAATTTAGTCTGAGCTGTCATGCTATACCTGTAATGCCAGGCAGAGAAAGCCTTTCAAGCCCCCATAACATGAACGTACTTCTCAGACCTTAGCTGTTGTCTTTATGGCCCACTCCACACATGCATGTGTTTTGCTTTTCAAGAGTGTGAGCACAGCTCTTTTTTTGTAACGGTTATCTTCAGTAATGCAGCATTTCACTTAAAGCACAGATGTGCACCCTTGGGAGGATGTTCACAGAGCACATACTGAGGGGAGTGAAGTCTGGAAGACTTTATCAACTATCCCCAAGATACCACACTGCTACTAGGAAGCCTGTGTTTGTACGTATACTAGGCAATGGCATTCTAATTATTATTTGCTGTGGAGATTGCTCTACTTGTAGAGGGGGGAAAAAATCTTGTATCTCTTTGTTGTATATTAAAAGCAGCATTATTTTGTGGACTACTAGAAATTTGAGTGCTGTTTGGTAGGTATAAGACCAACAGGCAAGGTGCTGACGGTTTTCATAAGGTTGGGTATCTATTTACTTTGGTACTTTGTTGGTACCTTCCAACTTTCACAGATGTTGAGGAATTTATTCCATAGAAGTTCTCCAGAGCAGTCAAATGTAAGAATTGATTGAGAATAAGTAAAATGAAATAACTAAAGGAAGCATCTTAGAGAAAATTTTTCTAAACTTATGTACTTTTGAATAACAATGACTCTTTCACTTCTGGTGTTGTACCTCCCTCCCATCCTTGTGACTGCTCTGCCTTCTTGGAAGCTCCTGATAAGCCTTGTCCGAACCAGCTGAGTGGTGAAACGTCCCTTGACTGTACCAGTTGGGCTGTGAGGCATTCCCTGTTCCTACCAGGAGCTCTGGCATGGTAAAGGTGGGAAACAAAGGATAAGCAATTATCCTTTGTAGCCTTGGTAAACCATTTACCTGAATGGTAGCCCAGGTGGAACGGTACCATTGTTACTGCACTTTGGAGAAAAAAAACCCAGTAGTTACTGACTTGGTTTATGGCCAGGATGGAAACTTACTGATGACCAAAGTCAATCATCTTGTGGCCCCATAAACAGTCATCCTGAGTGAGGCCTTTTGAGCTCCTTTGGACTGCAGCAGGCTGTGCCAGCATCTCCCTCTGGTAGGACACCTCTCAGAGCTTGTAAACGCTCAAGTCTGGTGTTTGAAGGACTGTCACCCCCTCCTCCCATCTTTATGTTCCTCAAGATGGAACCGTTGCCTATGGTGAAATGCAGGGGGGTTTGAAGTGTTTCACTGAACTTGAGGGGACTTTGATGGGTACCTTTACACACATAGAAGTAAATGTGCACATCGTTTCACCTGTCTCTGTGTGAATTGATTATGGTATGAATGTTACTATTTCAAATATATAGTTGTCATTGTTACAATTTTAGCAAAACCCATCAAATCACTTTGTAAATGTTGAAGAACTCAATGAGTAAGTGCTGCTAAACACTTTTACGTGCTTATCTTCGCATCCATATCCTTTGCACTCTTACCCCTTTTTGCATTCCCAGCTTTTGTGTAAATCATTTCAAATTACTTCTTATTTGATCTTCCCTTGTATGCTTTAGTCTGTGTAGTAAGTAGTAGAGTGAACCTTGCCATTGAACTCTGTAAAGTTGCATTTTCACATATTAAACCCTGCTTTTGCCAGTACCTTTGACAGTGTTTCTTTAAGCAGCCAAACCACTCACTCTTGACATCCATCCCTATGAGCAAAATTGTGACATCCTCACTGATAATGTGAAAGGCAAAGTATAGAATAGCAAAAGGCTAGACAGGTAAAGAGCATAGGGTTATGTTTGCTATCTTTGTTACTTTGTCTTCAATGGCCTCTCTCTCTGATGTATCCACGTATTGTGGCTCGTTTTAAAACAAGACAGTAAATGCCCTGAGCAAGAATTGTGTTTGCAGGACAACCACTGTCACAGGTGGTTAGTGCAGAGGGAGTCCACTTCAGTAAACATATCACTAAGACTTGTAACAGGACATTTGAAAATACAGAAGGGCAACTGAATTTTACAGTTTTATTTAAAATTGTCCATTCATTGAAGTTGAATAATTCTCATATCATGTATTTTTAAAAATAGGAGGAAGTGGCCTTTGAGCCTGTTGGGTATTTCTGTTTTCTTCTACCTTTTTCTTGGAATTTGTTCTCTTCTAGTTTTTAGAACCCTAAATAAATTAACTTCCTAGAATTTCTTTTTGCTGTGAGAAAGTTTGAGTTAAAGAATGCACATTTCAACTCACAACAGCTTGCCACTACTATTACCACTATTCACAGTGAAGACTCCCTATCCCTATAGAGGGGATTCTGTAAATCTTTTTTGGGTTTTTTTTTTGCTTGCTTTTAATTTTAGGAGTTCTCATCTTCAAAGTGAGCATATTGTGCTCTGGGGTTACCACTGTAAATATACAGTTAAAATAACAAGCTTTATGCAAATAGCATGATGATACATTTATATTGGCATAAGCTTATATAGAAAACAGTATTATAGATATTTTAGTGGGGGATTTTGCAAAATATAGAGCAGAGTGTTTAACTCATCTTCATGACTGACATCTTTTCCCTAAGTAGGGACAATGTAGATATTTTAATAGTGTCAACATAAATTAATGTAATTTACATAATGTTACCTGTTGTAGTGTACTCTTTCAAAACAGACCAGAAAGAAAGTGCTCTCATGTGGCAGATGAGTATTTTTTTCTGCACTTTTTTGGCTGTTTATTTTGTATTTGCTACTGCTGTCATCAGTATTGGTCAATTCGCAACTATAGAGTTGTTCAATTTTAATCAATTAGTGAAAAAAATGAAGAGTTTCTGTGGGCTAAAGGTAGCTTTCAAATGAAATCTAGTGTTTAAAGCTCACACATCAAGAAGCAAGAACAAATAAAGGTTTTATCATGTTTTTTTGTTGTTTTTTTTTTTTTTCCATTGAAGTGAAGGAACTTCTTTCCTAAATTAGTGTGATATATAGTTTAGCAATGGCAGTATTATTTTGGGTTTGTTTGGGTTTTTTTGTGAAGAGAGAGAGAGCACAATGGGCTGTTAAAGCAACAACAGAGAAACAGCTTGATTTTTAAGGCCTTTATTTTCATTCAAGAGTGATAACTCAGAGTAAGTGGTGAATTTTTTAAATTGGAATGTAAAGTATCAGTCTTTCCTATAATCTCCTTAAGACTGGTTTTCAGTGGATGTTGTCGTAAGAAATATTATTATATTACTATAATCTTTACGTAAACTCACAACCTGTGTGCTCTCTTTAGCAATTACTGCACGGTTGTGTCCCTTCCATCTTTCACCTCTTTCCCTTCCTCCTTTACTGTTTAAGGACGTGTAGGGTTGGATTGTCCCTCTCTGAAGGTTTAGAGGGTTACTATGTTGTTACAGCTATCTGAAAGCTTGTTTGATTTTATTTTTTTAGTCATGTTTGCTTTCATTAGTGTTACACAGATATTTTTTTTTCCTTTAATGTGTTAAAGTAATTTTTGCAGAGTGTTCAGATTTTCTGTACATTTAAGACAAAAGCCAGTTCTGGGTTTCAGTAGTCAATACCTTGAAAATTAGGACTGAAAATAGGCATGGTTTAACAGCTGGACATATTTTAGCAATACTTTTTTGCAGTTCTTTACAAAATGTATGGGAAAAAGGATTTAAAATTAATAATATATTTCTCATGTGACAGTGATTGAAGAATTTTTGCCAATTTTGCCCCAAATAGGTTCATCCAAGCAGTTTTCCAATAGTTACGCTCCTTATCTGTTGCTGTAATTCTGTGTGCTATTTTATGAATCAGCGTTTGCCTCTAAAGAAAATAAGTTGAGATCCAGCTAAAACTACTTTTTCTTTGTTATTCTTCTCACTAAAATAAACAATCAAGAAACACAAACATTCATTTGAATTTAATGAAATATTTGGCCGAGCTTGAAACTATAGCCATCTTTAACAAATCAAAGAATGGGAAAATGAGAATGAAAGAGTTGAGGGGTTTTGGTGGTGTTTTTTAAAGACATCAGGGAACATAAAGGTGCATATTTCTACTTTATCTTGCCTGTAGTCTGATGGCTCTGGCACTTGCAAGGAATGTGGGAGAGGCAGGTTCACTTCCCTGCTTTGCCTGAGGAGCTTAATCCACATCTGAGGAGAGTTCCCGAATCGCTCCACTGGGCACCCTTCGTCGGGTGGGTCTCTGTCTGCTCGGCTGACACCTTCTTCTCTGTATACATTATTTAAATGTTGCTGTAATAGGGATAGCTGAAGTGTCTCAACAGTCAAATTAACCAGCGGCTTAGCTCTGGAGATGTTTCACTTGCTTAAGAGGCACTGCAGGAGTATTTTTAAGTAAAAACATCAGTAAAAGAAGTTACATATAATTAATTTCATAATGTACAGTAAGCCATCTGTCAGGACTGTCTACCCTCTGAGAGATGTTCTCCTTCCTAAGGAAAAAAAAACCCGAAGTTTGGAGATATATATATATATGTATATGTAATTAAATATCTCACAGTCTGATTAATAGCAGTAATCACTAACTGATGGGAAGAATGCTTTGCAGATAGTACTCCTATTGATGCGTGACCCATATGAAGTTTAGAAAAGAGGACAAAGTAGCATCCTGACCACTAAGTGTTTCAGAGTTCAGCTTTTTCTGCATTTGGATTTGGAGTCAAAGGTTACTTTCTGGATTTTCGAAGGTGGCAAAAAGATGTCTTAAATGGCTTGGT
The DNA here is from genome assembly GCA_035222235.1 of Margarornis squamiger. Lineage (NCBI taxonomy): Eukaryota > Metazoa > Chordata > Aves > Passeriformes > Furnariidae > Margarornis > Margarornis squamiger. Next base: position 17,774,966 of record JAWWTY010000037.1, read on the forward strand.
TGGGGTTTTTTTTTAGAGTGTACCTGGGCAGTGTAACAGCTGGGGCCTCTGCATAACGGCATTCTTGTATTTATAATGGTCAGTGGGACTGAAGTTGCAGAGCTCTGAAAATGTGTCCTGTGATAGACTTTCAGTCTGTTTTGTTGATAAAATATGTGACCTAATATGTGCCACTTGCAATTGCTCCTTTCTCATACATGAGGAATGATAGTCTTGTGTTGATCCTATGCTGTTGCGTGTTGATTAATACACACAGTAGGTGCAGTGTGTAAGCAATACGTTTAGCTCATGAAGAGGAGATATAACAATCTGCCAGGTGAATCCTGTAGTGCATTGAAAGGTGTTGGCAAGCTCTTTTGAAATCTCGCATGTAGTGTAGACTCCGTTTCGTTTAGCATAAGCATTAAAAAAATGGAGCAGCGCCAAGATAAGTATAAAAATTTGACTTTTAAATTTTTTTAGTAATCATATGGGAGGGATTCTTTTTTTGTTTGTTTTGGAACTCTGGAGGTGAAAATGTGTGATTTTTCTTTTTCGATTATAAGGGCTAGGGATTTGAAAAAAAACAAGAGCTAGTCATGTAAGTGCAACTCCTGAAGCTCTCACCTGAAGAGAAACTTGGAACATCCCACGACTTGCCACTGTGACAGCTAATGTGTTAAAAAAAATAATAAAAGTAATTACTTTCTTCTTTTCCTCAGATACAATCATCTCATCATTAAGTTTGAGTAGCAAGTTTATAACCTCAAATGAAGTGGCCTGCATGCAGTGGAACAGATGTGTAAGTTTGTTTGTTTTTCTGAATAAACTAGTGGGCAGCTTGTTTATTTTGGGTCTTGTATCATTGTTTTTATTTATTTAGAGTAAGGCTATGGATAAAGGTAATGAATAATTGTATGCCCATGCATTGACTTGTGTGGAGCTTAATAATTTAGCAGGAGGTTTGTATGAGTGCCCGAGCCTTAAAAATTAAGTTTGGAAGCCTTAATGTCTTTACAGCGTTACAGAAATAGTAACTATTTTATGACTTATGGGGCACTTTTACTCTGTGGTATCAGCTGGCATATATACATCCTTACCCTGAAGTATACTGCTTAAAAAGGGGAGGTTACTTACATGCTACATTCATCCTATGCATCTTAGTCAGATTTTCCTATCTTCATTGATAAAATTAGTTTTAATAATTACATCTAGTGTTTTTGTCTGAAAATATTAAAACTTTATGTATTCATTTTGAGGTGTTGAGTGCAGATTTTTTGGAAGCTTGAGGTTACCAAATAAGAAAAAATGTTCATATGCAGATCAGTATTTTTGTGTAGAATAACAATAAATGTTGTCCTCGTATAGTGTTTCAGAGCTTTCCATTTATTTTTTGAGTTCCATCCCTTCTCTTCCCTGAATGAAGTAGTTCAACTTTAAAGCTGCCTATATTGTTAGTTAATATGCATGTTAGCAACACATAGACAAACTGGTTAAGACAAGGAAAATGTTGAGCTAGGAAGTCTTGGTGGGGTCATAGAATCAGAATGGTTTGCGTTGGAAGGGATCTCTAAAGGTTACCTAATCCAACCTCTTGCAATGATTAGGAACGTTTGCAACTAGACCATGTTGCTCAGATCCCCATCCAGCCTGGCCTTGAATGTTTCTGGAGATGAGGCATCTACCACCTCTCTGGAAAATGTGTTCCAACATTTAACCATCCTCATTGTAAACAATTTATTCCATGTGTCTAGTCTGAATCTAACCCCTTTTATTTCAAAGCATTACTGCTTGTCCAGTCGCTACAGGCCCTGCTAAAAAGTTTGTCCCCATCTTTCTTACAAACTCCCTTTACTGAAAGCCTGGTCTAAAGTCTCCATGGAGCCTTCTCTTCCCCAGGCTGAACCCCAACTTTTGCAGCCTTGTTCTGTAAGACTCTGGCCTCTGTAGGAAGAGAAAATTAAAAACATGATTCAGATTCATTCCTTGAAAGAAGGTTTTCCTAGGTGACACCTACAGAATGTCTGTGGGGTTTTGTTACATACTAAGTCTTCCTGTGGATTGTTTTTCATCAGAGTCTAAACAAAAATAAACTGCTCATGCTTTCCAAGTCCATAGCAGAGCCAAAGAGCAGGAAAGAGTAGTTGTTTGCAGCAGCCTTTCAAGCAAAGTTTTAGACCACTGTAAAGAAATCTGATGAAAGGGGCAGCTTTTGCCAGAACATCTAAAAGTTCACTCTCCATGTATTTAATGCTGAATTCTAGTATACTCACGTTGAGGTCACTGAGTGCTTTGCACTGTTTCATTACACGATGTCAAGCACTGTAGTTTTTTATACCTCTCCTTAAAGTGTCTTTCTATTGTGACTCTCAAGATTAAAAGCCTTCAATGAAAGTATCTGCTTTAGTACTACCTGTCTAATGAAAATGAGTATCTGGTCTTAGTATCTTCAAGAACTATTTCTTGAATTAAAGTCCCATATGAAATAATTGTTGACTGCAAGTTCAGTTGTTCTGATAGATAATAAAATCTGTAAATGGCTAGTCTTAAAAAAAATGAAATGCCAATATGGGCTCCAACAGGAAACTATATGCTTGATCACCTGTTTTCTCATATTCATGTGCTTAATTGAAATTCAGGTTGTAAGCACTCTGAAATACAGCTAAGATAACTTTTGTCAGTCTAAAAAATGTGTTTATAGAATGTATTTTGAGTTCCTTGCAACAATGTTTTTTACTTTAACTAGTTTGTTAGCAATTTTTAGAACACCATCATTTTTACATGTTTATTTTGGGAAACATGAGGAATATATTAAATCCATGATCTTGTAAGTGATCTCATACTACTTCCTGCTGAGATATTTTTCCATTGTGGCATGGTAGTTCAAGACTGAGTTTGCTTTTCCTCTGGGTTTCAGTGTATCAATATGCAATATTTGATGCGTTCTCCAGTGCAGATTGTGCCATGCAGTGTATTCTGAACAATGTATTGCATATTAGCTCTTGGTGTTGAGTAGTGTGTTCCAGAGAGCCAGCACTTTGCAAATGTTCTTTCTGTCCATGAAGCTTTCTTCATTTGTGATTAAGACAGCACTCTCTTGAGAATGGGTACCCTGAGTATGGGTACTTAGACAGAGCTGGACTCTCCTGAGAACAAAGATGGGAGTATTCTGTTGCCCAGATGTTAACCTTTTACCTTCTCTGTTAAAATTTTAAATCTTGGTAGGTCAGAAATGTTATAGGCCTAGATCCTTTAGCATCCACTGTAGGAATTAAAGTCTTCCAGTGCATACGCTATACAGTAACTTTGATGTGCAGTTTAGATAGTTAAAGAAAATCTAGTTCCTGATTAAATGGATCTCCTAGTAGTGCTAGATGTGCCATGAAGAGGTGGGAGAGGAAAAAGCAGTGTGAAAACTGCTGCCTGTTTATATCTCACACCCAGCTACTGGCTCCTATCTCTTGAGAGCTTTTCTAAGTTCAAGATTGAAAATCCCAGTGCTAAAATGTGGCATACCTTATGGCAATCATATAGTATTTTCCATTTTTTTAATGTTTCCCCTTCTTTCTTCTGCATTAAAGGCGGGAACATAATATGCATGATATGGGAGCATATCTACAGATTGGGGGAAAAGGCCAACTAGAAGGCAACAGTGTAAAAGACATTACATGAGAGGTTGTGACTTGCTGTGACTTGCATTAGTAGCTGCTGAAATAGTAGGAAGAGTGGGTCAGCTTTCAGGGAGCCAAGCTGTGTGCAGACCATGCTGTCAGCAGCATCTTTGCTTTTGATACTGGGAAATAGAAGGAATTGAGGTTCTGTTCTTTTCCCTTCCTAGTGATTTTGAGTTGTATTCTGTGGCTTCACTGCTTTGTGGGGAGACCATAATTTGTTTATGACAGGAAATACCATGATGCTCATAAAGAACAGGAAGATTCTCATCCCTCTAATTTCTCTAAATGTTTTTATTTACTTCCCTTTTCTAGATCTCACAAAATAGTAGGTTTATTAAATAGAAATCAAGCAAATGGAAACATCTTTTTCTTTCCTTTTCTTCACCTGTTCTTGTATTAAAAGTGTTGTGGATCCTGCATTGAATAGGACACCCATGTAATCTTATTTTGTAAAACTTATTTAAAAAACAGGTTTCAATACATGAATTAAAGCTCATGAACTGCACTGGTTAGAACAGATACTACAAAAGGCTTTATTCTTAATTAAAATTCTTGTATTTTTCATCAGTTCCTTGAGTAAAACCTTATTTGCTCAAATTAAAATCTGTTTGTGGCAGTAGGATGGTTCTTCTACAAGCCATTTCTTTTGGGAGAAGAAGCTATTAGAAGAGGGAGCTATTTGTTTGCCAGGGGCAGGAGAGTCTCTTTGCACTTGCTGCTATTTCTCAATGTGGTGCTGGTGGAAACAATGTCGGCTTCCCTTGGCTTGTTGTCCTGTCAACTTGGCAAAGTCTCACCTTGCCTTGAAGAAGACAAAGAGAATATATGCCTAAAAGAGGTTAAGAGGGAAAATACCCCTTGTCATGGAGGCTAGGGACAGGCTGGTTGACAAGTGAATACGGAAATGTGTACACTCATTTCTCTCCCATTCTCTTAATTGGAATGCTTGTTTTGAAAGGGACAGAGTTGTGGTCATTGGTTTTTAAACTGGAATATCAGGTGAAAATGTCAGATGCTACTGATGAATGTACAATTTACTTAGAAAATACAGAATTACAAAAAATACTTACAAAAGGGTTAAAAAGTTCACCCCTATTGTGGGCATGCCTGCATGTGATATGGAAGCTTGATTTTTAAGTTACCTATTTCTTTTTGTTGCAATTCTTGTACTCATTGGCAAGGTGGTGAAACTGTTTCTGAACTATAAAAATTATTTTGGATAGTAACGCTGTGAATATTACTTTCTGTTTAGTATATCTAGAAAAGAGATATTTTCCTTGCTTTAAGAAAAATGTAGACATATTTCTTCAATCTATTGCATGAGGAAAAAAGAAGGTATCCTCAATTGTAAGTGATTCTCCAAAGAAATCTGTTTCTTCTCTGTACCAGGTGTTCTCTAACTTTAAATAAAGTTTTGTGACAAAAGAATGATTAAGCTGACCTGTAAAAAATCCCTATGAAGCGTTTAAACTACTGTTTATACTCTTGAAAATACTTTCTGTCTTTTCAGGGTCTATGTACTGCATTTTCTTTCTAAGCTGCCTTTAAGTGCACAAGCATTCCAAGGGTACAAACTTTCAATACAAGCACAGTACTATGTCATGTTACACATTTATGAATATGATATATGTAAGTCATGGAAAACCTTTCCATAGCACAGCTGAAACTCTCTGAGGACATGTAAACTGACATCAATGTGAACACAGAATTGGGTTGATGGGTAGCTATGAAGAGGTTTTTAAAACAGATCTCTCAGACTTGATCTGGTGAGTGTGAAAATAGATACTAATATATAATAGTCTTAGCAGTTCAACAGATACAGTTTAATTTTTCTACAACAAAAAAAATAAAGATAATTGTAGTTCAAGTTAATGTTATATTCTATAAAGGACTCAGTTCACATTCTGTGAGGCTTTTTCCCGTTTATATGGATGTTTTCAGCAAGAGTTCCAAGAAGACATGCTGTACACAAGACATGGTGTGCCTCTCCGAACTGCTTTTTCATTCTTCATCATTCTGCCTATTCTGCTTTGTTACCCGCAGTTTTCTCCTTTACAGATGTCTCATTTCTTACTGTTTGAAATCATCCTTAAGGTGCCTGAGGTTTCATACTTACCAAATTTAAAGATAGAAAGTTAAAGAAAATAAAACACACAAAAATGGTTTTTTTATATGTTACATGTTTTTTAGTATGGTGCAAGTTAGGAAGGTGCACTAGTCAGGAGAAAAATCTCCTGTCCTAATCCTCTCCCATTTATTTTGTCAGCTGTAGGCTGCACGGGAGGAAGAATAGAGTCTAATGGGCTGTGCAGAGAATTGATCACCTGGGGGAAAGAATTGTTAGATGAGCTTTGCTTTGCATTTTCTGATGCTCTTCTGAAAGCAGGTTGCTGTTCTCTAGCAATCTTTTGTCTTTTGTTCTTTTACTTTCATTCTGTTGCTGTGGCTTTGAATGTGTGTCCTTTTCTATGATAATACTGGTGCATCTTTCCTACTCTGTTCTTGTTTTTATCTTCTTCATTTTACTCTTGCATTGTGTTACCGAAGCCTTCGTTCATCTTCCCTCAGCCTCAAATTGTACAGCATGAGATACTAAAAGCGGCTTTGATGTCTTGCACTAAAAACACTTTAAGCCAAGCCATACATGCTTCAGCTGTGTAAAAAAAAATAAAAAAAAAATCTATTTTTTCTCTAAGAAAAGCACCCTATTTCTTGTAACATTAAGAATTACCCCATCGTATTAGCATATGATATTTATCAAAATTTGTAAATTATGAAAATATCAAAATTAGAGTATAATTTGCTGTAGCTTTCATTTGGAGCAACTCTGAATGGATCTGTAAGATTTGGGAAAATCCTGTTAAATTGTAATAGAATTACTGCTTAAAACATTGGTGTTTTAATAAAGGACAGACAGATCTGACACTTGGTAGGTGTGATCAATAGCTTAGAAACAGATCTTGCAAGTTTTGCATACCACATATTGAGAAAGAACACTTCAACATTTAAGAGACAGCTTGGATCCTAGACAGATGTTGACATAATTTAAATATTGTGATAGATCTGTTTTTTTATGAGTAATCTCTTAATAGAGGAAATTATTAGCATGTGTACAACCTGCTTTTATTTTTTCCTCCTTCATTATAGTGTGCTGCTGTGGGAAGTTATCAGAGGACATGTGAAGGAATAGAGCCCCATTTAAGATCTCACGGTATTTTTAGTGCACTAAGGAAAAAAAATAGCAACAATTAAAGGCTTATCAGGTGGTTGTAGGTGTGAATAGTGCTACTATTTCTGGTAATACATAGTATTATGTATGGTGGTAATACAACACAGTGATATTTCTTTATTTTTTTACATAAAACTTGGGAGTGACATTGTTTTGGCCAAGGTGATTGTTTTAGTTTTGCATCTTTATTTTACTTTAAAGATAAATGCTGTTTGAAATCGCGTGGAATGGAGATCTATGTCCTATGAGCTTTAGCATGTTTAACAGTGCTGCTTAAACCTAGGTGGTGGAGATTGATTCTTCAAAAAGATAGATGCTTAATAAATTGGCAAGTAAATTATGAAGACAGATTTCTCCAGAAATAAGCTTTAGCTTTGACTCCCTATCCTATACCAGATACCTGCTTTATTCTTAAACGTGCTGTGCAGTCAGCCTGTATCATTGGGATCTGATTAAATATTTGGGTACTGATGCATGTTTAGCAGATCCAGTTGGGCACTAAACAGGGATGTTAGAATTAAACATCAGCCAGATGTAAGTAATATGCATGCTAACATAAACATCCTTATTCATATCACAATTTAAAACTAATTAATATTAAATATATAATACTTTAAAAGCATTATCTCAATTCTTTTAAAGAAGATTTATGATACAGCAGTGTAAGAACTGAATTAAGAACTGGATCCCCTATTTAAAAAATTACTACTTTAAAAAATGACATCTTAATTTCCATTTTGTTCCAAAGCGTTTTTTAAATTATGCTGCTGTGGAAATCATACCGTTTCTCTTCAGTTTTGCCACTGTCATAAATTATTTTTGACCTTTCACACAACGGATCCAGCGTTGTTTTGTGGAGGGGAGCTGCCATACACACTTTCTTCCATACATGGTGCAAATGATTTAGGATTTGAGATGAAAATATTGGTGAAAAGGTGGAGCTTTTAGTTCTTGAATCTTTACTGAGGTTCCAGGGAATATCTGAAGATGCTTAGTGACTATTTGATGTTTACAGCAGCAAGAGAAGAAAACAGATGTACAAAAAGAAGACATTTTTGAAGGGTAAGAGTTTTATGTTTGAGGAGTTTGAGTTTGTACAATGTTGGGTCCTTTCAGTGTGCTGGTTAGATTGTAACTCAATGCTGTCCCTTCAACAATAGACTATGACTAAAACTTTCACATCTGAGCTGTTCCCTTCCTGCATTATTATTAATTTGGATGTAGTGTGGAAAATACAGAACATAAAGAAAAGTCCACTAAACCAAAAATGTATAACTTGGCCCTAGCAGATCTGCTTTACTGCTTAAAATAGTCTGAGTTCACAGTGAAATTTGATGTTTTGGGGGACAGGTGGCAAGAAAAGAAAGAGGGGAATATTTATATTTAGTGGGTAGTCTTTTTAACTTCTCAGTCTCCACTCCAGCTGCATTTGTAATTAGGGTTGAGTACCCGGAGTCTAATGATGATAGTTGTGGTTATAATACTTGGCTCTTTACACCTTAGTAAAGAGGTAACCTAGGTACCCACCTAGTTTTTCTCGGCCTGCAATGAGTGACTTAGGCCCCAGCTTACACAAAGTCCTGCGTTTTTCAGCAGCATGAAGAGGCATGATCTTTGTACTTGAATAAATTGGAGGTCTCTGTGTCATGTCTTGACAAGTAGCAGCAGCACACCTGGGAGCTCACGAAGACTGTTCATGTCAACAAGGAGCAATGTACAGTGTTGATGGTGCTGTTTTCACGCTTTTTTCTTTTGTGTCCAGATAGTGTTTGGGTTGTGGACATGAACGGGTATTTTATTTGGAGAGAAAACCCTTGTAAAAACACAACAGTTATTGGTTATTGTGAGATTTACCTTTCAGGTGACTGGAAAAGTAATGGAATAGTAAAAGTGTCATCTTTTTCTGTTTTCTCCAACCACTTCTCTATGAATCATACCTCCCATGAAGTCCAGGACAATTTGTTTCTTCTATTAAACCTGACTTTCTGTGCTTTATTCATGATTACACTATTGCATTCTCTAGTTCATGCCTGTACGTCTGTGCAGATTCCTTTGAGCTTCAGTGAGACTTGAGAGTAGGACCCACCTTGTTTCAAAGTGTGATTAGCATGCCAATTTTGCAGTCTCTTCTACATTTTAACTGCTTAGTATCTTGCAAACATCTGTAGTTCTTTTGGGTTGAGTACTACCTGATACTTTGTCGTAGGAAATGTCTACTAAAAAAATGTCACTATTCTTAGTTTTCTTTCTTCAAGGGATTTATAACTTAGAAAAGCATTTATAAAAACACATTCTGCTTATTTGTTAAGGATTTTGGATGTGTGTTTTCTGGATTTTGGAGGGTTTTTAGGGTTTTTTTTTTGGTGAGTTTGTTTTGTTTTAGCAAATATTCTCTAACTAGCATAGTACCTGCCATTGCAGTTGAAGCAAATAACAATTTCTTAAAGTATCTACTCCTTATTGCTTGTTTTTAGGGTTTTTCTTTTTATTTGGTGTTCTTAAGAGTACTCGTACTTTTCCAAAAATGAACAAGATTAGCACTATTTATTCGAAAACTGTTGGCTGTTTGTGCAAAGTGGTTTTAATGATCTTTTATGTACATCTTGTGCTCAAAATCTGTCACTATTTTTGTGGTTTTTTTTCTTTTTTCAAACTAGTAGATGGTTTTGCTTTCACTGTCTCCACATTTTACATCTTTTTCAAAAAACTGTTCTTGCACATTGCAGGTGTATGTCTTTGTATTTACACTACAGGTGCTTCTATAACAACATAATGTTTTTTGTTTTAAACAACTTTCTTTAGACCATTATTTGAACAAAGATTCTGAGATGTAATCGAGTTCATGATTATCACCTGACTACTCAACCTAAAATCTAAGATTGTTTAAAGCTTACAGGCCATGTTCTGCTTTTCAAAACAAATAATCTGCGCATGGTTCAGTGTTCTTGCATACTTTTCATACTTCTCTGTGTGTTAATGTATGTTTCTGCAATTCCAAGACACCAGTGTTTCTCTTTTTACCTCTTTCCTTCAGCAGTGATTTCTTCTGTTCATGGCAATCTGCTGTGGCAGTGGCATTGTCCTGATATTTCTTGTCAACAGCCATACGCTTTCAGTAATCCCATTTTGAATGGAAAATCCTATGAAATGTTTCTGCAGGCTTCTTACCACAGTGAACTGCTGACTGCAGCCACTCAGGAGCTAATAGTCCAGAGTAGGCCATTTGAGTAGGTAATTGTTCTCTAGTTCCATTTATTTTCTTTGAAGATTTTTTTTTGTTGCAAAATGATTCTGTATCTCATTGTGGAGATTTCAAAGGCATAAATTTCTCTAATTTTAAGCTAACTGCCTGTAGCCTTTTGTACCTTTGAAAACATTTTTCATCTTGAATATCCTGTTTGTTTAGCAGTAGTCCTTAATTTGGTCCAAGGGTAAACAAGCTATGTAAAGGTGGTCATAACCAAATTCATACTTTGTGCCAGGTTACTATAAGATTTTAAAACACTCCATCCTTTTTTGTTTCTTAATAAAACAGATTGAATTGTACATATAGCTGGCATGGGAGAAGGAGATGAAAAACATATTTGTCTTTCTAACCTTGAGCATTCTGGGGCTGTATTCTAAAGAAAATTTGTGTTGAACCCACAAGAGTGTCTGAAGAGAAGGAGCTTGACTTAATTTTAAGTCTGATGTAGTGACATCATAACACAGGATCACAGAATGGTGGGGGGTGGAAGGGACCTCTGGAGATCATCTAGTCCTACCCTAGCTGCTAAAGCAGTTTCACCTATAGCAGGTTGCATAGGGTGAGTTTTGAACATCTCCAGAGGAGACTACACAACCTCTCTGGGCAGGTGCTTCCAGTGCTCTGTCACCCTCAAAGGAAAAAGTTTTTTCTTGTATTCAGATGAACTCTCCTGTGTTTGTTTGTGCCCATTGCCCCTTGTGCTGTCATTTGGCACCACTGGAAAGAGCCTGACTTGGTCCACCAGAAAGCTTTCTTGCTTATTCTGTATCCTTGGATTTTGATTGCAGATTTTCCTACTTGAATTGTTGATTCACATGTTTTTCTCTCCTGTATTTGTGCAGTTAAACATATATCTTCCTTTGTTCTGGTGGAACAAGAACAATTTTTGATCCTAAAAAACCAAAGATAATAAGGTTAGGAGCAGATGAAATTGTTTCCCACATATTTTTATTTTTTTTTTTTGTGGAGGAGATTATGAGCATTAAAAACACCCAGTGACAGCAAGGAGAAATAGAAAAGAAAGAAGTTTACTACCACAGTTCCTGCTTCAGAGTCGAAATAGCTCCCTCACTTATTCACCTCAGCTTCAGCAAGGCCGTCAGGACCACAACCATCAGTATTTAACTACATGGCATCGGCTCAGTGCAGTTGTGTACTCAAAGCTAATTTAGGATAAGATGATTAGGGTCTAAGTGTTTGAATATGTAGTGATAATGGCTGATAACGATTAAGAACTTAACCTCTGGCAATATGTGGTTTTAATGAATGTTAGTCTAGTTAAGTGTGGTTATAAAGTTTGCAACTGGTCTTTTTTATCAGGTTTCCAAATCTTCCTATCACAGCTACCTTAAGCTTCACTGTTTTAAGCAGTAACTTCTTATCAGGACAGAAGCAATTGAAGCATCTCTGCGGGTTTTTAAGTTTTAAAGCCTAGAATTGGTTTTGCAATGTTAAGAAATTACAGGAATTGAAGGCTAAAGATGTGATTACCTATTTTGAGGCAAAGAAATTGTGCACAGCTTCATCAGAACCTGATGTCAGAGGATGTATGCATGTAATTTATGTGAATCTAGCTAGGAATCTGTAATGTGCTTACTGTAACTTGGCACGTCCATGCATAATTTATGTTCTGTAAGCCCTGCATCGAGTCACTTGCTTGTGAGCCTTTCTATTCTGTGATCCTAAGTCACAACAGCTTATTATGTTTTCTTGTTTTTCCTGTTTGCAATACAAGCTCCAAACTCACAGATTAGATCAAAGTAAAGATGAAAAAAAAAATCCTCTTAGCTTGATTCCTATTAAAAAAAGTTGACTATCTTACTCTCTCTTGTCTCAGATCGAAGTGCTTCCAAATCATGAGTATGTGTGTGAACACTAGCTTGTGTTTCATTGAGTTTTATACTGAGTCATGTAAATTTAGTCTGGCTAACAGAATTGTTCTTAGATGTGATTTCATAAACCTATGGAAAGTCCTGTGTAGTGTGGTAAATTTCTTCTAGAAAACTAAGGTTGTTTTCTTCAAGTCTTTCCCTTCTTTCGAACTGTTGTTCTTCGTGCTCAACCCTCGTATCTTTTGGTATCTGAAAACATGGTTTTGTGTTTTTTTTCCTGAGAAGGAAAGAGAAAGGCAGTGCACAAATACTAAAACTTTCACAGAAAGAAAGCCTGAATTACTCCTTACCTCACACTGCTCCATCTCCCTTTTCTTAAAACAGCTGCAGTAAGATGTTTGCCCCGCCTTTTCCCTGCCCCTTCCTCTGCTCTGGAAAAGAAAGAAAGTTATCACTATGATAGCTTTCCATAAATCTGAAATCCACAGAAAATAAGTGTTTCTGATTTCTCGTGTAAACAGACCTCAGAGAAAAATTAATTAAAATAGGTTACAAAACTAATATGACATTGATCTTGATACAGGGAGGAATTGTCTGTATGAATAACACACTTTTTTAATGTATTTTGTAGCTACGAGTAATTTCACCTTTTGTCTGCTGAAATCATAGAATATGCAGAGTTGGAAGGGACCCATCATCAAGTCCAATTCCTGGCCCTGTTCAGGACATTCCAAGAATCACCCCAGTCCTTCTTGTGTTTTAGTAATAAATGAAACTTGTAGGTAGTTTTAAAATAACTGATTCAAATTTGTGTTTTGGTGTCAGCTAGGGAGAAAGAGTTCCATAAAATTCAGTTTGCACAAATTGGAGTGTATAGTGTAACATCACCTGTGAGGCCGAAAGTGTTTATCTTGAATGAAGGCACCAATAACTACATTAATGTCGCAGAAGAATAAATGAGGAAAGGTTTGACAAAATTTAGAATTCAGATATAACTGTAGTGAAAAAAAAGTGACTGACAAATGCAGACAACTTCATGTTTGTAAGGGCGTAGTGGGGTGTTCTGGTTTTGGAGCCTGTTGTGGCCTTGTGGTTTATGTGCAACGGTACTTCAAAAACCTACCCTTTGTACTGAAATTGATGGTGAAAATCTTTGCTCACAAGTTAAATTAGCTGTCTTGTTGTAAATGGGCTTTCTAGTGTAACCTTTGAGTACGTAAGGAATTTGAGCTGGTAGTGCTGCACTAGGCACCAGCGTATGCAACTGTGTGTGCCTTTGCTTCTGAGTGATGTTGTTATGCTTTTGGAAGACCTCTGTCTATATGGCATTTGCACAGGCCAGTTATCCTAAACTAAACATTGCAGTTTCTAATCACCAAACTCTAAAGTAGCTTGTTTCTATAGCATGTTGCTGTCTGGGAGTCTTATGGCTTGAATATAACCATGTGAGACTATGGTCAGAGTAAGAGAGATTAGTGTGACAGTGCTGGACACCCTTACAGAGGTTTCTTGTTTCTTTTTGAACACTGCTGTCAGTAATGCAGGAAGCACATGTACCAGGAGTATAACATAACTTTTGATTTTAAGTACATATTTCTGTGCTAAAATGGTTAAATGCCTGCTTGTCTTCATATATATCTGTAGATATAAGCACCTATATAGTATATGTTTTTAGATATTTATGTGTATATATATTTGGGTGTATATGTGCATATGCAGCGGTTGAATTATGATGGAGGATGAGGCATAGTTATGGTCAAGTAAATACAGAAGTGATTCTTGGACTCTAGCTTTTATCAAAGCTGAACCAGAGCTGCGTGTGTAGACACTTATTTGCCCACAGTACATGTATTGAATAAATGTTGGGGGTTTTTTTAATAGTACACTGAATTGTTTTTATCTCAAAAACGAAAAAAACCCAAAACCTACAGAACATTTAGCCTGTTTCCAGTTCATCTGTGACTTAAAGTAACTAAAGTGTTAATCAACTCTGTCTTCAATTTTCTTATTTCTAGATGGTGCAAAAGAATCACAGTTGCCCAATCAAGATGAACAGAATGGCTTCCTTCAACAATAAAATAGAACATTCATTTTTTAGGATTATATCTACAACATGAAGTATTTAACAACAGCTGTCTTTGAGAACATTCATCTATGACCTGAAATGTCCTGATCCTGGGGGAAAAATGAGATTCCATTGTCTATAATTTTTAAATGCATTTTTATGACTAATTATATTTGTTTATGCACAACGTGAATACAGAATTCATAAACCAGAGATTATTTTAACACATGCACACATTTGTGTTTGTGCATTCAGTATACAAGATATATAATTTTAGTCAAATTTTAAATAATCTTTTAAATTATCTATATTTATTAATAAATGAAGTCTTGGCAAGAAGGGTTTGCCATCCATGGACATGAGTAAAGCAGCGATCCCCGGAATGGATGATAATTTTGTATTGGGTAAAATCAATAACTTAAAAGTAGAGCAAGAGGAAGACAGCATTAATTGTACTCTAGAAAACACAGATATAAAGACAGAACAAGATGATTTCAAACATACAGACAGCAGTGATGAACAGGAAGACAAAGAAAAGAACTTCATTAACAACAATCCTGGCAAATATTTGTCCACAGAAAATGAAGATGATTATGGATCTCTTTTTTCTCAGTATAGTAATACGCTGTATGATGTAGCAATGGAAGCTGTGACACAAAGCCTCCTTTCTAGCAGAAACATAAGCTCCAGAAAAAAGTCACCTGCTTGGAACCATTTTTTTATATCTCCTAGAGATAGCACTAAAGCAATATGTATGTACTGTATGAAAGAATTTAGCAGAGGTAAAAATGAAAAGGACCTGAGTACAAGTTGTCTCATGAGACATGTGAGGAGAGCCCATCCAACTGTACTAATTCAAGAAAATGGAACTATGCCAGGTATATCCTCCTTTTCTTCATCTGCATTATTGCTGCCACCTCAACCTGCAGATGTTGGAGATCTGAGTTCTATGTTATCCCCCATAAAACTGGTCAAGAAAATGGCTTCTAAAATACCATCTCCAGATCGAATAATTGAGGAATCTGTTTCTATTGTTTCTTCTGAAGAAATACCAGATCTCTCAGTTTCTGAAAAGTGCAGCAAAGAAGAAGTCATGGTTGGCTCGTGTCCACAGCTACCCAACAACCAGTATGACGACACTGTTGAGAATGTAGCAGAAAAAGCAGTTGTAATTCCAAAGAGCGCATCAGGTTCTAGAAGGAGATCTGCTGTCTGGAAACATTTTTATTTGTCACCTCTAGATAATTCTAAAGCTGTTTGCATCCACTGCATGAATGAGTTCAGTAGAGGAAAAAATGGAAAAGACCTAGGAACAAGTTGTTTAATAAGACACATGTGGAGAGCCCATCGTTCCATTGTCCTGCAAGAGAATGGGGGTGGTACCAGCATACCACCTCTATACACCACACCTCCAACTCTGTTGCCTTCTTTACTACCTTCAGATAGCGATCTGAATTCTATGTCATCTTCTCCTGGAAAACTAATGAAAGAACCAACTTCTGTTTCTTCTTCTCCAGACAGAATCTCCGAGGAGATCCATGCTAATTTATCTTCTGGAGATGCTCTAGTGGAAGACTCAATGCTGTCATCTTCTGATGATATAGGTGAAGTCTCCTTTGTTTCATCTCCTGAAAAACAATGTGAGGGTCTAGGTCCACTAATATTTGAACCTACTGCTGTGTTTCAGCAAAACAAAAGGATTATGAAAAGACTTAAATCAGAAGTTTGGCACCACTTTTCACTGTCACCTGCGGACAGTCTAAAAGCAGTATGTAGATACTGCAGTTGCATGATAAGTCGCGGTAAGAAAGGAGATGTTGGTACAAGCTGCTTAATGAGGCATCTGTATAGACGCCATCCTGATGTAATTGGAAACCAAAAGAGCTTTCTTGATATGAGTTTGGCAAATTCTCCTTATGCCACCTTGGCTTCTGCAGAATGTTCATCCTCAAAGTTGACTGACTTGCCTACAATGGTTACACATGATAATCAAATTATATTTCCTGTTAATAGTAAGAAGACCTCAAAACTGTGGAATCACTTTTCAATTTGTTCTGCAGATTCAACAAAAGTAATATGTACACACTGTGGACGTATAATAAGTAGGGGGAAAAAGCCAACAAATTTAGGCACTAGTTGTCTTCTAAGACATTTGCAGCGGTTTCATAACAATGTATTGAAAACTGATGTTCCAGAGACAGTATTATCCTCATCTACGGATAATCACATGCCACTGCGCACAGAATTACTAGGATCTTCAAATTTTGATGAAACCAATGACAAGTTTTGTGACTCTCACCCAGTTGCCAAAAAAATAACAAGTCTTGTAGCCGAAATGATTGCACTTGACCTTCAGCCATATTCTTTTGTAGACAACATTGGCTTTAACAGGCTCCTTGAATATTTGCAACCTCAGTATTCTTTACCTTCTCCATCTTACTTTTCTAGGACAGCAATTCCAGATATGTATGATAATGTAAAACAAATAATTATTTCACATCTTAAAGAAGCTGAAAGTGGAGTGATCCATTTTACATCTGGAATATGGATGAGCAACCAAACACGAGAATATCTAACCCTCACTGCTCACTGGGTAACATTTGAGTCGTCATTTCGACCACAGTGTGAGGATTACCATTGTTCAGCACTATTAAATGTATCGCAGATTGATTGTGACTACAATGGAATCAGCATTCAAAAGCAGCTAGAGTACTGGTGGGAAACATGGATTACTTCCATTGGACTTCAGATTGGGATTACTGTTACTGATAATCAGAGTATAGCGAAAACTTTAAATGAAGGTGATCATTCAAGTGTACAATGTTTTAGTCACACTGTCAATGTAATTGTAAATGAGGCTATTAAAAGCCAGAGAATGGTTCAGAATTTGCTTAGTATTGCAAGAAAGATTTGTGAACGTGTCCATCGGTCAGCAAAAGCAAAAGAGAAGTTAGCTGAATTGCAAAAAGAGTATGAGTTGCCTCAGCATCAGCTAATACAAGATGTTCCATCCAAGTGGAATACATCATTTCATATGCTTGAACGTCTGATTGAACAGAAAAGAGCAATTGATGAAATGTCAATAGAGTGCAGCTTTCGGGAACTAATCAGCTGTGATCAGTGGGAAGTCATGCAGTCGGTGTGTCATGCTCTCAAACCTTTCGAAGCTGCAAGTAGGGAGATGAGTACACACATGTCTACCCTAAGCCAAGTGATTCCAATGATTCATATACTTAACAGAAAAATAGAAATGCTGTTTGAGGAAACTATGGGCATAGATACTATGCTGAAATCTTTGAAAGAAGCTATGGTGAGTAGATTGTCCTCCACGCTTCATGATCCAAGGTACATTTTTGCTACGCTTCTGGATCCCCGGTATAAAACATCCTTATTTACAGAAGAGGAGGCTGAACAATATAAACAAGACTTAATCAGGGAGCTGGAAATAATGAGTTCTACCTCAGATGATGATAAACCTGTTTCCAATGGATGTGATATAGGTTCACCATCTACAAATTCCTATGGGGAAGATAATCTTTGGTCACTCATGGGTGACATGAAGAAAACAAAAGACCTGAAAGAGAGAGCAAAGTTACCAGAGGAAATGGTGCTTTCTTACTTGGAGGAAGAAGTGCTTGAGCATAACTGTGATCCTCTAACTTACTGGAACTTTAAAAAGTCATCTTGGCCAGTACTGTCAAAATTGGCTGTCAGGTTCTTGGGTTGCCCACCAAGCATTGTTCCTTCAGAGAGATTGTTCAATACATCCAATGAAAGCAACAACTTTAGTCAGTCAAGGTTAATGATTGAACACTTTGAAAAGCTTATCTTTTTGAAAGTGAATCTTCCTTTAATATACTTCCAGTATTGAAACTAATGAACAAACTGCTAGACTAAATCTATTGTTGCTCACTGGATATTAACTATCTATAATTCAGAATATTAAATTGCTCCAGTAGGGGCCATGTATGACATCTAATCAGTGACTATAATTCCAAATTTTAGGTTCATTTTTTTCAGCTTTCAATATGTCTACATGTGCCTTATTCATAGTACTTCAGGCCAGATATTGTATATATGTTTTTTAAAAGTTCACACTAGAGATAGCCTGTCTCGTCAAATTATACAAAATTATGTAGGTTTTAATCCATAATTGTAAATGAACTTTAAAAAAGCTCAGTCATTTGTTTTAATAGAATGGCAAAAAAAGAAAAAAAAAGATGTAAACAGTTCTATTCTGTAGTTTTTTATTCAATTATGTAAAAACCATAAACCAGGTACTGTATTTTAGTTGAACATTGCTTTAATTGCAAGAAAACAGGTTTTGTACTTGTCAAAAGAAAGCTGTACATGAAAGATGAGGTTCAAGCTGTCTTTTTATCATGCGGTGTTTTTAACTGCAAGCCCTAAAGTACTTAAAGGATTAAGAAGAGTTATTGAGAAAAATGTGTTTACAGGAGACTGTTGATTTAATATCTGAAAATAAATCTTAAATTTAAATTATATGGAATGTCAGTTACACAGCAATCGGTAGTAAAACTCCCCATTCAGGGTTCTCCTGTTCAGGTTTTACATTTTATCTGAACTACAGAAATATTCTGGGTATTTATAAAAGCTCTTTGGAAGTCTTATCAAAGTTTGTGAATTAATGCTTGTTATTTAATGCCATGTACAAAAAAGGCAAGAAACTTACCATGAAGATTCTAATGTCATTCTGAAGCCTTTCCTAATCTTTAGTGCATCGAAACTATAAGGTCCCTTTTGTAAAAATTGAACCCTTACTCCTAACGTAATTTCAGTTGTGTAGAACAGCCTGTCTTAATGCTCCTAGTACAGAAATAACTGATCTTCTGGTTTTAAGTAATAGCCTTATGGATATGGTGCACTGCTTAGAACTTTATGTAGTAGGGTTGATTCTTAACTGTTGGTGTCCATCAGGCAAATGGGATATAGAGCCCGTAAAATTTCAAATAAGATGGAAAAATAGCCAGCATTTTAATTTGAAAGGAATGTTCTCCATGGTTTAACTCTAGAAAGATTCATCTTTTCAGTTTTCCTTGAATACTTTTTTGGGAAACAAGTCATCATTTGCCTATGACCTTTTAGAAAAGTTGTAGCTTTGTTAAAATACTGTACCTATGCCTAATCTAATTTTGCATTTACTATGTTTTAGTGTATTTATAAATGGTGAACTCAGTTTCTGAAATTAAACATTTTATTTGCAATTTTCCAGTGGTAGTCAACACTGCCTTTTATTTTCAGATGGATTTAAGGCAACCATTGAATGAAAGTTAAAATATACCACAGAATATGGTATGTGAAAAGATGGGTTTTCCATTTATCTCTTTGGACTTGAACCTGGATCCTGGTTCTTTTCATTTCACAAAAGCTGTTTTAACCTCAAGGAGATCTGTTGAATTATTTCCCAGGTGGCTTTGGTTTCCATGTGCTGTTTCTCTAAACATTTTATGGTTTCACGTATTTCAATTTTTATTCCATCTGTTATGTTTATACCTGCACTATTTAAGTAAATTACAATATAGTGTACTTGGGAAAAACTCATACTTCATTTTCCCTCTAAAAGACAATTTTTATTTCTATCAACAGTCAGCATTTCTTTGTTTTTCTAGGGTTAAGTGAGAGCAGCACATTTTTGTAATAAAACAATTTGTTCTCGTTTATATGTAGCTGGAAGTAGGTGAGTTTGAAGCAGCTTATTGGAAAGCATGTTTAAATGGTTACTGGTTAATTATTATCTCGATTTTTTTCCCTACATTTTAACTGTGAATATAACCTTGACCCTTGTAAAAGAGATTTTTAATCTCTCCAAACCAGTGGAGAAGGAGGTAGAGCATGAAGAAAAAAATTTTAAACAAGTGATCTAATTTTCACTCAAGGCTTGAATGTAAATAAAGCCTACGGCTTAAAGCATTGTGAAGTCACATCATACCATGAGTGCTGACAGTGAACAAGCTTACCTGAAAGTCACAGTTCTCTGGAAGCAAGCATCTTGGTTCTGAGGGCAGTCTTTGCCGTATCTCCTGTGTAATTCCCTGTGTGGAAAGTTGTAATGATGGCATTTTGTAGCCCCAAATTTGCATCTTACTCATATGGATAATTAATTGTACAGTCAAGCTTTTTGTCAAAACTTTTCTTGAGAGCACAAGAACTAGTCACTATTTTTAAAAGTAAAATTTTATCAGTTGAAGTTAGTCTACTTTATTTGTACCTGCAATTGCCTTTGTTTTGGCATTTGTTGTTGTGTTTTTGTTTGTTTTGGGGGGGTGGTTTGGTTTGGGTTTTTTGAAGGGCTTAGTTCTTAAGGCTGCACTGTTTCAGTGTCAGCTTGGTAAAGAATTAATTATAGGCTTTTGTTAGAATTTTTTTAAAGATAATACAGAGGCCCAAAAGGCCTTAAAATAAAAAAAACACTTAAATAGAAGAAACTGAGAACACAACATTGCTGGTTTTGGTTGTAAGCCCTGATCCTTCTGTAGGAGTTATGGGAGCATCTCCTTCTTCAGTTCAGGCACTGCTTCCTATGACAAAAGAATGACTTCAAGAGAAGGGCTGAAAGTTTTCATTGAAGCAGTGAGGTAAGTTACTGAGTGGATGGGTTTTGTCTTGGGTTTACTTTATTATTTTTAATATAAGTTCTCAGTGATTGCTAAAACTTTAGGTTTTTTTCACATATTTGTAATGGATAGGAACCCTGGCTATTTTTACATTGCTTTCCCTCGGACTAATAAAGCATAAGCTGTAAACAGCGGGAGTTTCCGTTGAGCTGAGTTTGTGCTGCACCAATCCCTGTGGCACCAGACAGTTCTCTAATGCATAATGATATGGTGACCCTGCAGCAGTGATACTTAAACAGATAGTTTCAGAACATTAGGAACTTCAGAAATAAATTTAGTAAGCACTTTTTTTGTCTTAGCATAGAAAGTAAATGCAGATGATGCTAAAGATGATACTTTGTGTCATCATAAACCTCTTACAGCTTTTGCTTCTTTTAAGAGGAAGAAATATTTTGTAATTAAGGTAGAAAGGGGAAGAAATGGAGATCTGCAACAGCCTTTTCAAGGACCTCAAGTCTTGTGAAGGGTATATAACGGAAAGTATCTATCGAGATCTATATGCTCCAGAAACCTGTGATAATGCTTCGCCCACATTTGCCCCTTTATATTTGGCCTCTTTCCCTACCCACCAAGTCCAAGTGAAGGAAACATGTTTGCAGAATTTGGCCAGTGAGTATTTACTATGAATACTTATAGCTTCTCCTTGCTCCCCAGAAGTAGCTTCTGAATTTATAATGAACTGAAATGTCAATCTAGAGCAGTTTCAATACCAGCATAAGGATGTAATTGATTAAAAGCAGACATTGATAACAAGCTCAAAGTAGATGTTTACAGTTGTTGAGATTTCTCCAGTAAAGTGGCTTTTTTTTCTGCCACTATTCAGAGCTGACCATATTAAATTTTCATTTAAGTATCTTCAAACATGAAAAAAATATATATGGTTAACATTTTCTAGTTACAGATTATTTAGATTTTTATAGACTAAGCATTTTATTCTTTCACAAATATATTCATCTTTTGCTTTATTCTTAGCAACAAGAAAGAGTGACTCTGTACCTTCTTGGTCTCCTTGCAAAGCTGACCCAGAAATGCTTTGTTTCATAAATTGAGTAGACCAGCCAGAAATAGTAACTACAGCAACACCCTCAACTCTGGTATCAACTTGGGTTCTAAGGGCTTGGATCAATGTCTAAGCAGTCTCCGACTTTTTAATCTATTAACCATCTTCTTCTTCCAACTTCTTAAGTTGACAGTTTTAAGGGAAAGGTGGGACTCCATTTCAGGCAGCATTTTTACCTTATACTTGGCACAAATCAACACAGATGAAGCCTTGGTACAGAACCAAGGGCAGTTACAGCTGAGGTAAAGCAGAATTGGGGAAAGACTGCCCATAACCATAAGGTGCAAAATTTCAGAGGAAACACTGGCTGCCCTTTCTATCATAAAGGTCTGAAATGAGCAACCGAAAGTTTCTCATGTTTATCCCAAGACCTGATCTACAATAGGTAGTTGCATACAAAAATGGATAAATTACATTTAGAAATATATATTTAAATAGAAAATGAGGAAAACCTTTGGAAGTATTCTTTGTCATTTAACTTAAGGAATTTTTGCAAACACCCTTTTAATCTTCAGTATCATGTGTTAAGCAGATAGTAATACATTCCATCTATCGCCATCTGTAACATAGCCTCTTAATTAGTCTCAACTATGCCAAGACTAATGTTATGTAACCAGCTTGCTGAGATGGCTGTGGCTAAACAGTCTTGCATACATCGGTACAGTTTTCTTCTTTTCTGGCAAACAAAATGAAGTCATTTGTAAAAGAAAGAGCCTTTGAATACTAAACTCTTCAGGGGTGATGGTGGAAGGGGAATGTTTAAGAATGAGCACAGGTAGAAGGGAAAGGAAAACAACACTAGACTTCTCTATAATTTCTGGGATTTCTGTATATAAAAAAGTGCTGTCAGATGCAAGGGAAACACACATTGAAACTGAGATACAGCAAGCCAATGCCAAGATCTTGTATCAGTTTTCAAACTCCTTACCATTGTTGAGAACTGAAAGTAGTCAGGAAGATAGGAACGCTCCTAGAACAACTGTAAGCACAGGAGAGGCAGCATAATAATCTCAATCTTGTTCTCCTGAACATACAACCTGTCTCACCAAAAAGATGTGTGAAATGGACAGGGAGTGAGAAAATGAAGTGTGATCAGTATTTCAGACTGTGTCGCACAGGTAGATTGCACTGAGATTGTGTTCTGATAGGCAGCAAAGGGAAAAACCTAAGACACATTCTGTTTTTTCCCCAGGTTAGCAGATAAATGTATTTTATGTCAGATCCAATACAACCATTCTCCCTATCTCCTCACCCCAAATTCATTCTTGAGAGAGAAGGCCTATTGCAAGTACTTAGGGCAGGTAAATACAGTCTGGTAATTTTTCCCCAGCTATGAACACTATTACAGACGTTGTGAACTGGAAATTGTTCCTTGATCTTTGGTTCTTGATCTGAGAGTGATCAGTTTAACCTTGTTTTGAAGCACCTTTTACTTTCAGCATCCAGAAATGCCCTTTAGCATATTCTACAATTTCTTTTCATGCACTTATTTTTAGAACACAGGGTATCCTAAATCTCAGGCTATAAGACAGTGATTATTTGCCATCTCCAGGTGAAGGGACACGGTGATGTGTTTTTGTCCAAATAATCTGTTAAGACTTTTTACAGGAACAAGCATTACTTGTAAGAAGTCAGACTTCAAAAGGCAATGTATGATTGCCCTAACGCTACACATTTGACCTTTGGGGAGTTTAACAAGACATCCTAAAATACATCTCATTCTATAGCAGCATTATAGATGAACTGTACTCTCTTTTTTTGCTTTATTAAGGTTAATTCAACCTTCAGTTACTTAAATATGCTCACCTTATTCCTGCTTTTGTTAGGAAAAGCTGTACTTTATGGTAGTATTGTTTGTAATCAGTCAAGTTAAAAAGTATTTTTCTTCTAAGATCTTGAATAGTCATCAGAAATTTATTGCTTTAAAGTCCCTTCAAAAATTCCACCAACTCTTCAGTCTCCCTCCTACCTGCACCATTCATTCTGTAACATGAAGTTTACCCCTAGGCCCCCAAATGCATAAGAACTTATAATAACCCTCTTCACATTTGGAGGAGGAGCGAGAGACTTACTTAGTGCCCTCTTAAGAGAACTTCCATGCAAGTGCACTGAATGTTAGACTATTAAAGGAGAAAATAAGCTCTTGTGGAGCTAAAGAAAGGCAACAAAAGACTTGGAGATGAGATTCGTTTAAGAAAGGGATGGCTTTTAGTTTCCAGGGATTGATTTTTATTTTGTTGAAAGCAGCCTTTAGGGGAAAACTCCAGTAATCTTTATCCCAGTTTGCCAGCTCCCCCTTCTTATTCCAAGTGTGTGCTACCATAATATTCATGGCTTGTGTTGGAGGTGGTTACCTATAGAATCATTTATCCTGAGTTGGAAGGGACCCACAGGGATCATCGAGTCAGACTCCTGGCCCCGCACAGGACCATCCACAAGAGTCACACTGTGTGCCTGACAGTATCATCCAAACACCTCTTGAGCTCTGTCAGGCTTGGTGCTGTGACCACTTTCCTCTGGGTGAAAAACATTTCCTAATATCCAAACCTCCCCTGACACATGTCATCACAGAGATCATACAGCCCCGAGTACTACAGTGCTGTATGCACTATATGGGCCACAATCTACGCCTTTGTCTACAAACTCAAAGTTGTCGATTTTCAAACTAAGCACTTGCAATAACCACATCTGTAGAAGATGCAACAGAACCCAAATAAACTTCACTCTTCAAACCTCAATCCATCCAGTATCTTTTTCCTGCCTCCTTTTATGTATTTTTCTCTACCCCAAACACATGGACTAAACAGGCCAATTTGAGTTGATCTCTTCTACTTCCATCAGTGGTGAGACTGTAGTACAAATTAGCACCAAAGGTGAACACCATCACTGGTGTAAATCCAACAGGTACCACCTTGATACCTGAACAGAAGTCTGTGGAAGGACCCAGCCCAATGTGTATGTCTGACATTCAGCAAGATTAAACTCTTCAGATGTCTCATTTCCACATACTCTGTGCCACTTCAGGCATTAGCTTAAGGTGCCTATGTTGCAAGCACAGTAGTCCTAGGTTTTCTCTGTAGCTAACAAAAGCCAAGTTCCTCCAGAGGGATTCTGACAACCAGAGATTTTGGGGAGCTGGAGTAACCATGCACCTAACTGCAGCTGTTTTAGTTTACGCTCTTGAGTTGTGGATTACACTGTAGGGGAGTTACATAAAATCAATGATTAGCCTTAACATAATGGCCTACATACATCCTTAGTCAAAAGTTTTCCTTTGTGTGGATCCAGATTTCCAGCTATTTGCACATGTATTTCCTTCTGTCTCCTGTGAATTGTTTGATGTTCAGACTGGTTCTGGAGGAAGCTGAGTTTTCTTTCACAGACAAGTCAAATAGATAATACTTGAGTGATTTCAATTTCAAGAGCAGTCAGAGACTGGACCAACAAGTTCTGCAGGTTGCCTTTGTCAGATCTGGTCAGGCTGAGGAAACCTGGGCAACAGCAATAACCACCCCCACAGGAGAGCAGGCTCCACCCCACCAGATCAGTTCCTCTGATACATAATCTAGAGGATAAAAACAAAACATGTTCCCAAAAGTTGAAACATAAAGAGGTAAAGGTAATTCTTGAATCAAGCACACTTTAAGAGTGAAACCCCCACCCTCCCCCAAAACCAACCAATCAAAAACCCACCAAAAAACCCCACCAAGCCACTTTATTCTGTCATTATTTTTTACTCAAGTTTTCAGCCAGCAAGGAAGTTTTCTGCCCATGGTAATTTCAGCAATTCTGTTATTTCACACTAATGGAGCTCCTGCCACATTACAACCAGCCCTAAACAGAATTCTAACTTTTTTTCCTTGTTCCATGTAGCAACCTCTGCAGACATCCTTAACAAAAACATTTAATAAAGAAGAGACTCTAAAGCATGCAATCTTATTCTAATTTACAAAATGATGCACATGGCACGTTACAGTACTCCTTTGCAAAGGGGCTACTTAATAAAAAAAAAAGGAAAACAGCACCTATCTTAAAGTGGACTCAAGTGAATATTTTCATAGGTAAATTTTTGCACTGCAAATTAAGATAAATATCATTACAGCACAAGAGAGGAAACCTTATTTTAAAAATGCTTTTTCCTGTGAAATCCAAGTTGCTGCTTTTTCATGAACTGTTGGAAGATAGTCATCCTTAAAACTCAAATCTGTTATGAGACAGTGTTTGTCAAGAGGTCCAACTGCTTTTTCAGTGAATCTTTCACTTTAGTTTGGTAGCCTACAGGGCATTATTAGGTATTATGATGAAGCTAACAATGAATATGGCTTTCCTATGTTGATAACATCATTAGGTTCCACACAGGCACTCTGACAGCTGAGGGGGTTACAATCTTGCAGATACATTAAGTAATACATCTTTGCACACACAGATTACATATCAAATTATTGCCGTAGCACAAACCTGTTCCATTATGTATTTTATATAGGACAAATAGGACATACCTGTGCTATGACAGAGAGAGCTACCCAAACAAAGTAGACAGCTTTTACTTAATACTGCTAAACTTGCAGACAGCCTCTCTCAAACGTATCTAACAATACAATTCAGTATACTGAGTGTATACTGACTAAGAATGCACTGTAATATGTACAAAACAGGACGGAGCTAAATACCAATCTGTACAAAGAATTTCCGTGCCTTTCCACAGAAGCTGAGTTGCAGTGCTGGAATGATAATTTGCTGCAGTCTTAAACAGTTCAGTCATCAGCAAAATCACATCAAAAGACTTACTTAAAATTCACAGTCAAGATGATAGAGGAAGTTTTTCCAACAGTACTAATTTTGGTTTCAAGTTTAAAGTAAAAGGAGGTAGTGCAGTAAGGTTCAACCCAATTTTACTGATGCCAGGTATATTTGCCAGTGGCCTATGGGTTGTCTTGTAATGTGATATTTGAAGAGGGTTTGTTTCCATTAGTATATGTGTATAAGAAAACATCAGCTGGTCTCCTGGCTTAACATCTTCTCTTTTGTCATACCTGCAAAGAATAAAGAAGGTTTATTTACATTAACTCCATTATTTCCAGGACACATAGCATTCAATATGAAACACAAAAGGAACTGTAACATTCCCAGTTATATCTCTTGATTAAACTAGTACTAAAGGAGGAAATGGTATTTTTGAAGAGTTTAGGGACTGTCATTCCATGTAGGTCTTTCTGCTGCTATTGTGATATAAATCAGGATTCCTAGAAAATTTATTACTAGTCCCCTTCTTGAGTTCTGTGGAAAAAGGACACCAAAGCCTAAGACTGTAGGAAACTGGACTAATTTTTATGTTTTGCTCCACCGGAATTGCAGTTTGGTTAAGTGTGGAGGTTTTTTTCACTGGTGAGTTTTTTTAATAATTAAAAAAAAAATACATTATGAGGTATTTTAGCAGAACCCTTTTTCTTCTGGTAGTCATACATTAAAGTAGGAGCCTCAGAAAACAGCATGGAGAAGACCTCCTTGAAGTCTGTAGAAAAAAAAGAACAGCCTGACAACTAAACTACTAACTTGGCACTTGTTATTTCTGAGTTCAGTTCCCTGATCTACTACATGTTTAAAACTAAAATTAAAATATTAAGTAAGTAACTAATGAGTTCTAGAACTATTTAACATGTACACTTACAGTTATTTCTTAAAAGGACTTATGTTCACTCTAGCTATTGACAGAGTTTACAGGATGAGAAAACAAGTGACTTTGCCCTTTGGCAAGGATGTGACAAGCCTAGGTTCAGTTAGTCGCCATCAGATCTAAGCCCAAAACTGAAGTTCATTATCTCTCTGAGCTGTATGAACCTCTCTAATCTTCTAGAAATTGAGATACATCTCCTTCACTGTCTCATGAAGACACTCTTCTGCTTCACAATAGTTATTTATTCATTCACTGGGGAGATATTAGGTGCAATTTATAGCCCAAGGGTTAGGATATGGATACTGGACATGGCAGCTTGATCAAGTCCTCAATCCAACAACTTCAAGGGAGAAAAACCACGAGTTCACCCCAAAACACTCCACAGACCAGTTAACCTCTGTAACCCAAGTGAAAAGCAGTGCCCCATTCTTCAGGCTTTCTTTTGCCCTGTTCTGTGAACTGTTTTCTACCAGCATTTGGAGCTCCTGTTCTCAGGCACCTGATTCCTCCTACACATTTCACAAGCATCTTACTCAAGGCTGTGGCTTTCCTTGCAGATATGGACACTGGTAGGGAAGCAGTGCAATCCCAACCCTACATACCCTTAAATGCACCTAGGATTAGATGTAGCCTGCATCTTTGGCAACACAAGTCTTTGCAGGCCTGGCCTCTCATCTGCCTGCATTCTCTAAAAAAAAAAAAATCTCCACGGATATTTTTATAACGCTCCCTGACATAGCAGTATTTAACATTTAAGATATTTCAAGCAAGAACTTCACAGCAATTTTTGTGTGGATTGTTAACTAGAATTTTGGCAACTCAAAAAAGACCCCAGGCTGACAGAATCCAGTTGTCAATAAATACACCATACAATGCAGAATTTGCACACCAAACAGGTGCTTTCTTCTTTTAAAACAATTGCATGCTGATTTCACCTGCTATTTCAAAAAATATCACAATATCCCTTAGGTTGGTACAGGCATCCAAACTGGCAGAAGGAATGTCATACTTTGTTAACAACTTTACCAACTACTAATTTTGCATTTTCTTCATCAGCAAATAAAGGGCCTTTCATCTGGCTGCAAGCATTTATGAATTTTATTATTTTTAAATACTTAAAGCTTACACAGCGTATCTATTCCTGTTTCAAAGAGACTCACTAATTGAAGGGAAGACTGGAACACCTGTCATGTGGAAGAACCTGCATCAAGCTTCCTTCTTCCCTTTGAAGAAAAATAATGGATCACTTGCATTTTTCTTGAGGCAAACAGATCTAATCTGAGTATGCCACTGAAAGCTGTTAACTTTAAGACACTTTTATTTACGGATTGCAGTTATCCTGATGAATCATCAGCCTTCACAGCCACCCCATCCATAAATCTGTTTTCGCCTGACGTACACTGTCTATGAAGATGGTAACTTAGTTTTCACCCATCTGAAAGGCTGTCACTTCCTTGGATAAAGACAAAATGGACAGTTGGTGTCACTAAACTTTGCAGTACTGTGCTGTCAGACAAAGTGGTATGTGTATGATGCTCAGCTGTGGATTTTGCCTGATTTTTTTAATGTGAAACTTCATGATGAATCAGCCCTTCCTTGAGGCTTTGTTTTGCTGAGTGCAGATAAAAGGGGGAGAGACAAACTGCTACATAGCTGCAACACTAAGAAAGATCTGTCAGTGACAGGGATATTATTCATTCACCTTCCAACCCCACAACACTCTGCCTTACAAGCCCAAAATAATCCAAAACTTACCACCTCAAAAAGCTCATTGAAATGAAGCACTATTTAGAGAGTAGAGTTGTATTGAGAGTAGTGTGTGTATTTAAGTATATTCAAAAAAAAAAAGATTGGAACCTTTCAGCTATCAAGCATGTTCTATCCCTTGTATTCAATCAGCTTAATGTCTTCTGATTCATGGCTTAAGACTTTTTCTGGATCGAACACACAAAAAACCAAGTTGAAATAAACAGTAGATAGGTAACTGTGAAGGCTTTAAACTGTCCATACCATCATGAGAGAGCCTGGAAACAAAATAAGGCATACCAAGATTGATGATTTTTGTAATTTTCCCAGAAGCATACTCTTCCCTTTTCCCACTTTATTTCCAAAGTATTTTTATCTCTAAATATACCAATAATAAAATTAAGTTTGTTCATCTGATCCTGAATACTGTAACTGGGGAAAAAGAATTCCATGCTCTTCTTGAAACAAAATTTGCTTGCATTGCTTTTGTTTTGTGCAGTTAAGAAGGGAGGCTTTGTGTCACTTTCTAGTGAATCATTTTCATTAAAATGACATTTTAAATTAGAAACCTAAGCTTCAGATGAAGATGTGGGCCTAAGAATCAGAAAGGTACCCATTTTTTGGTTTGCATCCTGAAAAGCAAACGATGCCATCCCACATCCATTCCAATATTTGATTTTTAAAAGTGTCTATCACTGCTGGTCATAGTGACAAAGCACTCAACATCCTTCTCTCAGAGCTAATGAATGTGTCCATAACAGCAGCTTCAATGCCACCTATGTGAAGGATGTTCCTCATAGACTTTCAACATTAATATGCACATGAGCCTCACACTGCCACACATCATTCAAATACAAACAAAATGAGAAGACACCCCCACAATTATATAAACTCTTCTGCCAAGAGCACAAAAGTGTTCATCTACAGCTCTGTTTTACAAGATCTAGTGGGGCATCAAACGTAGCTACATTAAATATAATGGTGTTTTAGTAAGCTAACAACTTTTTGTGCTGTTTCTGACATCTATGGAATCACTGAATTGTTATGGTTGGAAAAGACCTTTAAAATCAAGTTCAACCACCAAATTAGCACCACCACCATGTTCACTGTTAAACCATCTCTCCAAGTGCCATATTCTCTTCTAGTGATGGTGGCTCCACCACTTCCCTGGGCAGCTGGTTCCAATACTTGACAACCCTCTCCATGAAGAAATTTTTCCTAGTATGTCATCTAAACCTCCCCTGGCACAACTTGAGGCCACTTCCTCTTGTTCTTCAAAAGATTCTACGCTGTTTAGGCAAATCAGAACCAATCAAAACAAAAAACACCACTGTCCTCTATTTCTGAAATGGTAGCACTGCAGACACCAAAATTCTCAGAAGATTCACCTTGTTCTTGACCTGGCTTAATAAATATGCTGTACCAGAAACTGTGTTTGTAATGCTTGTCCCTGTGCATATACAAGAAAAGAAAAAGCAGACTCCTGTGTTCAGATCAAAACACCTCATTCGTAACATACCTCCAATCGGAATTGATTTCTAGAAACCGAGAAACTCCTGTTTGTGCTGCAGCCACATCAATATGAACAGAAACATCTACATAAATAAAAAAAACAGAATATAGTTTCAAAATTCTCCTAAGAATACTCTGATTAATAATAAATTAATAAAATAGTAACAAAAAAGATACATATGTGGCTAGTGTGAAGTAGTAGCATCCAATACATGAAAAGATACACTAGCAAAAAGACCCTGAAATTAGAATTAGGTGAACATATTTCAAGACAGCTTTACATACCTGCTGTTGAAGGTACCAACTCATGCAACTTCTGAATTGCCACTCCTCCAGGATAATTGAAATGTGAAACATATAAAGATGTTCCTGAGTAAGCAGCATTAACTAGAAGATGCATTACAACAAAGAAAGATCCAAGTTTGTACAGCCAGGATCTCCGGTAGTTATTCAGACTGTTGAGGAAGGAAAAAAATGAGAATAAACTGTTAATTTCCTTTATACCGGTCATTGGCTACCATGACATAACTGTTACGGAAATTCCACTGCTAAATAATAAAGATAATGCAAATTTTATTAATCATGTATGGTACGCATTTATTATCAACTTCTACTAGATTTAACTTCTAGTGCCATTTAAATCAGAATATTCTCAATAATAAAGCTACAACAAGTTCATCAATAAAGCTAAGCATTTCTGTGTTTAAAACCTTTAGCTATGAATGTATTCTCTTTCAAAGAAGTTCAGAGTTTAACTTCACTTTGTTTACTCAATACACCCAAATAAAACTATTTAACTCTATGTTTCATGAGCCTCACCTGTTTATTAAACTTTCTCCTGAGTTAAATTATGTTAACAGCACAGTAGTACTCTGGAATGTGTCTTTTTTCTGGTGGATAAAATAAACTGAATTGTAACAACCTAACAGTAAAATCAGGGCTCTGTTCTCAACGCTGTTCCAGACTTGCCAAATGGTCCTGTCAAAGCATTTAGCTTTTACTGGTTTCCACTTCTCTCTGTGGCTGGGTACAATGACATAGGTCTCAACATCCTTTTTACAGCATATGAACAACTCAAGGTGATTCTGAGTCCAAAATGGAAAAAAGTGAACAAAAATAGTAATACTTTTCTTTTGCATTTTCAGAGGGAAAAAAACAAACAAACAAAACAAAACCAACAAACAAACAGAACTTTGAACTTACATTCGTGAGCACGTTTTAGCAGCCACTATGTTGAAGACAGGGAAAGTATATATGATAAAACGCAGCTCTTTGTGTGGGAGAAATGAATACAAGAAAATAAAGCCCAGTGCTGGAAGAAGTAAAATCCGAGTTCTCTTTTCCATTACACCTAAAGGTACAAATATAATGCTGCATCCCAAAGCACGAGGCAGGGCTGAATAGAAATACCACAGGAAGGGAGAGGTCTTCAAGTTGTAAGGGAGAGTTAAGGATGCTTTTACTACTAGCAAGTAAATATTCTTTACTGTAGTACACACAGATTTGGCAAAGAAGCAGTATACCTTTTGTACACACATTCTTCTAGGCCTTTGGTTTCCTGCCTTATCTTTGGAGAACTAAAAGCAGTTGCTTAACATCATTCACATCACCCAACAGAGACATGTGAAATGGCAGTAATGATAAGCAACATGAAAATCCAAGGGGAAGAAACCTGGCTTTACACAGGTAGAACACAAAGAGGCAAGACGGAACAGTCAGTAAAGTTACAATTTTTAGAAAGATGTAAGAAACAGACACTGTGTCGTATGTTTCAAATAATGAAATACTAGATGAAAAGTCGAATTTAGCACCCCAGCTGAGTCTCAGGAATAAGTCACATCAAGTCTTTGCTTTGGCTGGTAGTGTTATTTTAGCCTGGATGTTTCAAAGGATACTCCCCAGTTGGAACTTTTGTTTAAAACTGTGTTATACCACAGCACTTTCCCCTCAGGCCACACAAGTTGCCTCCAAAATAGAGAATCCACAACAACTGTTAGCCCTAAAAAAAAGAAATACAAATCTGCATGAATTAAAAAGTAGGAAAAAGCAAACTAACACATCCAAATAGCATGTTTACCGATGAGACCAACATAAACTGAAACATCCATTGTAAGCCACACCCAAAACCACAGAGAAGGTTGAATCTGTCTGTCTTGCAGTGGAAATGCAGGGAAGGGAGGCACTTCTTAACAGAAGTCTTAAAATAAGCATGTTAGATATTAATGTAATTGGGATTCACCCTACTCCAACCCCAAGTGTGAAAAGCAGTGGTTTAATTGATGTTTGTTTTAAAACAATATTAGAGCATTAAATTTAATGAATTATAGAAAGCCCAAGTTACCTTCAATAGTACTAATTTATTTTTTTTTATTGTAAAGCTGTTAAGTTACAAAAAACAATCTATAGAAGTTTGCTACTATATATTAGGTGGGAGGGAGGAGGAAGATAAGAAATGAAAGTGAAAAACTAAGAGCAGCAAAACCATCAGCCCCATCTCCTCCACTCCACACCTCCGCTCTGATATTTAGGAATATTGCTCAGATAGCAAATGGGAGTGCCACTGATTAATTCCCTTTGGACATCCAAACTGTTACTGTTATGAGATGCCTCCGAATGCACATGGCATGGTCACTTAAGTGTTCCTATTGTCCAAGCTGTAGAAGGGGCAGCAGATTGCCAGGTCATCATCACATATCTGACAAAAGCATTTTTAATTAGATAGGCTGGCAGAGAAGCTTAAAGCATTTATGTGCATATGCATGGGTCTTCCATGGATGGGTAGAGACAAGGGGATTTTTCAACATCTCTAGCATGGAGATCACTTAAGCTGTTAAAATTAATGTAATGAACACAATTGAATTGTAACTCTCCCCACAACCCTCTGTTGCATTTTATCTTGGGATTCAGTTTATCACCATGGCAATAGATACTACAACTGATAACATGCAAAAGGTACTAATTATACTGAAGCCAACTCGCACATCCAAGCCTCTTTAAGATCAGGACACTATACTGTAAGCATCTAACAGTGGAGGCCACAGTATCTATTTCTCCTCCGTGCACACCTATTTCCCCACGTGGAAATTTTCAAAGACATAAAAAGTCTTGTCACATTACTAGCAAATGGAATCAAACTAAAAAAAAAAACAAAAAACCCCAAAAACCCAAACCCAAACCCAAACCAAAACACCAACCAAAGCAACTCCCAAACCAACAAAAAAAACACCAATCACAAAAAAAAAACAAAAAGGAAAAAACCCACCTCAAAACACCAAACCAAACAAACAAAAAAAACCCCCAAAAACCAGACAAACAAACCCTTGTGGGCTGTTTACCAGAAAAATCACTCAAAACTCCAGACTTCCCTTGAATTTAATGTCATTTGTTTTCATCCAAGCAAACACTTACCCAACCAAAAAATTCCGGCAGGAACAGCATGGGAAAGCACCTTGAAAATGGAGATTCTTTTAGTTAATAGTGTCACCAGGAGCATGAGGCCTAAGAATATGCAGAGCTCTGATCTGAAGACTATAATCGCCAATGCTGAAAACCAAATGAATGGCCTTTGCTTTTGCTGTATCCAAAATGTCAATGCCAGGAGCACTGAAAATGAAAAAAAAAAAACAAAAAAACAAAAAAAAACCACATTGCCCAACATGCTGAATTATTCATTTTCTAAAGGACAACACTATTCTCAATCTTCTTGTTCCTCTAATTTGCCATCAATATTCTCTTGGTCTTCCTACCATTTCTAGTCCAGAAATTCTTCCATAGTTAGAAGAAAGTAATTTGGAATAATGCACAGGTTTATACTGTTGATGTTTAAGTAATTAGGAAAAATATAACCACAGAAGGAACAAGTGAGAACTCTTTCTAGACCCTGCATTTAATACCTTTTGAGGGGGGGAAAAAAGATAAACAAACCTTAACGGAGTACTAAAAGCCTTTCAAACTATGATTCATAATTAGTATTGCTTGGTATCAGCTGAGCAGTTAGTTTATTCTCTTGGCTAAGTATATTCTATCTTCATGATAACAGAAACTGATTTCAAATATGGAAGTGAGACTACAGACCACAGCTCAGGGAGAAAGAACTACAAATTCATCTGAGTGATTAGCTGGAGACACACCATATCTACAGATGAAGTGGTCTTTACTTTTTCACAGTTTAAATCACTACATAGTAAAGTGGTCATGATCTTAAGGAAAATGTACAAAATATTGATAGCACAAACATGAAATAATTGGTATTAAATTTTCAGTATCTGCAGAAATTATCTGTTTATTACTTCACAGTTTTTATCTGACAGTTCATCTGCTTTTGTTTCTTAGTTCTGATCTATACAGTTCTTTCATCAACTTCATGATTTTATTAGCTTAACAACTTGCACTGCGGCATTTAGTGACTCAGCTAATACCCGTCACAAGTGGTTAATCTTCCTTCTCATCATCTCTGGGGGAAAACCGTATCTATAGAGAAAGGTTTTGACTTTGATTTTTTTTTCTTCTCTTTGAGTGTAGAAACTGCTGCATTTGTAGAGAACTCCAGAAGACGAAGGTGGAGAAACTGCAGTAAGTGTGTTCCACAGTCTCATGAGAAAGCCATTTCACTAAGTTCACAGGTTTTTTTGAACTGCAGGTGTACCTAGTGCCTTTTCAATAGCTCTATGCTTTATGCATTAGATATGTGTATTCAAACCTCTAGCTAATTAAAGCCATCTGACAAAACCTACATACACTCAGATTCAATAAAACTCAATTCAAGAGTCATTGTAAGCACGTGTGGTTGAAAAAAAAAATAAAAACC
This sequence comes from Margarornis squamiger, assembly GCA_035222235.1. Lineage (NCBI taxonomy): Eukaryota > Metazoa > Chordata > Aves > Passeriformes > Furnariidae > Margarornis > Margarornis squamiger. Next base: position 17,810,426 of record JAWWTY010000037.1, read on the forward strand.
AGAACTTAAGTTTTCTTGTCTTGCTATCACACCATTTAATCAAGCACATGCATTAATTTGGTGTGACCATGCTTTTTCTGTGCTTTAACTACTGATACATTAGAGAAGAAGTTTTATATTTTAAAATTATTCCTGTGAAATACCTACCAAAAGGAAGTGCAAACACATTAGGGAGGGTTCGCGTACAGTAAAACATCAAATGAAACTGAGTAACAGTGATGAGACAGAAGATTGATGCTGTAGTTGCTCCAAATTGTTTTCTAACTTCTTTCTGCAGCTTCCATAATGTGTAAATCACACTGAGCCCCAAGCTTCCTCGGACTATTAGAAGAATAAAAATGGGAATTAAAGAGCAGTATCAGACAGATCACTGATGAACAGCCATGTTATATAATGTAGTGGGACAAAGTTCTGAAGAATAATACTGAAGATATCATAACGTAAGCATTTTCAAAGAAACAAAAAAACAAAAACTCATTAGTTTATTTATTTTAATCCACCTTGAACTGGTATGGTCCTTCTGCACAAAGATCAATGCTTCTATGCCCAAGTTAAACGATATTTTGTGAAGCATACAAGAAGTATGCTTCAGAACACATGGCAGTGTATTTTCTGAAGCTACGTGAGACAATTGCTTTTTCTACACTCTCTGACATTTGTTAGTGCAGATTTTCCCCATGCCATTAGTTACTCCCTGAAGAGGAAGTGAAATGGCCATGATGGCCCCAAGTACCTGCAGTCTGCAAAATCCCTCACTGAGGAAAAAAATATCACTTATTAACCATTGATCCAAACACTGAATATAGTAACGATGTCAACCATTAGTGCAGCAGTAAAAACATTTCTATTTTGAGGATCTAAAGTTCTCATACCTATCAGCTGGGAGTAAAACTTGGACATTCTCAGCACAGAAAGTACATATATAGCTGGGCTGGAAAGAGCAGCAATAAAAATTGGTCCAAGGAACGTTCTTGGGACAACTCCAGGAAATTCATGATGGTCATACTGAAAAAAGGAAAATCCATGTAAGATAAGCAAATCAGAAACAAAGGAAAATAAATCATATTCGCACTGCATTTATCCTACTCATAGTGCAAGGAATTGCAATCTTTAATAGAGTCCAAAAATTAAGACATACTTTTCAATTTACCTTATCCAAGTCGAGCTGGTGGTATACCACATCATGGATAGCTTGTAGGTTAAAACTTTCCTCCACTTTTGTAAAAGGGCAGACAGTTAAATGAACAAAGGCCACAACAATAAGCAGCAGCAGCAATGGGAATGACCGCCCACTTGAGCTCCTCTTCTGACCCATCTTGGCTTTGAAATTCACAAATATTCTATTGTTATTTGAAAGAAAATGGGAAGAAATTAGATTAATAATATGGCATGAAGTGTACAACCAGAGAAAGGGATTGCAAGGAAAATGTTCTACAATTTAAACAAAGACTAAAATCAAATAATCCATGAAATTTTTTAATACATTCAGTGAATTAAGTAGTCAAAAACATATTCAGGAAGCATTTCAGGATTTATGCTGCCTTCTGTAAACGTAATGGTTTCAGTTTTCACCTAAAAAAATACAGACAACACAGACCCCACCCAAGAAAGTATTTCCCTCTCCATTCCATACTGCCCCCACTGCTGAGAGCATCACCTCCATTATGTCTGCGCTTTGTAGGAGAAATAGCTTTGTAATTTACCCTCACTTTAATCGTGCACTGGATTTACACGTGATCTTAAGAACATGCTCTCTCATTCATCCAGGACTCCAAAAGCAGTAGGAGAGGAACCATGAGGATGAGGAATTGCTTAGAGCAGAGTGCTTCGACCCCCTGAGTTTGCCAGCAGCAAGGTCTGGGACTCGGCAAGCGAAGGATGAATCCCCTCTGGCACCCACACCATGTGCCACTATGGCATGAGACAGTCTGAACCCCATCCTTCACATGTCTACCCAGAAATGAAAGCCACCTTTCACAGCGCTTCATTTCACAACACTGCTGAGCCATTCTTACGGTGGTATTTATGCTGTATTTTATCATTATGGTAAAATCATGTATCCAGGCAATGCCAGAGTAAATCTATTTCATGTTCTTCTAATTTAAGCTTCTCAGTTTCTGTATGTTTACAATTTAATAAAAGACAAATGATTTTGGTTATTGCTATTCTTGCTCTGTTCTCACAGGAAAAAAACTTCAAAAATAGCATTTTTAAGGTACAACTGGGATTTTGGTTAGAGATGTTTTCTCCTGTGTTTTGGTCTAAATATGTCCATCAATCAGATGTAAGGTAGTAGGATCACTAAGCAACTACCTCCTAGAGTTACCTTTTCCTGAACTGATGTTTGTGCTGCTCATTAGTAAAAATAAATACAAGCATGGTCATGTTCCTTATAGCACCAATAAATCCCGAAATTTGTGTACTACCTCTAAATTGCATGTATCTGGACATTATTTTATGTATCTCACTGACTGCATCTTGTTCTCATCATTGCCCCTGCTACAGACTGTAACTGAACCTCTAAGCCTGAACTCAAAGACAAGACAGTTCTGTAGTAGATCCTTTCTTTGCATCGTAAAGAGCCTAAACAAAAACAATGTCCCAGGAACTGGGAATACATCTTTTTAACCTCTGCCTAGTACTACTTCTTTACAAAAACAGGTAAAAATGGGTTATGCTACAACAGAATCCTTTTTCCACAGGAGTACTAATGGGGTATGGGACTGACATCAGGAGCACCTGAAGAAGTGTCTGGCAGGCATTAAGCCTCTACACAGAGCAACTGATCTCGCACAAACTCTTGTCTCTAGAAGGCAATCTTGCTTACCAAGGAGAAAAATGGACACTGGAGGGTCAATCCACCACAGCACACAGCAACATGAGCATTTGAGTAGCTTATGTGTCAGGTGAAGCAGCATGTAGATATTCACCAGTAAGGCAGCTATTCGGGACCGTTAATTCACAGCTTCTGAACATTTTAGGACCCAATAAATCTTCGGAAGAGGACCCAAGTGCCAAGAAGCTCTATTTTTTACTTCTTAACTGCATCAGAACTGTTACCTTCACCGATAAATACTGCATTCATTATCCTCTGACCATGCTACAATACAGCCTGCTCCTGGTATCTTACCTGAATAATCAGTCCCCAACTTCCTAAATCAGAATGAAAGCGAAACTACACATCCCACAGTTTATCACAAAGCTTCTTTTTATCTTGTTGACTCCAGTCCTTTTGCATGCCTGAAGAAAGTAAGCATGCCAGCACACTCATACATGTTGAAGATAATTATATGCATTATAAATACTGAGATTCCCCAAAGGAAAACATGCTAGCTGATAAAAAAAACAAAGCATGAAGACAACACCCAAGTTTCTGAGATAAAGCCTAATAAATTCAGTGGTCTTTTCAAGACTCAAGATATCTTGCTCTGTTGAAAATTGATGCTGACAAGCCTCAAAATTCAAGTGGAATTTATCAAGAGGTAGACTCTGAATTTGATGATTAAAATAAATTTTACATATAAAAGCAAAACAGTTGCAATTACAGTTTTTATTTTTTTAATGCCAAACTCACAGAGAGATTCTCACTTAATAAAAATATTTTAATAAAGAAATTTAGAGAAATAATCGTAATCAAATACATATGGCCTTGTCCATTGTTAACATTCTGACAACTTCAGAAGAATCTTCCTCAGGCCTCTGAAACATAAGCACACTCACTTCTCCCAGATGCCTACATCAAGACTGAATCAGAAGAGCAGCGATTTCGAATGCAAAAAACTCATCTCTTCATGGGATTAAACGGTGAAAAAAAATTGTGTTTTGACTTTACAAAAACAGGCTGAAGTACTTTCATCAGCAATGGCTCGTTGCTGTTCTGTACTTTTCCAGTGGAAGTGTCATTAGTTCAAATGGACTTCCTGCTGTCCTCCCATGGAAAACCTACCATATTTTGCTCACTTAAGTTTTCAGACACTCTTCACTACAAATATGACAGAGTTTGGCAACCAAACTGTATGTCAAAGCTGTCTGCAGAGACTCGCTCCCTCACACAGAGGCATCTGAGCAGAACCAAGCACACCCCACCACAGGGTCCTCCCTCTTTGGCTTGATCTAGCTTTGGCAAAACCTGTGTTGCATTATCTGAAATTTTTGTAGTTTTCCCTCCTATACTTTAACAGCTCTTACAATTTTGCCCTGAAATTAACTTCTCAGCGAGATCAGATTTAAACCTTGAAGTTGCTGGGATTGTTTTTTCATCTTTTCTTAGAATAAACTGCACAGTTACTATTCTTATACACATTTACTGATGAGTTTAGAGATTGGCTAAAAAAAAAAAAAAAAGAAATTAAGACAAAAAGAGCAGAGAAAGCTGAGACGGGAAACGAAGCGCCAGGGACGGCACCAGACACGAAGGTGCGATGGAGCTGTGGAGAAAACGCCACTCATCCTCGGACTGGGGAAGAAAACACCCAAACCACCCCGAGCCCAGCCCCGCAGCCCGCCGGCAGTGCCGGCCCGCCCGGGGCTCCTGCGAGCGGCTCCGGGGGCACCAGACACCGCCCGCTGCTCCTGCGGCCGCCCCCGCTCCGCAGGGCAGGGCAGGGCAGGCACCGCGCACACCCCCGGGAGCGGCTGCCCCGCGCTGCCCGGCCCCGCTCCCCCCGCGCCCGGGGGGTGGAGAGCCGGGGCGGCCGCCTGGCAGCGCCCAGCGAGGCTGGCGGGACCGGCCTCAGTCCCGGCTGCAGCGGGGCTGCGGTGATGGCACGGGCCGCAGGCGGCCTCCCCGACCCCGCTCCCGCTCCCTCCTTCCCTCCCTCCGGCCCGGGCAGCGCCCACGGCCCGGCCCGGCCCATCCCGGCCCGCACTCACCGCGCGCGCGCCCACGTGGCCGCCCCGCGGAGGGCGCCGGCAGCGCGGGAGCGGCGGGGCCCGCCCCGCGAGCACATGACGCCCTCCCCGGCCGGCCATATTAGGTGAGGGCAGGGCACGCCCCCGGCAGCACAAGGTCTCCGAGGCGGTGGCTGCCAAATGCAAATGGCGGATGGGCCTGAAGCCCCCGCGGAGCCCGCGCCTGCCCTCTCTCATGATGGCGGCGGCGGCGCGCGAGGCCGGTTGCCACGGCTCCCTCGGGCGGCCCGGCCACGCCCCCCGCTCGGCTCGCCGGGCACGCGGGTCGCTCCCATTGGCCCGGAGCGTGGCGGGCGCTGATTGGACCACGTCCCTGCGCTCCGCCAACGAGCGCG
>JAWWTY010000037.1:17815773-18008093 GCA_035222235.1 Margarornis squamiger
CGGCCCGGCCCGGCCCGGGCGGCCCCGCCGAGCGCTCCGGGAGCCGCCGCCTCGCCATGGGGCCCGGCCCCGCTCCGCGCCCGGCCCTGGCCGCGCTGCTCTGCGCCGCCCTGCTGCTGCTGCTGCTGCCTCTGCCCCTGCCCGCCCGCGGCGCCGGCGAGCGGCGCCGCCTGGCGTGCTCCACCTGCCGGGGCATCGTGGACAGGTTCAGCCAGGTGGGCGGCGGGGCCGCGGTGGGGCAGGGGCGGCGGAGGCTCCGGGCGGGGAGGAGCGGCGGCAGCAGCGGCGGCGGCGAGGGCAGCGGCATTGGCAGCGGGCCGGGCCGGGGCAGGGCCGCTCCGGCCCTGTCGCCAAAGGAGTTTCGGTGCTTCAGTGCAAGAAGGCCGGCCGCGCTCGGCTGGAGCGTGCCCCGCTGTGCGGGCCGTGCGGGGGCAAACCCCCTCGCTGCCCGTGTCCGCTCGGAGCAGCCCGGGCCGTGGCACAGGACCGTCAGCAGCGGCTGCCTGCGGGCCCGGCTCTCGGCGGGCTTGGTGCGGTGTGGTGGCACTGGCCGTGACTGGGGGCACTGGGGACACCGGGGACAGCTGTGCCATCGCCCTGTGGCACCGCTGGGCGCGCAGGTTACAGCGCGGTGAGGAGGACTGGGCAAAGTGGCATCAAAGCTGAAGGAAGCAGAGGTCCTGGTCAACTGATTGTAATGAAGTTCCGGAGAACTTAAAGTTTCATCCGTGTACGGGTCTTTTTTGGAAATCAAAACTGCAACAAGACCTTGTTTATGCATTAGGGAAATTAAATCATGTTGTGCTGTAACCTACAGTTTCTCACTTTTCATCTTGTCATCAGCTGTTTCTTTCACTTGGCAATTTAATCAGCAGATTCAGAGCTTGGTTGAGGTTTCTGCATTGTGCTTTTCACAATTTTTATATAAACATTTACTATTGCCCTTAATTTTTGTTAGAAACAAACCCTACATAATTTTTGGTACTTTTCATTTGTAGGGTTTAGCAGATACAGCAAAAAAGAACTTTGGTGGTGGAAACACTGCTTGGGAAGAAAAGACACTGTCAAAATACGAGTCCAGGTGAGCTGTCTCAGTATTTCTCATTCATCCGCATTGTGTCCACTGTGGGTAACTTCCCTGTGCCAGTGTTTGTCTGGAACTTAAACGCTGAATGTGCAGCTAAAGTTTCATTTGTCCAAGCCTTAAACTCTTAATTACTAAAACGTTATATTACATTGTAACATAAAGATTACAGTAAAGACTGAGACCCCTTATTAAGGCCTTTATTTGCCTTGTTTCTGAAAACAACAAAACTTAATTCTATCATTGGTCATAGAAAAAACCTACTATTTACAGGTTAAAGTCCTAAAATAACGATCCTAAGTAGTTTGTTGATAGTCATAAAAGGTGCAGGGTGCTTTAATACATTTTAGAATTAAAGCAGTGTCTAGATTTGTCACTATTTCAGTGCCAAACAGAAAACAGCTTACTGTATTGTTGTTGAGATATATATATCTCCATATAGATATAGATATTTGATTAGGGAGCAAAGTAATCTGATATTTTTCTCCTAAATTTCAAATTCGTTTTTTATTTTAGTTGGAACATTGAGATGTTACTATGAGCTTCTCAGGCTTCTATCAAATGATAACAATACATGAAATTTATTGTTGAACACAAGAGTACTGCACTGCAATTTTCTGGGAAGCCAAAAATCTATCTAACCTACAATCTACAGGCATAATAAATGCAAGTAAGCCACGAGGTTGTCGTGGTCATTTTTCTTTTTGTTGAAGTAATGTTCTTCATTCTGATATTTGCTGTGTTTTGGCACTAAACCAGAATACCTCATAAACAGATGAAATATTCTAGGCTGAAGCCTGGCTGCTCTGTCATGTCTTGAGTTGTGTCGAATGTTTAAATTGAACTTATGGTTTTCCTTCTCTGCTTGTAGTGAAATTCGTCTTGTGGAAATCATAGAGAATTTGTGTGACAGTAGTAACTTCGAATGTAACAACATGGTAGAAGAACATGAAGAACATATAGAGAAGTGGTGGTTCAAATTGTAAGTATCTTTTTTTTTTTTTAGAGATCTTTGGCTAAGAGGATGAACTACTAATATTAAATCCTGTGCCTGAACAATAGCAGTATGGGTAATTCTTCATTTGCCTTCAAGAGGTGCCGTTGGGTATAGCTAGGTTCAGGCTGACTTTTAGTATTGTGTGCTGCTGCACTATTTTCTTTTTGATTTTCAATTCCAGCAGTGTCACACCAAAACATCCAGTTTACAATGTGTACTCATTTATCAGTGGGGTATTGAGGCAAACTAACATTGGAAAACTGTGAGGTTTAGTCCCTTATTTGTTTTTCTTTGTCATAAAACTGCAAGGGAGTCTTTGGTTCTTGTGGGTTTTTTGTTTGTTTACTTTTTTTTCCATGAAACTACATTTTGTTCTCCTAGCAATCAAAAGAACAGTTTATGCTAATCAGTCTCAAAATTGGAACTCTTGAGGATGGTAGAGTAGCAACTGACTTTCTTACCTGCCTTTTAAGCTAGCCTGTGACTTCAGTTATAACTAAGCTTGTCGTATACCAGTCTAAAATATAATTAGTGCAAAGATGGCAGTGTAGCATTTATGTTTTCTAATACCTGGCTTTTAAAACTCCAAATCATGTTTCTTCTAAGTTATTTTCACTAATTTAGACTGCCAACACTCCCAATTAGCTAGAATTCAATAGGGTGAATTGCCATTATAACGTTTCATAACTGGATGAGGCTTTTTAATAATCCACTTTCCTCCTAATGACTACTTTATCCTTTTACCTAACTATACAGGATTGTGTATATGTTAACATGTCAGTTGAGGGGAGTAGAATAGCAGAGCATAGAACAGAGTATTTCATTTGGAAGGAACCTGCAGTGATCACCTAGTCCAACTGCCTGACCACTTCAGGGCTGACCAAAAGTTAAAGCTTTTATTAAGAACATTGTTCAAACACCTCTTAAAAACACTGACAGGCTTGGGGCATCGACTACCTCTCCAGGAATCCTCTTCCAGTTTTTGACCACTCTCCTGGTAAGAACTGTTTCCTAATGTCCAGTCTAAACCTCCCCTGGTATAGCTGTGAATCATTCCCATGTGTCCTGCCACTAGAAACAAGAGATAGGCCATCAGCACCTCCTTTTCCACTTCCCCTCAGGAAGCTGCAGAGAGCAATGAAATCACCCCTTCCACCTCCTAGAGAAGCACAGAGTCCTTTGGTGCTCCTCATAGGACATTCCTTCCAGAAAGGTGAGCTGTGCAACCCAGAGTCTTAAATTTGGCTTAAATTTGCAGAACTGAAAGAAACTGGTCTTAAACTAGAAAACCTGACAAAGTAGACTTCCTAAAATAAACAAAGCCATTCATAAAATAAATTGGTTTAGTTTCTGCATTTAATAGGCTTTGTGAATGCAAACAAAACAGTTTGCCTTCTGTTCTTTGACATGCAAATGTCATTCAGTTTCTGTGGTAGTTTCCAAAGACTTTATCCATGATACCTTAGGTCTTTTTTCATAAGTTGTTACATAAAGGGTGATCGATCACTGGAACAGATTCCCCTCAGCACCAAGCCTGCCAGAGTTCAGGGATCATCTGGAGGACACTTTTAGTCATATGGTTTAGTGTTAGGAAGTCCTCTGAGGAGCAGGGAGTTGGAATTGATGATCCTTAGGGGTCCTGTCTAACCTAAGTAAGTTTACTTTACAAGGTCTGAGCCTTGGAGTCGATATGGTCAGGTGTAATAGCTTAGAAAGAGAGGCTGCACGAACCTCGAGAGCTGCTGTAATGCTACAGAATATCTACGTCTTTACTGAAGTTTTTAAGACTTCAGCATCAACAACACTGAGATCTGTGAATTGTCATTCAGAACCATAGTAGTCCTCATAGCTTGTCAAATTACATCTAGTGATTTCCTTGTTAATTAGTGGAATAGATTTCTCCCTTGTTGTGGTGGGTCAGTTGTCAGGTTGGTTTTTAAAGAATCTTTGTTCTTTTTGTTTATAAATGAATGTCTTTCATATACAGAAAGAAGAAATACCCTGATTTGTTTAAGTGGTTTTGCATTGAAACAATAGAAGTTTGCTGCCCTGCTGGAACTTATGGACCGGATTGCCTTGGTAATTTTTCTTCAGAAAAATTCAGTAGCAGATAGGTTCTTTTAACTTGTTTGTTTCAGTCTTTCCTGACGTGGAAAATACATGAAGCATGATATCTTGCATGAGACACTGACTGCTGTGTAGTGTGTACCTGCCTGCCACCTCATAATTAGGTGGCTCCCTTGTGAATATCCTGCCTGAATAAAAATCTTCTGAGTATGAGGTAATGTACAAAGCTATCAAGAGTGCCGAGATGTGCAGAATCCATCTGATCTGATGCTCACATCCACACCTCACCCATCTTTAAAAGCTCTCTGTGGCATCAAGTCTGTTGTTTAGGTGGCCTTTCAGAAGCTGTGTAGACAAGAATCCTTGACCAGTTTCAAGAGTAAAACAGCTAAAACACTGTTGGGGAATTAAGAAATTTGCAACTGATGATCAATTAAAAAGTCAGTGAGAGACATTGGTTAAAAGTTGGTGAAAGATGAAAGTAAAATCTTTGCAAAAGTGGTAAAGATATTTTGGCCTCTGAAGCTTCTATAATTTATAAATCTCTAAAACCTTGCACCTTCTTAAGAGATCAACTTTGACCTCTTATGTATTGTTAAAAATTAGGTGCCCATTCCCTATATTGATCTAAATGGTTGCTGGTAGGTCTTTACAACTGTGATATGAGCCTTCTCAGAGATCCAGAAAAAGTACATACCAACTTTATCCAGGAAGCTAGGAAAATAGATAAAGTTCTAAGCCATGGTCTTTACGCAAAATTAAACTGAATTTTCCCGCGAATTGTTTTGAGTTTCTTTTATACTTGAGTATATTACTGAATATTCCTTTGTTGCAAAACTTTTTTTACTCTCAAGGGTAAAAAAGACTTTGGAAATTATATCCTGGTTTAGTGTGACTCTTTTTTATTAATTTTTATTTTATTTTACTCTCTGTGAAGAGAGAGGGACTTCAGGTGCTTTTATCTGAGAATAGGAAGTTATTTTCTTTAACAACTGATTTAAAAATAATTTTGATCCATTTTAGCTTGTCGTGGTGGATCGGAAAGACCTTGCCATGGAAATGGCCACTGTGATGGTGATGGTACCCGAGGTGGAGATGGCTCATGTGACTGTAACAAGGAGTACACAGGAGAATTTTGTTTGGACTGTTCCAATGGTTACTTCAGTACCTTGAGAAATGAGACGCATTCTGTTTGTACAGGTAATGAAGTCTTAACACATACTTACATCTTTGTGTTACTTCATTTTTGTAAAGAAAACTAGGAATAGTTTAAATGTAGTTTGGTCAGTTAGCTTTAAGTATAAATGACGTGTCTGTCACTTTGGTGGAATTCTAAGGTTTTGCTAAATCACCCTTCCAGACTGCCCTTGATTTTTTTTATTTTTCTTCTCTGTTTTAAGTTAAGAAACAGCATTCATATTGCCCCTCTGCTTCCCAAGTACTGTTAAAATCTTGAGCTGAAATTATTGCATACTGGACTACTTTGAAATGTAGGTTTTTCTCATAAATAAACTTACTTGGAATAAATGGGCATGGAAACAGCTGATCTGTACCATAGACTACTTAGATTCCAGTTAGGTATGTGTGAAATTAATTTTGAAGCAAGGTCAGGTCACAGGAATAAGCTATTGGAATTGTTCAGATTTTCAACTGTTTTTACACCCTTGAAGAGATTCTGCAACAACTACGTCCTGACCCTGTGGTCTATTCAGATTGTTTTTCAACAGTCTATATTTACTTAATCTCCTCTTCCCAAATATTTTGGAAATTGAACCTGCACTTCTAGTAGCTAGAATTTCATGGCACTGTTCTCAGTGCGCAGATACTGTAATTGCCAGGTTTGGCTTCCAGGAGCTTTTGGGGGTATTTTGGAGTTTTCCAGTTTTGGTAGGACAGAGCTGCATGTTTATGAATTAAATCTTGACTTTATAGATATGCCATCTTGTGAGTGGGAGTTTCAAGCTATTAAAATATGATAGCTTTCGGTGAATCCTAATAAAGTTTTCTTAGGGAGTTTGTGTGCCCAAACGTGTTTGGAATCTCTCAACAAAGCTCAGGTTGTAATTTTCTCTTCCCTCAGCCTGCCATGCTGCCTGTAAAACTTGTACTGGTTCAAGTAACAAGGACTGCCAAGACTGTAAAGAAGGCTGGATTAAAAATGAAGATGGAGCTTGTGTGGGTGAGTAATGCTTGGCAGACTTCAAACAGGTTTTGTAGTAACAATGGCTGGTGACAATAGACAACATCACTTTGAGTCTTACTGCATTTTATGGAAGCACTCTGTCAGTTTAGATTTCTACAGCTTTTGTAGTCTCTCTCTTCTTAACTCATTTCATTTGCAGGAAGGTAGTATTTCCTCTCTATTGATTGCCTGGTGATTATAGTTTTCTTCATCATACTGTTATTCACTGTAGATCTTTTTAGTTTAGTGTGATACAGATTGCAGCAAGTGGAGTGTTCCTTGTCAGACATAGGTTTTTCTGGTGTTTATTTGAGTGTGAAACAGTGCCCTGCTCTTGATTTAAGCTGTTTTGTCAACTACTGGAAGATTCCTGTAAACTTCACTACGTATTTTGTAGTAGTTGCACAATTGCCTTCACATAACTTTGTCATAAATGCTCGACCCTCTTATTGGAAAGACATACTGGGAGACACCAGGCTCAGTGCTTCCATCAATCTCTTACCCATTTCTACCTTAGCATTTAACTTGGTTTGTGAGGAGATAAGTAGGAAACACTTAAGAAAAAATACAAATACTAAAAATGCTACCAGTGCATTAGTGCACTAGGTGGAAAGTAACACAGTCTGTTTAACTGGTTGAATTTGGCCCATTAAAGACCCTTAACATAATGCATGGAAACAGTGTCTTGGAAATTATGTGAGTACTGCTTCAAAGTGTTATTGAGAACTGGGCTTGAAATTACAGTTCCTGCAATACCTGCTTAGGCAACTACTGGAACTCTCCAAGAGCGTTTTTAAGATGCTTGGGTATTGTCTTCTATAAAGCTGGTTTTTAAATAATCATTGCCACTAATCAAGTATAACTCAATTAAGTAATCAGTAGGAGTGATGTGTGCAGCAACAGAATGAGAGTGACAACAAGGGGACTGAAATAGACTTTTTTTGTCTGAATTTTTTAATTAAATAGTGTTGTGCCCTTTCGTCGAAATCACAAGACTAGCATATTTTAACTTCCCAGAGAGAAGTTTTGAGCTTGACCAGTCCTAACCGTAACCTGGTTGGCTCTGATTTGCTTTGTGTAGAAAACTAGATGTGTGTGTGTCTGCACTTGTTTAAGTTTTCTAATGCTTTAAAAAGTTCCATAGCTTGGTAGTGTAGGAGTAAAGGAGAGAACAGTATTCCAGAACAGTAGTCTATCTGCCGGTTTGTTATGATATTTGCATAAAAAACATAAATGCGTGACTTGAAATTGGCTGACTTGAAAATTACAAGGATTGCAGGTATTCTGGAAGTTTATTTAATTTGAGCTCTTGAATTTCTAATAGGTCTGTTAGCATCATCACGAAACTTCTTCTAAGGATCAGATTTAATTTATTTTTTTTTAATGTAGATTTCAGCTGAACAAAACAGTGTATGTTACCATGCTACTTCAGTGTCTAACATGTTGGCATATCCGATTCCAAACTCTTAGGTAACTCGTCACTTTTTCTTTCAGATTTAGATGAATGTGCTACTTCTCCTTGCAAAGATCACCAGTATTGTTTGAACACAGATGGATCTTTCTCATGCAAAGGTTTCTTTTTAATCTGCTGTTGTATTTTACTGTCTAGAATCCTAATCTAATGTAAGAGGTAATGCTAGAAAGGGCATGATACAAGGCATTTGGTACAGTCTGGTCTGGTTCTTACTGGGCATGGGAAGGATGAGACTTTAGACCTGTTGTATGAGGAAAGCAAGAAATTTCTGGTTGTTCCTACTCTGCTCTTGTGAGACCCTACCTTGAGTACTGCAGCCAGCTCTGGGGTCCCCAACATAAGGGTTTAAACTCCATTTCTAGCACAAACCATTCTATGATTTCTTGTGTGGGTAAGCTGTGTGGCTTTAAGGGTGGTATTTTAAACCTCAGACATATATTTCTTTATTCATAAAATACTTTATCTTTAGGATGTGATTCCAGCTGTTTAGGTTGCACTGGAGAAGGGTCTGACAAATGTAAGACCTGCGCATCTGGATATGTGAAGGAAGGCGAAAAGTGTACAGGTTGGTGGATTTAGAAGTATGTAGTAGAACACTGGTTAGCTCACTCTTCATTAGCCATGCTGAGGAGCAAATAAGTAGGTTCATGTTTGTATGCTTTGGTTTTCAAGCCTGGCAAAGTGAACCGAGTCGTTCTGGTATTAGGTACAAAGACATTCATAATAACTTCCTGTATATTACTGAGCTAATACACTTGACAAGGCTTAGAGTGAACCACTCGTACAAAGGAACAAAGTATTTTATAGCATGTTTGGGAAACACCTACATGAGTCTCGTGTCAGTCACCTACGACTTCATCAGATGTGTGCATCTCTATTAATTTTGTAACAGAAAGGCAGGAACTCAATGTGGATTCTGCTGCCATTCTATTAATCCATTAGTGTCCAAGTTCAAATGATATCCATTCATAGTGAATTATAACATAAAATTTGACTTTCTCTGTGGGGAAGAGCAGAACATATGCATAATCTTAAGTAGCTATTAACTGTGATGATGTAGTATTTACAGGCTCTGTTCCCTTTAGCTATACTTTGATGACATAAATAGGAAATGACTGTGGGGAAAATGTTCAGTGGATTAAGATGAATTGCTTAATTCTGATGAATGTAATTGCTTAATACATTTCCCCACACAGGAACCTGCAAAACATAAAGAAATCCCCAGTACTATCTGAATAATTTTGAAACACAGTCTGAATCGTGAAGAATCAGCTGATTTTAACAGAAGTTAAATCTGTTGCAGCGTTCTCCTCAGCGTTTTTCATATTTGAATAGAATTTTGTTTATATGACTGTGCACAAGTAAGATTTTTTAACAAAATAACAGCGATAGACTCTTTCTTTCCCTGTTCTATTTCTAGATATAGATGAATGTAACCTTCCTGAAAAGGTCTGTGTGAAAGAGAATCAAGACTGTGTTAATACACCAGGTAGTTACAAGTGTGTATGTTCAGAAGGGTTTGAAGATAAGGAAGGCACATGTGTTCAAACTATAAAACAAGGCAAGTAGCTTTTAAGTGGCAATTTTAAAAAAAATGTGCTGTATCAACAACTTGGAGTTTTATTTCAGTCTAAGGGTCTAGTTGCGTATAAACTCCTCTATATAATTTCTCATTTTCCTACAGCTGTGGTCTCTCAGTAGTAGGGAACTGTTTAGCTTGACTTAAACTATACCTGTAATTTAAGAAATTCAAGTGTAATTTTTTTCTAGGATGTATTGACACATTATAGATAGAATTATGTTCATTAATGTTTCATTACTCCATCTGGGCTTCTTTTACAATTCCAAGGTGAAAGGTGGGATTACTTTTCAATGACAGCTGTAGAAGAATAGATGAGAGACAGTTAATTTCATACATTTATTTTCTTTATTGCTTGTTTGTGTTGTTATTTTGTCCCCTCATTCCATCCTCAAGACTGCTTATTCCTCTTATACTAATAAGTTGTAAAGATCTGTGTTGTATTGCTACTCAAGGCCACTCTGTTCATACCTTCTACTCTCAGTACTTACTGTTATTAGTCTTGTAAAATCAGTATGTACTTCTCTAATGCAGATACTCAGGGTATCAGTTACTGTGTTTTTAATGTGGCCTGACATTTTATGAGACTAAAAGTAAAATGTAAAGCTGACAAAGTAGCTTAGTTTTCTTTCTTAGATAATGCTTTTCCCAATCTAATAAAATCGCTCTGCTTTTTTAAAGGCTGCTTTAACATCTCAAATGAGTGGTTTGTACAATAGAAAATAATTCAGAGTAAGACTTGCCTTATTTTTTCAAATATCAGAACTACTTCTGTCAGGTCACATGGAAAGGAGAAAATTCACTCTGAATAGCTGAAAACAAAAGATTAGAGTAGAAATATCTGTGCTCTTTTTTTTTTCCTTCTACTAGCAGTACTAGTTATTTGAAATCAAGTTTATTTGGAATACTAGTTTATTTGAAATATATTTGAAATATTTTTTTTTGCATCTAGTGAAAAAAAGATAAACTTAGGCTGGGAGGATGGTGCAAGTAGCCCTTCAATATGGTTTAATTGCTTTTCTAGTCTTGATAAATGTTGATTTTTATTTTATATGTTTCTTTTAAAATCCTAATATGAAAAATCATATGGTATAATTAATAGTAGATTTGTGTTCTAATTGTGATACTTAACTTTACAGGAGAGGAAGTAGAGAGTGAAACAACTGAGCCTTCACATACTGGACATGATGACTTATGATCTGCATTCAGAACCAAAAGACATTCCTATCTAAAGTTTTAAATTATTGGACTAAGCGTCTGCTAGCTGACATACTGTGGAAATGGTATTAAATATGCAGGTTGCCATTAAGTTTTTTTAAAAATGGTGATAACCTGCTCTTTAAGCTGCATTCTTTGTTCTTAAATCCCACTTTTTATATTATTCTTCAAGAACAACAGTTAGATGGGTTAGTATAAAATTTGAATGAACGTAACATTGTACTCAGCAGCTGTAAACAATTTACAGGCTTCTCGTTCTAGTGCCTACTGAAAACTGTTTCTTTTGGAAGAATTTAGTTGCACTTCCTAATTCAAGGAAAATTTAGATTGAAGTTTAATGTTTCTAATCATGAGAAATATTTCTGTAACTGAAATACAGCTTTTGGAAATTGTCAAAGGGAATCTCTTTGGGGGGGAAGCACTGTTCCATTATACAAAATAGAATGCCTAATACTGCATTCAATAAAAGTTTATTTTGTTGGAATGTGCCTTAAAATTTTTAAGATGTTAATACCTTGATGTGTTTTCATGTCTATTTTTCTTTTAAATCAGTGAACAAAAGTAAAACCAACCCCAAACAAAACCAAACAACACTCAGAAACACAAAACTCAGAACCTCGTAAACTGTATTTCAGTTCAGCACTGAATTCCAGCACTCAGTTCTGTTGAATGGGGGAAAAAAACCCAACAAACCAACAACATGCACCCCTAGTGCACACTCCTCTAAAAGAAGAATTATGTCAAACTTTGCTTTTCAAAGGCAGGTAGACAAGTCTTTGTGGCAGATACTTGCCTTAGGTATGTAAACTAGTTTATGCAGTGATGAAAAGTAGGTTTGGCTAACACCTGCACTCAGTGGCTCACAGTTGTTATGTGAGTACTCTCTAAAACTGACTTTCAATACAGTCTACTGCTGTGTATAATAGCTTCCTGTCTTTTGCAGACCAAGCATACTACAATCAATTTATCATCTTGTCTCTTGTGCCATTTCAGAGGGAAAGCGTATAAGCACAGCATAGGCACAACTTCCTATGTGGTGTCTCTAAGCTTAAAGACAAATATAAGAGCTAAAATGTTTATATTCTGTAGCACTGTCACAGAATGAGGCTGTAAATGACATAAGAACCATCTAGGTACAGTGCTTAAAGCTCTGGTGAAAGTGGGTAAAGCTCAGAATACATTGTGGTGGATACAGGGAGTATAAAGAGAGGTTATAAAATAAGCTAAAAAGTACATAGCTTAGGTTTGGCTATAAAGTTATAAAAAATACCCTGAGGTAAAGGGAAATGAAAAGGCTGTAAATAAGATTGACCTGTTGATCAGTGAAGACCAAACATCTCCTCTATACATCTGAAGATTTCTTTATTCAGTTGAAGTCACAGTTCAGTTTGTGAACAGTCATGTAGGATTTTTATGTGCAATAGATACTTACGTGAATATTGTACAAAAAAGGATTCTGTTGGATTCTTCTATTAAAAGCTGTCTAAGCTGATACTGTGTGTGGTAATCTAATACCACTAGGTATTGAAAGTATCTGTAACAGCTTTAAGTCAATTTCCTTCAGCTGTTATATCTAGATTATTTCTTAGCTTGCTGGTCTGAGAATGAAATCTTTGCTGCCTTCTGAGCTATAATTGCCAGAACTGGGCCTACGTGCCACTTGTCTTGCAAGTTTTAGGGTAGGTATTGTATTTAGTAAGTGCTAAATTAAAAGGAGAAAAAAGTAGGCAGTTTGGGGAGGACAGGGCATACAGCTTGAGGATCTTTAGGGTTTTTTGTACAAGGTGTAGCCAGTTAAAATATTAGCCCTTAATGGATCTTGTAGGAGTGTAGCTTGTCTTTGTTACTCAGTCATTCACATTTAACTCCCAAGTGTTTGATGGTACATATGGTTGTTAATAGTAACATGAAATGTAGGTTCTGTTTAGAAACTACCATCAACTCATACCCCAGGAAATTGTCTCTCCAGTACAAACTCTTTTATTTGTGTTTTAAGCCTGAAATAATGTTTCCTCATATGAAGAAGAACTTGCTTTTCTAAGTTCCTTTCAAGTTATTTGGGACTCTGGTGGATACCTGATGAGATTCTTAATTACGTTGTGGAAGTATTTGCTTCCCACCCCCAAAGTTTTGAACAAAAAGCCCTAACTGAATTGTCCTAGTTAAGTGATGAAAATCAAAAACTTATAGGCTTTGTTTTGTCTCTGGTGATAGAGAGGAGAAACTCTTCCTACCCTGACCTACAGAAGTAATGACAGTAGACTGATATAGCCAAATTGTCGTTCAGTTCTGGAGAAATGTTTTCAGCTTTCCATTATTGAAGTAGAACAATCAGTGTTCCCTTATGGATGTAGTACCTGGGTATTAGGAGTCAGTAATAGTCTTTTTTCCTCAGTCCTTCCCTACCCACTGATTGTAGGCATCTCTTGCTCTGCATTAAATCATTGTCCAGTCCAGAAAGGAGAATTCAAATAGAGCTTTCTCTGAAGGAATATTGACCAAGTTATGTATGCGATAAATATTTAATACTAATCTACTGCCTTATGCCCTCTCTGTGCTGAGTTTCTAAAGAATTAGTTCTCTTTTTTTTATTCTGTATCCTTCTTTCACTGCTTAAGATTGTAATTACTGCTCTGTTTTAGAAGTTGGGACTAAAAACTGTTTTGATGCACTTACTCTTTCCCCCTGCCCTTCTCTGCCTTGAATAGAGAGGGGGTTGGACTCAGTTTTCTTGGGTTTTGCCCTTCATAATCAGAAGGGGGGGGTGGAGAAGCAGGATTTAAACTGATTATCAGAAACAGATAATGAAGGTTAAGTGCTTTGTGTTAAACCAACCAGTTCAGCCTATCAATGCCTTCTGCTGTATGTGTTAACAGCTTAGTGCTAAAAAAGTGAGCTATTCCAATTTAATTTTACCATTGTGTTTGTAAGGACATCTGGTTATGTCATACAAGACTTTGTACTTAAGGTTGTCTGAAAGTATAGGTCTCATGTCAAACTATGCAGATATGTTGCTAAAGACTTCAGAAGTCATCTAAGATAGTCAGCAAACAAGATTTGTGCCTTAGTGAAGTGTTGGTTTGGTACTTTCATCATAAATACCAAGATGAACTTTGAACTTCTAGATTCACACCTATTATTTATTTGGTAAACTTGATACTGTGTGGTATCAAACTGAAAGCAGCATCCCTTTTGCTGGATTATTTTGCTACTACTTTGGGATATCTTGACCTAAGACTAAGCGCTTTTTACAAAGGGAATCACTATTCTGTAATATCTAGGCACTTTAAAAGAAAAGGTCCTTTAGTATGTGATAGCTGGAGTACACAGAAAGTCCAGGAACACTTTCCAGTAGCAAGAAAACCTAGAGACCTGCACATTACAATTAAAGCTCTAAACAAGGCTAGGAAAGCAGTCTGAAGTACGCAGCATGTATACCACAATCCTCCTGCAGTGTCTAAACTTAGAAATGAAAGTATGTGCTGAAATGTTTTCATCTGAACATTGGGACATAATAGTGAATTTTTTTCTTTGATGTGAATTCCCAGCATGTCTATAATAGGCACTGAGTTCTCTGCAAAGTATAATACCATTCATTCATAAATAGGGTAAATGAAGTCTGTTTTGCAGAATACCTTGATGATTTAGGTAATTCAGAAAGTCAGAGGTCACGTGGAAGGGTTCTTCTTTCTCAAGAAACATGCCAAAGTCCAGAGGCTATAGACAAGATCAGGACACAGGTAATCTTAAAATATCTGAGATACACTATACAAACACAACACTTTTTCCTTCTATGGATGGTGAGGACTGATCATACATCATCCTAATATGTATGGGAGAGGTACTATTCAGTCAGGAAGCTGTCAGTTCAAAAGGCAAATGGTGACGTTTGCAAGTTGAAAAAGCAAGAATTGTGAAAATCACCAAATCACATTTTGAGCATCATGCTCTCAGTGTATGGAGCACCATATATGTGCATATGTTAAGACAATTCTCCCTGATGAACCGGGTCCACCATGCCCTTCAGATTGCTTTCAGCTGGTTCTTAATACACCAAAAAGTTAGGCACACAAATAATTCAAATTTGCCTTAACAAGTGACTAACTAAAAAGCATGTGTGGGGAGAAAAAACCAAAAAACCACACCAACCAAACAACAACAAAAAAAAGCTTTTTAAAAAAAAACACCACATAGTCCTGGATCATAGGTAGCAATAATAAAAATGACAGTTCTCCATAATGATCCTAGCTGACCTGATACCCCTCCCTCCCCCATGTCTGTCAGACTACCGTGGGTTATTTTCTGAGGTTATATTTTATCTTTCTGAAAGGAATCTTTTGAGGTTATTCAAATGTCTGTGCTTTTTTTATTTTCTTTCTTGGATACAAATGGAATTTTCTTCATCCTTTTCAGCAACTTCACACCTTATCTAATTTCTTGGTTTCATTTGCTGCAGATGTGCCTGTAGCAGCCCTTGATACTCTTCAAATCCCTTACCAGTTTTCCAAGTGAGCTTTAGTTTTCTTGACTCCATTCCTTCATGCTAAGACAGTGGCTCTGTATTCCTCCTGGGTCACTTGCCACTCTTTCCACCTCATGTATTCCTCTTTTTCCCACCTTTTCTTGATTTCCCAAGTATCTTATCGCAGGGAAGGTGATCACTGAAAATCAACCAAGTCCCCTGGACACTTCTGTCTAGGGCTGTCTGCCTTAGCTTCCCTCCCATGCTGATCCCTGAACCGGCCAAGGTCTACTTTTTTAACATAAAAGGTTATGATCCTGCCATTGCTTTGAAGGCAAAATTGTATTTGGTTACACTACTTGGTCTGCTACTGAGGTAAAAATACTGTCTTAATGATGCTTTTTTGGTTGAATTCAACCCTTCTAATTCAGTCAGTAGGGTGACTGTAGGTTCCTTGGGACTGAGGGTCATCTTTTTAGTTTGCTTTTGTTAGAGCTGTAGCCTAATCCTCACACATCCCCCAGTTTGCATCACAGCATTTGATATGTGGGATTCACATCTACCACTGCATCCACTAGTGCAGAAAGTGCGTGAGTAGTACCTGGAAAGTTGTGCAGCTAGGAGAAACATGCTTCTCTTGCTAAATTCTTCTGAATTCACAGTGCACAGTAAGTCCAAGAGGGAATAAAAAAAAAAAAAAAAAAGAAAAATAGAATAATTGGATTTCATACTAGCTGTAAGATGAACATTAAAGTTAAGCTTCTTAACATTGGGACAACTATCTTTAAATACATCTTGGGGCTACTATGCCAATATTTCTAAACATATTAGAGGATGGATAATTTGGTGGTGGTGCTTCAAGTTTTGCAAATCTGTGATGTCCATGTAGTGTATTATTTTTGGTAGATTATGTATATAATAACTTTATAAATATTTCTGTACTTTCTGTTCTTTTTTTTTTTTCATAGATACCATACCTGGGCTAAGCAAATTTATTTTCCTTGATGAAAAAGGAAAAGGCACCTTAAATAAAAGTTCTGCTTCACATTGATTTTTTCAGTATCTTCTAGGAATTTGGTCCAGGTCCTGTTATTCTTGCCCATTCTGTGTACTTTAAGAAGTTATTTCTGATGAAAAACCAAAAAGACATTCTTTTTCTTTAATATGTCTTAGTTTTAAAAAACAGTTTGCCCGGGTTTTTTAGTGAGGAGGAATAAGAAGGAATACACAATTTAAAACTAAAAGATAAAGTGCCCTATTTATTGTGGGGGTTTATTCGGGTTTTTTTGTTTTTTTTTTAATTTTATTTTCTTACTAAATAAAAATGGCTACCCAAAAAAAGGGATGCATGAATAAATTAATCGGTATTCTAACAGGCGAGACCTTATGGGTCATCTTATTCTTCCCTTGCCAGTGTGGAATTATTCTCTCTGTGCCATTTGCAAATGCAGTATCTAATTACGAAATTGCTGAGGTAATGTCTTTTCCATCATTCCCTATTATTTTATGTATCCTTATATATTATCAGGTATTTATTTGACAGTAATTCTTTTTAAAGACTAGCACAACAAACAAGAACTCTTCCACATGCAGCTGTGATCATGCCTTATTTGTTTGAGGTAATGCACAGACAGAAAAGGTGGTCCTGTATAAGATCTTTGCCTTGCAAAAGGTAGAAGAGGAACAGGTTTAGGGAACTGAGACTTATCTTTGACCTTTAACATAAAAAATATGCAGAATTTTAGTCTGCTTTCAAATTTTTTGGTTTCTGGAGCAAGCGGTGCCACATTTTCAAGTGCTGAAGAAAAGGCAGCCAGAATCTCCCATTTAGAAAAGCATAACAACAGCTGACATTTTCGTATGAAGTGCAGTTATGCAGAGAAAATGTCTAACTATCAGCAGCAGTGAAACATGTAGTTTCAGTGCTAAGATCAACTTGCTCTTGGGAAATCCAGAATTTTTGCTGTGTGAATGTATCCTCTCAGTATCTTTGTAACTTAGTTTAAGAAAGTTGCTTCCATATATTTATCAAGTACTGGCAAGGCTGGCTGTGGCTGCTCAGCATTAGCAAATAGATCACATATCACTGGGAGTGGAGAAGAGGGAATGTGCAAAGTCACCAGGTGTATGGAGCAGCCACCAGATAGGGGTGGTGCAGTATCCACCATCTGTGGTCTCTTGGAGCTCTTTAATAATTTTGTCCAAGAGCCTGGACTGAAGGAGCGGGTCTCTTTAGTAATCAGATTAGGAAATAAAGAATTGTCTCTACTCCATTTTTTTTTTTATTTACTCATCTATACATCTCAATGCTTGTGTTTATAAGGAAATACTTTTTGAAGTAGATACATATATATAGACCTTTGTGCTATAGTATAAACACCTTTCAATTGAAGTACTTCATAACTTTGCATTTTTTTCATTATACATAATAATATATGCAGTGATTAAAGTAAATTCTCCCTACCTGACATCAACTTTTGCAACAAGAAATTTGACTGCATTATGAGCTGTAGAAGCTGGATAGACTCTTCCCATGAGCTTGCAAGGGAGAAAAAGATGAGTCATTAAGACTCAAACTGTTCTGTCGTTTAGGACATAATTTTGTTATCAATTCATTGTACACTGTTCATGTTCAAAATAAACAGAGTGTCCCCAGAATAATTTTGGTTTATGTTAAAGCTCTTGTCACAGATGGCATTTGGCAGGCTATTTGACAAGACAGACATCCTAATGGGATGACAGCTCTGGAATTCCAGTTGTTTGGGAAAGAGCTCTGTGGCCCGGGTGGTGCGGTGTTGCTTCAGGCATTCCTTTGTATGTGATAAATGTTACGGCACAGCTGTTTGCCCCATGCAGAGATGCACAGCTGTGCTACTCTGGGAAAGGGCTTGGTGATGTGCTTTCAGCATGTCAAGCTGCAGATTTTCACAACTTCCGTGTTAAACCAGCAGAGGGTACTCTTAAACCAGCAGAGGGTACTCTTAAGCTTCCAAGAGTAAGTTGTTACATTGGATGCTTCAGGTTACTGCCTCAAAGAGAGTTGTGGTGCTGAGGGGAGGGGCTGGAAATGGGAGCTCTCAATTGTATGGGCCTCATTGCACTTAAAGTGTTGAATAGGTCATATACTTAATGAATAAGCCTTCACTGCTTTCTTTCCAAAAGCAGAAACTGCGATCTTCCCAGTATAATATAATCTTAGAGACAGGGAAATTCATGTTTGAAGGGACTCTAGAATGTGTCTCAGCCAAACAACTGCTGAAGCAGTGTCACTGAGTTCTGAGTAGCTGCCTTACCCATTCTTGAAAACCAGTAAAGATGAAGGCTGCACATCCTCTTTTGGCAGCTGTCCTCACAGTCAAATTGTTCTGTGTATTCAGGCTGAACCTGTCTTGTCCCAACTTAAACTTGTTGTCTCTTGCCCTCTTGCTGTGCATTGCAGTGAATCCTTGATCTACCAGCTCTGCTTCTGCTAATGCATCCCAGGGGGATGCTGACCCTCTCTGCTGCCAGGATGCTGCTGGCTCATGAACATCTTGCTGCCCACTGGACCTCCAGGGATTTTTCCACAGAATTGCTCTCCACCTATCAATCTCCAGCCAGTATCACTGAAAGAGGCTCTTCCTTCCAAAAGGCAGCTGTTTGGGTTCGTCTTTTTTGAGTTTCATAAGTCTCTGTCACTCCATTCCTCCATCTTGGCTAGATCCAAATTTTTTGCGAATATTTACACTCCATTTTAATTCAAAACAACACATCTGTTGCCTTTAATAGAATGAATTTAAAAAAAATGAATTACACATATAAAGCCTGGAAGTTTGTAGGCTTGTGGATTACAGATTTGTAGACAAAGTTACTACAAATAAAAGTACAAAATTGGGTCATAGATTTCTAACCTATTCAGCAAAAAAGAGAGGAACAAAATTTAATCTTTTCTTTGAAAAATAATACTTCAAGAATAAAAGTACATTGCTTACATATTTCCCATGTGATGTGATAAAGCACAAGGAACAAATGCACATTTCACTATACTTGACAGGGTGATATAAACATCATTAGAAGTATTTTTAAAGGCTCATAATCTTTCTCTAAAAACCATGTACTAAGTTACTCACAGGTACAAATAGATATTATTTAAAGCACAACTTCCTCCCTCACTGTTTTTCAGTCTTTCCCTCTGCCAGTCAGCTATATCACCAGTTGTTCCTGCTGCCTACAACTGTGTTTTCTGCAGATCACAAGCAGAGCAGTGAGTTGGCCAGAACCACCTGGAACCTCTTCAGAATTTTTGCTGGCACATCTGGAGATCTCATGATTGTCAGAGCACTGAGACTAATGGGACCACTTTTATGACCAATTTACAACCTGGCACCACCTGAAGCAGATGAGTTAATGAAAACTGATGACTCATTAGGGGCAATATAGCAGTGTTTTGTACAAGACCCTTGACTTGACACTATAGTCAATTAAATTCTGCCTATTTCTTCCCCCCAAACCCTGTGGAAATGTACTGGAACAGTAAAAATACATGGTTTCGTGAAGGTCACGCTCTAGTGTACTCCTTTCATTTTTTTAAGATTTGGCAGTTAGAAAAAGTAAGAGAACAGCAAGGAGAGAATTAGGTGCTGGAATATGTATAGACCAGACAGCATTCTTGTTACCTGAAGAAAGGTGAGGTTAGTCTTCTGCTACTTGTTTAATTTAAAGGTTATGAATAATTTCAGTCTCTGACTGATGCAATTAAATTTTAGTACACATGTGAAAGGGTTCAGCACTGGCCTCGAGGGTTCAAGCAGTACATTGTGTTGCTGAAGGGAGAGAAATCTGCATACAGCTGAAATGTTTCCATCTATGGCAAGGGTCAACTGCATACTGTATAAGTGCCAAAAGTGGGGGAGAGTAGGTCCTGAATGTCACTCAGTTATAAAGAGCAGAGGCTACTGGGTTCTGACAAGATATTTGGTGGCTATCCTGGCTCTTTCTCAGTTCAGCACTCAAACGGCCCTGCCTCAGAAAGAGGAGAAACTATCACCTGCATCATTCCTTCAGATGCAGTATTTTCTATCTGCCACTGAGCTCCTTCCAGTGCACTTAGCCTCTAGCTGAGGAAAAAAATGTAGTCTGGCACACTGCACTTGAAAAGATGCTGACCCCTGTTCTACATCTCACACTTCCACGGGAAGCATCCATGGTTGTTGAATTTAGCTGTATAAGAGCATGTGTTTCAAATCCTGTGAACTTATGTGTCTGTTAACAGCAATTTAAAAACCTGCCAGTTTTCATAGAATTCTATAAACAAGAGCATGTAGTACTTCTGAAGAGCTATCTGCAATTACTCTGAAAATAGCCTGATATTTACCAGGGAAATCATCACCAACGGAGGTACCTGCTCCCTATTGGCTTGCATTCTGTATTGTAATAATATTTGGACTTCCCTCAATGTGAAATAAGAACACAGTGTTTACATGAGTTAGGAGCACAGTACTGAAAAGAAGCAACTATATGAGTTAATGTTCTTTGAATAGCAGTTGAATAAACTTCCATGGAAAATTTGTTTATTTCTGAACTTAAAAATGGTTCCAGGAAACAGTCATCCTGTGACAGAAGGTTTCAGTATTCTCTCGAGTAGACAGGGATTTTATCATGGGATCACGGTCTTCTGAGTTTGCCAGTGAAAGAATGGACAGGCAATAGTTTTTGTTCTGAGTCCTTGTGTTTAAAAACAAAGAGGAAAAAAAAAAGGTCGTAATTCTGCAAACTAAGCTTGGCAACTGTATTTAAGCTTCTAGGAAAGCCTTAAAACCCTTACAATTCCTAGTAACAGGTTGAAGGAGGAGATGATAGGGATTTGTTAAAATAAGAACTTGTGGGAAACAGTCACTGGTAAGTTTTGTCATTGCAAATATTGCTGCTTCTAATTCTGCTGTCCTCCATGAATAACCAGTAAGCAGAAGAGTCTTACCAAAGCATCCAAACTGTAGGTGAGCTTCATCTTGACAAGAGGAAAAAATAAATCTGATGACATGTGGAGCAAAACATAGAATCTTCTGACAACTAGAATGATCCTGAATATGTGGTGAAGGCGATGCCAGAGAAATGGAATGAGCAGGCCCTTACAACAAAAGTCCTTTCAGTAGCACACTGACATTTTGTCTTGGTCCTTCCACAGGAAGAGCTGTGGAACATGTTTTCAAAGCTTTTTGACTTACACATGTCAGCAAGGGTAGATGACCGATCAATGGAGATGTGTGTAACCACAGCACACCAAGGTGTCAGTCAGTTGCATTCTGTAAGATTAAAGCAAAGGTTGCTCTGAGTTTCTCCAGGGCCACCTTTGAGGTGCCTTTTTGAAAGTGTAGGATGTTCAGAAACATGTCTATAAACAAATACATGGGAAAAGGCAGTCTCGTGGAGAGCAGGTAGGGATGTAATTTCTAAGTTCTAGATCTAGCCTAGCTGTGAATTAGCTGTGTAATTTTTGGATCATTTACTCCATTGAACTTTCTCCTTCCGGCAGGCCTGTACTTGATAGGCTGTTTTGGATAGTGTTATTTCATTGTGAGCTAAGAAAGCATCTCTCTCAATATAGAGGGTGGCATGACATCAATGCCTTCCATTTAATTTGGGGACCAGACTCAGGAATAAGAAGTGTTGACCTTAACAAAGAAACTTAGTGGGCTTAGTGGCCACCCACAGTCACTGTTACTCAAATGATCCTTCTGGAGAACCTGTGGCAGCCTGGGCTTTGGATGAACCCACTGGCATCTGATGCAAACTGAACACTTCTAGTCAACGCAGGGATCATAGTGACTTTGTGCTTTCTAGGGCTTCTGTGAAACTCATATCACCACAGGAGCATCAGAACCGCTCAAATACCCCAATGTGAATTGTGCAAAATGATGAAATAACTGCAGGCTTTGGACTGTGGAGCATTATGTCATACCAGTTCAAACAAACCTGAGAATTAATGTAAATTTTGTAAGGACAGCAGCTGCATTTTTGGCAAGATCTCAAGCAAAATACAGGCAGTGAGAAAAAGCTGCTTTTGATTATACAAGGTTTGTTCATATGGTCATAACTGGAATTTACACAGCCTGTTGTACAGGGAATCAGCAGTGCTGTATTCCTACAACAATAACAAAACAGACAGACAGAGAAAATTATAAAATGCAACATGGCAAACGCATATTGTCCCCAGTATCTTCTATTTCCATTTCCATTTTCATTTTCATTTCCATTTCCATTCTCGTCTATTTCTCTAAAATCGATATTTTTGAATTTTTCCCCTTTTTTCACCTAAAAAGTACCAATTCTAATAAAACTAGAGCTTGTTAGTCCAGCCTGCTTCATTACGGTGGCACTGGCCTGAAGTAGAGGTACAGGAGCTTGTGGTACTGGATGGTAGAATGAATCTGTGATTTGGTTCCCCAGAGCTGGTTTCCCTTCAGTCCTCCTGTAACATTCAGGTGACTCCACAGTGAACGCAGCCAATGCAGCTATGCAGGGTGTGTTTGTTTGGTGTCTCTTTGCAGTTCTGTTTAGGTTTCCCTGAGGGGACAAAGCAGTTCAGCAACAATAGTGAAATGACATATACTTGACCTAGGAGCACATGGCATCTGTAAAACTTCCATCCTTAATAGCTTGGCAGTGGATCATTTGGGAATTAGGGATGAAAGCAACATATGTTGTGCATTCAAGCACCTGGATAAAGAAATGAAACTACATATTATTAAGCAAAACAGTGAAACTTGCATTCGTCTGTGATGTCCCATTTTGTTCAGATAAGGTGCTGTTTGTTTTTAAATGGAAATATGGCTTGGCATAACATGACAAAACCATAAAGGCACTTGTGGCCATTTTACATCTGGGTCAGATGTATTTGATGTTCTTACTTTGATCTCCTGTCTAATCAGTGTGTTTTCAGCTTAGATCTGTAATCCACGTCTCTTGTAAACATGAACAATTCCCAGACCTTTTGATCTGCAAAATGACTCATTCTTCCACAAGTCTACTCCAGGATAGCAGAGAAAAGTGATTCCTGTTCCTAGGGGTTTCTTTGGTGTGCTCGTCTGAGGCATATAAAGCTCACTCCTAATAAAACCAAAGAGGCTAAACAAGGTCTCTGCTGGATCTCTCAGAGCTTTTTCTTTGTCATTCTTCCCCTGGCTTTCCTTGGGACTTAAAAACTCAGATAAAATTCACTAGGATGACTGGATTCATTCACTGCATTAACTGGGACTTGCTGGATCAGGAAACTGGGACTCTAAAGTAAGAAATTAAATAATGGATAGTATAGATGCTGATGTATTGTGAAGAAAGCATAGGAAGTACTGTGAACTTTCACAAGGACTGTGAAAGTTCAAGATAAGGTTGGAGAGAAGGAAAATAGACACAGCAGAGCTGACCAGAACTTGGTAAAAAATGGAGATTTTGAGATATGCTAGTCAAGGATATAAGGAGAAGGGAGTGAGGTGCCCAGGGCCAGGGTGTTGCAAGTGGCTGAGGAGTTCAGAGAAGAAATTAGAAATCTGAACTCCTGGGATCAAGACCTGTGAGTAGGGAGAAGTGATGGGAGATGAGTGAGAGGGGAGCCAAGCTTCATGAGCAGGCCAGTGCAAGGGTAACTTTACTCCTTACTGCCCAGGCTTTTATGAGGGGAAATGGGACCAGCCTGGGGGGAAACAGGAGCAAACTTCAGAGGCAGGGATGTGGAAAAGACAAGACTGAGACCTCCCAGGACAGGGAGCTCTAACAAAAATGGATGAGAAGTGGTGAACACAAAAAAACACTCTTCGCCATATAACCACTCTCCTGACCTTCACCATTCATCCACACCACTTTTTGTGGTACAAACTGGCAAAAGGTCCTATTTCTTTCAGAGCTCATGAAAATCTCTCACTCTCTTCTATAAATTTAAGGGGTTAGGTCTTATATTAAAACCCCTCAGACTGGTCTTATTAAAAGTGTGAGGGTTCATTTCAGTTCCAAACCAGATTTTTTCTTCTTTGAAAGCTTACAGGTATTTTGGAAAACCATTTTTTCTTACCTGTGTCTATCCCATTCAGTCTGTGAGTAATAAATAAGATATGAATCTTGCTCAAAATAGGGTGAGATCATGTAAGGAAAGAAAATGCATTTACAGGAATCTGAATTACAATAATCTTTTTTACTTTTCCCACAATTTCTATTTCTGACTGCCTCTTCTTTTATGCTTCTTTTGTATGATATATTTAGAATACAGGTAGTAGCTGTTGGCTATTTTTGGTATGTAATACTATATATGGAAGCAAAGGATCACATTTATGAACAGAGGAGGATTCTGCAGAAGATGTTTTATTAGGTGCTATTAAAAGTATATAACTCACAAATAATGTGAAATGCAGCAGCCTCCCAAGACAGCAAGTCACAAAACCTGTCTGTGATGTAAGAAACAGAAAACAGTGATGCATTTTTCAAATTGATGGGTGCTGTCCACCTTCTAAACTGCTTATTTTGACACACAGTCACTATGCAGGCACAAATCTAATTTTTTACTTTTGTTTCCCAGGTAAATTTCTTTCTGTTTCTTCTCTTTTCTCAACTAGAGGACAAGCCAGTGTTTATGTGTCCTTATTTCTTTTACGTGTTTTTATCTGTAAAGCACTAACTGAGAACTGTGCCAGAAAGGTTACTCTGATGTGTCATCCTCAAGCATTTCAGTGGCTGCTTATCTGGGACCTGTGGCATCCAGGGAGGTGATAGAAATCTAGGATGATGAGTTTCCCTGGCATGGCTTTCACATCATGCACAAATGCATTCTTAAAATATGCTGTGTGGGCCACATGGAGGCACCCCCATTGCCCTTTCCCTTAATGAAGGTCCCACTTGCTCATTGGGTCACTTTTAGATTTTGGCTAGAAAACTGCTAGGGCTTACTGGGAGGCCCAGGGAGTTCCCTGAGTGTTTTCCGTTGGAGAAACCTACATCCTGTTATTGGGGAGCTTTTTGACTTCCCTTTGCAAAGTGAAAGAGGTCTGGGAATGTCATGTTTATATGTTCCGAACTCTTTCTGGCTCATGTCTGTCTGTGAACAGCAAGTGCCTAAATAAGAAGGAAAAGCCATCTTGTATGGTGCTCACTTAAAAACCAACACACAGTAAACAGCACTAAGAAGTGGGTATGTAGATTTAAATGTATGTGTGTGTATAAATGTATTATAAACACCTTGTGATGGATCCTGAAAAACTGTCCTTCAGGCCCAAAACATTTACATTCATAACTGAAGATTTCTTGCAAGACTTCCTGCAGATGTCTATCTTTACCTGTTTCTGTGCAGAATTTCACTGTGTCATGTAGACTGGTGTAGATACAACCTTTGGTCTTTTTAAACTACTGGTGAGGTCTCCAGGGAATCCAACAGCCACTAGAGGGAACTGCGGCTCTGTTCAGGAGAAGCGGAATTTAGGGACTCACGAGCATGGGCTTTTTGTTGCTAATACGTGTTTGTTTAATGTTTTGTTGCCAGGTCTGGCCTGTGTCTGTGATAAGTCCAGCACAGGCAGGAGCAGGTGCTGCTTGGAGCTTTCCCTTTCACCCAGTTGGACAATGGAGGGCAGGGACAGGGTTTCTGGCCACAGCTCTGTGGTGAGAAACTGGATGGGGAGGAAGGCTGCTGCCTTTGCACCAATATTTGGCCTCACAGAGGGAGGGTAAGGGTGGCCCCAAGACCTCCTCCAGCCCCCGTGTTTGATTCTAGAGAACTACAAGTTCTTGAATGGTGTTCACAGGAAACCTGCAAAGAACAGTCTGACCAGGCAACAGTTTGATCCATGAACATCCCCAGCCCCTATTTCTATAACACCAAGACAGAAGCATATGCACACTTGACTGCATAAGAAGCCCATTCAGTGATACTTCTTTAAATGATTAAAAAAAAAAAAATTACTATTTAGGTTTTTATGGACAGGAGGAAGCTTAAATATAAAGCTTAATAAAGGAAGCTTAAAATATACATACATTATCTGGATATATGTGGGATATAGCATTTCCTCCTACAGCTACGGTATTTATTCAGAAATAGTCAGCAGTTAAGTAAGTCTGGACTCCGGACAGAGTTAAGACACCTGGTTCATGTCCACTGTTGTTTTCATGTCCTATAAGTTTATTACAGAGACATGTGACAGCTTACAAGAGTAAACCCATGTTGATGAAATAAATCCTTTGCTTCCCTTGGGGCCAAGAGAAGGCTGCTGAGCTCAGGGATATAGTATAACAATACTAATACCTTTTCTGTTTCTTTTTGGGATAAATAATACTATCTTCTCATTTTGTGGGATTCCCTGTTACAGCTGTTTACTGTGTCAAGTCTCTCACACATGGTCCTAAAATGCCAGAAGCCTTCATACCTTCCAAATTCCTCCCAGCTTGCTTTACTGCACTTGCTTGATATATTGTTCCCTAAAGGTTCCCAAAGCTCTAAAAATGCCTTGTAATATTTTGAGGACAGTCCAGCTTAAAGGTCAGTGGAGTCAATTAGGAATGTTTCACTGGCTTCAGTCAATTTGTGTAAACCTTCCATCCTGCTCCAAAACTTGTAATCTTTGTCTTATGGTTTTCAAGCATTTGTGAGATAGAGAAGCATGCTTAATACTTTAATGTATATGACTGCTTGAACATGGGCCAGTTGACTCTCAAAATCTCAGCTGAGCAGCAAAGCCAAGGTCCAGGCTCCAAAAGCGCCCTCCCTGCTCTCAGATCATACTGGAGAGTTGTTTGCTTGTAAAAATCAACCTGAGGACTTTTTCCTCTGAGCTCCAGCTGAGTTTGATCCATGTTTGATAGATGAGGTGTCTGACTGTGAAGCTTTCAATGGGTTTGGTATGACTATGGGAGCTTGCAGCCTACAGTGATATGGGGTAGGAGATTCCCAGTTGGGAACTGGCTGATATGTAAAGCCTCTCAGCTGCAGTAAGGAACCCATAAGCAAAGGCTCTAATTCTCTCTGGTTTGTGCATCTCTACTCTGAGTTATATTCAGAGAACCAAAGGCACTGGAGAAATCTGCAAGATTATATATTAGCCTCTTGGAAACTAGACAGTATAAGAAAATCAACTGGAAATTTCTTTTTTTTTAAAAACAAACAACAACAAAAAAAAAAGGACCCCAAAAACCAACAAAAAACCCAAACAAAACCAAAACAACAAAACAAAACACAACAAACAAACACAAAAAAAACCACAAAACCCAAGAAAACACACACGCCAAACCCAAACCAAAGAACCAAAAAAAAGGCAGGGAATTGCAGGTCAAAAGTGCAGAGTCATTATACGCAGCAGTGCGGCCAGGAAGGGGAAAGTGAGGACAGCCGAGAAACAGCTCTTTTAAAAGCAATAGGAGAGGGAATCCCCTGAGCTCCAATTTATATAAGGAAATGTCAGAAGGCAGGAAACAAGCACTGTGGTTCAGCCACAATGAGAAATAGGGGGTTTGTGGCTTTCTGTGGTCACCCGGGGTGACATTTTAAGCAGTGATGGTGATTGAGGTGAATCACCCCAGGTAGAAGGGGAACGAAAACTCTGCAGTCATGTGGACCACATCCTGGCCTCCTGAATCCATCTGGAAATGTGCTATTTCTTGCAATTCCAGGGAGTCCCAGCTATTGTCATTTTCCCTTTCCTGACAGTGCTTCAGAGGCATCATCACCAACACACCAACCACACTACAAAACAACTTTTGAGTAACCAGGATATGGTAGAAAACTTTCAACTCCTGGCTTTAAACAGGTGAACAAGTGTTTTACAGCCTGTGCTATGCACATCCTACCCCATCTTACTCATGTTCACGCTAAGCAAATACACCATTTCCCTTTTTTCACTTATTCATCTATGTGAGTTTTTATTGGGGTGTTTTCTCTGCTGCTTGGTTACATGTTTGTGTTGGACTGTGAATATTTGTTATGGTTGATTCTTGCTTGTTTGCCCTAATTGATGTCATTCATTAAAAAAAAAAAAGACAAAAATTAGAATATAAGAAAGAGTTAAGGTGACTGCATAGCAGGTTGTTTTTCATGTCCTCATTTTCACTTGCTGTTTGACTGGTCTGTCGTGAAGGGCCAGCCGCCAGCATTTGTATCTGCACACACACACATACACACACAGATACAACGAACTCTTTCATAGTCAGGCTTTACAAGTAAGTGGAGAGTGCTTGTGTTCATACAGTTAGTTTGGATTTGTTCATACACGCTTTTGAATGTTGCCTGTAAGCTGCTTCATGACCTCAGATGTCACACAACATCCCTCCTCCATACAGAAGTCAAGTACCAAGCTGCTAAAGCATCTCTGTGTGAAGTGGATTTCAGAGTCTTTGGAAAAGATGTTTTTGCTGAAAAATTCCATAGAAATATGCTACAGTAAATGTTACATTTAGTTCAGATAAAAGTATGAAAGGCTTCACTTAACA
Source organism: Margarornis squamiger (assembly GCA_035222235.1). Classification (NCBI taxonomy): domain Eukaryota; kingdom Metazoa; phylum Chordata; class Aves; order Passeriformes; family Furnariidae; genus Margarornis; species Margarornis squamiger. Next base: position 17,844,271 of record JAWWTY010000037.1, read on the forward strand.
GCATTACAGAGGTCACGTAGTAGTGAAAAATGTAGGAGTCCAAGAATTTGTTTACAGCAGGTTTTTTAGCAGGTTGAGAGTTTAAAAGTATACAAAAAAATCAGTGCAAATAAATATTCCTGTATATACATTTTGTAGTGCAAGAGTTCAAGAAAGATCAAATTCAACATAAATTTTATTCTTTAGATATTTTATGAGCTATACTTCAGCTAAATCACATCACTGTGGAAAGACAAGGGCTCTCTTGTTGTGTTTCTCCAAATTACCTGCAGTGAGTTGTGCAGCCACATATAAACAGAACCCAAATTAACAATTTTCTGGGTACATTGCAAAACCCAAGCTTTGTATCTGATAATCACAAGGGGCTGGGCTGAAGAGTGAGAAATTACCTAGACAGAGGTTAGTTGAGGACATAAATGTCAGACATGTTGTCATGCTATTAAAATATGTATGGAGTAGAATGATTTGAATTTGCATATTTGGCAATGCTGATTTTCTCGTTCCCCAGAGCATCAAGGATACACATATCGTATCAGCCAAATCTCATAAAATTGGCTCCTGCCTTGCACTGGCATGCTGTAAAACATGTATTTTAAATCCTACCAGCAGTCTCCCTTCTGCTCTGTGAGTACAATGCCAGCTGCCACTGGTCGGCCTGATCTTGCACACTTGCAGAGCGGTCACTGAGTAGGAGGAAGGCCAGCAGCTGGGATAAGCATGTGCCCAGCCTGGAGCCAACATAACATTGCTGTGAATTTTTTAAAGTGTAGTGGCTTATCTGACTAAAACTATCTGGAGACCTGGTCTTGCACCCTCTATTCATATCCAAGATACGTGTGGTGTGTGTATGTTTTTAATGCTTATGAGTCTAAGGGCTGTGATCTCATAGTCTGCCTGGACATTTGGAAATAGGAGATCACTGGTAGTTAGAATCATATGTGTAATGAGTGCAAAGCAGTAAGAAAATGTAGAGGAAACGTACATTCACTACATGAACAAATATGGTAGGATCAAAGCTCATCTTACACCAGTTTCTCAAAAAGTTAACTGTTTAAATCTAAGCTGTCATAGTTGAAGTTTATTTCATTCTAGAGTAGATTAATGTGCATTTGGATCCAGTTGTCTAAAGGTAGGTCCTGTGTAATTTTAAATTGAGAGACTCTCTCTTGTGAGACATCCCACCTGCTGTTCATATTTTGCAAATTCAGTAGTAGCCCTGTGCTACCTCCAAATGGCTTGGAGTAGCTAAGTTCTCTAAAGTAGCACAAGACACTTACAAGTATTCCTTGAATACTTTAAACACATTCAACACCAAAACCTAGTTGTCTTAATCCAAAGCTAAATACCACTCCTAAAAATTCAGAGACATCAATTAAAAAAACCCCAGACTTCAAAACTTCAGCTTTGCAGATGTCCATCAATTTGCTTGTTCTAATAACTATCAATACAACACTGAGTTAGTAATGATGAAACCTTTGGACAGGAGTAATGGCCTTGAACTAAGATGCAAGACAGCAAATCTCTTTATTATTCTTTGAAAATATGAAGGAGTTAGATTTTTGCTTCCTTGAATGGCTCAGGGAAAAAAGAACCTCAGAAGTCTTCAAATTTGGAAAGCAAAAAATATTGCTTTACATGTAATGATGAATAGAACAACACTGTGTTCTCACACATAACAGTCATTGATTACTGAAGCCAATCAGGAAGCTGGAGTTGTTACTGGGGTCCTCTCTGGAACCTGTTCTCTTTATGTAATGCAACGTTGCTTCCTGCAAAGATGAAAGACCTGCAAGGTCTCCTTAAGTCCTAAATTTTTTCTGAAATTTGGCAATTTGTGATTGATGGCATAATGAAGGTTGAGATTTCCTCCCTGGGAATGAGAACATCTGTTGCTAGAGTCTCATGGATAATGGCTTCTCCCATGAAGGAGTAAAGCCTTGCCTGCAACAGAAGTTTTGTCCTACACAGCCGTGTCAGTAAGGCACGCTAGTGCAGATGCAGTTTATTCTAAAGGGGATTTTTTTTTCTTCTAAGAGGAAATTTACACTTTTGCTTAGGCCAGGGAAAGCCTTTCTGTGTCTCCTCTCCGTTTCTGTGGCACTTGACTATATGTAAATCTTACTACCATTTCTAAACTTGGAGATTTCACTGCACACTTGCCTCTCCGGGTCATTCATGAAGACATGAAATAAAACGAGTTCCAGTATCTGTACTTGGGAATACTCCAGTATTTTCTCCATCCTGTAAGTGACACTTAAGCCCCACTTTTTGCTTTCTGTCTTTTAAACAGCTCTCAAACTCTTAAGTAATGCTTCCTCCAGAAAAGTGACATCTTAGTAACCTTTGGTGCAGAAGAGCTTTTAGTTAGTTTTTCTGTACTGCTTGTTGTGTTATTACATATTTGTTTCATCTGACCTTAAGATGGTCAAATTTACATGGCAGACACTATTTCTTGATATTGTATGAATGGTATGTAGCAAGGACTAACACCCCCCAAGCAGTCACAATAACGTTTTTCATCATACTGTCGGATGACGAGCTCCCAGTAAAAGATTTTTAAATGCTGTGCTGTAGGACTTTAATACAGCACAGAACCACCCAGACACGGTCTCTAGGGGACAGACATGGGCTTGGTTTCCATCAGAAAGTACAAAGGAAAAAAGCACCTCAATGCCTTCTGCTCCCCAAATGTACATGTGAACACGGCTGCTGGAGATCACTTCATTACTTTGTGATGGCTATGGTGATTTCCAGATTGAGATAAATATGATTTAAGAAATTTAATTTGTTAATAAAAATGGTGCTACTTCTCACCATCATATCACCCCTGAATGGACTGGACATTGTGTGAAACTGCACGTGAAATATACTTCATGCTGTCAATTATGCCATGACTTTTGCTTCTACTACATAATTTTCTCTGCAATTAGCTCAGTCAGTTAGAGCTTGGTGCCAATAATGCCAGGATTGTGGGTTTGATTCCTGTATGGACCATTTCCTTGAGTTGTACTTGATGATCCTTCTGGGTCCCTTCCAACTCAGAATATTCTGTGATCTTCTGTGATTTGAACATTGATAACTCAAATTCTTTGATATGAGAAGAGTCTTCTGCCTTTATCACTCATCCTGTTTTTGTCTTTGGTTTTAACATGATGTTGTCAGGTAACTAATTATGCTTTCTGTACAGCAGCTGATTTCTGGGGTTGGGCCTCATTTGTACACAAAAGCAGTCACCCAGCCTCAGTGGAGCAGACCTGTCACCAAGGTGCAGCCACACTAACAAAGCCCATTATCAGTTCATTCCACCAGATGCACAGATGAAAGAGTATTTCACACTGTTTTTAGCTTATTTGAGAATGACTCATAATGTTACCATTTTAATTTAGGCCATTTAGTCTATGGTAATTGATGTTACTGCTTATATGGAGTTAAATCTTTAATGAAAAAAACATGTTTCTTGCTATGAAGTATAAGGGTATTTTTTTTATTTTGTATGGTGTGTTTTGTAGGAGGCAGTCTGTCTCTTCCTCTTGAGTGCTCCTCATTTATTGTCATAGTAAAACTACACCTCTAATTTTGTAAAATGGAGGAAAAAAAAATGCAATTTTTAGCTTGACAGAACTTTGGGATGGATGAAACAATTTCCTAAAGCATCCTCAGAAATATTTTACCATGGGATGGGAGGTAGAAAAGAAAGACTTAGTCTATTGCTAAATGTAGGGGGGTTAACCCATATATAACTGTGTACCTATACAGGCAAAGTAGTAAACCCCCAGTATTTTGTAACAAATCAACAGTGTGTTTTATGGTTTCTAACAATGCATCTGAGGTGGCTGCACACCCCCATTATCCAAATGTCTGCAAGATTCACTATATTCAATGCTTTTTCTTATACCATCCCTGCTAAGGAGAGAATGCCTCTGAGGGAAGAATGCAGAGAACCAGGAGGGAGTTCAAAGTATTGCCTTACAAAAACCACTGCTCTGAACTTGAACATCTGAACTTGTTCTTGAGTTTGTTCCAGCACACAAGCTGCTGTGGCTCAGGCCTGTGCGCTGTTCTCCTTCACCCTCCCTGCTGCAGGGGAAGGAAGTGTCTGGGAGAGAATACATCTGTCTGACACCATAAGTGGTCCCACAGACGGCTATAACTATGTAGCTGCATAGCTCTGCTCCTGCAGACATCAGTTCTGGATAATGGTAAGCAATGCCAGTTTCTCCACACAAACTACAAGAACTGCAGGACTTGAGTTGTTCAGTGTCCCCAGGTGCCTCCAGGTGACAGTGCTCTGCTCTGCACAATCACCCTTCCTGCGCTTGCAGAGGTGGTCAAAGCTCTGTGTCTTGTGTCTTGTGCCTTGAGGCACTGGCTGTCATAGCTAGCGGAGCTTTCTGGTATCTCTCTTAAATCTAAGACACTTTGGGAACAAATTAGACCTGTTTATCACACATCAGCACAGGAAAAAAAAAAAATCAATATTTTCCAAACTACAGGTAAAGAAGAAGAGACATTAATCAAAAAGAGGGAAATCTGGTTTAATATTCCTCTCACCCTGATGATACTCAGATTGTCTTTCCCAGGATATTGCAGTCCTTGGCAGTCTACAGAGAAGCCTGTGGTGATGGTCATCTACTCTACAGGCAAAATACGAATCTGACGGGAGCACAGAAAACAGAAAAATATCTAAATCTGTGGGCTATTATTTAGAGGTACATCCTTGGCAAAGAAAAACCTTGTTTCTGCTTCCTGCTTCCACACTGGTTTGTGCGCTTGATCCAGTGACCTACAATGAGGTAAATTCAACACAACATGGCAAGGGTCTTATGTTGTATGAGGCAGTCATGGCAAAGGGTAAAATGGAGTGATTGATGTTAATCGATAGTCACCATGACTGCTAATTTGTTTCTGTCTGTCAATGCTGGAGATTGGTGCTAAATTATTGCCAGTAGTCCCTTACCACAGGGAAAGGAGAGTGTTAAGACATATGAATGGAATGAGGTCAATAGGTTAGAAAATGAGAGCAGGTGCTGAGAATGCTGTAAGTCAAAACTATCACTGCTGGTGATGGTGGCACTGGACAAACAGGAAATTGGAGCCAAGAAGGAGCTGTGTCATGCAAGGTGTTTGCAGGAAGAGTGGGCTGTGCCAACATGAGGAACAGCACAGTGGGGAACCATTTCTTTAAGTGAAAAATGAGAACAATGACCTTTGCAGATATCTGAAGAGACACCTAATTTTTCTTTTATTCTGTATATACAGCATTTTGAGATCTGCATGTGTCCCAGGATGCCTCATATAATGGTAGTGCTTCTGCTTTCTCCCTTCCATTTTGAGTAATGCAAAAAGGGAAGGACGTGGCCACAAGGCTGGTACCCTAGCTCTGGAGCCTTCCAGTGGTTTCTTGGCCTTTAGGTCCTCACTACTAAGGCTGTTGTTGCAGCTTCTGTTTGTCTCTGCACCTCACAGCCACTCTAAATCATGCAAGAAGCTTCATCCCTGTGCCCAGGTGTGCAGGGAATTAGCACTACTGGGGGCAGCAGTGGCGGATGGTCATCACACATCTACATCAGCCTGTAGAGCTGGGTACACCACAGGGCTGCATGAACTGGAAGGAATTTTTATTTCCAGATAGAAAGATTTTCTTGGACCTGTCCACATTTTGGCATTGATAGAGGTCCTTTAGAACAGATTATAATCTTAGAAAGACTTGAAGAGGTTTCAGTAATCAAGGCAGGTGATTAAGATTAACTATTTCCCTACCAAACCAGGCTCATGATTCTAGTCTTTTATTCCATGGGGTCTGTTAAGAAAGTGGAATCTGTGAAATCAGTCAGTGAATCAAAAGGCTAGTGTTGTTCTGTGGTAGACAAACAATCCAAAAACAAATAAATAAATGGTGTTCCCTTAGTTCAGGGAATAGTATGGAATATGCTGGAGTTTATTTTTATATGGTAGAATATGGTACAATAGGACGCTTTTATTAAAGAATTTTGGCAGTATCTTGACTTATAGTCAGCTGTCATTTGTTATCAATGATCATAGCATGACAAGTTTTTCTTGGTATTCTAGACATTTTTAGAGGACATTAGAAAGATATTTAAATTGTGTAAGAGATACAGTAACAAATGAAGTCAAGATTTTGAAATCTAGGCATTAAGGGAAGGGATTTGTATGATGACTGCAAGCTCCTATCTCCAAACTGCCAGGGACTGGTCAAACAAAATTTAAACTGGTTTTCTCCTGGTTGATGAGCACCAAAGCCTTCCTTTTGGTGGCCACTGAGGCCTGAATGAGCAATATGATAATGGGTCATCCTGTTATTCAAAACCATGCTAAATAAAAAATATACAAAGCTGAATTGTAATGAAACATTAGGACATTGAGATTGGCCATAATTTATGTAAAGAATAAACAGAACAGTTAGTTTAAGAAAGTTACATAAGCAATATTTTCTCTTACCACCACACTTAAAATTACAATACCTCTGTTAAAATATGCCAGATCAACCATCCTGAATTGCTGAGTTATAGAATAGAGTTAATTGATATTTATTGTCTCATGTGGCCTCCTATGACTGTTTCTTTATACTTTGTTTCTTAAATAGTCAATTATAAAAAACAGTTACTTTTCACAATCTGCAAACAATTTAATACAAAGAAGTGCTAAATTTACTTCAGGTATGTTACCTCAGTTTTCAAAGTTTATTAGAAAATTTGATTTAAGTATCTACTTTTTTGCCACTTCTTTAAAAATGCGTCTGTAAGAAATACTGTGGAATTAAAGCAATTAGTTATACAGACTCACAGAATCACAGAACAGGTCAGATTGGAAGTGATTACAGTAGATCATCTGGTTCAATCTCCCTGCTCAAGCAGGGTCATCGGAGAGCACATGGCACAGAATTGTGTTCTTGGAAAGACAGTTCTTGAATATCTCCAGTAAGGGAGACTCCTGTACATTCAGTGGGGAGCAGTGAGTAACTGAAGCAGTAAGTCAGACATAAAAAAGTCAGCATCTAGCTTCTGAATCTTGAACTTGAATCTGCCACCACTGAGGCAAGACAAAATTTTGCAGTGGTACACTCTCAGGAGAACACTAAGCTAGCTCTGAGTGATATATTTGTCTACAGCTCCACTAGATACAAATGTTGACTTGGTCATGGAAACAGTATATTGCTGTGAACACGGCCTTGAGTGTGAACTAACTGTGCCTCTAGCCTGGGTTCAGGGCTACACAACCAGCACTGAATTACTTGTGCTCTCCTGCCTGTGAGGATCAGCCACACAACAACTCTGTGCTGAGTGTCCTGATAGACTGCCAGTATATCCTGGATGCTTTGTTGGCCTAAGATCTTGCTACTTCAAGTCTGCATAGCTCCACTTACATCTAGGTTAGGGACCAAAGAGATTTGCTGGGCTTTGTTTTGTTTTGTTGCCAATGTTCTTTGAAGGTTTTATAGGCAATGCACCCTTAACTTGTTGAGCAGTGGTGAAGGACACCTCCATGATTCACTGGCTGTATGACAATACCTGACCTTCCTATGTAGTGGTCACTCATTAAACATGCTAAATCTTCTCCCTTGCTTTACAATTTGTTAGTCAGAGATTTTTAAAAATAGATCCTCTTCATAACTCTAGTGCATCAGAGGAGAGTCACTACCTTCCTTCTTTAAGCTTTGAATGAATCACAGAGTTAATCATCGACACTTAGAAAGCTGTATTTCCAAATATCAGTCAGCTATTTAAAACCTGTGATCAGCTGTCGTTATGTCCTGATGGAAGTTGGATGGCTCTAAAATGTTGACAAATTCACTATTTGAAAATAAAAGCAAGTTATAACACACCAGACTGCAAGCATCTGTACTGTGAAGGCTGGATGCAAAGCTTAGAAAAGAATACAGAGTTTAATTGAGTGCTGGCAGTTCTCAGGTGTTTTTATTCAAATGTTTAATTTAGGATGATTTTAGACCTCCATGAGCAATGCTGTAAAAATAAATAAATAAATGTAGACAGTCTATGAGCATGCCACTATCGTGGGAGAATGATGAACAAACATTCACATATCATGCTTTCATGGGGTCTCAGCTTGCCCACTGTCTTGGTGCGACAGCCTCTGTGGATTTCTGAAATGGTATCAAAGCCAGGCACCGACTCCTTGTGGTGTGCAGATGTGACATCCCTAAACACTTGCAAGTGTGCCTGTGTTCACACATGCAGATGTGCACATTCCCATGCCTCTATGCTTATTCCTATGGCTTGATGGATGGGACACTCAATGTCTATGTAAGACATTTCTTCTGGTCTCTTCTCAGAGTTTGCAAATACTTAACACCACTGAAGTGATTAAGAGAGTCCCATGGCTAGGGAAAAATATCCTGGATTATGAGGATTTAAATTTAAAGCACAGACTTGAACCTGCCATTACCTATGGATGTCCTAGCTGACTACTATCTTTTGACTTAAACAAACCCACCATCACAGTGCTGTGTTAAAACTCTCCCAGTTTCATATTATGAAACTCATCTCTTCTGCTTTTTCATCTACTGACAGAAATAAGCAATTCACCTGTCATCAAGCAAGCTGCTGCCATAGGAGGCTTTGCAGCACTAATCTACAGGGAAGGACACATACAGATCAGTAATCATAAAGGATGGACCTTCCAAGTTTGCATTTCTTAAATGTTTATTTCCTTACCATTATAATATCCATTAAATTGATACTAATGTACACTACAGCTTCTGGACCAAACTAAGTAGTTGTCTTTTGGATTGTAAGCCCTTACAATGATCAGCTCTTCTGAAATAAGATAGATGAGAACTAGAATTTTATTTGAGTTTATTAACTCACTTGGTCTTACAGATGAGTTAAAATCTCCAGTTACATTTTCAGTTAGGAAAAATCCAAACCTATTATGTTCTTTGTTATGATCAAAATAAGGTGTGGAATGTTATTCTAGATTTTTAGCCTCTCTACTTTGGCCTCTTCTTATGTGCTCCCTGTACTCCAAAACCGAAAAGCAAATGGAAACTTTCTGTAGCATGGATCACAACTCCCATTTAGAGTGCAGTACAGTGGGACCTATGAGACACACTTTACTAAGTACAATTGTAATAATAGTTGACATTCCAGAAACTCAGCAGGAGTCAACCAGATTTACTGTTCTAGGCGTTTCCCTCCTCTCCCAGTTTTTGCTTTTGAAGTTTTTGAGCTAATCCCTGACATAAGACAAAAATAATTGTGGCTTGATAAGAGACGCAAATTATGGATTCATGAGAAAGTTGTGCAGTAATTTATGACAAATCTTTTAATAAAGGCCTCACCATACTTTTCTTTGACACTGTAAATATAGAAGCTGCTTGTTTTCTCTACAGTATTCAGGGATACAGGACTGTAATAATTTCAGCCAGTACAGTTATGAGAGAAAAAGACATTTGTTGGTCTCAGTCCCAGAAAAAAACAGACCTACTGAGGCACGTTACTTCCCATTTGACACCTTTCAGCCTGGTAGGTAGAAAGGTACTTACTGAGGGGAAACCTCATTGCAGTTACAACTTCTTTGTGAGGGGAAGAGGAGAGACAGACACTGCTGTCTGTGGTGAGCAGTGACAGGACCAAAGGGAATGGCCTGAAGTTGTGTCAGAGAAGGTTTAGGTTTGATATTAGAAAAAGATTCTTCACCCAGAGGGTGACTGGGCACTGGAAGAGACTACCCAGAGAAGTGGTCACAGCACCAAGACTGACGGAGTTCAAGAAGCATTTGGATGATACTTGGGGATGGTTCTGTGCAGGATTAAGAGTTGGACTCAGTGATCCTTGTGGATCCCTTCCAATTCAACATCTTCTGTGATTCTGTGGAAAGATCACCTGTCAAAAGTCAGGCAGCTGAAGGAAGACAGGCAGCAGAGACAGGACTAATCCAGCTGCAAGAAGGTACATACCAGTGGAGATATATCACAGTGGAGGACTTTCTGCCACCTTTTACAACCACTTTCTCCTGAAGATGACTCATGTGCCCCACGCTAAAAAAGTTATGTGTGTTTTAGGTATGAAAAACTATGGAGAGATCAAAAACTATTCGTCATGGAAGTTCTACTGACCTCTATGGTGTTCTGTGAGAATAGATTGACTCCTGGGTTAAAATAGTTTGCTATTTATATTTGAACTTGTATTTGAAGTCACTATTTTATATACAGGAAATGGGAAATAACAGCAAGGTTAGCAATACAGTATTGTATCATATAAAGGGCCTTGGACACTGGTGAGGCTTTGATTTTCCCTGTTGTAAATAGGATCACTGATGAGCTTCCATGTGTTTTGACCCAAGTGCTTAAGAGATGAAATCTGATTTGGATATATCTTCTGTGTTTGGAGGTGACATTGCATTCAGCTGTGTATTCCCACCTTCTTCCTTCTTTAAAGGTGGAGCAACAGTGCAGGCTGAAACAATTATCCCTTTGCCTGGCTAGAGGAGCAGGAATATTTGGAATAAGGAAAAAGTAGAAGACTTTATGTAATAAACAGCCTAGCTCGACATAGGGCCTTTGAGCACTTCTGTCAGAGTCCTAAATTTAGATATTTAAACATTTGAGAAGAGTAAGTTGATAAAATGTAGTGACCTGTAATGTGTGAGAGTACAGACCAGGTAATCTAACCTTATCTATAAAACAAGAGAAGTTACAAAATCTGTATATATTCATTATTGTTATCATTCAAGTGAGTGGTTTAGATTTGTTCTGGGCACTGCTTCTGATTCCCAAAAAGCTAAAAAGTGCATGTGTCTTGTGTAGGGATGTGATGTGGTAGGATTTATCTTATGTACGTCTGGAAGGTGGATCTCTTTTGTTTTTATAATTACAGGTGGGATGCAGAACTTTTGTGTATTTCATAAAGTCATTAAACAGAGATAGCTAAGGAAACAGCCAAAATAAAATATGGATTTTTTTCCCCCAAGGGTCTGCTAGAGTTAATGTAATTATTTTTAAACACTGAAATCTTATTATTTGTTTGTGCTTTTTTTTTTTTTTTAAAATTTTATTTTATTTGGAAGAGATCACAGAATCACAGAATATGCTGAGTCGGAAGGGACACACAAGAATCATCAAGTCCAACTCTTAACCCTGCACAGAACCACTGCAAGAGTCACACCATGTGCCTGAGAGTATTATTCAAATGCTTCTTGAATTCTGTCAGTCTTGGTGCTGTGACCACTTTTCCGGGTAGTCTCTTCCAGTGCCCAACCACCCTCTGGGTGAAAAACCTTTTCCTAATATCCAACCTAAACCTCCCCTGACACAACTTCAGGACATTCTATAATCATCACAGTGCCTGCCCCTCCTCTTCCCCTCACAAAGAAGTTGTAATTGCAATGAGGTTTCCCCTCAGTCTCCTCTTCTCCAGGCTGAACAGACGAAGGGACCTCAGCCACTCCTCATACGGCTTCCCCTCAAGGCCCTTCACAGTCTTCGTTGCCCTCCTTTGGACACTCTCTAAGAACTGAGTATCTTTCTTATATGATGGTGACCAAAACTGCACACAAGATTCAAGGTGAGGCCACACAATTGGTTAGTTATATCACATCCTCAATATGACATATGTTGAGAAGTGGTGAATGAAGTCAAATAAACTACAGGAAAAAAAAAATCAATCTTAATATAATTAGAGACAAACTTCAAAAAAGTCCATCACATAAATAAAACATACATACTAAGTGAAAAAAATATCATCAGGTTTAATGACCTATGACCTATTATTTTATATATATTTCGTACCATCAAAACTACTGCACATATTTAAAAACAGTACAAGAAACAACTTACAAAAATATTAATGATTAAATAGCATTAAATAACGCTTCTTTAGTGCTAGAGATCTCTCTTTGATAGTTTGTGTTTCTGAAATTTATCCCTTCCTGTTTTTATTTTTAAAGCTATCTTTCCATTTCAGTTTTAGCCTTGCAAAAATACAGACTCCAATGGAAATACAGATATATTGGGGTGCTTAGAAGGGTTATTTTGTTTTGTTTAACAAGATTTAAGCAATATAGTTTAGGTAATCTTAACATTTTTTAATTGTCTGCTTTATTTAGTTTTTTCATTCTTCTCAACATTTAAGTAAACCTTTACTTTATTTATCACCCAAACATTCTTTTGACGAAACTGAATTTTTGCTGTGTACAATCTGCTGGGGGTAAAATCATATCTCTTATGAAGTCAATGTTTACCCCAAATTTAAATTAAAATGTTACTTATGAAACTCTTAGGAGACTCTTTTGTCTTGCAAGGAACTGAAATAATTTAAATTGTGATAGGGAATACCAGCCTCCATGTTTCCTCAAAATCAGTTTAATATTCTTCTGATATTAATATCTACTATTAAACATATAAAGTCTATCACTTCTTCCAGTGTGAAGCCAAAATAAAGCAGACCAGATCCATTTATCCTTTCATGGCTTTTTTGAACTTTTGGCTTGCTGTGCTGAAGAAAAAAGGTACAGTTTTCTTTTAAACTGAAGTTTAATGTGATCTTTGATCTTTGCACTTCAAAAAGTGTTTTTTTTCCCTGCAACAGTCTTCTGCAGATGAGTTATAAATCCCTGAAAACAGAAATTTATAATGGAAAAGCTGTCACCACATTAATTATGGTAGCATAAATGCAGTGCTGCTTCTATAGTTAGTCACTGCTTAAAAATGAAAGCAAGGAAAGAAGATGTTCTGACATAAAGTCTATCCTCACAGTACTAGATGTCAAATGTTCAATATTTAGTCAACAGCATTTTTAAAAAGTCATTGCTATAGTGCATTATTTTGCTCTTTCTTCTTTTTTTTGTTTCTTTTGAGAACTGCAATGTATATAAAAGATTACATCTCCACTGATGGATAGAGCTGGAAAATAGCAAAGATTTCATATATAAAAAAGATTTGTTGCATGATAAAAAATATCTTGGATGTTTACTGAAAAAAGCCATTAATTGGTGTGGTTTTTTTTGGTGGTTTTTTTTTTTTTTTTTTTTTTTTTTTTTTTTTGGGCTTGCATTCTTTGTCAGCAGTTTGGATTCAAAGACTCTAAATTTAAAATTAATTTTCTATCGATCTCCTGTGGGTCTTGGCTTCCTTCTAATTTCTTCTGGACTTATGCCGGCTTTAAATGAATTTGGAGGAGTGGAATCACTTAAACATAATTTAAATGATCTCATATGGTAAACTTAGTAAGCATTTATTAGTTTGTGTGCTTCTGCTTGGTGATACTGAGGACAAATACTGTATTTTACTAGTATGTATCTATTTGGCACAGGGAAAAAAACATAAATGATGGAACAGTACAAATTTCATGATGACAATCTTCCAGGAAATATCCAATAAAACTCTAAAGGAAAAATTGTCTGGTGATACAGCATGCTGTGCTGAAAGGTTTTCTGGACTTCAAAAGGCATACAAAAAGCATAACAAATAAAAAATGCTTGTGAAATGGAAATAGATAACTTCAGTGCTACAAAGTACTGTCGTAAAGATGACATGGCAATCCAAAGATTTTGGCCTTGGCTGCAGTATTTGTGACTCACTGAGTTCTAACTGTACATGACATTATGTATTTTACTCTTTGCATGGTTCAGAATGTGACAGAAGCATCTTTAGATGTGATTGAAGATAAACCAATACAGTCCCACTGAGGTATCTGTTAAGAAGCTGTGTGTAACACAGAGAAAAAGGTTTCTTTTTTTTAATTTTGTTTTGAGTTCTCCCAGTCTCCTCTTTGTGACATCCTCTATGCCAGTCTCTTTTGACACAGTTGTGTCATAATCATATTTTCTATTTCCAACTCTCTTTTAAAACACATTTCTTCCTAACAGACTAAGAAATATTAAACCTTCTGTGGAAGGATGTGATTGTAGGAATCTTCAGAGAGAGCAGCCCTTCTCGTTACTGGTTCTGGGTGATATTATGGGATCTTGTAGTACTGCAAAACATGTTCATCTTATTTCAGGCATTGTTGGGCACAGAAAAACTGTTAAGTTCCTGTCAGAATTTCAGTGTTTTCATCATATTCATCTCATTTATGCTCCAATTTGTCTGGTCTTCGTTTTCCCTTCCTTATGTCATAACACACAGACTACTCAAAAATAACAGCATGAAAAAGGCTGTTACTAGTGGTCCTGGTCACTAACCAGCATGGGCAAAATGCTATGTTTTCCTATCGTTGCATGCAGAGGAGCAAAATTTTAATGTCTTCTGCAGAATTCCTTTGTTCTCCCCCTAGTACAGGAGATCTGAGTGATATCTGTCATCTTGGGATCCAGCCTTGGTATTTCCTCTAACAATGTCAGATGTGCTGGCAGCACAACCCAGTGATAAGTATCTTAACATCCAATGCTTTAATATTTCTGGGGGTTTTCTTGAGGTTGGAACTAGGCCTTGCTGAGATACTTGGGTATTTTCCTCACTGAAGAAAATAGGTACCTATAACTCAGAGCAATTGATGCACAACAATACTTCATTGAAGACAGGGCAGTTTATAGGCTTCAAATAAGCTAAACATTGAGCTGATGATTATAGAGAAGCCAAATAAAAATGAGTTTCTTTGTCTTTGCTAGGATCTAACCTTTAGTGAACAAATTCAAAATGAGAACACACCTTTTGTGGTTTTTTTTTTTTTCCTTTTTCCTTTTTTTTTTTCCCCTGAGTGAAGGCAAGACTTTGCATCTGACATACCAAAGCAAAAGAATATTTAATTCAGGATCCAGATTTTGCAATTTGGGTCCATCTGTGATAAGAACAGAGTGTGAACTCACAGAAATGCTTGTATGAATTTTTAATAAATTGTCACTAGTCCATTTTGATATGAGCTAAAAAACTGCACATAAATGCAACAGAGAACTGCCATACAGAAAAGCTGCTTCTCTAGCAGAGAGTTCAGCCCAGTCTAGTGCTTTCCAGCAAGGTACAGAATAACAATTCCCCACAGCAGCATTTCACTCCATCTCAGAGATGATGAAATGTTAACAATGGGGCACGGTCAGGAGCACTGAAATTCCTTAAAGACAGGACACAGAACAACAAACACTGAGAGAAACATTTGCATTTAATCTGGTAACCTGATTAAAACTAGTTACTTTATTTTTCAGCAAAAAAGATCCTATGCTAATGTTTATTGGTGGGGTTTTTTGGAGGTTGGTTTTTTTTTTTTTTTAACAATTTACACTGGTTTGTGTGTTTTTTTCCAAGGAAATTAAAAAAGAAAAGTTCATTTTAGGTCAAAGTAGTTTTTATTTCATTATTTAATAATTTTTTGACAATCCATTATTTGATGTTTTTTTGACAACCCAGTATTTGATCTTTTTTTGACAACCAAACCATACAAACAGATATTCACAACTCTGGTTTGTAGTTCTGGTGATGGCAGTTTTCCAAGATATATTTGGGAAACTGGACTGATTATTAGGAAGAAGGGAAGTATATTTGAGATTTCATAATCCTTTCTTACTTATTTACCCTTGTATGCAGTTTTCAGGATTGCAAGAAAGGAAAAAAAATAAATTAATCTCTTTTTGATTTGAACACACAAATTTGAACTTAACACGCAATGTGAAGAATGAAAATTCCTTTACTGGGTAGAGTTTGATCACTCCTTTAGTAAATTTTGTGGACACGTGGTAATAATCTATATTGTGTTAAGATATGCAAACAGTTTTCTATGGAAACTAGAAAAAGCTGCAAACTAAATTCCAGATGGAGTTCTTATTAAGGAAACATCATACTTTAAAAAATCCTATTTCTCCATCTGCTTGTAATATCTTTGAAGTGTTTCTCTGTATAATTATAATGTTGATTTCTTTGTGTCATATTATTTTTTATTACATAATTCTACTTCTCCCTCAAAAATGTAAATGTTCACCTCAGGCAGCAAGTACTTAATTCAATTTCCCCCTGCTATGATCTGAGTGGGGAAACATGCTACAGTTGTGGCATCCTCGCAGAAGCTCCATGAAGGGAGCTCCATGTGTAGCTTGAAGCTCCCTTCTTCCTCAAACCTCCTGCAGAAAGAAGTTCTGTGCCAGGGACCCTCTCCCATCCTTGTGGTCTGACTCATTCTGACTCAGTGAGCTCCAGAAAGCAGTCAGCATTACTCCTTTCTGGGAAAGTGCAAAGAAGGAGCAATTCTCCAAATAAATGCAAATAAGTCAGTTGCAAGCATCTGGGGAAAAGCAGTTAGAGAAGTGAGAAATTATTTCTTGTCATTCAGTATTCCACAGCAGTGTAATTTTGATCGTTATCTTATTTTTGTTTCCTGACGGAGGGAATGAAGTTCATAGGTTGTGAATCCAAGCTCAGTACACAAGCTGGGTAAATAATAGGTTGCATTTAGTTAAATTTGTTTTTCAAGCTGTTGTTCAGAGGTGCTTATCCAGTCATTTCAGTTTAAGAACGCAAGCAATTTCATAGACTTCAGTGCATTGTTCAAGTGCATTGGCTTAAGCCTTGAGGGATTTAGTGGGAGAAATGTTACAGTTTCCCAAAGAACACTCTTGCATCTCACCTTATTTACTTGCATGTTCCTGAGAGAATAACACAAAAGCTGGAGGTTCACCCTGCTGATATATAAAAAAAAACCCCACCCAAATCAATCTTTACTAGACACTGCTTATGCTAGGTGACAGCTTGATGCAGTGACAGAATCCCTGCACCTGCCCTGAGAGCAGTGATGGAAGGAGGGTGTCTGCTGCTGAGGAACGCTCAGCTTTTCCTGCTTCCATGGGGTGCACAGAGGTAGTGCTGACTGTTCACAGGGGATCTCCATTTGGAACTGGAAGTCAAAATCCTGTAGTTTTCTGCATATAAGCAGTATTTCACACAAATGCAAGTCCTGCAAATTCTGTAGTAGCCAGATGGTGTCAGTCTTGTATTGAAGTTTTATAATTCCTATTGCTTGGTGCTTAATAGAATATAATAAATTCTGCTGCTCACATTTTTTTCACCTGTACTTGCCTAACAACAAACACACACACACACACAGACACACACAGACAAAAGAAAAGAGAGGGAGAAAAAGAGAAACGAGTGACTTGCCAAAATCTGCTATGAACAGGTTACACAGGCTGTCCTTGAATTGCAATGAACTTTTGCAGACCAGAGTGCAAAATCTGCACTTCCCTCAAATCTAGGAGCTCTTCTCTGAAAAATTGCCTGATCTGTCTGTCTTGATTTTATTGTCAGAATGACTGACTCCTGCAGAAATGCTTCTTATCAGCAAGAGACACAGGAAAAAAAAAAAAAAAGAGTTCCTGCAAGACTTTAAATGGACTAAACCTGCCTAGAACTGGAATAAAAACCTCAACAGCAATGAATGACAGACCATTTTAAGGCAGGCACCATTACCAACAAAAAGAAAGTCATAATATGTAGACCCTCAAAGTGTTGTTAAAATGGAAATTATTATATAATCCATTAGTTAATGCAAACATTATGGGCTTTTGGATGAGCTGTAAAACCAAGTTCTTGGCCACTCTTAACCTCCAGAAATGCTTTGGCACTTTGGCTAGGAGCTAGGGTGTTAACACAAGGGCTCTGTCCAAATTCTGTGGGTAACTATATTTTGCCTCACTGACATTTCCATGTAATTTAGTTAGATACATTATTATTCTTTTCTTGTCTCAGACAGTAGTACAGAGCTGCTGTATTAAGAGCTGCTGCTGCCCAGCTCGAGGTTTTGATAATCCAGGGACCAGTGAAGGGATTTCTGTGGTGGTCAGTATTTTGGGAGTTTTGAGTGAAAGCACTCTATAAATAAATGTCCATAACCAAAGCTCTGTTTCAAATATCACAGATACCCTGGAAGCCTTGACATTCCCTAGAGATGCTGAAATCCTGAGTCTGCTGGCAATACTAAGGGAATTGGTTAGCATCCCTGTTGAGCCCTGAATGAATAAAACAAGAACACCGGTAAGAGAGCTCAAGAAATTAATGTTGTGTGTCCTTCCCTGAATTTAAACTATTTATTTTCAAAAGTGTTGAACAATCTATCAAAAGTCTGTACACTGCTTCAAATCTGAGCACCTCCTGTCTCCAGAAGCAGACTTTGCAGCATCACTTGGCCATTCTCCCATGGACTTAGGTAGAGGCTTGTGTTGTGACTGCATTGTTGCTTTTCAGACAGGACATTTTGGAGGGTGTCTTTAGGAAATTAACCCCATTTTCTCTATAAAGTTACTCCCTCACTGGACCCTCTGGAACAGGAATTTTTTGTTCTCTGTCTTTCATGTGCATCTTAAATATTGTGACTAGGACTGTTTTATGGAGAGTCAATCACACTGGCTACCAAAGCTCCTTTGAGCAGGGTAATGCAGAACTTCTGTGGGGCAGTCTGGTCTGCACTGCAGTGATAAGATGGAGGAGGAGCTGCCCATGGCAGATAGCAGAGGGTGAGCCCAAGTCAGGGCAGTTACTGCTGAGTCCTGCAGTTTCTCCTGCTTTTTTGACCTTCTGAAAAGTCACAAACATACCAATAAAAGGGTCCTGACTCCAGTGAGGATTGAGGAGCTCTTCTGTGACTGCCCACATTGTCTTAGTCCAGCCTGTGGCATGTGTTTCACTGGCTCATCCAGGACTCTCTCAAACACCTGAGAGTACCTGAACTTATTTCTGGGGATAGTACCTGGGCTTATTTCTGGGGATAGTACCTGGGCTTATTTCTGGGGATAGAGTGATCCTGGAACTGTTCTCCCTCTGTGGCATGAGGTATGGGACCACTCTGCTATGGAGGGATAGAGAGCTAAGCTGAGTGGACATGTCTAAATTTTGGCAGCAGAAAGAGAACTGGAGGTGAAAATGAGCTGTGAACACCAAATTCTAGTGGTTGTACTCTGTGGCTCAGGATTGTACTTGGTTCTGTTCACAATAAACTATTTCAGTCCTCAGAAACCAAGACAAGTGGGGCAGAGGAAGGCACAACAAAATTTTTCCTGGCCCATGGATACCCTGTTCTGCCAAACACAGCTAGCCATACAAGAGACTGCAGCATCTTGCTGGTTTGTGCAGGAAAGCTAAGATTTGTCAGCTCTGTCTAACAGTCGGGGATTTTGGGACCTTTTTGTGACCACTCGGGCCATGGAGTTGTGCTCTCACAACTTGAATTCGCCAAGACAGAAGACCCTTCTGAAACCCTGCAGTTCTTCTCCTCCTGCTGTAGAGAACCTCTTCACTAGTCTGGATTTAATGAGCTCATTTTTCACCTTTGGAAAAATGGTGAACTTCTCTCTTCACATCCTGACATTATTGGGGACTTCCAGTCACTGTCAATTCACAGGTAGCATCTCTGCGTGCCACATGGTAGCCAGGGATGAAGCTGTTTGTTTCCAGTTCTCCCTCTTCTATCTTGCCTCTGTGAAGTAAGTTGTTCTTTTCCAGTAGCAGTGACCTCCATTTCCCCCATTCTTCTGTCCTTGAAAACATTGTACCAGGCTTGACATTTTGTTATTTAGTCTTCTGTCTCACTAAAATTATGATGAAACAAGCAGTGAAAGCTGGTACTGTGTTGTATGTAGGAAAAAAAATGATACTTCTGAATTTTACAATGCAAAGTCTCACTTCTAGTGGTTAGTTCTCAGTTCATCATGCTTGTTGCCATGCAGAATCTGGGGAAACACTGGCTCTCACACAAATGAGTTTTACATGTTTTTTATGTGTTATAAAGTCAAAAGCACAGCTTGTTTCCAAGTGGAAATAAATACAAAGAAAACCTATTATGCAGAATGGAAACTAGATGATTCTGATTTTCCCTCTTGCTCTGTTAGAGTTTGACTATTTTCTTTTTTGATTCCCTCTCCCAGGAATACTACCTACGAGTTATAATTTAGTAGTACCCTATTTGTGGTTTTGGTTGCTGTGTAAGAGTCCTAAGAAACTTTTGTCTTTCTGGATTACTTTTTTAATTGAGTTCCTAAGCCTAAAAAGGGGTCTTCCCAACTATTTTGTACCCTTGGAACCATGATGAATTTAAACAAAGCAGTATATTCTGTTTCTGTTTAACTGAGTTGCTGATCCACAGGGCCTCTGTTCACTTTCACAGTTTATCTGGATCCACAGAAGTGTAAATCAGACCAGAATTTGGCGACTAAAAATGCAGCTGATTCAGACATTGGCTTAGAATGCCTGGCATTAGTGATCTCACTGTATTTAGGGATACAGCCAGCTCTCTTCCAATTTCATTTCCTTTTAGTAATTTTTTTCTATATCCCCTGGTGGCAATATGGGTTAAGATGGCAAGTTGCTTTACCTAGCAATGCAGGATACAGAGTGACAGAAAACATTGAAACACTGGGACAGTGTTGGCTGGCTCTGACAGTAGAAGTCCCATCCACACCCTGCAAGTGCCTGAATCAGTGGAGACATAAGACATTTTCCAAAGAAAAAGTCTTTTCACGCCCTAGTTATTGCCAGTGCTCTAGAGAAAGGAAATTAGCAAACTGAAACCAAGGGCCCTTCCCAGAACAAGCTCTTCCTTATCACAGGACATGCCACACTTAGCCCTTGTTAGGTCCCAGATGACTTTTGGCTTTCACAAGTCAAAATGAGCTTATCTGTGATTTTTTCATGTTTACTCAAGCTCTCAGCTTGATAGTGATGTACAACTAATACTTGGGTGGTGCCACGTTCCAGAAGACTTTTATAGTAAATGACAGAGAGAGAGGAAAAAAGACCTTTAATTATATGAAGTTAGTTTTGGAGTTTTGCTTTCTACAACCATTGCTATAAAATCTGCAGACAACAACTTCAGCTCTGTTCAAAGCCCTTTGTGCTCTTCTGGCAACACAGAGGGTGTCAGAAGCTGCCAGAAGCAGCTAATGGGATTTTTTGTGGCTGCATGTTGCCATTTGGCTATATCTTTTTCTGGACAGAGGAAGATTTGCCTGTCAGATCTGGGGCAGTTTCTACAGGAAACATGGTGGGGTGCACTGGCCATTCAGCATGGGTTAAACTGCCCTGAGATCCATTCAGATCCCACCGGGGGTGGAGTCAGTATAGAAAAACCCTTTGAACAAGCAAGTTGCAAGAAATTTCCTCTCCTTTGCTACTGCATGGCTTCTTTGAGTACTGGCTGGAAATATCTGAGGAAAGAGCCTCATGTCTTCTGTTATTTCATTTGGAAGCATTTTCAAGAAAATGTAATTTTTCAATATAATGACCTTGAATGACTGTGGTTTAGTTTATTTTTCAGTTTATAACGTAAGAAATCTAACTGAAATTAATGGTTTCTTTGGCAAAAAGATCCCTGATGTCTTTTGATTTTATAAATTCTCTTGTTACAGAGTAATTTAGAGACCCTTGGAACTTCCAGGTGAACCTCCAGGAAGACTGGGCCTTCACAAAGATATAGTAAAGGTGGTTTTATTCCAAAACCATGGACATATTTTGATTCTGGATTTCTTTTATTGTTTTTAGAAGACAGGGTAATGGATATGAATTTTCCTTGGTACTTACACAAAAAGCAAGAAAGAGCATCCTTGCTTTAATTAAATATTTCCTTGTGGTAGTGGTGCAAAATATATTAAGGCTGGGGTTTTCTTAATTTATTTTTTTTTATTTTTTAAGTTGTTTCCTGGTATATCTAATGAATGTGTTTCCCCATCTTCTAGGAGTCATTAAGCAATGAAAACATGAACCAATAAGCTCACTATTTTAATTTTATGAGATCTGAAAAGGATAGAAGAAATACTATCTTCTCTACTGAGTGCACTGCTATTTACCACTTAGTCTTGTTGGTGAAGTCAGCACAGAAAAACTTTGCAGAAGAGGCCCCCTTTCCCACTCACAAGATGGGACATGTATCATCTGTAAATTCTCTTCACAGAGTAATCCTGGGGTTGTTTGCTTGTTGACCAAAAAATCTTCCTTTGGCATGTCCTGTTGTGGTGTTTCCAGTGACCCACTTGGCACAAATTCTTTAACGCAATGTCCACAGAAGGTAACCTCTGGCGTACTCTCTGGGAGCCTTGGAGCATTTCAGCTGGTGTATCCACTGATCCCACCTTCAGGGACTCACATCACATAGGGTTTATCCCAGGCAGAGTGGGTTACCCACCACCTGTCATATTTGTCCTCGCATATTGACCTCAGAGTGTTCACTATTTCTATACATATCTCAGAAAGGTGTTTCATTTGGCCTGTGCCCATATAAATGATGTGGTCCTTCAAAAACCCTGTTGCAAGAACACATGGCTATTTCATTTTCAATGTAGTACCTTCCTGGCAAACATATCAGTAGCCCTTACCGGTTGGGTGAAAGGGAAAGAGGGACTTGAAGAGAATCTCACCAATTCCTGTCCATAAGTACACAAACCCAGAATTTAGGGTCTGTCTCTCCAGTCCATGAGGTGATAGTTATTGTTATTTTATTGTGATGGGCCATGTCCCCTCTCCAGGACACAGCAATGATGGTTGGTATCACATCCGAAGATCAACTGTGGGAGAGGGACTAGTTAGTAAGAAATTTTGAAAAATTGCCATGAAAAGACAAATCTCACTGGACTTGCACATGACAAATTGCTGGGCTGCAGAGTTGTGGGAATCCAACCAAATTACAGGGAGCAATGTCAAACTGATTCTGGCCAAAGACTGATGTACTGCCACTGCATAGCTCTGGATTAAAAAATAAAAAAAAAAAAAGGTCTGAAATTAACAGCCTGTTGGTTTATCATCCATGTCTGGAGTCACAGCCCTACCTTTCAGTTTCATACCTCCAGGAGAAACAGCGTAAAATTGGGTGGAATAATGCAAAGTATGTGGAAGAGCAGGAGAGTATACTTACTCGAAACAAAGGAACAGTAATTCCACTTTAGTGAGGATAGATGTTTTCTCTTGTAATTGGTCTGGCTTGTGGGAATGCTGAGTTCCCAATGATCCCTATGAGCATACTATCTTTATCTTCCTAAAGAGCACCCACAAATTCATTAGTCCAGATAAACAAAAGTAAAGTACCTCACAGCTAAGTGCTTGGCCTCCTGACTAGATACCTTAAGTCACTGTTAGTCTCCACTGCTGTGGAGACACTTCCAAAACCACTAATATACTGAGTGCACTGCTAACCAATAGGGTACTCCGAGGATGGGAGTGTGTCTAAAACCAGATTTTTATTCTCCTTTTCTATAAATACAAATAAAATCACTCTAGAGACGCATATCTTTCTACACATGGATGGGAGAGGACGCACAGTAACAATTTTTGTTTCACTCTATTAATTACAGTGTAAGATCAGGGAGTTGAAGACTTTAGTTTTACCATGGCAGTAGTTTGTAATGGTTTGAACTTCCACTTTTCCAGTGGTAGGTGTTTCTTTAACTTGCTGCCTGCAGTATTAGAAAATGCTTTTCACCAAACCCAGTGCTGCATTTCAATTATGTGTTTGGTGTGAGAAGGGCTGAATTTTGGGTAGAGGTTTCTGACATCCCTCCTCCTTTAGGAGTGTATATTGATGAGATAGAGACAACTAAATTCTACCTACATCTCTCTTAGGCAATATGGTAGGTGCTCAGAATGCCCTCTGAGCCTCAGACTTTAGTAAATCTTCCCTGTCTCACAGACTCTGAGAGGACTGGGTCTTGCTGATATCATGTAAGGATCATCATTTAGCAATTATCCACCCAGAAAACTATAGTAAAATTTACAATCACAAGCCACATGGCAGGAAGAATTTGGCATAAGGACCCTACAACCCTCACTTCGCAGGGCTTGTGAATGGATATCTCTGACCAGTTATCTCATCGGAAACATCCCTACTGTTTATATAACTGTTTGGTTAACGTGTCATGTTCTTCATACTCATTGGTAAAGTTTAATAATAGCATGCTGCAGTAAATGGCATAGAAAATCTGATGACTGAAGTTCTTACGTGAGAAAATGTTAGCTTTCAAAAAAGAATTGTCTTTTCTAGGCTCTGACACATAATTTCTCTCCTTTTCAAAGTGAGGGTGATATTATTACCCAGGAAAATTGCAGTGTAGGAGAAAAAGCTATGCAACTGAAAAATGAGATTGAACTGCATCTCTAGGAAAACTCAGCCTTTTTCTCTCTTTCTGTGTTGGGATTAGCCAAGAAAGCCAGCAGGCAGGTATATATTCAGCAGGGAGGTATATTTTCAATTTAGTCCCTGTGATTCTCATTACAATTAGAAAGGTGAAGAAAATCAGTGTGCTACTCTTCATATTGATGATGAAACTTCTGCTTTCAAACAGAATATTCTGTTTCAAATACCAGAAGTCAGCCACAATAACATTTACAGAACAAGTCAGGCAACAGTACAGCTCTCAGTCTGTGAAAAATGGTAAGAAACCAGAGTACAAGTCAGAGCAGACAGCTGAATAAAGGAGTAAATTTAGAGTAAGTTTCAGTGCAAATCACTGTGACTATATATATATATATATATATATAAATAATGGAGGTTGACAAACATTCTAAATTATGAACCAGAGTATTTAAGACACCTTTGGTAATTCTTTTCATTAGTACCAAGATGATGCTAAAGTGATATGGCTCTGAAATGGAGGTTGGATTGACTGGTAAACTTAGATACTTTTAAAAGGACTGCTATTTAACTGGCAACTTGTTAAAACCATTTCTGCTCCTTGGTTCTCTGTTGTCAATCACAACTGAAACAGTTCACATTATGAAATATACAAACCAAAACTTGTTTTAAATTTTTCAAAAAATAATTTTATTATTTGCGTTAATGTAACAAAAATTGATTTTGAATTTTTGGCAGAAGTCCAGAAAGAATTATTTGAGTTTTACACATACATTTTCAAGAATTTATCTGACATTCATAAATACCAGTGGAAATTTAACTCTTTTGTAGGAAATTGTATTATGTTGTATTCATGTAATATTTTAAAATATGCCAAAGGCTGCTGGAGTGGATTTTAGGATTTTTTAGCAATTCTGTCAATCTCAATAAAACAAAATAAAATAAAGGATGGAAACATATTGAAGGCTGTTTTCAATTACAAAAAAAAATGTTGACAGCTTGGTTCAGAAGACTGTAGAAAAGCATGAGCAACGCTTCTCAATAGTTACTGAGTTTGCAGTTTCAGTAGACACTGAGAGTTCTGATTCAGATCCAGACTTTGTGATGTAGAATTGGCTTTGCCATAAATTCAAATACACCAAGGTCCAGGAAGGTTTAGTGATAAATCCAAATATCAGAATGAAGACTCATCTTTAAGTTTGAAAAACCTTCTAATGTCTGTTTGGCATCTCACAGTCTTGTCAATAAAAAGTGACTTCATAAAATGCACTAATATAAAAGGTAAGCTTTATGAGCTAATGTAAAATCAGTGTGATGACAAGAGAATTGGGTGCTTTTTTTACATGAAGGTTTAAATTATTCATTTTCTTCTTCCATTTTTGACATCTCAGCCCAGCTCAGGCAAAAGTGTGGGCTGAGAAGACAGATACACTAGGTAGGCAGCCAATTAAAACAGACTGTCATAAAAGAGCAGAATGATTTTTCAGGACAGGCATCGTTATTTTGTGAGCACCAATATAACTTCCTAAATGTCTCACAGATGCAGTCTGGAAGAAATTGCATCCCCCTCCCAGTAAAAATATCTTAGCTGCCTCAAAGAAGAGACCATCTGGAGGCTTACTCACTTCGGGGGATGCTAAGTTAATTGAGTGAAAGTCCAAATAACTCTTTAGGAGAGACATGCTGAGGAATAGCAGGAGACTTTAAAGTAATTTAAAGTAATGTAATTCCAAATGAATTTGCTCCAGTATTGCTATTACTTAATCAGTTGTATTATCATCATCCTTGGGAGGCATAGATCAGGGCTCATTTTGAAGTACTGCAAAAAGGAACTTGCTGAGCACTCTTAAATGTACTTACACAAGAAATTCAGGCAAAATCCAGTAAAATTTCAATAATAAAATCAACGCAGTTAGTTGCAATTTGTTCTGGCAACTCTGTTTTCAGACTAGTTTAAGGTATCTTAGAAAAAGTTTAAGCTTGAAAAAGCCTCTGGTATGATCTCTGAATTATGACACATGACTCCCATTAAAATCAGCTAAAATTTTCCAGCTGAAATTCTGTGTGTTCTTTGAAAACCAGAGGGCAGTAACTGAAGAGACAGAGTAATATAGATTTTTATACACATGATTTACATTAAGTTAATAGAAGTCATACAGATCAAGAAAGTGTTTTTAAGAGGGGCTAGGGTATGAAACATGCGTCAGGGAAAATGTTGGTTAATGCTAGGGCCAATACCTTTTATTCCTTTCATTAAGGATCTGGCTGAAGAGTGCATCCTCAGCAAGACTGCAGAAGATACAAAACTGGGAGGAGTGGCTGATAGACTAGGTGGATAGTCTGTCAACCAGAGGGATATTGCCACAGTAGAGAAATGAGCCAACAGGAACCTAGTGAACTTCAGGAAGAGGGAAGTGTCAAGTCCTGCACATGGAATTATGTTAGATCATTAGATCACCTGCACAGATATTAGAAAAAAGTTCTTCCCTCAGAGAGTGGTTGGGAACTGAACAGGCTCTCCAGGGAAGTGGTCACAGCACCCATCCTGACAGAGTTCAAGAAGCTTTCAACCAATGATCTCAGGCATGGTGTGATTCTGGGGAATGTCCTGTGCAGACCTAAGAGCTGGATTCAATGATTCTTGTGCGTCCCTTCCAACTCAGAATATTCTTTGATTCTGTGAAGAAACAACCCCAAATACCAGCACAGACTTGGGTCCACCTGGGAAACATCTTGGCAGAAAACTATTTGGGTGTCCTTATAGAGAATAAGAGATCATGAGCCAACTATGTGTCCTTGGAGCAAAGCAGGACCTGGGCTGCAGTGGGCCTAGTGGTGCCAGCAGTTTGAGTGGATAATTTGAGTAAAGAGGCAATAGCAAAAGGAACATGCTCATTCTCTTGTTCAAACAAGTGACTCTGTCTTCCTGGAGAAGTGTCTGTGATGTGATTGAAAGGTGCTGCACAGAGGAATGAGAGAATCTTAAAGCAAGAGGGTTTGTGGAGAAATGGAAGCAATCACAGAAAAAGTAGATGTGTAAAATGAAAAAAAATGAGCAATCAAAGCATGAAGAGAGGGAAAAGAATAAAGATAATGTGAAGAAAGGCCTCTACGTAAATTGTTAGACTTCTGTTTGTCAGAATTAAAGTAGATGAATCTCACCATAATATGTGAAAAGAACTTTGGTTTTTTTAAGCTTAGGGATTATAGAAAAAAATACAAGTATTTTGTAGAAAATACCAATTGCTGTGTATTTTACAAATGTTGGGTTCTGCTACATACTGCCTGTAAAAAATGCCAAAGTAGAACAAATTGCATCAAGATGTTGTGCAGAAATTGGAAAAAGAGAACAGAAACTTTATAACACAGGCAGGAAAGAGCAGTATGCTATGATTTACAAATCTGCGTGAGCTATTGTGACTGCTGTCCAGCCCTCACTTTATACATTAGTCAGTGTAAAGGGTGATGTCACAGAAGGATTAGGTCTAATCCTGGACAAGAAAGCCTTATGATGACTCAACAAGGAGCAGAAAAGAAGGAGCTAAATCAGCTTAAAGTCAGGCTTTATGAGTTTGGATGGGATCAGCATTTTGCATGTGTGGTCATGCTTTGCACGTAGCAACAAACTCAGTTCATGACGATACTCTGTCTACAACTTTGCTATTCCTGCCTCCTATTTTGGCATGCTGCTGGCCCAGTCTCTAGCTGCCACTAACACATAATAGGACACCATTCTCCCGAATGGGTACAAGGAGAATTTTAATTAACATCAGAGCTCTTGGCACCACGTAAGCTTCACGTGCATTGGTCAGTGCAAATTAACCGATAGATAGGTCAGGGCAGACCTTTGGTTGCCATGTAGTAAATAGGTGGTTGATGGCTAAGCCAGCTTTAATTTTTCAGTTCTGTTGGTAGTCGTTGAATCTTCTCTCTGGCAAAGCACAGACATGGTTTGAAGTGACCAAATTTGCTCACCTGATAAAAGGTTGGCATTGATCACCTGCTGGTTCCTCTGACCCCAGAGCTCTGCTCAACTCAGATGAATGGCAGCAAGAGGACAGGTCTCTCTGGGTAGGACTGCAATTTGTGTAGAAGCTATTGATGAACCATGGCACATCTTGGCAAAAACCCCTTTAGTCAGACTATCACTTACATGGGAATCAGCTAGGCAGGTGCTCAGGGCATCTCTGGGTCAGCATTGCCTGAATTAGAAGCAAAAGGTGAGTGATTTGAGTATTGTCTGAAGTGGTCACTGCAAAGAGGGCCTATTCTCATGACTAGTGCTGTAGATATCTTGCTTGTATTGAAACGAAAGCAAAGCATTTGCAGAGATTTATAGAGCATTTAATTTAATTTTCATTAGAAAAGCAGCAGAATCCTGTTTGGGGAGGTAACAAATGGAAAATTTCTTTGCATCTCATCATGGCTCTGATAAATATTTCCTTATTATTTACTTTGGAAAGTAATACAGTAGTGAATGATAATTGTTGCTGAAATGATTTAGTTTCTGTTTCAGGAGGTTCCATTTAATAGTTTTCTTTAGGTTTTAAACAGACTAAGAAATGGGGACTTCAGTGACATATCCCAGTGTAATATTTCTTTACTCACATTGTTGTTTTTAGACTCAGAAACAATTACCTCATTGAAAAGTATCATTTAGGCAAATTAGGTTCTTAAAAGTCTTGGAGTTTTATTTCAGAAGTTTGCTAGACAGTATGGGGGCTGCTCTAAAAGTTCTGTTTTCCAACTGCCAGTTTAAAACTTTAAATGGGAGAGCCAAAAGTACCTCAGAAGTAAGTTCCCTTGTGGATGTGTTGGTTGGAATGGTTACAATGAATTTGGTCCATTATTTTCTGTTTCTCAGCTTTGAAATTACTATTGCAAGGTTTGAAGTTGTAAGAAAAGAGTATAGGAAAGACATTCTAGCACATGGAATAAAAATGAAAAATATAACATTTTTTTCCCACTAGGAAGTGTGGAATTACATGATATTGCACAGATAAAGTATTGTGTAAACTGGAAGAAATGTAAATGCAGAAATCAGTGACAATGGTTATCTGATAACTCTATGTCACCCTTTGTGTGACAAATTGGACATAGCAGTCACTTCCCAATGGACAGTTGTCAGTCCAGCTGTCAAAGCCACATTCCGTTTGGAATGGTTCTACTTAGAGAGGCTATGGGTCTCAGCCTGAGGACAGGAGGGAATCCTAGTACCCTGGGCACAGGGAGAGGAAGCTGTACTGTCCTCACGTGCTCCCCTAACAGAGGATAATAGACTGGGTCAGTGCAATGACTGGTGAGGAGTGGGCTGCTCAGTTTGTCAGAGCAAGGTGCTAATAATGCCAAGGGTTGTGGTTTCAATCCCCATATGGGCCATTCACTTCAGAGTTGGACTTGATGATCTTTGTGGGTCCCTTCCAACTTAGAATATTCTGTGAATATTCTCTCTGTGCTATAGATAAGTGTTGTGGTAGGGGGGATCTCCTTTTTTCCTTCAGCCGGAGCATTTTTTTCTCACCTCGTCATGAGTTTCTTGCTTTTTGGAGAAGGCAGCATCAATATTCATCAGGAATTAGTAAATTGCTATGACAGTATCTCAGAGTCCCTCCCATAAAGCCTTCTTAGGTCATTTAACCACTGTCTTCTATCCAAATATATGGAGAATAAATGCTGAAAACCACTTCAACATCATGTGTTTCTGAGAATTATCTGGAAGAGATTTTGGAGGATTGATGAAAAAAAAAATCTAAACTAGGTCAGATCTGCAAAAGAAGTCAGGACTGAGGAAATCCTGGAGAAACCTTGGTGTAGCTGAGCGTAGTTATGATCCCCAAGTCCCCTGTTCAGCTGTAGCTAATCCAATATAGATACCTAAGCTCACCATGGGCCTCTTTGTTTGATGTTTAACATTACTATTATGAGAATTCAGTTCTCTGCAGCCCATCTCAAATTGCTCCAGCATGAGAAGTTCAGCAGCTGGTTCCACATTTGATCAGGTTTCAGAAACAGGAATTGTTCCCCAAGTTTCTGTTTAAGTTGAAATGTATTTTGAGAACATTCATAGCAAAAATGCAGAACCTTGTGTTGCTTGAAAAACACATTTATGGAAAGGAACCAGAATGTTTTTAATTTCTGCATAATATGATATGATAGCTTTCTTATACTCAGAAAAATTGGGAATTTTTTTCTGTAAGCTTTCCTTGCTTAGTCTGAGAAAGCTCAGAGTCAAGTATTTCTTGATTGAGCATCAGAACTATTCAGATGCATGTTTTACTCTATATTTTGTTGCATCTTCTTGAGTTGAAGTTGGAATAAGTCACAGGAAAAAAAGAGGAATAACAAAATAAAAAAGAAGGCACAATAGGGGGCTCCATTCTGAAAATTAGGGGGTATAATAAACATCACAAGGACAGGAAAGATTTCTTGATTCTTGTTACCATTTCCAGGAATATTTGTTCACTTTATTCAGTGACTACTTACTATCAAAACAGGAGGAGAAATGGGCTGGGATTCCCACTGGCTGAACAGGAAAAGGAAACTTGATGCTCATAATTCTTGGATAAATACCTTTGTGTTGGGAAATTTTTGGTAGCAGTATGGCTACAGAGGTAGCTTCTGTGAGAAGCTGCTAGAAGCTTCCCTCATGTCTGATGGAGACAATGCCAGCCAGCTCCAAGTGTGTGCCCAAGATTCCTGAAGAGTTTCTCTAAAGATGACCTAAGGAAGAAAATGGCTCTGCTGGAGGCAAGAGTTCATGAGAAGGTAGTACTGTCTCTTGGCAGTCAACAGGGGGGAATAAATGGATTACAAAGGAACAACACCACTCAGGAGGTGCACTCAGGAGCACAGGGGATGGAGGAGAGGAAATGGGAATTGGGAATAGAAGGGGAACTTAAGGTCTGGGGAAATACCTGATTAAAGGTTTGGAGAAGAATGGTGACAGATGAGAAAGGAGTGTTAGGGTTCAGTAAGGATTAGGAAGGCCTTATTTCTCCAGTTTGGATATTTGGGGATTACAAGAACCAGCTCTGGAGGAACAGTGAGATCAGGTTGGTGAAAAAAATGGGAAAATAATTGTCAGAGATTAAGTAAATTTAAGCAAGGAGATACGGTGAGGAAGACAAGTGGCTTTGGTTTGGGAGGAAGGTGCTTTGGAACAGCATACACCTTGGAAAGGGACAATGTGGGAGGGGACCTTCAACACAGAAGGCGTTTGGAGGAGATTTTATGCAGGAACGACTGGGGGATTTGAGACCTGGGACAGAAGGGACTGAAGACAGCATGGTGTGAGGGGGAAGTTAGGGTTACCAGTCCAGGGAATATTATTTTCCAGGATCCTAAATTTAGAGAAGAGGCACACAGAGAGAACTGCCTCCATGTACCTGTACAAAGAACAGCTGTTTCCTTATTCTCTGTTTGTAGAAATTTAAATAGCTCTTTGGACTGAATAACACAGAGATTACACTTAAAGTCAGGAATGACATGAATCCTGAGTGATTTGTGGATTTATTGTGCCATATGAAAATTCTTTACAAGACAGCCAATTTGAGAGTCTGAAACTTAGTGTTTCTGAACTCGTTTGACACAGCAAGTGCTTAATAAGTCCGAGTTTTATACCAGACACTTTTCCACACAATGACATGCATCAATTTCATTTTAGCTTTTTCCTTAAATATCTTGTCTGTAGGAAATTGGTCATAAATCCTTCTGTCAGATCCAAGATCCTTCCGTAGATGGCCAGATAATCCTACTCTCCGTATGCTATGAACACTGAATTTGCATAAGTTCATGTCAGCACACACTGGTGCTCTACTTAACTTTGGTCATCTTTTCTTCCTGGATAGGGCAACACCGAACTCTCTTGAAATCCTGTCTGTAATACACGGTTGTTTACAAACCACTTGATACAGAAGTCACAGCACATATTTGTGTTGGTTGATAATCCTTTGTCAATGATGGATGAAGATCAGGTGCAGTTTCTGATCCTTTTGGATGTGTCAGCTGCCTCCAGTGCTGTTGACCATGAACTGACCTGCACTCTGGCAGTCTGGAAGCAAGGACAAATGGAATGAGTTGTATACCTGGGAGTTATGTGCAGCTTTGAGCCCTGAAGCATGTTGGCAGTGGGTTGAGGCAGGGATCATTATTAATATATCTTCTGTGTTAAAAAACACATGGGTGAATCTTCATTTCACAGCATTTTTATTAATATGTTTACCTATAAACATTTTGATAGTGCAGCTTTAGCACTTATCTAAGTCTCTGCTTACTTGCCACATAAATTTTAAAAAATGTTGCAAACTTATACAAAATGTTTTCAACAAATATTTTCCCCCACAGTCTTTTGCCTTTAGCTCATACTTCCTCCAACTGCATCATAAAGTAGAGAGAAAAAAAGCTCAGAAATGCCACCCACCTTCCCCACTAACAAACAGCCAGACAAGCTACTCCTTGTTGGCCCTGGGGGTATGGGGCGGGTTTTATAATCAAATATGAAGGCAATTCTGCTGGATAGTTCCTCTTGTCCTTGTTGGGTCCATTGCCAGTGTCTCTGCTGTTCTCAGTGAAATGTTGCAGCATACTAATTTCCTCCATTTGTCAGAATTTGAGTTATACACAGCTTCGGGGGTCTCTGCCATACTATGTATTCCAGTTTAAATGATTGGGGAGAAGAGAAGGAATGCCTAAACTTTTCTACTTCCACTTCTCTGTTCTCTGTGGGGCAGCTAAAATTGCCTCTAATTTGCAGACCAAAAATCAACAGGCTGAAGTCCACCTGGAAACAGCTGACAGTCCCTCAGACATGGGTTCAAGCACTGTCTGTGTGTACAGCTCCTCTTGGGAAATCTGCCTGAGCCGTCGGACAGAACCACCAGGTGATTCCAGCATCAAGGGATGCCAAGAGAATTTTGCATCCCAAGGTGGGAAAAGCATGAATAACACAATCTGAAGGGAATTAACTTGTTTCAATTTCTATCCAAAGCATGTTATGCCGTGTCAGCTCTACCATGGGAGGAGTCCATGTTTAAACTGCTTGTCAGGTGCAAATATGAGATAAATAGATACAAGCTTCTCTACCTTGTATTTACTGGCCTCCTAGATACAATTACTCAGAGAGGTAGATAATTAGGTAGAGAAATAATGATTAACAGCAAAGTCAGATCAGTGTTCCACAGACATTCTGAGTAAGCACTATGAGGACAGGAAATTTTGTATTTTACAAATGAGGTGCAGTAGAGGTATTTTCCTTTTCTTTTAAAGATTCAGTTACATATCAACATAGATCTACTATTAGACATGGCCTATGAAATTCTACATTAGTAAGACACAGTTAAGCCCATTCCCTCTATCAACAGAAATAAGACATTCTCTCATGGGTTCCATACACTATATTAATTTCTCTAGTTGTTTACTGAAGAGGGAAAAAAAAAAAGTGATTGATTACACAATCCTGACATTTGTCAGCTTGCTGTTGCTTTTTTTGGCCCCTCTTTAGCTAGAAAGACAAGAGTCAGGAAGCACACGGATTTCCCTGAGAGCCCTGAACTAGTGCCGTGCCACAGCCAACAGCTTCAACCACTTGGAAAAAGTGCAATGTTGTGTCTTCCAAAAACTGTTCCCAGGGCTTCATAATATTTGATTATTAGACCAGAGTTGTTTACTGTACAGTGGCAGCTATACTCAGTCCAGACTTGTTGCTTTATTATGCACTGGCTCAATCTGTTTTTGCAACACTTTGCATGTGGTGATAAAGCGAGTAAAACATTGGCAGTGGTGTAGTGCTATTTAGTAAATTTTGAAAGTCTCTGTTTTGCTCTTTCCAGAGCACTAAATATAGATGTATTTCAACTGCCTTGTAGTTTTATAAGAAACAAAATCACTACGTGCAATTGATTACTGTTACATTGGACCATTATCTGGCCTCAAATCTGCCCAATAATCTTATAACACTCCACTCCAGCCCTTGTTCATCACCATCCCCAGCTGCCTTCTCCATCAGCTGTTAGTCAGCATTTCTATGTTTTTTCTCTAAGACATCTACCCAAGGCACCAGAGGCAGGTGCAGGCAACAGACACAGCTGCTCATGATTGTTTTAACATCAATGGCATTGTTTTCCAATTGTAAAGCATTTCCAAAGTTTGTTTTCCTTAGTGAAATGAAATCAACAAAAAGAGTAAATCTATTTGTGTAACTTTTTTGCATAACTTTTACTTACAATTTTCATTGTAAGGCTTCAGTTAACTGGGTTCCTTTGGTTTAGTTTTGTTTTCCATTATTCTATAATCCTCTGTGGCTTGAGACAACAGGGATTGAGTTTCATTTACGTAGACAAGTTATACAAGGAACATTACCACAGCAACTAAGATCCTGATTTATAAGACAAAACATAGCTCCCTCCTCTATTCAAACAGGATTTACAGGTATTTTGCTAAACATACATCTACAGTTCTTTTGATTTCCAAATGAAATGCTGTCTATATTATTAATAGTACTGTCACCTTGACTGATGCAAATTCAACTGGCTATTTTATGTCAGTTGGAAGGTTGGCTTTTCAATATCCAAGTTTCTGGTTCTCATCTTCTTAAGCCCTGAGCCAAAACACTGCCCTAAAAGTGATTACATTTAGTATTTCCTGAAAACCCCTCAATATGGCAGGGTCTGCATGTCTGTCCCTTTGATTTTCTTCTCTGAGTAACAGTTAGGTAGTATTCTTTTCCCAAGAAAGAATTTTGTCAATAAGGGTATAAGGTTCTCATTATGGGATGTTTTTATCATAACTTTCTTAGTTTTTTTATGTCTGAAGTAGGGTATTCCAGGTTACTATCCAACCATGCAAGAAAAAAATTCCCTCCAGAACACAAGCTTTGAATGAGAGATTGAATCCCTGTCCAGTTTGAGATTTTCTGTCGTCCAGTCAGTCCACACAGTCTCTATCTTAGCTCCTGAACTGCAAAACAGGCATAGTACTGCCTCCCTTTTCAGACATTTGTCAGGCTATGAAACATTCAAGTACCCTTCCCTGGTATAATTGTGGCAAGGGTAGGAGTGGTATCAGTTCTTGATCTGGGAGCTTGTATAGATGTCTCTATCACAACAGAAAAATTAGCCCACGCTGTCTTGATTAAGTTGTGTGCAAAGCCAGGAGGTGTTGGATAGTTTGGGTGGTGTTTCCTTATTTAAGCAGCTTTTGCTGTATCCTCCAGGGACTAGCTGGTGAACAGACTGCTGTTGCAGTAATATGTCATGAGGCTTGAAACTCCCAAGGGAACTTAAAAAGTACTCTTGTCTCAGATGTACCAAATAAGTTCTGAAGTAAAGACTACATTTTGGCCTTATTTATATTCAACCCCCCTCACCCCCCACTTCTGACCCCTCAAACGCAAACAAAGTCACAAAGACCCTGCCTTATCCATTGGAATGTGAAATTCTAAGAGCATACTGGAATGAACTTCTCAAGTCCAAAACTTTCTTTGGCTTTGAGGCACTTCCCATTAAAAAGCAGAAGAAAGGTTACACAAGAAACTCCCCTGTGAAGTTTGGGAAAAAATAATAATAATATCCCAGTTGCAATTATATGCAGTTGCAATATAAACAGTATCCAGCTGATAGCAAAGACATGATATAAATCCAGTTCTTTGGTGAGACTACACCAGCTGAGATCATGCAGGATGGCTAGGAGCAGGAAAAATGGGCTTGGGGCTGTAAGGGCCCTGCCCTTGAACTCTCAGAAAATTGCATTTTTAACATCTATGGGGAATAGAGCAATTATGCCATCCATAATCTTCCTTACCATCATAAGAGCACCTGTTACAGCTTGACTAATGATATAAATGTAGGTGTGACCCTCATCAAGTCCAGACTTATTTCATGCAGGATGGTGAGTACAAACTTAGCAAACACAAATGGAAAGCCAAGCATCTACAGACAGACAGTGTACACAGGTCAGAGTGCTGTGTCAGTCCAGCCTTGAGCCTACTGCCCCCCTGCCTTTGGGCTGATGCCATGTAGCAATGGAACGCTGATTCCTGGAACACGAGTCCTAGGTACTCTATCATGCAGACAGTGAGCTTTTCTGTTCTTCGTGTGAGAGTGCTTGCCTGTGCTCTGTACACAGATATTTTACAGACATACAGGCAGTACAGTGCACTGGCTTGCTGATGGCCAGAGTAGTTAAAGTCACTTCCTGGCACTGGAATTGTAACACAGACTAATGAAACCTGGGTGATCATTGCTATGTTGCCTTCTAAAAAAGGACTGGACTTGTCCTCAAAACACAGGAGCATAAAAAACGCCTTGTTAAGAGTTTAAAAGGGGACACAGACTACCTTTTTTGTCATTTTTTTTTTCTTCTTTTTTCTCTTTGAACTTTTGTAGTCCTTTCTTGGTCTTCCTATGTAACAAAAGTAACTGAAACAGCATAGAAACAGCAACACAGAGCCTAGTAAGTTCAATTGAAGGTATGCTTTAGTTTCATCAGCTAAAGACAATGACTATAAGAAAAGACTAAGGTAACCATCAGGGTAAAGGGTATAATAATATAATGCAAAGTGTTTGCTTATTTATTAGTCGTTGACTAGCACATATACTTGCTGATAATTTAGACAATGATCATGTGAATTCACTTTAAAAACACTGCACTTGAGTTAGAGAACCTCTTAATCTTCAACAACATGATATTTCCAAGAACAGATGAATGTCTGTGTTGATTTACTATACTCAGTCCACCTGGAAAAGGCCAGTTGCAGATTAAACACACACTGAGGACTAATCAATAAAGTGCCACATCTTTGATCTGTTTGGTGCTGTTTCTGACTACGCAAAGTAATGCTCCTAATGAAACGTGGTTCTCTTGCCTTTTCAGTGTAAAATATCGTGTTTCAAATGGTTACCTCTTAGCAGGAAGAAGTTGCTCTTGCTTACTCATTTCAAGCAGCGTAATAGCAGCTTCTCATGCTCTTCTTAACGGGTTAAAGGCTTCATTTAGAGGTTCCCACACGTGACCTAGAAGTCATGCTTTGATCTTTGTCAATAGCAAATTATGTGATTCCCTAAAGATACAGTTTGCATTTATTTTGTAATGTTAAATAGGTCAAGTCAGTACCCCAGTGTTGCAGGATAAAATTGCTGAATTGTCTAGGGATGAATCCTGGCTTTAGCTGACAGAAGAGGAAGCAAAACATGTCTAGCACTGTGCATCTGTATGTTGTCGTTGTGCTTTCCCCCTGCCTCACACATGTATGTTTTATTTTCTTGCAGTACAATCAAACATGCCTATTCTTTAGCTCTGAACACCCTCTGCTCTTAGCTGTCTAAATGGTTTTTCAAAATTGCAAGTAACTGTCCTGCAACTGCACCATATCTCTAAGTGCTCCCTCATTGACAAGTATCTCAGTTGCCTCTTCATAGTCCTTTGCAAATACTAGTTGAAACAAATGAATCCTTCAATGGCTTTAAGCTATCTTCTGCAAAGAATGCTAAGGTGACCCAGTGCCTCCCAGATGATGTCTACCATGGAGAGCTGAAATGTCACTGAATTTGAGGATGGAAGTGCAAATTTACCCTTCCTTGCCAGGATTTATTTTATTTTGTGTTGACAGACTTTATACCCTTGCTAATTCCTTCTTTCTGCTGTTCCTGCAGTTTGGGATGGCCCAAACTCTTCTCTATCAAAAATAAAAATTACGACGATGATGTCAATGCCTTTCTATACCTCTTACTGCTCTCCCCTCCTACCTGGCACATGCTGTAGATGTGAACAGTTTCTACCGATGACTTCATCTGTGTGAATGCATGGCTGTCCCAAGCTTTCTTGTACTCTCCAGATCTATTCTCTGGCTCACCTGTGTACTCTGGCTGGAGTGTATCAGAACTCCTTATTGGCTTATATGCTCACCAGAGAAAAATCAACTCTCTGTGGGGACAGGAGAGAGAAAGGGAGAGGTAGAAGCAGTTTCCTGCTTTAAGTACTGCCAAAATTTTTTTCCTGGTGAGTCACCTGTAAAATGATGACAGAGGAGTTCTCAGGAAACTTAGAAAAGGTGTTTTTCTCTCTAGTATCTCTTAGCTGACATGTAACCTAGCTTTAGCAGGAAGGACATGGAGCAGTTTAGGTCTCTCAGATGTGTTTACTGACACTACAAACACACTCTGCTCTCTGTGGAGGGTGCTCCTGAAAGGTGCCGTGGTTAGCAAGTAATGAAAGGCATAAAATTAAATAGACAAGGCAGAGTACGCCATGGAGAGGACAGAGAGACGCAGAAGCAAGATCCTTAGGTTGATCAATCAGCTGGGAGAGAAGGTGACTTTTCAGCAGCTGAGAATGATAATTAAAATGCCTATTTGCATTTTAGAACACAGCTCAAGATATGATCTACATACTACCATGAGGTTCTGCTTGGTACCTCACTTTGCAAGGTGGGACTGAATCTTGTGGTGCCCTGGTGTCTCTCCTTGTCCTTCTTGGAGTGGGCCACCATTCTGGATTTGCTTATCAATTCACAAAATGTTGAAAGCATAACACAAATCTTCTAGTGCATCTGTTCCGAGTGCCTCTTTAGGAGTTGTTATATTTTCATCCTAGTTATCATTAGTTATCTTCTTATCAAGGCCAATTGAATAAATCAAAGGTGAATGACAGAAGAGTGGGATAACGGCAACAGTTAGCAGAGCAGCGTGGTTAATAAACAACAAATGCTTTATAGCAAAACTCCAAAATGATGGGTGAGATACCAACAGATTTTTGGTACACAAAAGCAGTGGCTGTTTTTTACAGTATAATAGAGAGTTACTGTGTTTTTATAGAACTTCGGCAATTGGTCCTCAGACCAAAACATATCTGGGCACTCACAGGATCAGCTTCTGGGCACAGGTCTAGAACTTTGTGCTCTGATTTGAATGCCATAATTGATTTTAGATTTTTCTGTGGTTGTCTGGTACTTATGAGTAAGCCCTACAAAACTTAATCACTGACAATCAGTCAAAATGGAGTTGAGATCTCAGGCCTTCATCAGCAGGGGCAAATCTTACACCTATACCTATACCTATTCTAATGAATAAATTAAAAATTTTCTTTGGTACCCCTTGAATTTTCTTCCTATGTTTTTATTGACAGGAACTATTCTTAGTCATCAATGCTGGCAAAGTAGGCCTCCAAAACTACTAGGAAATTAATGATGCACTTACATTAATAAAAAAAAAAAAAGGTTATTTGGGAAATTTTATTCTCCTAAATTAGTCTAAATAATAGGAAATCAAAGGTCTATTCTACCCCTTAAGAAAATCAAAGAAAATCCAAGAGAATCAAGCCAATATTTTTGTATTT
Source organism: Margarornis squamiger (assembly GCA_035222235.1). Taxonomy (NCBI): domain Eukaryota; kingdom Metazoa; phylum Chordata; class Aves; order Passeriformes; family Furnariidae; genus Margarornis; species Margarornis squamiger. The sequence goes on from JAWWTY010000037.1 coordinate 17,883,606, forward strand.
TGATGAGCTTTCATCAACAAATGAACATAAAATTGACATTTGTACAAAGCTGATCATAGTCTCTCAGTATGCTCACAATGTTAGATGTAAATAAAAGGGGCTCAAGTTGTCATGTATTTATATTGAAAGGATAGTTTTACATTGAAATCAGGAAAAAAACCTGCAAAACATTGAGAAGAGTTCAGTAAAGTGACAAGTGTGTTCCTCAACTGGAACATTTCTAAGGAATGCCAGTGAAGGTCCTAGGTACCTACAGTGCTGAAAAGATCAAATTGAGCAGTATATCTGTAACAGCTAATGTACTATAACACAATCTCTTTCCTGAGAATGTAACCAGCATTTTTGCAATTATGAAAATTCCTGATATCATTCTTATTTTGTGAAGGCTTTTATCAAAATGTATATATTTCTCTTTTTAATTTGTATCAGTCACAACTCTGAGAGTTCTATTCATCTCCAAATTAATCCAACAAGTGCCCAAAGACTGAAAACATATAATTTCTGCCAAGTTTAAAGAATGTCTGTTTTTGAATAATTTTCCTAGCAAATAGTCACTGGGAAATGAACTTCCATCAAATACAGAATAATAATCTTGCCCTTTGTGATGTGGAGAACACATTCAGCTCCTTGTACCTGAAAAAGTTCCCATGGTAAACAACAATTTACTTGCTTATAAGTCACTGCTCAAAGAATATAATTAGATACAGAAGCAAAAAAAAAAAAAAAAAAAGAAAAAAGGAGGGAAAAAAAAAAGTTGTTACTGCCTTTTATTGGCTGTTTTTCAAACAGTTTCACTATCTTGATGTTGTACCTCTCCTCTTCTGCTTATTGACCTTGCAAGTATCCGATGCAAATACTTATTTTTATGGTAGATTTTGTTTATATCATACAGACTGTCACGTGCTTTTGTAGACCAGCACTTTGGACAAGCTAAAAAAACCTATGAGCCTTTAAAGAATTATTTAATAAGCCACAGGCAGGGCTTTCATGGCTAAATTGAGACATTTTCTTCCAGTCAGACAATATTCCTCATACTTAATATGTTCTACTATTTGCCTATGAACAGTCATTCAACCATAAAAGGAAAGAGACCAAAAGTCATCTCAAAATTACCTTCATTTATGACTTGAGTACTAAGGGAATCACACTACAAGTCTGTATGAGCCTACTCTCCTGCTGAATGAACAGCTGTCCTGGGTGCCAATTATTTCTGTTGGGTAGAAAACAAACCCTTTAGCAAGGGATTTTGAAAGCATTTTTCCTGTTAGGAAAGTGTAAAGTCAATGCACTTTCACTCAAAGATGTATCAAAGCTGTCAAGGGTTTAAGGTATCAGTATGATTCCTGCATGAAGTTCTGGTTCTGCTGAGATCAACAGAAAAATCCCTGAGTTGCTCTCAGTGAAGCCAAGATTTCATTGCTTATCTTTCCTTATTATAACAAGAGTAAATTTCAGACAGTTTCATTAAAATAACACAATATTATATTACATAGAAGGGATCTCTTACCACAGATAATAAATAATGGGAATAGAAGGGCAACAGAAAAGGCAGAAACAATATGAATATGAACAGGGATGAGAGCTGAGATTGCAAATATTAAGAGATTATTAGTCCTTCCCACCCTTAGAGATATTAATGATCCTCAGCTTTAGTTCTCAAAGAACCAATTTTCTATCCTTACATTCTTTTCCAGAATTAAGTTCAAATTTCAATGGGAAATATAAAGGGGATTGAGACTTATCTATAAAACAATTTATAAGGCCTTCATTCACAAGCAGCAGTTTTCTATTTTGCTCTCAGATATTCACACAACATCTGAATGCCTTGCAAATGTTAATGAATTTATGCTATAACCTCCTTGAGAGTTAGAGGAGAAAAATTATCTCTATTTTACAGCTGGAGAATGGAGACAGAAAGACACTGTGATGTGCCTGAGGTCTCTCCCTGGAATTTTTAAACTCCATATTTAGACGCCAAGACTTTCTTAGCCTACGATTATCTTTGCTTTGGGGATTCTAACTTATTTAAATTCTGCTCTCCTGAACACTTTTGTCTAGGCCAAATCCATACAAAAATGGTTCTTAACCCTAACAGATATCTGGAAAACCCCTTGTCCATAAGAAAGCTAGAGTTTTTACTGGCTGCTGTAGCTTGTGAGGCATAAAAAAAAGAAAGCAGAAAACAGACTATGAAGGATCTCAAAACTTCTTTGAAAACATAATAAATGCACAGAGACTCAGATTTAACAGATTTCCTTATCTTAATTTTGCCTGCAACAGAGGTACTGAAGCTCTTCAAACTGAAATTGTTACCTTGTTTTTAGCACTACTGAAGTTATTAGCATTTTGCTACTTTTTTTTCTGAACCTCTCTCCTTCTTAACTAACCCTGATTTTAATATGGTCCACTTTTATAAACAGCTTTCATTTTATGAGGGCTGGATTGTATTGTCATGATATTTTTCTCTCTGTATTGAATCCACACACCTCATAAATCTGTCTTGATTTAAAGGCTTAAGAAGAAGGCAACTGACTGCTGTTTTGCCTACATTCTATTTTGTAAGAAGGACAGAAACAGCCAGGCTTCCAGTCTTACTTCAAGGCGTTAATGTCTGGTAAGCTCCATTATGCAGTACTCTGTGCTGCTCTTGTGCGACTTCTTCCAGCTCCAGGCTGTTTGGCTAAGGGTTATCCAAATGTGCTATACTTACACGTAACTATCATTTAGTAACAGTTTTATTTGTTTTGTAATTAATTGTATCAAGCTGTGTTTCTTTAAACTAAAGATGTAATCTTTCCTTAACATCTACTTTGCATAAACCTAGTAGAATTCACATATACCTTTGTACTGCAAAGGTAGTTTACACAAACAGAACACACAAATGAGAAAACCTGAGTACTGGGACCTTTATGAGACAGAAACCTGCATCCTGAGAAAACCAGCATGCCTTACCCCTGGATACACTGAGAGGCAACATGGTCATAGTGTTCTCCAGGCTTTGCAAGGTGAGAGGTGGACTAAAATGAAGCAAGAAAAATGAAGTTATTGGAAAGTTTCTTGATTCAGGAAGGAGATCAATACACACTGCTGTGGGCTCCTTTCCACCACTCTTGGCTTGGAGAACCACACAGAGCAGAAACTTTGAGTGGAGCCCTGGGAAAGAAGGCTGAGAGTAAAAAACAAGGAGCAGAAGTCTATTCCTATAAAATTGCTGTTGTAAAGAATATCTGGTGTTGATTTTTCTTTTACCTATACCCATTTCACTTTATGAAAGTATTTCTGACTTACTGAATCTATTACTGACTTCCTCACAACTAAGAAAATTTAGACTTGGGTTCATTATATTTTAGTATGAAGCAGTCTGTTAGTGATAAAGCTGAAGGACAGAGTTTAGTACTTCTAGAACTTATCCTGTTGTCTTCCTAAGTTATTCAATATAAGGAATCTTGGACATCTAGAAAGTGGAAAATTCCAGACAAGACCAGTGCTGACTGGTGCTATACATGGTCTGACTCTAAGCAACCTGACGTCTTCAAAATAAGCCCTGCTTTGAGAAGGTATTTGGCCCAAATGGCTTCCAGGTGTTCTTTCTAAAGTGAATTGTTTGGTGATTCTGTGTTCCTACTCTCTGTAAAGCTGTAGCCATACAGAACCATATCTGTGGCTTTCCACATGCCCATGTTTCCCAGTCTTTCAATTCCAGAACTAATTACAGAACCAGTTCCCAGATGAGGCTGGGCAGTTGTTATGGATCCTGAGCAACACGGTGCTGACATTGTCACCTTGTTTAGCTTCCAGCATCTCTCACTTTACCACCAAATCCTTGAAGTCTCATACAAAGCATAGTCATAGAAACATAGAATATCTTGAGTTGGAAGAGACCCACAAGGACCACGAGTCCAACTCCTGTTAGAAAATTAAAAACCAAACTGCACCTGTAGTTACTCAGTCTGGAGGTCACTGGTTCTCTGCACATTGTTTTGTTATGGACTCTCAGTTATGGGAAAGGACTTCAAGTCTGCCTGTCCTTCATGAAGACAAGTAAAATTCTGGACAAATTATTAGTTCAGTCAGGTTGCGATACGAAAACCACAATACTAATACCAGACCAAAGAGAGTCAAACAAGAAGCACAGCTGTGTTTTCATGGTGCTGATTCAACCAATGCCCACTGTACAGTTAATCTGCCCAAGCAGGTGACTGTACCTCACAAAGAAGTGGAAGTTTCATGTACATGCTCTTCACCAACATTTTCAGGATTTGCAACTCCACTGGCAGTCACTGAATGAAAATGAAGCAATTTGGTTTAATAACACAGATATTAAAATATTAAAACATTCAGGACAATTATATTGGGAACTGTCATCATCAATTTTATTTATTTTTCTGATTGTGGTATTATTTGAACAGTATATTTCTCACTGTTAGGAAAGATGATAAACAGAGGAACTGAGCTGAAACTAAATCATTCATAAATCCATCTTTCAGCAAGGTGAGATGTCATTAATTCAGGCAGTGGAACAAGTAACATCATTAAATATTATGACACACTTCATACAATTCCTCTACAAAATAATTTTCTTAATGCTTTGTTTTTAAAGGCAATTAGTATCAATCAATCAAACATGGACATGCACCATTCTAATTATGTATTTTGTCAATATCATAAAAACAGCATGTTTGATGCCTTAGCTAGTATATATCCAAAGTGTAACAGAAATATTTTGTCTCACATAAGGATAAAATGGCCTGTTTCCTTCATATGTGACTCAGAGGGATCATTACCCTAAATGAGATGAAGTCTGGGTAGAATAGGCTGAGAGGTGGATGGGTAAGCCAGGGGAGGCACATGGCACTGTTCCACTGAGGGCTGGACCTGGGTGCAACCACTTCTTGATTTTCCTATGAGGCAGTGAGGTTCCTCATCACTGTGACGTTGCTTGGGAATTGGCACTGATCTGAAATTATTTTGATCTGATGCTAATGAAGATGTGCAGAGCTACATTTCAAGCTATCATTGCTTTAAGCACATATACAATTCTGTCAGGTTCTTGAACTTGGTGGAGAGTAGTACTAGGGAGTAAATAATTGAAAATGTAGGAGGAAAGAGAATATGCTACAGAATTCTTTACATGAAATGTAGTGTCCCTTTCTAGAAATAATTTTAGTGTCATATTTCTATGACAGATTAATGTTTTAGATGTTGACAAGCACTAATAATGCTATTACTAAAACTGAAGAGACCAGTTTTTCTTTGAAAGTAGACAGGCCAGATATTTCTAATGAGCATTGTGCTTTATTACATTATTATTAATTGAGAAGTATGTGAACATATTGATTTATTCATTTATCTACTGGTTGATCTATTAATTTTTCTACTTAATTTTCCCATTACTGTTTGAGAAGTCATGGGAACTGTCCTAAACCAAATAAACCCTTTAACTAAGCAATCTTTCACATGCTTTTGAGAGGGTTTATGGGATCCATGTAGTTGAAATGAACTTTTTCTGTAACCACTGGGAGAGTTAGGCTATGACTTACCAGTAAACCAGGATGACAGTTAAATCAAATTTGATCCAGCCTACAATTATCCACACAATTTAACTGTGAATACTAGAAGGAAATCAGCCCCATGGAAGAGTTTTGGCATACTTACACTACCTAGGATAATACCCGCGAGCCATTTGTAGGATAGGATGGGCCAGAGACATTCTCTTCATGGGTGATGCTGCACAATTTAGCAGGGGTAAGGGATCCTAGATGTATGCCATGAGTTGGACTGTTCTGTTTTCTCTCATCCTGGCAACAAATAGCTCCCAGTGCATGCCTGGGCAGTGCACTGACTCATAGCCATGCTGCTGAAACAGGAGGTCAGATTGGAAGCCACAAGGGTTAAACAGTAAGATTTGCTCAGCCACGCCTGAGAGTGAGTCAGGCAGATGTCAGCCTTAAAAAAGAGCAAATGGGCTTGATCACAATCAATCTCAGATGCTTCTGAATCACTTGGGCACCCTCCTGTGCCAGCTCAAGGATTACAATACTTATGATGGGCATTGGATGGGATTGCATGAACAAATGATCCTTGTTCCAGACATGATAGTATAGTCTTCTTCTCTGGATAACTCACAGAAGCTAGAAAGAGAGACAGGAAAAGTCCTTAGCTCCTGAAAGTGTTGGTAGGTCTTGATCTGATCTGATCCTGATCTCTGATATCATAAAAATCACAGAATAGTTAAGGTTGGAAGGGACCTTAAAAATCACCCAGTTCCAAGCCCCCTTGCATAGGCAAGAACATCTCACACTAGACCAGGTACTCAGAGCCCCATCCAGCCTGGTCTTGAACACCTCCAGGAATGGAGAGTCCACAACCTGGTCCAGTGCCTCACCACCTTATAATTAAGAATTTCTTCCTATTATCTAATCTAAACCTACCCTCCTTCAGTTTAAGGTCATTCTCCCTTTTCCTACCATTGCACACCTTTTTGAAAAGTTCCTCTTCAGCCTTCTTCTAAACCCCTTTTAGATACTGGAAGGTGGTACTCCTATGACAATGTGACCTGCTCAGGTGGATGAGGGTCTACCTGCACCTTAGTAAAATCTTTGGCTGTTTTCCAAAACATTCTCCCGAATAAAATGTCTGCTTGTGACTTGAAGGGGTGTACTCTTTGCTGGGAAAAAAATAATGTGACCAGCAGGATTAGGGCAATGGTTGTGACCCTGTACTCGGCACTGATGAGGTCACACATCAAATCCTTTGTTCAGTTTTGCGCTTCTTACTACAAGAAAGACATTGGTGCTGGAGCAGGTCCAGAGAAGGACAATGGAGATGGTGAAGGATCTGGAGCACAAGTCTAATGATGAGCAGCTGAGGGAGCTGGGGATGTTTAGTCTGGAGAAAAGGAGGCTCAGGGGAGACCTTACTGCTCTCTACAAATACCTGAAATGGGGTTGTGGAAAGGTGGAGGTTGAATTTTTCTTGCAGGCAGTAAGTGACAGGATGAGAGGAAATGGCCTCAAGTTACACCGGTTCAGGTTCAGACTGGATGTTAGGAAAAATACCTTCACTGAAAGGATGGTTGGAACAGACTGCCCAGGTATGTTGGTAACGCCATCCCTCGAGAAGTTTAAACACATGTAGGTGTGGCACTTAGGGACAGGGTTTAGTGGTGAACTTGAGAGAACTGAGTTAATGGCTGTGACTTGATATTAGAGGTCTTTGCTGACCTAAACAATTCTATGATAGTTCTGCTCTGGATGAAATTTCCAAGGCATCAGCTCTCTGGGAGCTCCTGTTGCTTCCCAGGGGAAGAAGACATCTACCACTTCCCTGCCTCAGCCCAGGGCTAACAGCAATCTTATATTTTCTCTCCATTCTGCCCAAAACAGAATTTTAAGTTAAGGGGCCTTTTTTGTTACCACATGTAAATCTAAAAGGAGTCCACAAGAATCAGTGTAAATTTTCCATGTTAATACAGAGCCTGTCCTAGCCAAAGAGAGAAAGAAGTAGAAGAAAAGAAAAAAGAAATGAAAACAAACAGGACCTTGATTCCAGTCACTGCAAAAATTAACAATAAGAGAAATTGTCCTCATTTCACTCATATCAGAAAGCAGAGTTCTCTCCTATGCACAATCACCCTCTTGCAGTCTTTCTTTCCCTTTTCCTGGTGCTGTCAGAAACTTCTGTCTGTAGTCAGTCATCCTTGCTGTAAGTCTCTTTAAACTGTAAATGGGCAGCCTTCCAGACTCTGAGGGACCCCTTTGCCAGAGGAGCTCCTGGGGACATAACCCCTATTTTTTCAAATTGAGGACTGATAAATTAACAGATATGATTCTTTGTTCATAGCAGAAATCTTGTTTCACCAGCAACTATTTTAAAACAAACTTTATTTCCCAACAGCTCTATGTAAGGACCCCTATTATGAAATATGTACCTTCATGTTCCTGTATTTTATTTTCTGTCAGAAATTTCTCCAAGTTTAAGAATCTCATGTTCTCTCTCTCTCTCTCTCTCTGTGTGTGTGTGTGTGTGTGTGTTTGTGTGTGTGTGTGTGTGACACTGGGAATTTGAACCTTAGCCTGCTCACCAGCTACTGTCCTTAAGGATCACAAACATAAGCGCTGTTTGAACTAATTTCTCCAAATCAGTTTAATTTTTCACTCTCTCTGTGTATGTGGCTCTTAGTCACATGCAAAAGCCCCACATATACCAGCCTGAAAGGATGGGTCAAGGCCTGTTTTATTGACAAGCAGAACTGGCCTCGGTCACTCCACTTCTCCTGGCAGCCTCCATTGCCTGCAGCATGTCAGCCAGCTGGACAGCCCTCAGAAGCCCTTTGACTTATGACCACCCATAGAGATGACAAGAGGCAGTTTTGAAAAGATTCAGAGATGGGACCTACCTGTTCCGTGGAGCAGTGGAGCTGCCTAGAAGTACTACCAGCTGTCCTTTGCATAGCATGGGTCCTTGTACCTAAAGTGTGTTTGGCTCTGTAGCTCATTGCCCATCCACAGCAGGGGAGGACTCCAGGGACATGTTGTGAATGTCAGAAGTAGTGTTATCCCAAATTCAACTACCTGTTATGGCTAAATTCAACCACCTGTTTCAGTGAGCTGAGCAGGGCAGGATAGTGATGTTTTCACCCATGGACACGCTAACCTTCACCCACTGTACCCCATGCTCTACTAATGGTTGGGAACCTGCTGTTTTGAGCTTTTCCTTTCCTCTGGTGGGGTATCACAGTCACTGGGTAATGTCTGATTTCTGTGGTATCATAACCTTCTCTCTTGGGCTAAATTTTGACCTCTGGGTTGACAAATCATGACTGTTTTTTTGAACTCTCTTTTATTACAGTAAAGTTGCATAATCTCACCTTTACTGGCTTCTTGCACTATGCTAGGGAAAAGTTCAGAAAGAGCTGGCACTATCTCTCCAGCCTAGGTTTGAACCTTATTTTAAATACAAATATCTCTCCTTTTCAGCATAGTCAGGAAAGATAGGGTCATCTTTATACCCGATATCTCAAGCAAAGCAGTGAGTAAATATCAAAGATGTTAAGGCAAAGCAAACATATCCCTTTTATGTTTGTGGGTAGCACTAATGACACAGGGTGAAATTTATCCTCTTATCAAAGGTCAACATAAACCTAGGCACTACTTCAAAGGTGCATTGATCCTTTAACTGGTTCCTGGCACTAAGCTGAATTTCACCAAACCCCAAAACTTACAAGAATGAATAGATTTTATATATCTGTGTAAAAAATTAGTGTGTTCAGATACAGACACACTTAGAAATCTACAGCAGCTCTCTTGATTTTGCCAGAACAATGTATGCTTTTTTAATCTTGTGTTCATATATTTTGGACAATATTTGCTAGCCATCTCTCCCTTCCTCCCACTTAATCAGTCAAAACATCCATATTCTTTGCTACTACACAATATTTGCTCAAGTTTTGCATTTACCAAGAAGAAGCTGACACCCAGATGGGTGTTTAGTACTGCAGATACTGCTCAGTTTGAAGAGGAAAGCAAGAGTGAAGGCATCGTCAAAGCTATTCCTTCAGGTCTTAATAATAATAACTATCCAATGTTTCCTACCATGTTCAGCCATTGCTCCAGGATACCAAATAGATCTCATAGACAGGGAAAATGTGAAAGGCAAGGGAGAGGGTAGTAAAGCCAATGTAAAAGCAAGTGAAAAACTGGTGCCTTTTGATAGTGGTCATACACATAAATGCATCACTGCAGAGGAGGCATAGGATTTTTGTGTATGTTGCAAGTGTGGTCATGCTGGGTGTGAACATATTAATTGCAAATCTTTAGTAGAAGATATGGCATCTGCAGTTGTTTTTTTTTTTTCTTTTTTTTTTTTTTTCCCTTTCTTTTGTATTTTCTTTCTGTGGTTGTATTTGAGCAGGGTGTGCCAATATTTGCAGTCTGAGGAATAGCACCAGAATGTCTAGTATTCCTGTCTACCAGCAAAAATAATCAAAACAATTGAGCTAATTCACTGTACCTTCATGTGTATTAGTCATTGCTCCCTGCATGCACTAATTATAGTTTGCCTTAACATTGCAACTGAAGGGCACAAAGCAAAGACTTTACAAAAGTTGTTTTGGTATCTCTTTTTTTTTCTTGCTAGGCTAATGAAGAAGATGTTTTAAATACAGATCCGTGCTTGAAGTCCTGTTCTTGGAATGTGACTGTGGTAGTTAATATGATTACTGTAGTATCAGCTGAGATGGATTAGGAGATACGTTGCTCAGGATAGATAAACCTACCTGGTAGTGTGCTCTTCCTTTAGTTCTGAGAAAATTAGATTTATTTTTTTTATTTTATTCACAAGAGTGAGACATAAAGAGTCTTTTCATAGCTGACCTGTATTTTTTAACCTGAGTTGTTCTAAATATGTAACTAAGGACAGCTAAATCTCATGTGTTGAGACTCACTGTACAAGTTATAATTTATTAAACTCTTTTATTCACAAGATTATGTCAAAATTCCCTTGTTCAGTCATGTACATGATTTTGGGGGCTCCAATAGGTCAAATTCTGACAGTGTCAAGCATAATTATCTTCTGAATATATTCACACCTGCTGCAAAAGCCAATGTTTGGTTTTGCTCTATTTAAGGGTGTAGTCACTAGTTTACAACCTTTAATGAGGCTTTCTAAGCTTCAACTGAATAACTAAAGTCTGCAAGAAAGACAGATTCCCCAAAGATTGTATTATGACATAAAACACATTGAAGAAAAATTTTGTATTTCCATAAAAAATTCAAGACATAATGTTTGTTTTTGCACATTGATGCAGCTATCTGTATGTGTTGGAGCCCATGGTAGTAAACACACAGTAATGCACATTAACTTGTTTTTATGAATTAGTGACTTTATACATATATAATGAATTCATAATCCCCCACTTTATAGTGCATTTGGAGCTTATAAAATGTTATAGCTACTGATGGTCTCCATCACTAGACTGGAATTGTTGGTCCCAATATAGTGGGTACTATTCGTGTAGCAGGTTTGCATAGTGAAAATGTGAAATATTAATAGCTTAACTGAAGAATTAGTACTACAATGACTGAGACAGATGGAAACACTGTGTTTATAAGCAGAAGACCAGGGCACACAGCCAAACACACTGAGTTGTAGTAACCTAACAAGTTGTCACCCGTCCACTGAGTCAACATAACTGACCTTCTGTCTGTCTCAGCTTTGGGGAAAAGCATATTAATGTTTGATTTTTATCAAACATTATGTTTTGATTATTAATTTTGACTAATTTCTTGTCCACCAATTAAAATACTGTCTCCCAAATTTTAATAATTCATTCTCTGTTATCATAGTAAGCTTATGTTAATAACTACACAGAATCACTGAATCAATTGTTGGGGTTGAAAAGGACCCCTGGAGATCACCTAGTCCAACCCCCTGGCCTAGGCAGAGTCACTTAGAGCAGGTTACACAGGAACCTGTCCAGGTGGGTTTTAAATATCTCCAGAGAGGGAGACTCCATGGACATCTCTGCAACTCTCAATGTAAAGTTCTTCCTCCTGTTGAGGTGAAACTTCTTGCATTTTAATTTATGGCCATTGTTCCTTGTCCTGTCATTGGGCACCACTGAAAAGAGTCTGGCACCATCCTTTTGGCACCTGCCTTTGAGGTATTTGAATGCATTAATGAGATTCCCTCTCAGTCTTCTCTTCCAAGCTAAACAGGCCCAGCTCCTACAGTCTCTTCTTATAAGAGAGATACTCCAGACACCTCATTGTCTTTGTGGCCTCTGCTGCATCCTCTTCAGTAGCTTCTTGTCTTCTACTGAGGAGCCCAGAACTGAACACAGCACTCCAGACGTGGCCTCACCAGGGCCAAGTAGAGGAGGAGGAGGATCACCTCCCTCAACCTGCTGGCCACACTCCTCCCAATGCATCCCAGGATACCTGGCCACAAGGTCCCAATGCTGACTCACAGTCAGCTTGTCATCCACCAACACTCTCAGGTTCTTCTCAGCAGAACTGCTCTCTAGTAGGTCAGCCCCCAACCTGTACTGGTACTGGGGGTTATTCCTCCCCAGGTGCAGGACCCTACACTTGCCCTTGTTGAACTTCATTAGGCTTCTCTCTACCCAACTCTCCAGCCTGTCAAGGTCACACTGAAAGACAGCACAGCCTTCAGGTGTATCAGCCACTCCCCCCAGTCCCATGTCATCAGCAAACTTACTGAGGGTGCATTCTACCCCTTCATCCAGGTCATTGCTAAACAAGTTGAAAACGACTGGACCCCATACTGATCTCTGACCCCCTAAGCAATGTCATTCAGCCAGTTCTTGATCCATCTCATTGTCCATTCATCTAATCCACATTTCCTGAGCTTACCTACAAGGATGATATGGGCAACAGCATCAAAAGCCTTTCTGAAGTTGATGTAGATCATATACACTGCTTTCCCCTCATTGACCCATCCTGCCATGTCATCATATGAGGCTATCAGATTAGTCAAGCATGATTTCCCCTTGGTGAATCCATGCTGCTGACTTCTGATGTTCTTCTTTTCTTCTACATTCTTGGTGATGAACTAAATGAATAATGTCTTTTTGCTGAAACATTTACTTGCTACCTGTGTAGTAGCTTGATTCTGGAAGCTTCTGATCTTTGTTCCTTTGAAAGATGGGAAAGAACAACTTCAAAATGTCAAAAGGCATCCTTTGAGCTTATGCTGCAGTTGATATTACACAAAATGTTTTTTGTGGAAAACCATAACAATACCCCAATTTATTTTGAGCCAAACCTGTTGCATTAGTTCTGCTGGGTGTTCAATTCATTGTTAATTCTTTTAAAAAATATGATTTTAAAAATATTTCTGACAGCTAATTATCATTAACATTAATTTCTACGCATTTTAATAAAATTAAAGAAAAAAAACAAAATAAAAGCGGAATAAAAATTTAGCACAATATGAAACACTGAAATGGCACCAGTGTATGAAGAAAAGTCAGTTATAAAAGTCATAAAAACCACAGACTCATTTCTGACTTCTACATAACTATTCATATTCCCTAAGAAATCAAAAAGGAAAAAGTCATTAAGAACCCTTTCTCTATCAGGAAAAAAAATAGTGATATCTGGGAAACACAAGTAGATTCCCATGAAAGATCAGCAGAATTAGGGAATGTGGGAACTGGGCCACATGAGGATAGGGGCAGTGAGTAGGGAAGGATCAGGTCCCTCTGGGGGTAGGAATGAGCAGAGCGGGCTGAGGAGGAAGGATGTAGAGCAGCCGCCTGAGTGGGTGGAACATGGTTTCTGGGAGAGCTGGTTGGGAGCAGCGAGGAGCTGATTTTATTGAACCATGCAAATCTTTCTGTAGTGAAACCCCATGTAAATCTACGAAGTATATTCGTCATGTGGTCAGAAATATGACTGAAGATAGCTAGATGCTTGGAAAACAGAAATCCATTTGGCTTAATAAAAGAGTTTGAAAAATATTTGCCTTCAGAATTGGGGTAAAAAATAGAATGAACAATCCTCTCTCCCTCCTCCAGCTTCCAGTATGATAAGTAATTTTTTATTTACTTCAACAGAAGGAGATATCTTTAAAAAATACAAAAAAAATTAAAAAAAATAAAATAGTGTTTGCAGAGAGTTTTGGCTTGTCAGTTGTCTGCCTGCCCAGAAAGTGCTGCTCACTTTCCTCTTCCTTTCCACAAATGAAAATATTAGTGTTTAGCTGGGGTTACTAGCAGCTAAATGTGAAGTCTTTTTGTCCTTCTGCTCCTCTCTGCTGATGCCCATTTAGGGAGTTTAGTTAGATTTGCAGCTTTCCCCAAAGGCTGAAATGCTGGGGGCTATAGCATAGGTAGCTGTAGCGCTCCTGTCAGTAACAGAACAGAAAAATGAAAATAGCCACTAGAAAATTCAATTTCATGGAACAGACATTTTCTGTTTTAATGAAAATAACCTTGACGAAAAATTGCTGGCTAGCTCACCACTCAAGTCTTCTCTAAATATGTCAGATATTCCACTTTAGTTATTTACCTCTGATGGAATTACTGAATTATAAAGGTTGGAAAAGACCTTTAAGATCATTGAATCCAACCATTAAGCTGACACTGCCACAACAGGATGGCAAAGTCTCTGCAAAGTTTACCTTTAACACTAAATTATGTATTTTAATGCTAGAATGCCCCTTGACTCACTTGCATAGTTATGCTTCAAGAGCAGCAAATTATCATGAAGGTAATGTAGTAGTAAGGTTTTGTGACATTTGCCAGTTTATCTTTGGTTTCATCAGGAAGGGACAAGATGCCTGTTTTCTCCTTCTGAGTAATTACTTTTTGCATTGCATCTGATGCTTCACTCATTCAGTTGTGAGCTTCCTGAGATGACAGGTCAAGAAGTTTTTATGTTTGGTTTGGAATTTAGATATACTAGATATTCAAACAGTATATAGACACCTACTAACATATGTATGTGTACTTGCTTGTGTGGCTGTACTTCCATACAAAAAGACCTACAAATCTTTCCATAGAGATTCCGGTTGATGAAATTCTAATTAAATATTTGTCCTTCTTCCATTTTTCAAAACAATAGATCTACAATTGCTGGAGTTGGAGTTTTAGAATAATTTAACACCTGCTTGTATATATTCATACTTATAATTTCACACACAATAATAGTAATATTCTGAGATGCAAAGATGTTTTCCTGAAAAAAAAAAAAATATAAGAAAAGACAATAGAAGCTCATTTAAAAAATGTTCATGGGTTAGACTTCAGATATGACCAGATGATAATCAACATTTCCATTTAATATTGATTAAACATTAAATGTTTAATGTTTAAATGACCATTACAGTGTGTGAAATAACTCCTCTCCCCATTCTGTCTTCATATCATACAAAAGACATATCTCCAAAAGTCTTTTCTAATATTAACATAAGGAAATTTTCTGAAAAATGTTAAATATCATGTCTTATATTTTCCTCTTTGTATCCTCTCTCTTTTCTCTCTGTCTCTCTCTAATTTTTTACTGAGTTTACCAATTCAATTTTAATAGGGAAAATTTTCAGTTAAAAACACTAGTCTGTTCTATTCACTGCTTTTTGGTTCTTTTTAAAAGAAAATGTTCTTAAGGACAAAATTCGGTAACAGACATTACTGACACCAGGAGTGAAATAGGCTGAAATGGATATGGGAAAAGAATCAAGAAAACAATTATCAACTAAGAAAGGCCATTGCATGAAATGATAATAGAGGTTCACTCTCCTTTTGGAGAAGGGAGAGTCAGAAGAGAAAAACATGAACACGAATAGGCCCGTAGGAACCAATAAAGTAATTTGTGGTTAAAAAAGAGTCTATGGCTCACAGCTGAAGTATCCAAAGGCTAAAATTAGTAATAGAGCAGAGGCATAACTATGACCACAGTGTCAGAGATGTGCTGCAGTGAGAACAACTGAGACTCACAAGTGCTGGAGAAGTGTTTTGCTTAATTCTTGTGTTTTGTCCTGGAGCTACAGGGCTTTCCTTGCTTTGAGCAAAAGAATAATCAGAATGAATCATATACCAAATCAAACTCTTGAGAGAAATGGGAAACCAAGAGACAGACAACTTGATATGAAAATAACAAATAGTCTTTTTCCTCCACTAGGCTTTCTCTGTAGAATCCTCTTTATCCTCATAGCAGACTAGCTTCCTTAGTTCTGTACTTCTGAGGAAGCAGTAGTGTGATTTTAGCCTTTAATTCAGTGTCACTTCATGTATGCAGTACAAATTTGGGGAGCAACAGACCAATGCTGTCAGTGCCTTGTCTTTCCTGTTGGAAAATAGTTTTGTTGGGAGGGTAATGATGCAAAAAGGAACATATTCATCAAATCACACACTCATATGATCATATGATTTAGATAACAAGAGAAGTCTTTTCTTCTTAAAAAACCAAACACATCTGGTTATTTACTGTGCCTGGGAAAATGCGTGTATCATCCTATGTTTTTGAAGATAGCAAGAAAGATTTGAGATCTATTTCTGTAAATCTATGTCAAACTGCTATAAATTTAGAAGTAATTGGCTTTGCTAACTAACTGGAAAATTAATGTCATTCCTAACAAGAAAGAGCATGTTTATAACATAAACGTGCTGTGATAAAATGCCCTAAGAACTAAATATCCTGGAAAGAATTTTAATTCTTATAAAGATAAGTGATTGAAGGAATGCTAAATCTGTCTTTACTAGGAATGATGGGGAATGACTATGCACTACAACTACATACCAAATGTCTTGCAGAGTCTGATAATATTTTTACAGGAAAGTTTATTAACCTTTTTTGTTTCCAATGTGTTAATGCACTTTGGTAAATAAAGACACATAACGAAAATGAAACATGGCTCCAAAATTTTATAAAGAACTGTTATGAATAAAACATTGGAACAGTTCTAACAATATTGGAATCATTGCAATCAGATGTTAAGCAGGCAAAGAACTCAGCAAGAAGAGAAGGATGCCACTAATTTTGTGGTAAGTATTTCCAGAATTACAAATGGGAATATTACAGTCTACAATAACAATTTAAAAAAAAAAAAAAAGAAATAAAAATGAAACATTTCTAAAGGATATAAACCAGTTGCACACTAATGATGTAGGAAGAAACATTCTCTGGAATTGAGATAATTCCATAAGTTTATAAGAAGCAAGTGGGTGAATGAAGGATAGAACGAAATAGCTGCTGAGGAGCTGAGGAACTTAGTCTATTATTTATTTATTTATTTATTTGTCTTGCACTGAAAAAGAGACCAAACCAGAGAAACTGTTAAACTGATAACAATGAAAAAATGAAAATAGTCATGGTTGGAAAATAAGAAAAGACTGCGGGGTTAGATGACATTGCAAGATATGCAACTCCCAGACGATAATCATATCAGTTGTGATAAGATGGCTATTTTCAAGACATTAGACATAATATTTCTTAGTTTTCAAATAATATCAGTTTTGATAAAAAACGTAGTTTGACATGAAAATTAATAGTTCAAGCATGATTGTGCAAAAGATAGAGAGATATTTTCAGTAAATTTAGTACTTCTTTTAAAGGGTGACCTTGTTTTGATTGAATGACAGATTTACAAGTTTCAGATGTTGATTTTATTTTCCTAATCAGTGTTACTCCAGTAATGTACAACATTAAACATGATTATGCATGTTTTATAAGGAGTTTTCCTTTTGAGGGGAATTATCTGGAAATATGACACTTTTTTTTTAACAGAAACACAGGAAAAATCCCCAGAATTCTCTTATGCATGCTACTGCTGTATACTATGGATCTTATGTAAAATTCTGGATATTCAAGTATGATACAATTTTTCCAAATAAATCCATTAACATTTTTATAAATTATGGTTCGTTCCTAATTATTACTGTTTTCTTGGCCATTAAGGAAACATAAGATCTTCATGAAGAAGATTTGTCTTACATGTAATTAAATTTGTTTTGTGTGTTCATTTTCCCAAAAAACTAGAAAAGGGATATGTACCACTTCACTCATCCCACACAAAATTATGACATTAGCCACATCTCTCAGATGGGAGCAATTCGGTCTGTCAGTCTGTCCTGAGGAATTCTCAGAGTGTTCTGAGATCTCACAGTGTGTAAGCTGTGACACCCCTGAAGACTGCAGCATATCCCACCTGCTAACAAGGCCACAGGTTGCAGGACAGAGCTGGGACCCGGTGTGTGACATTAGCCCTGCTCTTCTTGCTGTTGAGATAGCAATCAGGGACTGTGAATGGGGAACCTGTGGCAAAATGAACCCCAGTGTTTGCTTTGGTGTAAGCCTCTGAACGTTCTGTTTGCATGATGGGTTTAAGGGTGGAGCTGCCTGATGTTGTGAGATTACAGAAGGGAAAATTCATATGTAATTGATAAATTTAGAATACTACTGTCCAACCAGTCCATGACTTCCTATCCTCAGGGACCCAGCAACAAGTGGGAGGGAACTGGAGACAACTCTAAACATCCAGTGAGATCAGAGGAGAAGTGGTAGTACAACAAAGAAAAACCCTCACTTTGGCAAAATGACACCAGCTCCAAGGCTAGCAGGTTAAGACAAGAGGCTCTCCCTTTTTGCTGATGGCAGTCAATTACTTTCTGTGCAGAGGTCCCAGAATTTTCAAGAGCAGATGGTGCCTTTCTGTATGAAACGTTTAATGATGTGTTCTAATGAAGCTGGCATTTACCCTCTTTTGGGACACAGGGGCCCTTTTCAAGCTGCAGGTAAGCTCTGTGCTCTTTCATCTAGTGGAGCTGAGTGAATGAAAAGAAATAAAAGAACTGTTACTTTGCTTGAAGGGATATTCACTGCAGCAGGGGTGCCAAATATCTATGTGTATGTTAATCAACTCCAAATGTATCTGCAAGAAGAAAATTGTTTAAAGGAACTGCTTAATTCATATCCACCCAATCCTCTTTAAGATTTCCATTGTGCTCCAGACATTTACTACAAAAATGTGTTACTTTCTCACAAAGTGCTCAACAGTTACAATGGCTCCTTACAACAAGTGGTCCTTGTGAAGCCTTTGCCAGGTCAGCTTCCCACATGCCTGCTTGTAGACCTTAAGACAGTAAGTGGGACACGGGTGACAATCTGTTCCAATGCTCCATATGAAAACAGTTTGCACAAAGTCTTATAAGAAAGCTGTAGCCCGGACAAGAACATCCCAAAGCTCTTCTGTATGGCAATATCTACAGGAGCCACAAAAGCGACCTCTTCCTCCTAAAGAATCTTTCCAGCCTACTGGAAGAAATGTGCCAGGGAAATTTTCAGTAACCAGCTATGGTCATCATGCCCTCAAGACATCCTCCTCTGCACTGTTCTACCTATGCAGCAAAAGGACAGAGACTCCTGAATTCACCATGCCATGTCAAGAAGAATTGCCTTGGTTATCGTTGTCAGAGGACTGAAGTAATATGATTCTCTTGTAAAGGATTGTAATTGTAACTGTAATTTTGTGCTTTATTAGCTGGCAGATTTTTTACTTCAGAAGTGTAATAGTTTTATTTTAATCTTGTTAGCTGCATCACCTATGTTTCTCACACAGGCTGACAATAATTCCGTTGTGAGTATATGTGACAATGTTATTATCAAATGTTATGTCATCAGGCTCTGATTGCCCACAGTTAGTCTGAACTCTGAGTAGCTACAGCAGCTTTCAGAAGGAAGAGTTTAGGGAGGGAAGGGGTATTTGGTCCTTGTACTGCCTGTGTGAAATGTTTGGAGAAGCCTGCTTTGGGCCTTTGCTTATATGGAGATGGTGGGAAAACTTTGTTCATGTGGTTCCTTCTGAGTTGAGAATGATACCCTGAGCCCATTCAACACATCTGAGGGAGAAAGTCTGCAAGGAAAGGAAGGTGGTGTAGGTCTCCCTCCCTGCTCTTTTGTAAGGGAAGTTTCCCGCTCAGAGCTCCTGATGTATCAGGTGTTTCTGGTTGATTCATTGTCCGAGCATTTGTGTTCAGTTGTTATTTTGGCATCTTGCCATGGATTTGCTGACAGATGGGAATGACAACACACATGTACCTGTGACATAGACAAATGGAACTTCAAGAGAGATACTAGTGGTATTTTTCTTTCAGAGCTTTCTCCTTGATGAATTTTGAAGGCCTATTATAAAGAAGACATGAGAACTTGGAGCTGAAAGTCAAAATAAGATTATTTTTGTCTGATAAGAAATACTTGGCAAAGCATTGTTCCTTCACTGAAAACAGGTAGTTCTGAATATATGTAGCATTAGTTACAGAAGTCTTTTTTTAGTTGTTTAATAAACTAAGGTTTTTATCATTTTTTCCCCAGCATATTTTACTGCTTTCATTGAACAACAAAATGGAGAACCGCACTTTGTCCATGTCATGAAGCATGATTTATACTCCATGGCATGGAATATGAAAGGCTCCTCTCCTCATGAATAAGTTACAATTTGGTCGATTGGAAATATGAAACAGATGGGTGAATTTCTGGTTTAGATTGAAAATTACTACCTCTTTCTCAAAAGTTTATTCTGGCTGCACATGGATTTGAGCAGAGTTTCACATGTTAGAAAACACATGGGGAATTTTATGTTTACATCAACTCCCAGTGGGATTTTGCATATGCACAGATAATCAAATTAATCATATTTGTTGGACTGGGAGCAGAAGTGTAACAATCTCTGGAGTGATGGCAGGGAGTTTAAAATATATCTCAAGTTTTTCTGTATATTTTCATTCATTAGTGCAGTGCTCCGGGAAAGCCATGAGTTCACCTCAACACACTTCCTTGAATCCTGAAGCTGGAGAATTGTATTTAAACCAGAAAATTCCTTGTACTGGTTAATTTTGTAAGCATTTCCTTTGAAAGCAAGAAGCTTACAGATGAGTGATAAGCCATCCAAAGTATGCAATTTGCAAAAGACTACAGTCATCTCTCAGGTGTTATAAGTAGTAGATTTCTGTTCATTTGTTATGGATATAACCATAAGAAATAATAATAAAAAAAAAGAACATACTGAAAAATTATCAACATGCTTCTAAAAAGAGCTACTAAACCTGTTTAATATGGGGGAGGGCTATAAAGTTTGTAATCTCCATGAGATAGCTAATACCAACTCAAAATGCAATGAAACATGCAAGTTGTTTTGCCTGGAGTCACTGTGTCTCTTTCCACTGACTCATTGCTGCAGAGAAATGTACCTATTCCATTCCCTCAGCTGGCTTTAAAAATATTTTGAACAGCTTGTCAGATTAAAATGGTGCAAGTAGGCAATTTGCACTGAGGTAAACCCCTTCTGTTAGACTATTTATGAGGAAATTATGAGAAGTTTTTCCTGGTTTCATTTCAGATAATAAGAAAAAGAATGGTGGGAAAAAAAAAAAAAAACAAACCAACAAAAACAACCCAAACCATAAAAATGTACTAATGCTGTGACTACATTTCAAGACTATGTCTTAAAAGTTATTCACAAAAAAATTATCAAAAAAAAGAGAACACTGGCTATTTCTTTAATTTCTGGATCAGCGCTATTTTTCAATATAAATTTATGATTTACTGTCAAAGTGCTACCTTGCCCCTCAAGGCTTCACATTGCAATTTTTAACAGCTCTATATTGTGCGATTGCAGTGACAATCTTTTTGTTATTTGATATAGTGAGACATAGTATTAACAGGGAAAAAGCCTCAAAACCTATTTGCTAGTTAAATAATACTGGATCCCATGAGAAATAATCATTAATAAAGAAAAAAAAAATGTTAACTAGTCACATAAGCACAGTGGTCAGTACTGGCATAATATTTTCTGTGCGTTCATAACTAGATGATCTGTAGATATGAGAGTTTCAAGGAGAACAGCCAAGGCTCACGGAGCAGAGCTCATCCTTTCTCATTTGATTGAGGTCCCACACCTCTCTAAGGCTTCATGCTGGCTTGAAATCTCATGGCACTGCTGGTTATAGCAAGCCATGGGAGATGTCACTTAGAAGGGGGACTGAACAACTGCAGGAAATGGAATGGCAAATACAAAACGACAATTTGCACCAGGGGTAGCAAATCCCTACATGCTTGAGGCAAGACCAACACAGGGAAAGAGGCAAACAACCACCTATTCCTCATATGGGAAAGCAGGGCTGGGCTGTCTGGGGCAATGGAAAGGGGAAGGCCCAACAGAAGAAGTCCAGAAGCAACAGCTCTAGGGCAGTGTGGTGCTCCTGCGTTGCACCAGCTCCCACAGATTCATTTTAGGAGTGCAACACTACACTCCCCATTGCCTCAGAAGGACTTGCTGAAACACCTCCTTTCATCTCTCTGCCACTGAGGCTGGCACACAGACTGAATGTGAGCTCTGGGATCTGGGATCGTACTCTGCTACCCTCCCACCCTCCCACTCTTTGTCCATGGCATTAATCACACCTTTACAGTAGCTAATAGAAGTTTGCATACTCTGGGGTGGGTGCCATTCTGTGGACAGATGGAAGATTCAGCATGGGAGGATATTTGATCCATCACTTTTAATTGAGAATCAAGCTTTGTCAGCAAAGATGCCAATTCCTATTAGAAAAAAAACAAAACAAAACCAAAACCAAAACCAAAAAATTCCACAAAAAAACCCAAACCAAACCAAAAAAAAAAACAAAAACCAAAAAAAAACCAAAAAAACCAAAAAAACACCAAAAAAACCCAAGCCAAACTAAACCAAAAACTAAGAAAACAAACCCCAACTAAACCACATGATGTGTCAACTTCATCCACAGAGTTTATCAGGGGGCTCAGGAACACTGGGCTCCCATGCTTGTCCTTCCTCTCATGTCTGCCTCTGGAGTGATGGTTTCCTTCAACACGGACCCAAAATGAAGCTAAAACTTGTCTACTGTGGTCTCCTTCACTTCATAAAGGTGTAATGGTCTAGGGAATAAAGATCTAGATGTATCAGGTCATTTTAGTGAGGAAGCAGCTGAGAAATTCTACTGATTGTGAAAAATCCTTGGCTCTGATTTCATGTCCTCCACTGCGTCTAATACAACAGGATACAAGGCTAGCTGGGGGTCACAGGTATGCTGATACCACAGCATGCAATTTAATCACAAACCTATTGCAAATTTGTTTTCAGAAAGACTGATTTTAGAAGCATCACTGATAGCTGAAAAAAACAATATAGCAGCCTGAAACCCACTGGCAGGAGGAAGAAGCAGATGTTTAGCTGCCTGCAAATTTCTAAAGGCTTTCTCAATAATGGGCAGGAATCAGTTAAGCAGAATGAAGGAGAGCAGGAACATGAGTAACTGCATGGAATTAAGGAAGGGCAAATGTTAACCGTCTGGATAACCTCTGTGACAGCACAATCTACAAGTCTATGGAGAATTTTCCCAAAGGAAATGGTGAAAGCCTCTCTGATTGACATACATAGACTGGATTACACAGAATACTTAATGTGTAATAGACAAAAATGATGCTTTTATGCAGAGGGATAGAATATTCCAACAGTTTTCTTTAGTTGTGATTTACAGTGCAGAAGCAATAGAAAATCTTTTTCCTCTCACTATTTGCTATTTTCTGTTTTTCTCTTCATTTGGACAATCAACTTAAAAACCCTTAGTATTCAAATAAAATCTATAAGCAAAATATTTAATTTATGATTTACTGTCTGGTTAGTGCACCTTCTCATGAACTCCACAAAGAGCCAGAAACTGTCTCCTGCCCCTCTTATGCTGCTTTCTGAATAACAGTGGAGAGAGTAGTGTACCTTAATTATGACTTGTGTTTTAATCTAGTGATGTTGCAAAGTTCAGACCTTGATCAGTTTACAAATCAGTTTTATATTCTATTCTGTCATAAGGGAGTCATAACTAGGGTATTTATCTGATAATATTTTTTACCTCAAATTTCAGGTTGCTCCACATGAAAATACTGTGGACAAGTACGTACTACTTGTCAGCAAAACATTTTGCAGTGTTATGGAGTGGTTCAGCATGTTTTTGTAGGTTACCTCCATAATGTGAAATTGCAGGTTTAATATTTTGCTTCTTTTTAGACATATGAATAAGGTCTCAGATGGGATATTTTCAGGATGCACTGTAGGAGAGAGGTTAACTAAAATGAACAATATTTTGTCAGTTGTAAAAGCCCACAATTATGTAGAACCTTTTTCTATTTTTAAGCTACTCTCAGACATACTGATTTTTGTTTATTGTCTGAAGGACAAGATGATCTGACACTTCCTGCACTTTCAGACATTCCGGAGATCATGTGCTGGTGTCATTCTTCATTAAAAATTGGAGAATCTGATTTAAATATTTTCTATAATGATATTCTAAAAATGGAAAACTACAGATTCCAAAAACTTGATCTTCCTGTCAGGATTGTTCACCTTAGTCCAAGTTGCATTTAACCTGGTTTCACCTCTGGTAAAGACAAAAAATGTACTTGTTTCCTTACTGACTTGACATTATTATAAGAGAAGGCAAAACAATTTATTTTGCCCCTATTATATTATCAATCTTAAATACAGTTCTACCCCTTATTTAATTCCACTCTAACGCTCAGATCTTTCAGCTATTCAGACATATGCTTGGGGGGAAAACTGAGTACAACTTCAATAATGGTAAGAGGTCTATAAAAATCACCAGAGCAATCATATTAAGCTCAAGCTGCTGCTTTCTCATAGTAATGGCCTGGAAGTAAAACAAAACCAAACAAACCTAGACACAGCCATTTCTTTGGTACTGTCTACTGTATCTGTCTATTTCTACCCAGCAGGACAGCCATGTATTTTATGAATCCAGTTCTTGCAGGACCTTTTTTTTAATAAAAAAAAAAAAAAAAAAAAAAGAAGGTTCTGTAAAAGGAGTGAGTACCACCATAACATCACATTCTTCGTAAAATAATTTATTAACAAGTAAATTCCTACTTGCAACTGAAATACCTGTCTGATATTAAGGATTACTGGAAATCTACTTTGTAAAGCCCTCTTCATGTTGATACTTCCAATCAAGTCAGTAGCACTAAACAGTCTGGCAACATTCATCCATCATGTAAAACTTTTAAGCACTTAAGTATTTTTAAAGCTTTTTTTCAAAGACCAGGAAGTTCCCAGACAGGAAAGCAGACATGCTTCTGTCATATCTAATGAGTGACATACCTAGGAGGTCTAAAAGCTGATAATCTAATACACACATTTTTTAGTCTGAGACTTTTGCTGATGAACTTGGTTTTCAGTTGAATCATAAGTTAAATTATCCTCGCATTAGATATTCATTATAAACTGGTGAGTGGCTGTTCTAAAGAAAACAGGCAACGTGGACATTTGAGAGCTTTGAGAATGCATTGAAATATTTACACACTCTTGCTTAAAAAAACATAGTTGTTTTGATTATATGCTATTAACAGATATTATTACATTATGAGTTCTATTAGTATGGTAGGTATGATGTAAATCAAAAGATATAATAAATGTCTTTACAGGACATTTAAGCAGCTTGAAATTTTAGTGACATTGAACTATATATATATAAAATTATGTTTTGTTTATGTTTTGAAAATATTGTTTGCTGAGAATCGAACAAATTCTGTTATATTAGGAAGTTCAGCATCCACTGAAGGAAATGGCATAGGAAATCTAGTTTCCTTCGTGAAGGCTGGGGTAAGACAAGCTGTCTTGGGAAAACCCAAACTTGGAGGCAGGAAAAAAAAGCTGTATTTATTTCAATAATGTTATAAAGACATTTCACTTCTTTGAGATAAAATTATGGGTTTACAAGAGGAAAGGCCTCCTTACTGTAGTCCTTGGGAACTGTCAGTCCTGTAACATAAGGCTTGACCTAATTTTAATGAAATGTTTCTGAGATGTGACTACTGTTCCAGCCAGATCAGATTTTTTTTCCATACAGACGAGGTTTTGTTGGTGCATTGCTGGCTGCAATGGGATGTCTGTCCCACAGCAACATATTATGATTGACAAGGGCCACAGCAAAAGGAGTGAAATGGTTCCACTTATCTCACAACCTCCCTTATGCTCATCTACAATTTCACTTTTATTCATAGATTTAACCACCTCTGCTTCCACATTCCTTGAAGAATCTACTGATTGATGTTTGTCTTGATTTGCAATGAGGAAAATCCTCATTAATTCCTTCTGTGCATGGCCACCTACAGCCAGCTGCCCAGCTGTACCTATCTTGATGGTTTTTGACTGTCTCTAAGGTGAGAGACTTCAACCTCCCTGGGCAACCCATGCCAGTGCTTGCTCACTCTCAAAGTAAAGAAGTGTTCCAGTGTTCAGATGGCACCTCCTGTGTTTCAGTTTGTGCCCATTGCCTCTGTTCTTCTTACTGTATGTCACTGACAAAAGCCCGAATCAGTCTTCAGCTATTTGCACACTTCAGCTTCTGAGCCTTCTCATATCCAGGCTGAACAGCCCAAGCTCCCTCAGCCTTTCCTCATATGCGAGGTGCTCCACCGCAACTGGCTGCTCTGTTCAGCCAGTTTCCAATCAACCTCACTGCCTGTTCATCCAATGCGTACTTGATCATCGTCTCTATGAGGATCCTATGGGAGATTATGTTGAAAGACTTACCATACTTCAGGTAGGCCAGAAAAATTGCTGTAGTGGAGGCAGGGAATATTCACTGCTGAGGGAAGCCTCAGCTACTCAGCCAGTCAGTTCATTTACAGAGTGTTATCAGGTTGGTCCTTCATATGCCTGGACTTGTTTTTTAGGATGAGCTGCTCCATCATCTTCCCAGGGATCCAGGGGAGGCTGACTGACCTGTAGATGTCTGGGAAGTACAGCTGGAGAAAGTCAGGTAGTAAGAGGTGACAATGAGTATCACAATAATGAAATTAAGCATTAATAAACAATTGGTGACACAAGATGCAAATTTTCAGGACAGAAGTGTAATACAGAAAAACTAGGTAAAAGAACAGCTACTGAAAAATCAATGTAGGTGATGCTAAGCTGAGACAAAATTTAGAGAACTACTGAAATCCCTGTGTGCTGAAAGAAGGAGGAACCACAGAAAAAGGAAGTAATTATTCACTGCATCTACTGGGTATATACATTTAAGATGAACAAAATGCAAGCTTATACGTCCTTAAACTATGTTCTGCTACTGCTGCTGCTGCTGCTAAATTAAGTATGTTCTTTCATTGCTGATGGTGATGTGAAGCAAGTGTGGGCTGCAGTGGCAAGAAATTCAAAAGAGTCACAAAATGGGCAGATTAGGAAATTGAAAAGAATCTTACAGATTTAAACAAAACAAAGCCTAAATTGTTGGTTCTGTAAGCGAATTGTATGGATATGAAATTTGACAGAATATGTTTTTGAATTCTGTTAGGAAAAATACGTTGTGATGTCTTCTGGACAGGCTGGTTTAGTTGCAGCTGAGTATGCTGATGCTTTATTAGGTTAATCCATTGGAGTGATGTGCTGTCTGGATGAGCTAAAGTGTAATGCTGAGGTCACTCAGAATCGCACAACAGCTGATACAGAAGTGGGATGAGATTGTACATTTAAAGGTTATATTCTTGTTGCTTAACTGTCTTAAAAGAGCTGGAGGATGGGTGAATATGTGCTTTATACAAGACTTTTTACAAGACTAAATCAGCTGTTAAACTATGGTATGTAATGTGATTTTTCAGAAAAATATGGCAAGATACATAAAAATTTGAAATAAATCACTACACTTTAAATTTATTCCATAGAAATGTTATCAGCCAAAAAAATTGTATGCAGTCACAGTACATGAAAACTTACTTTGTGCAACATGGTGCATAAAAGATCTTAGACGAAGATGACCTCAATGCACCCTTAAGCATGGTTACAAAGGCCACTTAAATGAGCATTTCTAGCAAAAATCACAAGCAGCAGATTTAGAACAAAAATTGCCATGTGATAACACCTAATTCTCCAAGCACAAACTGGCCAGTAACACTTGTTTTGCATTTGTTTTCTTTCTACAAATCAGGTGAACTTCTAGTTTTATACTCAGTCTTGTGTTGGAATTAAATACAGATTCAACACAACAATGTACACACAAACCTCAGGAAAGAACTAGAACCAGATGTTGAGCAAGATGATGCACATGGAGATTCCCACTTTAAACAACCACCTTGCTGTAATGACTAGAGTCATCTCAGTTTATGGCAAACAGAAAGGAGCTTTTCTTCATTGCTATAAACTGGTGCACACACTTCAGCACGTGAAACCAACACCCCCTTAAAAGGCACAGTGATTGGTTGCAGGATTTAGAGCTTTATAATTTTGTATCCCTAGTGACCAACTCTGGATGATACAAAAGCAAAAGCCTGGACAGTATTCTGGCTTCACATGACAAGAATTGTGTTTTTGTTTTTCTTTAATCTGAATCTGAAAGATTATACCTTTGTTGTGTACATTCCAAATCAAAGTCTCTGATACTGCTAGGGAAAAAAAAATTAAATGTGAGAGATGCTGCCAACTTCAAAGCTACACTTGAGCCTGAATTTTTATCTGCTGTTACTACATGAAAGTAAATTAGCTGAGAGATTTCAGGAGGAAAATATTTTTCCATTTGCCTTTTTTTTTTTTTCTTCTTTTAGACAAGTGTGTGGATTTCTGAGAACAGGTTGACTCCAGTGCTATTTCTGTCTAATTTTGGTCTGGATGTGCTTTACACAATCCATCAGCTATTGTGTTTAGAGGGGAAAGCAGGAAAGACCTAAAGAAAGCCTGAAATACAGGCTGAACAGGGCAGATGGTAGAGTGGTTTAACAGAATTGGAGGCCAGAAAGACCCATCACAATTGTTTGCCTGATGCCCTCTGTGTGCTCAGCTGGGGAAGAATTCCATGAGATGGGCAGTACTGTCCCTCAGGCTGAAGGTGTTCAGCCATAAGACTTCTCTGGCAGGCTCACAGCACTGGCTAAGGCTCTGTCCCACACCTGGTGTCAGGTGTGTCTAGTGATCTCTTACATCACTCACAGGACTGTGTTTCTGCTGCTCCCATGTACCCTTTTTGTTACATCTTTGCAAACCTAAACTATGGAAGTTGGTTCCTGGCCTGAAATACGATGATTAGCTTGTTCTGGAAAAATCTATGAGGCTACAGAAACAAACACCTGAGAGTTAATTTATTCTATTTGATTCACAGTCTTTGTGGCATCTTCCTTCTCCAGCTTTTCCCCTGCAGTCTGTAAGGCCAGTTGCTGATCATCCATGAAGTGGCAAAATCACATTACCTCTAGCTATTTGAGGAAACACAATTTCTTCAGGAGTTTTTAGGACCAGATGAGTTACACACTACAGAGCTTCAGAAATGATGAGAAAAGAGTGCAGTTTTTGCTTTCTCTTTGGTTCCCAAAAAAAGACCGACTCATAGTTTCCCATATTCAGATATTTCCAAACAAAACTTTTATAACCATCCTGCCCAAATGTTTGAATTTACTGCCTTTAAAGATTTCCTGAAGAAATGTAATGAAATCCACAAAAATGGTTAAAGTGACCACTTCGAGACATGGTGAGACCATCACTTTTCAGAATGAACAGGTTGAATTTAACATTTTGTTTGCTTGTGGATTTTTAGGGATATGATTCAGAATATTTGGTTACAGTGATTTGCTGCCCCAGTTATAAACCTCCCCTTCAAATGTTCTGTCTTCTAGGTAGTCCAGAAAAGGCAATTTGTCCCTGTTTAGGTCACCGTTAAATATACACAAGATCAAAAAATAATATCTGAGCATTTTGCTCACAAAAGTGGTACTCATCAATGACTTCACATTGACTGTGTTCTAAGTTTTCTCAGTTAGTCAGTGTTTCTAGTCTCACAAACATACACCTTGCTAGTGCCATGTACTGCAAATGTTTAAGTCAAATGTCCAGTCAATTAATTCAGAAACATCCAAGGTTACAATAAGAACACAGTTACATTTTCTAGCTAGATTTAAAATGTTTCCAGAAAATATAACAAGATTTTTGGATCAGGCAGACCTGTAAATAAATATATTAACTGTTCTTGTTTATATTTATAACCTTAAATTCTTTGCTGAGTCCTCAATTAACTGTTCCATAATTCCATGTAGAATCAATCCACAGCAAATAAATGCCCCTATTCTTTTTAAATATTGGAAGAACATTATTGATTTCTGAGTCCATTGAAGTTTTCCTGAATTTGTTTTAATCAGTTTGTAGTGCTTCTCAGACACTTTGTTAATATACGGTTGAAGTACAAACACAATGTTCCCAATCTCCCTAAATGTTTGTTCACATCCCACTATTTTTCAAAAGGCAAACTTCTGATTCACTGAGAAGGTGCTTTTATTACCCCTTGTTTTCAGACAACTTTTTTCCCACTGGCCATATGAACTTTGAAGTATCCATCACATAACAGTTATTCATAACAGCTTTTTCTTTTCCTACATTTTATGAGTGTTTGTTGAAACATTCATACCGCAGTGTAATATTGATCTGTTACCCCATAGGAGCTGACATCTGAAGCTTCAGTCTGTGGTTCTTGACCTGTCTTTACACCTCTTTCAACACCTTCTTCACAAGGTTTGCTGCTTCCAAGGAGGGATCTAGAGTAAAACTCAGTATGGCAGATACTAGCTTAAAAGAGGTTTGGGCCACAGTGGGCAACATGTACAAATAATCAAGAAAAATTTGCATGGCAGCAAGGAATGGAGATCAGATCATGTGGCTTCAGCTTTTTTAACTGACCCTAGGACTCTCTTTCTTCTACATTATTTGCAGAAGAAAGAGGAAGAGAGTGAAAAAAAAAAAAAAAGACCGTTTGGACAATAAAGTGCAATTCTTTCTGCTCTCATTCACAGTAGAGTTGTAGCATGCAAGATCCAGACACATACATCATCATCTATACCAAATTTTGAGATTTTTAATAATTTATGCAGTGTCTGAAGAAAATTCACAAATCCATAACCCTAAAATTGAAAGTAGTGTGAAGTAGAAACTGTTTACAGAATGCAGTTCTCACTTTGAATTAATTTATTCTGTATTTTGCTTGAATAATCCTTGACACTCCTGATTTTGAGGATTACTGGCAGCAATGCCCTAGGAAAGACAAGAAAAACCTACCTCTGTTCTTGCAAATTTCAATATCACATACTTACCCACGTGTGCAACTGTCATAGTCATTTTTAATCTGTAATTTAGGTACTTCTGAGTGGCTGATTAGGAAAATGTGTTTAACCCATCAGTTTTAAAGGACATATCTAACAGGAAAAACTGCTTACATATCAAATGGTGACAGTCATAAAAAAAGTAGTTTGCTTAGTAGGGCAAAACTCTCTCTTATATTATTTTCTCTTTTTTTCCAAAATCAGCACTCATCACCTACCATCTGTGCTTGCTTTCTGCGTGGATCTTCTTGATTTGATTGACGTTCTTCCCAATGGCAGAACTTTCAGTGCATGTTAAGTTACACAAGAGAACCAATTTAGGCATCTCTTGTGTATAAATTAGCTAGAGAGTCTTAGAGATATACTGCTTATCTGATGGCATAATTGAGCCCAAAGCTCTATCATTGATCTTTCACAACTTGGCTGTCAAAAATAAAAAAGTTAAAAGAAAGGTGAGGGAGGGAAATCTTTTCATCAGAATTATAACTTTCTCAGCTTCTCATAGAATTGTCTTTCTTTTGCAGAGAAATTAAGAGAAATTTAAATGTAACAGTGAAGCTTCTGGTGTATTTCTGACAGAAAAGATGGGCCATAGAATTAAATTATAGGAAACTCTGTATTGGGAAAGGATGGTATGTTACCCATACTCATCAACTTTCATTAGTAATTTTTTTTCAATGTTTTGGGATTGTAAACTTACATTTGTGACAGAATTGACTCCTACTCCAAGCTGTTAGCTAAACAGTTATCAGGGCACTTCCAAATGTGTTCTTAGGCAAAGGAACCATGACATTTCCCAGTTTTGAAAGAAGATTTGAAATACAACCACAGCAGCCCATGACTGCGTAACAAGAAGATCAGTCTGGCAATATAGCTGAAAAAAAAAAAAAAAAAAAATTGGTGATCATACTCCTTTCTCTACATCCTGTCACATAATTCAGTATTTTTGAATGCTTCACTGTGTCTATTGTAAATGGTTTGCCCTCCATGTATTTCCATAACTGAAAATTGATACTGTTGTCAGGATTCCTGACAACACTATGTTGTTTATATTCTTTCAAATGCACTGAATCAGAGGATAATCCAATAACAGATCTGCTATAAAACCACTACAAATTAAGTTTCTTCTGAATGTGTAGTGTGTATGAAAATTAATAAAAAAATACACAGGCACATCAAATTTTTGTTGTCAACAGTGGAGCATCTTTACCCAAAGGGTAGTCTGGATAGCAAGAATATGACCCTTTTATGGCAAGGTAAAAAAATAAATGATGAGACAATGATACTGCTGTTTTCTAAACGTGCCTCATCTTCCACGCTAGTAAGGGGGACTCCGCATTTTCTGTGGAATTTGTACTCATCACGGGACTTACTGTCTGTAAGCTGTGTGACCAGTACAATTAACATTTAAAAGTACACACACAGAGGAAAACACACGCACATATATGAAAGCATTGAAACCTTACAAATTAAAGGAATTCATCATGGCAAAATAGAACAGAAAATGTGGTGATAGAAAAATCCAGAAAAAGGTGTAAGATAGATTGGTATTGTTTGCTAACACTGTGTATATGAGAATGACATTTACCAGCAAATTTCCAGCATTTAATTCTTTTTTCCCCACACACCTATCCTCTAGGTCTGAATTTTCCCAGCACTCTATGAAAAAACGGTTGGATTCCAGAGGTGGATGACTAAGGAGTTACACATAATATATAGGACATATCTTGAGGTAATAACCTTTACAGATCACTGTAGAATTTATATTTAATGAATTATGGTGTCATTGCCCATATGCATATCATATTTAAAGTAAATCTAACATCCAATTTTATCTTCTTCCAGTGCATCCTCTTTCTATTACATTAGAAAAAAAAATCTAAGAGCTATATATTCTAGCTGTGGCTGGGATAGGTGGACAAAGCCAGCTCTGAACTCTGCTGTCTGGGTGGAATATGGGAATCTACACAGGACCTGTCACC
The DNA here is from genome assembly GCA_035222235.1 of Margarornis squamiger. Taxonomy (NCBI): domain Eukaryota; kingdom Metazoa; phylum Chordata; class Aves; order Passeriformes; family Furnariidae; genus Margarornis; species Margarornis squamiger. The sequence continues at coordinate 17,916,205 of JAWWTY010000037.1, forward strand.
TATGCAGCAGATGAACTCTGTTGCATGGGATAGTATGCAGTAGGACAAAATGGAAGAGGACACCTACTCTCAGCAGCTTTGGGTGTGTACACCCACCTGCTCCCCCATTCCTTCTGAATAATTATCCCCAAATTGGCTTTTATTGGTAAATTTATGAGTTGCTGAAGTTTTACTTAATTCTTCATCTAAAAGTAATGATATATTTCAGTCTTTTTGCAGAACAGTTCCCCATTTTGCAAGTGTTATTAATTGATACTTGTTGTTTATTATGGTGGCTTCAAAACCCCTGCACTGTTTATTTTGAACTAAATTAACTTCAGTTAGTAGCAAATTTTGACAACCTGTATTTGAATAATCCTGACACCAGAGAATGTATAATTTTTTGTGTTCTAACTGACCACCTTGGCAGCCAGCCCCTTCAAAGTGTTTTTCAAAATATGTAATAATATAATAGCTTTTACATTTTTATCTGTTCTAGTGTAAGATGTCCCTGCCAATGGTAAGAAGGTTGGAACTAGATGATATTTAAGGTTCCTTACAAACCTAACTTTCTATGACCACTTTGTTTTTTCATGCCCCATGTTACCATACATTGTATAGCAGTGCAGAATGATTTCTTTCTGCAGATCGAGGCTCCGTTTTCATCTAGGTGTTAGAAATAGAGTTCGGATTTTGCTGAAGCCAGTTGCATGGGTAAAGAGGAGAGGGGGGAGGAGGGGATAGTTAAGTTTGTGGCAGCTGGAACTTGGGGGGGTTTGAACCTCTTTTTCGCGCCTTCTTGGAGGGTGGGTGTCTCGGGCAGGTAGGCAGATCTGGCCAGGCTGTGAACTTCCTAGTACTGGCCAATAGGAACAGAATCAGGGACCCCCAGCCAGGACAGGGTATAAAAACCTGTGGTTCTTGCTGGCCTTGTCTGTCTCCTAGGCCAGAGGGGACACACCAATTCAACTGAATTTGTTAAATAAAAAGTTTAGTTTTCCTTCGATGACTTTGTCCCCTTTTGAATTTTATTGGTAAGTGTGAGCATTTCTCACATAAGTCTACCTCACTTCTATAGCCTGTAAGAAGAGAGATCTGCTTTCACCTTAACAAATCAAACAGATAAAATTTAACATTACTAAAAAAAAGATAAGTACAGTGTTTTTGAGTAGCACATCTGAGACAGCTTACACAGCATGAAGGTGGAGATAAGGCTTGATTAAAGGTTGGAATTCTGGCAAGTGACGAATTTCCACAGGACAGCAAAACAGCCTAAGTGCTGGCTACGTGCTATGTTGGCAGTCAAACCTCAAAATCTCCATTGACTTACACTGGTCTTAGGAGGTGAAGGTTTTAGTAGCTGCGGGGTGGTGATGGAAAATAAGGGTGTCTGTCCACTCCAGAGGTAGTAAGCCCCACATTCATTGATGTCCTGACAGCTGCCTGTCTGTTCTGCCTTGTCTTTTCCTCCCACAGACAGAGCCTGTGGCTGTCAAAGTGGCAGAATACTAATTTCTCAAGATGCTAAGCCTGGATCTGGCCCTGTACCTATCCTGGAGAGAATTGATAAGTTTGGTAAATCTGTTGGCATTAATAGTTACAAGCAGTTAAGGACCTATTTAATGGAAGAATCTTTTGACAGAAGTTCCCAGCTTCCCTTCAATCTCTTTGTCAGGTATTCCTTAAATGAGCTCTTGTCGCTGCATCTCTCTGGCTTTGCCTCCCTCTCAGTCTGAGGTCAACTCTTTTTCCCCTTGAAGATAGCAGTAAAATCCTGTGCTCTCCACTTACATTCATAATGTTAAGCACAACCAGCTTTATAGTGTGTCCTTGTACAATTTTGGAAGAAAAAGGCTTGTACAGAATCCTTCATCTTCCATCATTCTTTAAAGAGGGCTGATAGCTGCATCCACTCCAAGTCCACCCTTGAACATATTTGGATGTGAGGAAGAATGAAAAGAGTCTGTAGCAGAACCAGCCAGATATGGAGTGGGATGGGAGAATGTGCTGCACCCATCTGAAGTATGTATAGGAGTTTCCAAGAAGCCTGGGCAGAGTTCATCACTGCTCCTCCTGGAAAAACTAGCTTTTACAGCCCTTTGCACCAGAGAGCCTGGGCAGACTAACTTTCAAAAGTGGGCAATCCCAGACTAGACCATTTCATGTGCACAATGCCACTAGCCAATATCTCTGTTTATCATAGCTGAATCTCCAGGTAAACTGTGAGAAAGAAAATGAGTATCTGGAAGGGTACTGCTTATGGGAAAACTCAGCTAAGGCTCATATTCTCAGTAAATCTAAATATGTTTTACATCCTCTTTCAAAACCTTTATATGATCTTGTTTGCACAAAAGTAGTTCTGCTGGAGTTTGTGCAACAACCTGATGGAGTCAGAATAAAACCCATGTGATTTGGATATCTGGACACAGTTATATCTCACCTACAGCTGGGTGCAGTATGGGACATTACAACTATAAGCAGAGTCACCTAGGTTCCCTCAACAACTGTTGGAGACAGAGACACAAAAGGATAACATTTGCTCCCTTATATCACCTGGTTTTCCACTGACAGATTCATTAAACCAGGTAAGGTGAATTGGGCTAATTTTCAAAACAGGTAGCTACTAACAAAGAGATATAACATAATGTATATGTCTAAGTAGCTGATCATAAAGGATACAGGTCTAAGCACACAATCATGATCGACCAGAAGTCCTCTGGGACAGGGACTTTTGCATCCCATATTCATACAAGATATTTTTATCAAAGACATCGACTTCCCTGGGTTTCAGTTTAACCCTTCTGCTTGAAAATAATATCATTTTATTATGAAACATATTTAAGAAGTTGGGGAAAAAATGGTAAAGTCAGTTGGATAGAGAGGTAAATCTGATATAAGAATGCTGTCCTGCACTCTCAGAACATGTATCTTCTTGAGCTGGTTGCAAAGCTAGTTATGATCTTTCCTACAGGTTGTTTTTCTACCCTCATATTTGTCTTGAAGAAAGGAACATTTTTCTTTGTACACAATTAGCTAAGGAAAAAACCCTGGGCATGGGTATTCTGCTTCTTTCCAGCATTTTTAACTGTAACTTACCAAAGAATTAACACATGATAATGTGATAAATAGAGAGCAATGTCTCAGAACTCTGGAGATGTGGGATCTACTTTTGCAGATTCTGACAGATATGTTTCCTTGGGAGGTCACTTTGCCTTGCTGTGCTCCACTGCTTCCAGGTGTAACAAGGCTCAATTTCCTGAGAAGATTTTTATGAGGTGAATGGAAGTCGAAGCCCTGTGTCACAGCAGATTTGTATTTATCACTCTTTGGCAACAGAATTGCACTTATTATGCAAATTCATTGTAAAAAGGGAGATATTTCCCTTACAGGTTTGAAAAGTAATCTACATAGCTCTTTCAGTAAGTGGTCTGTGTCCTCTTTTCTTGTAAACAGAGGAAGACTGACATTATGTGTTTACCTGATAAAAAACATGCTGTTCCCAGCAACTACCAAGGACCTGCTCCCACAGCAGCACCATTATTGTGAATGACCTCACTCATTTACAATCCTGATCCTATTCAGACAACAAATCCCATCTGCATGTGTTTGTTCTCTAAAGAACAGTATTAGCCCAGAGCGAGGTGTTTGGATTGAAGCAGCTCACCGATATTCACTGGTGTTATATTTACAGGACTGAAATTGTAGTACTTGATGACTCTATTGTTTGTTAGCTGAAGAGTGAGTTCATTACCATCAGGATCCCAAATGTTTACAACTAGTTGCTACTAGAAACTATTTTGATTCTTTACTGGAAACCACAATCACACAGACAACAGTTAAGTCAGTGGCCCAGGGAGACTGGGCTTTCTGTTTCTCCCTTGTAATCCCCCTGTTCACTCTGCTGCAATCTGTGGGGCTGCGGGGGTGGGACTGTTTACTATTTTAGTCCTTAATTTTTGCCCTCATCGTGCAAAGGAGGTTAAGAAGTACTAATCATTGCCAGAACTGAGGGATTTTTTTCTCATGTTAGGAGCCACTTTACAGGGGACACTGGGGTTTACTTCAGTCTGGTTTGCTCCTGTGTGGGAGCAAGGCTTTCACCCATATATGTTTTCTGCCTCTAGACAGCTTTCACCCTTGCCACTTATAAAACACATAGGAATGCATGGAATCACTTGTGTGTATTACTACCTACAATTTATCTTGGAGGTACTAAAGCTGTGATAAATTGCTGTAAACCTGGTGGTCTGCAGCCATGTAAGAAGATGAGCTTACTCTTAAAACCCAATATTGAAGTAGGATAAAAGCAGCCCAGAATGTCTGGAGAGGTACAGAGGCCCTGCCAAGCTGGTGAATGCTCTGCCTGCATCTGAGTTTGAAAAAAGGGAATTACTGGATGGGCTAAGCCTCTCTTGCATGTCAGTTATGTAACAGTTTATACATTTTCTGTTTAAAAATAAACTATGAAATTTTACTGTTGAAGTGAATATAATGTTGGCATTCACGTCTAATCATGCCTGTTGTAGGGGAGTCCCTGGGTGTGCTGCAGATGGTTTCTGGGAAAGGCCAGAAGAAAATGAAATGAAGATAAAAATGAGGAAGAAAATTATATTTGACTAGGAAAGGGTTTCTCTTGTAGGCAGATGGCTTACTAAGGACCTTTAATTCTACTCTGGGAAACATCTGAAACCTTAGAGGGGTAGGTGGGAGATGTTGGGTGGGAGATTTTGGTTGTCCAGCAGTCAGTGTCTGAGCAATGATCTACAGATGAAAACACCAGCAGTTCAGAACAGAGCAGCTGTGATGCTGCCACTCTACCAGGTGTATCACTGAATTTGGGTCACTTCAATTGAAAGTACCCATGGACCCAATAAAGTGATCTGTATCACAGGGAATCCTGTCTACATGGACAATGAACAAGGTAAAGATAGCAGTTAGCTACCTTGGCTGTGGGGAGAGGACCGGGAAATCAGGATAGAAAATGGTAATCCTGCATGCTATCATTCAGTTCTTCTTTCCTGGAGACACTGTGTTATCATGTTTTCCTTTTGTTCCCAATAAACTGTGTTGCTTAAATCACCTTGGTCTCACTGTTTAAACACAGGGAAATGTCAATTGCTGAATTACGGGTATAAGACAGTTACTGGAGTTTCTAACTAGGACTACACAAAAACACTGTTTGAATGCTTGTAGAAACCCTTAAAAATTGAACATATTACAATGATACAAAATGTGCTCTGTTTTTTTTCCATGGAGAATGACTCAATCCCTTTCCTTTTCTTTTATTCAGGAAAGTTTGGCACCATCCAGGCAAATTTTGGGATGACAGGGAAAAAAAAAAAAAAAAGGTACCAAGAAGATAGAAGTAGCACAAACTGTTAGTCGTGTTTTGGATTGAATACTGTTTTGCTGATTAAAATTTCCTTTTGATGTTTCTAAGTATCTCCTCAATTACTAAAGGAATTGCTATGCAACCAGCAACCACTTAAGGGACAGTGCAAGCACCATATGCACCCTCTCCTTGGTCATACCAGTGAAGTCAGCTGTGTTGGTTCTGATCTCTTGTCTGAACAGCAGTGGAATCTGTTCTGCAAAATAATGGTTCTACAGCCTATTAGGGAAAGCCTGGCTGGCAGCTGCTTCTCCCACTAACTTCTCTACTTCCTCCCATACCGGGAGAGGTATAGCATATTTCCCTTCACTAATAAAGATTCCTTCAAGGAGTACACAGATTACATCAATAAAAGAAGTTGGGTTTCAGACAATATTCTGGAAAAAGTTTTCCTAGAACTTTTTGCAACATAAACCAACTAGTAGGAAAAATATTGTTATCTTTGCCTTGCAATTTTTCTGTTGAAGGCAATTCTATGAGTGGGCACATATTCACAGTTCTCCATCCATATTGTGACCTGAATAAGTAATTTGATTTCCATACTGAACTGTGTGTGGTATTTGAGCTTGCTATTGTTCCAGCTGATGTTGAAACACAAGTCTTTTAACTAGAGTTTTCTAAGGTTAAAAATGCCCATTTGGGGCCCAAAACAGATGTAATATATAGGTTACACAAATCCCTATTTGAAACTTGAACAGGTCAGAGGAATTCTATGTTGGCATTGTAAGTGAAATAAACATATTTCTCTCACATTCTCTTTTTGACCCTGAAAGTAAGCATATCCATAGGAAGAACCCACAGGGTATGCTGTTTAAAAATGGAGAGCTGCTTTACTCTCTCTCATGGAAAGGTGTGCTGAGGGAAAGAGACTTGTACATTCAGAGAGACATCCATTATTTTCACACAGAGTAGAGTTGCCATATTTTCATGGGAAATGAGTTTGTGCACTTCCCACTCTGGAATCAACCTTGTGATCCAGCCATCTGGAATGAGCTGAGACCCGACACTCATGACTGGGTTTCTCAGAGCACTGTCCTGGTTGTAAACCCATTAATAAGGACACCAGAATTAAAGAAAGAAATAGTGGGAGCTGAACTCAGTCTGCATGTGTGTCTTTTTTTCTTGATTCTGGTTTTGGACTACCTATTTGTCATTTTTGAAGTTGGTAATGGCTGGTCTTCTGTTTCTCTCTGACAGTTTGTTGCTTTGTCTTATTTGCTTGGATTTGACATATTTTTCCTATTCCTTTTTCAACTCTTATCTGTCTAATCTTTCAAGTCTCACATCTCAGCTGAGTCCTCCTTTCCCACTGAGACAGAGTGTAAGCAAAGCATCTTGAACTTTAAAAAGTCTCCATTGCCTAAGTACTTGTTTACTTCTGAATCCTCCCTCTTCTTCCATGTGTGCTATTGGTTGACTCTGAGGATTGCTGATGCCAATGCCACAATGAGTCATCCAGCAAAGGACAAGAGAAGTGAAGGTCTGCTCAGGTTATATCAGGTCAATGCAGCCATTCCTGCTCTTGAGGTCCACTGCCCGTGCTGCTACATGTTCCCATTCAGATGTCCAATTCAAAACTTGCACCTGAAAGCATGTAGATACTGCCCCAGACTGGTCATGGGCTCAGTTGGGGTGGTATACAGCAATTGGTAATGGTGAGAAAAAACAGAGATGACATCATAGAATCACAGCATCACACAGAATCAGAGTCATTCAGGTTGGAAAAGACCTTCAAGACCATAGAGTCCATCCTTTGACCAATCACCACCTGTCAACTAGACCAAAGCACTGAGTGCTCCATTCAGTCATTTTTTGAACACCTTCAGTAATGGTGACTCCACCAACTCCCTGGGCAGCCCAAGGAATTCTTCTTCATGTCCAACATGAGCCTCCCCTGATGCAGGTTGAGGCCATTTCCCCTTATCACTTGTTTCTTGGGAGAAGAGGTCGACTCCCACCTGACTACAACCTCCTCTTGGGTAGTCACTGAGTGAGATAAGGTCTTTCCTGAGCCTCCTTTTCTCCAGACTAAACAATCCCAGCTCCCTCAGCTACTCCTCATATAACTCACTCTCTAGATCCCTCACCAGCTTTGTAGCCCTTCTCTGGACTTGTTCCAACACCTCCTGAATTGATGGGCCCGGAACCTGACACAGTACTCAAAGTGTGACCTCACTGGTGCCAAGTACAGAGAGACAATCACTTCCCTGGTCTTGCAGGCTACATTATTTTTGATAAAAGCCAGGATGCCATACACCTTCTTGGTCTCCTGGGCCCACTGCTGACTCATGTTCAGCTGGCTATCAACTGGCATTCCCTTTTCCAGGTCCTTTTCCTCTGGAGTGCTTTCCAGCCACTCTTACCCCAGTATGTAGTGTTGCATGGGATTGTTGTGATTGAAGTGCAGAACCCAGCACTTTGCCTTGTTGAACCTCACACTGTTGGCTTTGGCCTATCAATCCAGCCTATCCAAATCAATCTGTAGAGCCCTCCTACCCACTGAACTTAGTGTTATCTGTGAACTTACTGAGAGTGCACTCCATGGATGGAGATCAACATACCTGTGCTTACAGGACATGTCCACATGTCACAGCTGTAGGCTGTGAACTTCTTCGACTCATTAGAGAGGAAAGTTTCATATGCTTTTCCAAGGCGATATACAACATAGAAACAGAGTTCATGTGTCTGTCCTTTCAGTTTTTAAACTTTTTGTTTCAGTTAAGCCCTTTGAAGGAAATCATGTTGCTCTTGTCGTTCTTGGATTGTACCTCTTGTAGAACAAGACCTTCGTGTGCTCATGTAGGGCATGATGTGGTGGGATCCTCTAGCCCTGGCTAGACTACTGTAGATTCTATTACCATGCTCCTTCTTCTAACATCTTCAAAAGATTGCCAGTTTTGGGGGCTAGGTTGGAAGCTGCTAAAGCTGGTGCTCCAAGGCATCTGGGAGACATTGATGTGGGAGAAGAAGAATGTGTATTGACTTGATAAGGTTTTCCAAGCAGGTTTTTCTGCCTCTTGATTCAGGGGCTGGAAGAATGCCCACTCCGGAAATTAAGGATAAAACTGAAGATTTTCTCAATGTTTTTTGGTAGCTGGCACGCACTTTAGAGAAAGTTTTTAACTTAATTAAATTAACCATTTAACCCTCATCCTTAATTATGTGCTTTGGAGAATTTAAAAGAAAAATTACCCTAAGCAGAATGTTAAAATGAACATCAGACAAATGCCTCCCCAAACAGGAAACCATGTGAGCACCCTGGTGTACACCTACTCACTCCGATTTCAGAACAACACTGGGACTATGCACTGTCTGCCGCAAAAACACCAAGGACATTTTGTTCAGCTGCCTAGGATTTGAGCACAATGATACTTTCTAAAGCAGAAGTATTCATCTGGGACATCTCTGCACATAAGAGCAGGAATTCATTTAGGCCACTGTAGTTACAGTTGCAAAACAGTTTCCACTATTACCCCTTGCTTTCTCGTGCTCATAGCTTTCCAAAGAAAGAGAAATTTGGACTGATTTTTGCTATGAAGAATGCTTTCTGGACCAGAGTTTTTCTTGGGAAAGACAAGAAAATTGGACAACTTAGTTTCACAAAGCCAAGAAAATAAATTTCTTTTCCATGATGAAACAGCATGAGTATGGTTCTTGCTTCTCTAGTCAATACATTATTAAATCTATGCAGTAAAAATCACAGGATGTCAGAAAACAATAATTTCAATAATCATCTTGGATGTGCACCTTTTTCTTTTTCTATTCTGTTTATGAGTATCATTTTGCTATTTATCTGGAAAGGTTTTTCTTTTCTCCTTATATCTTCAGAATGCAGCATTTATTATACTTAGAAGTAATTCCTTTATCACTGAAGACTAATCTCAGAAGAAATTAATTGAATGCATGTGTCAGTGGCTCCCTAGTCCTGATTAGGTCATTACTATTTTCTATGATATTTCCATCCTCTGGGATTGCAATGGGTTGACCTTGAATGGTGGTCAGACACTCAGTCACCCACTCACTTATTTCCCTCTGCAATAGGAGAAGGGGATACAATAAGAAGAAAATTGTATGGGTCAAAGTAAGGACAGGAAGATCGGTTGCCAGCTATCATCATGAGCAAAATGAAGTCAACCTGGGGGAAATTAATTTAGTGTATTCCTAATTAAAATATCAGATTGGTCAGAAGCAAAACCAAAGCAAAACAACAACTTCCTCCCAGCTCACCATGTTTCCCAGGCTTTGCAACTTCATTGTTGACTTCTCTTAAAGGAGAAGAAGCTAAATCACTTCTTGTCTCATTTCCTCTCGTGTCTTGTCAACTGTAGACAATTCAAGAGAGAGAAGGATCTTAGTTCATGAGCATCTATTCAGCATAATGCTCTCTAGTCTCATTTGGTTTCATCAGAGATATCCTTTGCATAGTCTTTTGTGTTGGTAAATACGTTCCTTCTCATAAATATAGGTTTATTTCAAATTGAGAAACAGAGAAACATCATCTTTCAGCTATAGATGACAGAAAATCATATGATAAGTTTTAGCTATAAGGAAGGCTAATAGCAAAGATAAGATAAACATATATGACTTTAGTAAAAATTTCATATTCTAATGCTTAAGACATTCACTAAGAACAGTCATACTAGTATTTTCTAATTCTGAACAATTTTCAAATAAAAACATTTTTCATTTTTCTTTAAAATTATTCATCAAAAGTTTGTGTATGTTTATCTTTAATTATTTTATTATTTATTTAAATTTTTCTTATTCACTGATACTTCTTAATTAAAAGGGTTATTTTATTTCTTTACCAAATGTTTCAAGCTGTAAAATTTACCTCAATTTCAACCAAAATATTTCTTAGTTACTATAGAATTGATTTCAATGTCTTAGCATTTGCATTTTCTGACAATATGCTTAAAAAACTTTCAGGTATACAAAAATTTTTAGAAAGAAGTATAATGTTAGATGGGTAAATAAATAGAGGATTTTCTCAGCTCTAGTTAAATACTGTGGCAACAAACATTGTGTAAAAAATCTAGTCATTATTCCCTTGAATAAACAGAAACATCTGTTCTCACAAACAAAGAAAATCAACCTATTTTTAGCAGTTCCATTTATTGATTTTTTACTACTGGACTGTGCAACTTCCTAGAATTTGAGTCTCACAACCATATTTTATACTTTTCTTTTTCTTAAGGGTTTCCATGCATTCACAATCAAGTCTCATGCAAACTCTGTCCAGGAACACTTTTTTGATGCTTCAGAAGTTCTTTCCAAAGATATAACAAAGACACAGAAAAGAAATAATTAAAGAGGGGGAAAAAAAAAAAACAAAACAAAACAAAAAGCAACAACTAAGAAAACCCCACAAACTAATAACCAACAAACCCCCAAATCCCAGCAGTTATTTTGGAAAATATTTATTTCTGAATTGAACCTACTATGGAACTATGCCAAAATTCATCATCTTATTTTCTCGAAGTTAAAGTGACATGTGTTATAGAAGTGAAAGTTACAATATGTAGCATATTTTGTGTGTCTTAGTTTCCTATCTTGATGAGGAATAGATTATTAAAAATATCACGTTTAAAAAGACATTTTTCCTCTAGGCTTTTTCTGTGACTGCTAAAAAACCTGCATAATTTTCTTTTCTAGATTGAAGGACGTTCTACACTTTAAACTTTGCATTTTGATAAAACAACCTGACAGAAAAGGTAGAAAGAAGCTCTCTCTCCTATGACCAACACTCCACATTTGCAGTGAATCTTTTTTTTTTTTTGGTAAGGTTTTAAGCTCCTCTTTTCCCCTAGTGCTGAAGCAGAGACCTGCCTGGCAGCACCACTCTTGTTTGAGGGAAGAAAGGACATAAGCTGTGAAACTAACCCAAGATGCACACAGTGGAGCTACACGGTCCATATGCCCAAGAAAGTATGTCATAGTTACAGGAAAATGTAAGGTGGCACGGACTTCTGGAAGGTGAACTTTGAAAAAGAGAAAGGCTAACATCAAAACTAGACTAGATTGTGTGGGGCATTGCCCCACCAGTTCCTTCAACTTCTCATTGTGCGCCATGCTCTGTCCCTGTAAGTGTTTTGGTAAACCTCTACTGTGCTCTTTTCAGTTTGACACACCTCTCTTCTACTAAAAAGATGCTTCTAAGGAGATATCAAGTAAGATGACATACACAGCATACATAATCCTCCATATTCTAAAAACATATATGTAGCTTTTTGCTTTTTAGTTACTGTTCATGCAGTGCTCTCTCAGATGTAAGCAATTCTGACTGAAGGTAATCATTATGTAAAATTACCTTTCCCATTTTATATGAGCAGATATAAGTGTTCACTTTGTGCATTTTGTGCCCTTCAGGTGTTGTATAATTCGAAATTCACACAGATACAAATGTTAAAAGTTCAGACAAGCTCTTGGTGGGAAGGCAGGTCAGGAAGACAAAATATATCCCCCAATATGTGGAAAGCGGACAGCTTCAATGTGATCATGCAGCAGAGGCTGCTATTCTTGTACATGGATTAGTATTCACAGTGACTGCGTAAAACGTACTTGGGAGGTTTTGTCTTAACATTTTGGTATTCCTGCTTCTGTGAATCCTCAATAAATACTCTCTGCTCTTTGTCTGTTGTGGTTTTGGCTGCAGTAGAGTTAATTTTCTTCGTAGTAGCTAACATAAGGCTGTGCTTTGTACTTATGCTGAAAACAGAGTTGATAGTACAGGGATATTTTTACTATTGCTGAGCAGGACTTACATGGTCAAGGGCTTTTCTGTTTCTTGCATTGTCCCACCAGTCTGGGGGTGCAAAATTTGGGAGGGGACACAGCCAGGAAAGCTGACCCCAGCTGACCCAAGGCATATTCCATACCATATAGCATCAGGCTCACTATGTAAAGTTGAGGGAAGAAGGAAGGGGGAGGACATTCAGAATGATGGTGTTTACCTTCCCAAGTCACTGTTATGTGTGATGGAGCCCTGTTTTCCTGGGGGTAGACGAACATCTTCCTGCCCACAGGAAGTGATGAATGAATTCCTTGTTTTTCTTTACCTGTTAAACCATCTTTATCTCAACCCACAAGTTGTCTCCTGTTTTACTCTTCTGATTCTCTCCCTCATTCCTCACAGGGAGAACGAGCAAGTGGCTGTGTGGTGTTTCATTGCTGAGTTAAAACATGACATGTATAGCCAGTGACTTAGTTTCTGTAGCACAGACAGGATAACACCATTTCTTATCTCTGATTCCTCTGGGACACCACTCACAGAGTCTGATTTATGTTTTTGCACTGAGCTGAGTTCGCTCTGCTGCACATTCCCAAATCAGCTTTTAGACAAATCTTTCTTTACAGCGATAGATGAGAAATGTCCAGGAAGACTTACTGGAGAACATGAAAGATACTAAATTCCAGTCAAACCGTGGCAGTAATACTGCGTTTCCACCCTGTTCAAACTTCAGTCGTCGGTCGAAGGGCAGTGTTTTAATCCACCGGGCTGTCAGAGGGTGGCAATGTAAGAACACAAAATAAGCCCGGGGCCAATTAGCGATAGCTGCTCCAGACCGGGAACAGCCGGCTTTCCCGACACAGTCACAGTCATCCCATTGTTTGCCACCGTCATACTCTGGTTCCTGAAAACACCGCTCAAAATCAGACAGGGTGGTCTCAAGGCAACACCACACTTCATGTAGGGTTGCTCCGTATACAGAAACCCTTCCAGACAGACAAACACGGTCCTCTTCGTTACAGTCCAGCTGTGCCTTGTGCCAGTCTGAATGCTTTCCAGACATGCCCGAGGAAATGGAGCAGGCAGCCCACGATGCGCTGCTGCAGCCACTCGGCTGCCTTCCCGCTCTGCATCCCTGAGAGCCCGCCATCTCTGCGTCAGGAGCTCCTTCATGGCTCTGCGGAGAGCAGCAGGACTTGCAAGGTAGATGTCTGTTACAGCAAAACACGACAGAAACTGTGCAAGAGTGTTGGTGATTCCTTTTGATGTCACCTTATCTTCCTTTTTCTCGTAACTAAATGCCTCCCTCTCCTTTAACTACCCATGCAGTCATATGTGGTCATGGTGGTCCCAGCCTCCAGGTGTTCCCAGGCAGTGACTTCCTTCTGATCCTCACGGTGACAGGGGTAAGATACCTTCTCTTCAACAAGACTTTCCCATCGTGTGCTGGTTGGCCACTCAGGTGACAAGCACTGAAATGCTCTGCTTTGTACTAATTTGGCTGGAAGAATTAAAGTACATCTTATTTTACCACGACAAGTAACACCCAGTAAAATAAGTGCTTTCTGTAGTCCATATATATGGGTGTACAAGGTATTAACAGTGTACAGGTAGAGTATCCAAAACTGCCATTTTTAGGTTAGATTTGTCTTTCAACGTAAAAATGATCTTTCCTTGTGCTGACTCTTGCTGGTAGGGTTTGTACCAGTAGGTGGTGCTGAGGTACTGGCGTGGCTTGGGGAAGCACCTGTAGGGAGCACCTGCAGGGCTGGAATAGGTTTTCTGTCAGATCCCTGTGCCCTGGTGCAGGACAGAGGGAGGATGCTCTTTCAGAGACTGAAGCAAGACAAATGTCCGCTTGTGTTTTTGGAGTACATGTAATTTTGTAAAAAAATGTTTCCTTCACACCTGGTAGCATTATGACTGTTATTCTTTTCCCAGTAGGACTGGGATTAAGGCTGAAGTTCAGTGCCTGCTGAGATGAGTCATTACTTATTTTAACATCTCTTTTGGTGGCTAAGAAAAGTTTTATTGTAAAAGTGTTACAGGATCTTCTTTAGAACAAATGCTGTCCTCTCTGCACTACAGAAGAGCTGAACTTGCAAGAGGAATGGGTCTAGCCCCTTTTTAACCACAGCCCCTTAACTTTTGATTTTGAGCTGTATATATTGGACAAAAAAAGACAAGACATAAAGGGAATTTTTCAAAAAAATCTTTCAATAAATTTATATATTAAAATGTATTCCTTCCTCAGTCATTTTACTGTCATCATTCCACGTGCCACAACTAATTTGTAGGGTGAGACCTGCTGGAACAGTGACTCATCTTTTCCTTGTAAAATATTATGCACGCAAAACTGTATTAATAAAGGAATAATGATGGGATCTACTCATCTCTTAGTGACTAGAGCAGAGTATCAGATGCCAGTAAGGATTCAGTATAGTTTGTGTCTTATCTTGGATAAGTCTGGGAACTGAGAATGCAAGGAGTCTAACGTACAGAGGCACATGGATGCAAATTCAAAGCAATTAGGTCTTAGAATAGAAATCAAGGGTCAGGACTACAAAGAATATGCACTATCAATGCAAAGAGTTTGTGTTATATCCAGCTGAGATTCTGAATATGACTGGCCAGCAACCATGATCCAAACCAAGTAGATCTCATGAGATAATTTAATAGTGTTATTCTACTGAAAAAGAAGACCACAGAAAAACAGTCATTTGTCAAAGAAATAATTTCACTCCCTAATATGAAAATTAATTTCCTTTCTACAGAGTGATCATTCCACACAATTAGTTAATCTCAGATAAAATGTAAGAAGTTTACTATTCTTATTTCCTGAACCTTTTGCTGATTATCTGAGACAAGAAGTTATAAATTTATTGAGGAAAGTGTGAGAAACATGCAGTCTGGTTCTTCTCAACAATAAAACAGAATTTGAATACTGAACAGTATGCTGCTTGTACCACAATCTCTGCCTACTATCACATATACACTACTACAGTATGGTATTGGCTTAGTATGTCAGTAAATGTTTGAAGCAATAAATATGGAGTGCTCTTAAATAATCAATATGAACAGATTCCAGAAAATCTAGTTCACACATTTTAATTTTCTAACTATATAATTCTGCAGATCTGCTTAATTAGGGATATAGATATAAAAATACAGTAACAGAACATGCATGGAGTTTGATTATATTAATTCTCACATGTACTGTATTAACCTGATTATCCACTTTAATTTAAGGTGAACTTGACAAACTTTGCCATTTCTTCAGTTAATATCAGATATCTATAGCTTAAGCAAAATAGAAAATGACAAGGGAGTGGACAAGCTGTTTATATCATCTAAAGAAATAATTATCAGATTATTCATGGCACTGTAAAGAGTAGGAATGATAAGCAGCCCAGCCATTGTAATGTGATTAGTTAATGTTAGTTAAGCATTGTGAAGACAGAAAGAACTCTACAAAGGTTAAGTATTATTATTATCACTGTTAATTCAAAGTGATGGAAGGCACAGAGAAACCTCTTACCATGTGCTGTGTGAAGCTTGCAGAAACTGAAATTTAGAACTGAGATTTACTGATGGGATAAAGAGCATTACCAGCTAGTGAGCTCTTTCTGCTTGTTCCTTGCTGAGGTCTGAGTGGCTGGTGATTTGAAAAGATACCTCATAGATAGTGGTAGAGAAAAGAGGAGTAGGAGAGACTGATGTGGGTCAA
The DNA here is from genome assembly GCA_035222235.1 of Margarornis squamiger. Classification (NCBI taxonomy): domain Eukaryota; kingdom Metazoa; phylum Chordata; class Aves; order Passeriformes; family Furnariidae; genus Margarornis; species Margarornis squamiger. The sequence continues at coordinate 17,932,033 of JAWWTY010000037.1, forward strand.
GCTGTGTGCCAGACTGACTCCCTCCAGCTGCCCTGTGGGTTGTTTAGTCCTGTACAAGGAGCAGTAACCCTGATAACTGCAGGTTGCCACTCGTAGCACTCCTGGGTCCTGGTAGGCCTTTGAACATAATCCATATGGGCATAACCATCCTGGAAACATTAACTTTCTTTGGCTGCAGCCTTGTATTTCTGAGCATCCCTGCATTTATGTCATGGACAGTTACCTTAGGCAAAATTTCTTGTATGTATTGCATAAAACAAAGGTGTTTCCCTCAGATGGTTTGTTCCAGTAATATTTTGTTATGTAGAACTAGTCAAAAGTATGTATTTTTAATCCTAAAGGAGATTCTGGTGTTCTAAAAGCATTACTGTTTCAGCCTGGAAACAAAAAACCCACAAGCTGTTGCTCTACTAAGTACTAATTTTAATACTAATACTGCCAATTAATGACTTTGCAATATTGATATATTTTTCTATTCAGATTGAAAAATATTATTGAAATGCATAAATTTATTTGAAATATATGACTATAGGATAAAAGCATATTTTTACAAAAATATTTGTCAAATATTTCATCTTGCTCTTCCATGCTAAGTATCTCTCATATGAATAGCATTGGACAAACATCTTGTCTTCCAGATAAAAGCTAGTAAGAAATCAAGGCTGGTGAATGAAGACACAGTTAGGAATCTGAGCTGATCTTAAAACATAAGTTCAAATTCAGATGACAATGTTCCATGACTAGGGCTTCAGTTTCTATTCAACTAGTAAACTCTTATATTTTCATGTTTCTGGGAAGTATTTTCAAAGGACATGAAGATGCCTAGTCCAGCTGGGGTGGGATGCTACCTTCACCCTTCAGACTTATTGCCAATATCTGTGCTAAACTGGGCATCAGTAGTATTTTGCAGATTCACAAACTAGAGCAATTTGCCATCCTGAAGTCTTATGAATATTGCATAGTGGAAAGGACAAGCATAGAGATGAAGTCACAGAGGGAGGGGAAAACAATAAAAAAGAGGAGTGCTGGAAAGCTGATTTACAATGTGATATTTGGCGCCAATTCCAGCTACTGGTGTTTTACCACTGACTTCAGACTTTTTGGTTCATTGAGAGCTGACATTCAGAGTAACAGTATTACAGCAGCTCTTAAAAGAGCTCTGAGAGAAAATATGAAGTGATTCAGAGGATGATTCACTTATATTGTTAGCAAAATATTAGCAGTAGCTAAACATGACAGATACAGTGTGTACAGAGACAGCCAAGTCTAAAATGGAGTTTTGAGCATGCATTTGTGATTTAGTCATCTGGGTAACAAGCTATGGGCTGTGAGAAGCCAGTATTAAATGAAGAACATTGCATTATCTCCACTGTGAATATTCCCAAAGGTACAAAATGTTTGTCTCCTTAAAATTAACTGTTGTCAGTTTTGGGGTGTGATTCAGACTAATATTTAAAAGATTATATCTGTCATTATTTTCCAGCTAATTTGTATTATGAGAACTCAATTTAACTCGATCTTCCTCTGCGTTACAGAATTTGGCACCCATACTTCTGCTGATTCATCACCTGTGATGACAAAATTGAGTTGCAAGAGTACCAAAGGTCAAAGTGTCTGTACCAGCACTGCATGTCTTCACCATTTGCACTTTTGTTGGTAAAAGACCATGTAAGTTTTTTATCACCCTTTGATGCAATGCAGTATGGGATGTGGAGGTAATATATCACAAGAAATGCAGTTCACACTACAGATTCAGTTGGTGGAGTTTTTAATTTTTCCATGTGGCTACAATCAGTAATTTAGAACATAAAAGATGGGAGAAATTGTGGGAAATGGCCAATTTCCTTTCCAGGGTGCCATTCTGAGTGTTCTCTTATGTTTGCCACACCCATGGGTCTGAGTGCCTCCAGTCTCTGGTGGTACCTGTGTCAAAAGAGAATGACACTAGCTTGGATTTCAAAGGGTCACCAAGGAAAATAACATCCATTCTGGTCGTGAACCATGCCATCAATTTTCAGTCATGTCATGGGTCTACAGAAATTATGAAAATTATGGAGAGGGAGGAATTGCCTGACAAGGAAAATGTGTGCAACAAAGATGTAAGACTTGAAGGCATTTGAAAAGCTATTAATTTCCCATCTGAATATTATTAACTGATTTGGCTCATCTGAGGAAATTTGTATCTATTTGTGGATCTAAGGCAAACAATAGAAGTTGTAAAATCTTCATGTATGAAAGGCAACTTTTCCAAGTACAGACAACAAAATAGGAAAAATGCTGTCAGTAAGCCACTAGGAAAATTCCCCTTGCAGACCCTGTGACTTTGGTCAGAGGTTGAAGAGGTGGCTGTGGTAGGGAGGAAGCAGGAGACCAACAGGTTCCTAAGCTACAGTGGGACAGTGGGAGGTGGCAGAGTTGCCCACTAGCTTTGGAAGCTCATCATACAACAATAAGCAGAGGTTACAGTCATGTTGGAGGGTGGAGTGGTGCATTTCTAGTAAAGTATCAAGAACACATTTTTCCTGAAGTTGGACACAGGGATCCTGGTATACTGGGATGTCAGGGTTAAGTTTCTTCATATTTAGATAGAAAAGACCATTTTGGTAATTCTGCTGGAAACCACTTATTCCTTAATTGGAAACTATGTACAAGTGTGCAACACTACCACGAATCTTGAAAGTCTGGACAGACAAAACAATTGCATGAAACGAAACAGATCGAAGTGGGTTATTAAAACACAGTCTCCAACCTGTTAAGATACAGACTGGCTACTCATTGACCATATGTTACCCTTTCTTTACAGCAGCATGCATATATCCTAGGATGCGAACAGATCTTTGCATCATCTCTTTCACTGACTGCTTTTGAAGGCCACCCTCTCTAGGGACAAGAGAGACAATCTCTTGATAGAGAGAAAACAAGTGGGAGTACATCTTTCTGATTTACCTTGTTTTTTTCTTTTTATTAATACTATTAAGTTGCTGTTGAAAGTGATGCAAAGACCAGTCTGCTTATGAGAGGAACTTACTACTGAACATATTCCATGTTAATGGCATGGCATGTTAAACATGCATGTTTCCTCACAACAACATAGTACAGAGCTTGGATAGGTAGTCAGGACTCACAAATGGAAGACTACATGTGTATCAATAAAATTATAAATTCCAGTGTTGCTCTTGGACTCTGCAACAAGGTGGCTCAAAGCTATTACAGCAAAACAGAGTATGTAACAATATATAAAATATGACAATAAACATCCCCACCCAAAGCACCTGCTGGAAAGGCCACCCCATGCCAAGGCAGCCTACTGTTTGGTAGACGTCCCATTCCAGGGGCCATAACGGCTGCATAGCAAGAGGCAGGGAAGCAAGTTCTAATACTTGGGAATATTCTTTTAAGATGTTTACTGGAGAGATACAACCAAAGAGTAAAGCAGGCTTGGAAGGCTGTTTCCACTGCTATTTCCTCAGTGTAGCTGTAGTAGGATGATTTTGGGTCCAAATATTTGTTCTTTTTATCTTTGTTGTTTTGTAAGGTTTTTTTTCCTGAATCCTTTTCTCTTTTCTGGTCTTTCCTCTCTTTGTTGTACTGTACTCTCCATAAAAAGAACCCCTCTGATACAAAAGACAGCTTCTCTGCTCTTTGGTTTGGGGATTTTCCTTTTCTTTTTGTGTGTGTACTTCCCCAGAGATAAACAGGTATTCCATTGGGTATTCTCTTTAGTTAAACCACCGTTCATCCACTTGCTAATGACATTTTTGTTTGTGCTGTGACTTTTTCCAAAAGTGTGGGGAGAGGTGTTCGAAAATCTTCTGATAGCTAGCTGTATATTAAAGTGTTTAATGACAGTAATTTCATAACAAGGATTGGGATTAGTTACATTACCTCACAGAAAAATTCCCCAAAACACCAGGTTACACTCACATGGCCTAATCCTGGCTTAAAGAGCAGCTCTTTACTCTTCTTTCCCCAAAACATTCTTTCATTGTATAATTTGAAAATTTTAGCTATCTTGTTTTAAATAAGTATATTTAAGTGGCATTTCATCTGGGAAATATTGAGGCAGTATGTCATGGATTTGCATGGCCAGGTTTTGGTAGCAGGGAGGCTACATGGTGGCTTTTGTTATTAGATGCCAGAAGTTTCCCATGTGTCCAATGGAGCCAGTGTCTGCCAGCCCCCAGACAGACCACCCGCTGGTGGGGAGGAGGTAGAGAAATTGGGAATGAAGCTGAGCTCAGGAAGAAGAGAGGTATGGGGGAAGGTGTTTTAAGATTTTTTTTTCTTTCTCATTATCTGATTCTGACTTTATTGGTAATAAATTAAGCTAATTTCCCCAAGTCAAGTCTCTTTTGCCTGTAATGGTAACTGTTGAGTGATCTCTCCCTGTCCTGATTTCAGCTCATGAGCCTTTCATTACATTTTCTCTCCTCTCTCCAGCTGAGGACAGGACTGACACAGTGGCTTTGGTAGGTACATGGTGTCTTGTCAGGGTCACCCCACACCCACACTCTCCGCCTCACCTCCACAACACAAAGAATACTGACAGAATTGCTTCTCTCGGTTAACAGAGAACTTCCAGGAGCATGGAAGATTTATCTTTCTTCATACAGAACAAGAAATTTCTTATGTTAATTGATTTCCCACAAATAAGGATCTTGATGCTGATACATAACTTGTATGGGCAACCAGATAAACATTTTTATTTAGTACAGACACAGTGTTATGTCATTTGAGTAATAGTCCTAATGAATCAGCATATTTAGTTTTGCAAGAAAATCTGACAAAAATTCTCAAATGTCACATTAAACTAACATAAATCTAAATTATATAATTAAATCCTGGGTCTTCATCTTCAGTGAAAACATTTGAGTGGTTCTGGTTAGAAATACAAGCAAAAATATGGAAATTGTATTCTTGGGTATTTTTAACTCACCAATATGGAGTGAAATCTGTGTTGCTCTTCAGGTTTCTTTCCATTTCCTTTATTTCAAGAGTGTCTTTGCAACAGTCAGATCCAACTCTGATCCTCTGTAAGTTCTCTGAGCTAGAACCACTGCTGTGCAGCATTACAGGTACAGTGGGTTACCGGTGTGGGGTCTGCAGACTCCAAAACAAAGCATACATGGACTCCTTATGCTGCTTACATACATTATATGTTTGACTAACTCACAACGTTGAATAAGCTTTCTTTAAACACCATGGTGTGGTTTAGGCCCTGTGGGGTTTTTTTTCTTCCTTGAATGCTTTATTTTTGAACTCACTGGTTTATATTCAGTTTAAAAACATGTAGTGGAAAACAAAGGTCACAATCTCTTTTTCACACAGCATTTTTGTAAGCTTTTTTTTCACTTTGTGTAAGGAAAATAGTCTTACTGATTGTTTCCAGTAGGAAGGTGGATAATTTTTTACTTCCAGCCCAATCTGCATTTCTTCTGCACAAAGCATGATATAGGGTAAATAAAAAAAGGTATTAGACTAAGATATATTTTTGCCTGTCTCTAGCAAAAGGGTCAATGATTAATGCAAAATACTTTTAAATGACCCTGAATGTCCTGCAAGAGTAGATTTAGTGCCTTGCAATTTTTTGATTGTTTGTAAAAAACCAACCCTGTTCAAAAAAAAGGTCAGAAGCTCAGACTTTTACCATGCAGTTAATGGCTCTACACTCATATAAGAGCAAGAATCTTGTTCAATTGTAAATCTAATTGAATACACAAGGCACATCATGATGTATGTTTTCAGCCTAGAAAGTTGAGACACAGGTAAAATAACTATATATTACTCAAATATTTTTTAGGTTGAAGATTAAGTCTACAGAAGGCAAGATAACTGAAAAGCCTTACTGGTAAGGTAATAGACTACAATGCTCAACATCTACAGTTTTTCATTACTAAGAAATTTTATATTGTCTTGTTCATTTCTTTATTTCTTAATTCCAGAATATCTCCCAAAGGATCCATATTTAAAACCTTATACAACAACAACACCACCACCAAAATTAAGGTTGAGGCAACATGGGAAAAATATTGCAAAAGATGACAGTTATTAAGATGTTTCACAGATTCATGTCATCTTCAGATCACTTTCTCCAGGACTTCAGAGAAGTAAAACACAAACCAAAATGCAACGACAAATAACAAATAGCTGTAAGATGGTCTTTTTGTATCCGCAGATCCATTCTGCAATAGATCAGGTTTAACATTACTCCAGTAAAATGGGAAATAAGAAAATCAAATAGGATGCAATTTTGTGTGCAAAATTGCAGCATCTAGGCACTGACCTGCAGGAGTTTAGAGTTTCTCTTGAGAGCCTGAGCACTCCGCCTCTTGCAACCTCTTCCCATACTCTGCCTTTCAGGAAGAAATATTTCTCTCCTTTTCCTCATGTATACGGCCCACAGCTGAGAGTCCCTGCAGTTGTATCAGTGACCCATGGGTAGCAGCTTGATCAAGATGCTCATTCTCTGATGCATACGAATAGTTTTATTAAATTTTCACTGTTTCCTTGTGGGGACTGAAATATCCCAGAGAACAGATTGCACACTGTTTGTTATAAAGCTTTTAAGGAAAACAGAAGAAGTTTTGAAAAGCTTAGCAAGGCTTTAGTGGCAAAAATTCAAACAATTATACCAGAACTCAAGTATGCAAACCTCTGTATTTGCTTTAAAATTTTACTGGGAGTACAAAAGAATTGCTGTCTACAATACACATGAATATATGTTAAACTTGATCAGATTTCCAATTTTTAAATCTATTATTTCCCTCATTGATGATGGCAACTTAAGCAATGAATTTTCATAGTTGGCTCTATAAATGTGGCATAATTTGCACTGAGATGCTAAGATGAACTCACACTCCACAGTCAGCAACAGGCTCAAGGTAGGTTACACTTGTGTGCCCATTGCCTGTGGGAAAAACCTGAATGCCAAGGTATTCTGCTGGGAGAAGCAATTACTGTCCTCAGAAAAATGATCAAGACTTGTAAGAATTCTAAAAGCTGCTGGAAAAGAAAAGGTTTTATAATCATTTGTCTCTTAAACTGTTGGTGGCAGCAGTGTCCAGGCAGAGGGAATTTTTGGAAGGCTCCCCCAGAGCCTTGACCTCCACTGAATGTTTCTGGAAGAGGCAGCACTAATTGCTGCCCCAAGACTGGGAGGCTGAGCTCACAATAGGCAAACACATTACTTTGTACCTGAAGGATTAAGTCAGAAAACCTTGCTAATAACCTAGTTCACTATCTTCATAATCACTAGAGTATGATGGTGAGTAATTTGCAGTGTTTGTAAGCGTGACTTCAGTGGCCCTAATTGACTCAGTTTCCTATTCTGGATAGCTGCACTGATACTTAGAGTCATTCTGTAAGATGATCTTTAAGTACTGCTCCATGTGTCATGGCACATGTGGCATTCCTGACTTCTACTTCTAGCTTTCCTCATTTGGACGATTTATGGGTTTGTGTAAATCAGTCGCAAACATAAGTGGGTGCCTGTCCTTTGCTGATTCATACTCCCTCTATTGTAAGCAGAGTTATGCACTCGGACAGTCTCCATTATTCACAGACTTTGCCTGCCTTGAATCTGAATTGGAAGGGAACAGTGTGGCTTTGCAGAGATTCCCAGCTCTAGCCAATTCTTTTATATTTTGTCTGTCTGAAGAGCCAGATGAATATTTTATGAATAAGCAGGTGTACAAAGCACAGCTTCTGGAGCAGAATCGGCATTCCCACTGTCCTCCTGGTAAATAATGGCAACTGGGGAAAGTCAAAATGAATTGAAAGTGAAGATGTCCCTGATTTGCCCACTCCGACACAACATATGCAAAACGACTTGAAGGTCACCTTTAAAGATTCAAGTTCTGTTTAAATATGCTTTCACATGCTGGTTTCTAATAATGATTAAAACACATTGACAATGACAGTTTTGCAAGGGCACTATGAAAGGACAAGGCAGTATGTGAAACAAGTATTTCATAGTGAACAACGAATTCCTGCACTCATAATGAACATTGCATGCAATGGACAATCCACAATGTGCTTTGTGCTTATATAAAATGTAAATAGATTTTTAAAAAAGTGTTTGAGGATTTCAAACTCAGTGAGGGGATTTCCCTCATTAGCTTTGGAAATCTCAACCACTGTGTTTGAATCAGGTGGTCTAATCCAAAATCATGCTTTGTAACATTTCTCCCCAGACTCACAGTGGAGCTGGCTGTGACACAGGAGGATGAGATGGTTTAGTCATGGTTTTTCATTGAATCAATTCCTCTCCTGTATTAGAACTTTGACCTTTTACTTCTAAGACTTGCTGAAGTCACCAGACCTCACAGCCTTCTGAGAAGAGCACAAGAATGAGTAATAGTGTAGAATCAGTTTCATGAACTTGAGTAACAGGAATAATTTGCAAAAGCATTGTTACCTAAAAATAAGAAACCAAATGTACACTGCAAACTAGGTTGTGAAATTTTCTTTCTTCCTCTGCTGAAAGCAATTTAAGTGAACATGACAGGGAACAGTCTAAACTGGACTTACTACTCCTTATGCGTGGAGGGTTGGGAGTTTTCAGAAATGTACTATATGACTCATACTCTTTTCACACAGAGTTCAATGTAAAATGGCCATTGACAGCAGTGGGAACAGTGTGAAATTCTACCCTACAATTTATTGATATGATCTCCCTGCTAAGAACAGAACAAAGACCCAGCTCCCATGCTAGACAACTCACAGCCTTAACACAGCAAATGGAGGGTGAATGTTGGAAAGGAGAAGGACAAGAGGCAGTGGAAAGACTGTAGTAAAAAAATATTAGTGTCTCCCTTGTGCCATACTCACACATGTGGAGTTTTCAAGTGTTTTGATTTCCAGTTCATTTTACTTGTTCGCCCTGATCAGTGGCAAGTACATTGATCAATATGCATTGTTATTTTGAGAAAAACTAGTCTCTGCATGGTGTAATAATTTCAGTTAATATTTGATCAATGGGAAATTCAGCACTGGATTAACAACAGGTCTCAATTCCCACATCCCTCCTCTAAGTTTATTCTATGGAAGAGTGAATTTCAAACCATTGTACCTACACTTCATAATTTATCCAGAAGTTCTGGCAAAAATCTTGCAAAATAGAAATAAATCACATAATATCTATTAAGAGAGAAATAATGTAAAAGCAAGAAAATAAAATGTTTAAAGCTATTAAAGAACACAAAAATGGTTTAGGTCCCTTTCTACTGAACAGCAGAATTTTAAAGGAGACACTGGGAAGTGTCTATCAAGCACATTGTGTAAAGGTATGTGGTAAATGTCTTCCCACTGGGCAGTCAGTCAGTGAGCATAAAACATGTACAAAAAGGAGATGCTGTAAATCAGTACTTCGTATCCTATCCTAGCCTATCCTAGCCTAGCCTAGCCTAGCCTATCCTGTCCTAGCCTAGCCTAGCCTACCCTACCCTGCCCTACACTACCCTACCCGCCCCCCCTGCCCCCCCCAACCCTCCCGCCCCACCCCACCCCACCCCATCCCATCCCATCCCATTCCATCCTTAGTCAGGCCATATGCCACTTTAAGGGAGGCTGTGAACAGCTCTTTGATAGGTCTTTGCAGAATTGTATGTGAATATCTGTTTTAGCTCATTTATGAGTGATTTAGTTCAACTCTTTAACTATGCTGTTTAGGGGTCAAATGTTTAATTGTATATAGAGAGTTAGCTTCATTCATTTTCATGAATGTAAGGTGACTTGCATTAACTGAGAACTGGGCCTGACTACAAGTTTTTAAACTAGCTCTTAACTCCTTGGAAAAAGAGGTAGTAAAAGTCTTACAAGAAAATGCCTACCAGCAGTGCTATTGCCCCATCTACTAACAAGAGCAGCTTCAGGGGTTTTTTCCTCATCACATTTACTCTTGTTATGGGTAATTCTAATGGGTAATGGGAAGCTTAAGCAAACATGCAGCTGTCTTTTTTCATACGCCTAAATAAAAAGTGTAATGTGTAAATATCTGCATTTATTATGGCATGTCTTTGGTCTATGAAGGGTTACGTGTCTGGGGGTGGAGTGCTTAAAGGACTTGCCAACATCTCATCATTCCCAATTAGTCAGAAACATTGGCATAACTATGGCTTAATTAAATTTCTGAACCAAAGAAACTTCCTCATGCCTCTGCCTCTGTTCTTTGTGGAAGCAAAGTGCCTGTTTAAGGATTGCATGTAAAACATATTTGTAAAAAGTGGGGGTTTTTTGTTTTCTATTTTGTATTTGTTTCATCACTGTCAAGCTAATTTTTAATCATAAACATTAAGAGATGTAGTGTAAGCAATTCCCAGAACTCTTCACTCTTGCTTAGAATCACCTGATGCTGGTCATGGGGATATACCCTCTTCATGGAACAGATGATGCCTGACTCAGTGTGCACAACGAAGACAACAAAAATATTTAGCGCTCATAAAATATGCTGGGGGAGGTAGAGAAGAATGCTTTCCTAACCACAGATTTGGCAGTCAGTTCACTTTGTACATGTGAGTAAAGAATTGCTATATTTACAAGCAACTCATTTATACCCCGAAGGTATTTTTTGTGTCCTGGTAATTTTCCATTCTCATTTTCCCCCTTTTAGTTAATTTCAGTGATTCAGTCCATTTTCTTGTATGGGCAGAGAATTTGAAGCCTAGGCTCTAAGGACGTGATATCCTCAAGTACTCAGGCAGTAGCAGTTGCAGGTGAGAATTGGGTCACTTAAACACAGCCATTTATAAAGGAGATCTTGTCACAACTCAGATGATTGTCAGTGAGCAAGTCTAAGAAAGATAAATTTAAATTAATCCAAAGGGAAACTCACTCCTTTCTAAGATTTTAGGAGAGTTGTAATGACTTGCCTTCCTCAAGATCCCTGTCCCTCACTTCTGGCTGTATTGCAATTACTTATTCAGACCAGATGCTTGATTTTCTGGTGGCTAAGGTTGACTGGATGAACTCCGTCCTCTTTCTTATATTCTTAGTGCTGGTGGAGTCAATGTGCCTAATCTGAGTAACTGATGAGCTATCCTGACTGAGCAGTGAGTTAACATATTTACTCATTTCTCTTTCATGTTATACAGAAATAATTAAACATTTAATTGCCAGCCTGTGGAAAACTGTGCCTGATATTCAGAAAGGAGAGCTGCTGATTGAAAGAAAAAACTGATCTTTGAATGGAACAAATTCTACTCCTTGGCCACACTAGTGTAAACCCAGAATAACTACATTAACAGCAATATAAACCAGAAAGGACTTTGGATCAGTGTACCAGTACTTTGCTGATATTGTTTACATTGCCAGGAGTGACCATATTTTGCTGTTCTTGGTTTGTTTGTCATACAGTAAAACACATTTTTCTTCCTAACTCTTTGTGTTTTCCAATGTTGCTAAGGGAATGAGAGAACTATGTTTATTCAGATGGATTTTTAAAAAAAAAAAAAAAAAAAAGTGGGTAAAAAGTCATCATTAAGAAATATGGTGTATTTCTCCTTAATGATTTAAAGCATACTTTCAGTAAGAAAGTGGGAGTATTTACTTCTATCTACTAATTTATAGGCAACTGCATGTTAAAATGATGCTTACATTAATGAAACATACAGTTCTGGGGATTTGTCACTATGTAGCTTTCATTTCTGGTGTCTATTGTTTTTTTAATGGGACACGCTGTATTCTCAGGAAATTATGTATTAAGCTTTTTACCTTCCAAAAGAAAGACAATTAACAGCACCATCCATGTAAGAAAAATTCTTCCACTCTCATCTGAGCAGACTTAAATTATGTTGCTGATGGTATTTACAAAATATCTGTGGCAAGTACAGTGTGTCTGTGCTAAAGTCAATGAAGCATACAATGAACAGGACATAGTCACATGAGGCTTGACTTCATTCCAGTTTGTGCTCTGGAATTTTTTTTATTTTTTTTTTTTTTAGCTCAGATGATTGTACTGACCAACATGTGATTCAGAGCAAGGATCACTGGGGTCAGGCCAGAAGCAATGGCAGAATGCCTGAAAGCAGTTCAGACCAGGAGAATTTGTGTGTGGTAGCTCAGCCTCACATGAAGATAGATGCAATTTTTGAGGGAGTGCCAGTGCAGCTGGGGATGTTTCATGCCAACATACTAACAAGGTGTTCTGTTGAGTGGTAAGCACTCCTGAGATAAGGCCTGAAATCTGGTTGCCACTTGCCACTGAGGAGAAGGTAGCAATTCCCTTCTTTCAGTTGTTTCCAGAGGTATCATCCTGGATGTGGGTCTCTCCTGTCCACTTCTCAAAGCAGAGCTCAGTTTCACAGACATGGACAGTCAATCTGCAGAGTATTTCCTTGTACTGCTTAAATACACTATGTGCGTACATATGTTATACAAATACATTGTAGTGATGTCCATAATTATTTAAATAAATAACATAGTTTAAAATAGAGTCACAATGATTTCACAATTATGGAAATAGAAGTCCGTAGGAGCTCTGCGGTTACTCTGTGTACATGCATGAGATTACAACTCAGTTTAAGCCCAGTTCCACATGTATGTGAATTCTCTGCCTGGGTTTTATGCACCACTGCTAATCCACTGCTATTATTCCTTGTGTTGCACAGACCCCTGCAGACTTGACACAACTTTCCAGGGCGGAGTGCTGAAGTGTTTATCAGAGAGGACACTGGTCATGACTCCAGACACACAGCAAGCACAGAAACAGTAATACAGTAATCTGGGAACAACCTTGGTGTTTCGATGCCCTCAGATGGATTGGCAACAGAGATGTCCTAAACTGCTTCTGTCTTTCTGACTCATCTTGCCCAAAATATTCTGGGCATTTCCTGAAAATAACAGTTGAAAGCCATTGAAACCATTTCTCTAACAACAGTGGCTTTTTTCTTTTAAGAGGCAAACTCTGCTGTCCCATCAAATGTCAGGGGTGAAAAATCCTCACCCACATATATGACAGAAAGAGCACTCAAGTCTAGCATTTAATATAATTATTTAATAACTCCCTTACATTAGTCAGACTTCGGACATAGGAAGATTCTTAATATTTAAAATTAAGTTGCAGCATCCTTGTCATTAAGTTGTCCTTATGAAGGAAGCCACAGTGCGGCTTTGTTTTATTGAACATAAAAACAAACACTATTTATGCTGAGTATTTAGGGAAGTGAAATTAAAGCACAGGTGTACTGATGCCTACACCTTTCTGACAAATACTTGTGGAAAATAAATTGTCATAGGTAAAGGCCATGGTAATATGAAGGTAAAGACAGATCTCTGAGCCATGCAGCAGTGTTAAGTGCAGTAATGTTGCATGTCAAATGCCAAGCAGGCAGAATCTGTGAGAGATGGGCTGCCTGCTCCTGCTGAGGCATCTGAGAGGACAGAGCCATGACACCAATAAATAACAGTATAAGCAGATGAACCTTGGCTCCTATTACTCATACAGGACTAAATTTATAAAAAAACTAAAATGATTAAGAAAATGGTTACAGAGGCTGGCAGCCTACCTTTGTGTGAGGCTGACAGACATGTCTCACAGAGTACACTCCACAGAATCACAGAATGGATCAGGCTGGAAGGGACCACACTGGGTCATCTGGTCCAAACTCCCTGCTCAAGGTGGGTCATCCTAGAGCACATTACACAACATTGCATCCAGGCAGCTCTTCCATTTCTCCATTGGGGGAGATTCCACAACATCTCTGGGCAACCTGTTCCAGCGCTTGGTCACCCACACTCTAAAGAAGTTCTTCTTCATGTTCAGGTAGAGAACAAATTATTTAAGTAATATTAATAACTTACTTAAGTACTTTTATGCTTATAATGAACCGTACTTCCTCTGCTACTACGTTTAGGTAATGCATGTGCTGGGATGAACTTGTGACTTAGAGCAAAGTACTCTCATTTAGGGGATAGTTCATTTTGGAAGTCTGGCAGAAGTATTTTTCTGCTAGTATCATGCTGCATCTTTTCTCTCCCAGTCTTCTCTTTCAACACATGCAAAGGAAAGGGCATGAACTACATGAGGTGCAGTCAGATTTCATGGGCTTACACACCTCACCTTAAGGTACAAGTTGGGAAACAAATATTTTAGTTTAATAGAAATTCATTGTTCCCTTTTCCTTTTTCTTGTTATGTAGATAAGTAGAGCATTATTGATGAAGCAATTATAACAATTCTAAGTTTACATTAAGCCCTGAGGCACATAAGGTTTGAAACAAGCTAAGGAAAAAAAAAAAAAAGAAAAAGAAAAGAAAAAAAAAGAAAAAGTAAGATTCACTGGATGTGTTAGCAGTGTGGCATAAAAGCTCTATGATGTTATCGCTGGACACCACATTTGACAAGAGTGAAAAAGTTAATGGACAATATCCTACTGTAACTGTGTTTATATTACACTCACAGGGTTATGTTCGCTTTAGTGTCTAATTTACTAACAACAGCTGTTTTTTATGAAGAATGTAGTGCGACTTGTGAGCCAAACTTTTCCACAGCTTCACAGTCATGAAAAAGTAAAACTGTGCAGAAATGGGACAGCATGAGTGCTTGAATGTTGGTGATAAAAATATTTTTGTCACTGAACTGAAAAACTGGTTTTCTAGACTTTAATAAGCAGGGAGTTCTAATTGATAGGAATTGTTCTTGCAGCATTTTATTCAATGACTGTAGGTAGGTGATAACTAAAACCTGCTGGCTTGAGTTAGTATATTTTTGTAATACATCCATTTGTAGCATTTGGCAGGTAGAAAATAAAGAAAATTTAATTTTAAGGTAACTGAAATTCATACTCACTCTCACCTGCTAGTTATATTTACATGTACATTTATCCAAGTTTGGCAAATGAGAGAACTCCATGTGGAAACCACTGCATTGTACACATATTTGTCTGGCTTATACTGACAACTGCTGCTTTTATATGAGCATTTGAAAGGTTTGTTTGAAAGGCGTGGAGAAAATAAAGTTGTTCCTGAAGTTTGTATATTACTAGTTCTGGCATAGATGTTGGTACTGTCCATTTAACATTTTACACTATGGTCTTCAACTGGACTACAATACTACCTTTATGGATAACGATAGCTAGTCTGTCACAGAGTATTATTTCCATTTTGACTTCTATGTTTAGATTTCTCTACAGTAATCCATGAGTCTGCAAAATCTTTCAAAAGAATGGTGGGGAAAAAAAATTATCTGTTCATGGCAAGCAAGTTCATACATTTGTTTTAACCAGCACCTGAATACTCTTTTCAGGCCTTTAACAGACACCAGTGGAGACCTATAAGTCTACAGATGATAATCCTAGTACCAGAATGCTCCAAGGTAAATGGAAATAACATTATTCCAAGCCTAGTGTTTTCTGTGATGGTGCTCTTATTTTGACAGATGTTTAGGCAGGTGTGAATCAGGTTATTATGTTGCAACAAAAGAGTCTAGAAATAGCATTTCAGGCTGAATTCTGGCAAATTGAAATGAAGATTTTATGACTGTTTCATCTGACCTCTTAGTTGGGATTAAATGCAAGACTTCAAACACAGCATCAAGGGCCATGTTTAAACTGCACACCTGGACTCCCTTTAATAGCAATAAGTTCCAGAGTGATATTAAACTCATCACAAATTAGACATCTAAAACACACTAAATCAGTCATGATGTAGAAATGCCACTTACAGTCCATTTGGTACAAACAGGGTCCCAATCAACACCTCATATGTTGTTTTTAACAGAGAAAACATGTTTTGAGGAGCACACAAAAAAAAATAAATGTATTATTATGGTTTTAAGTTGCAATTTCCCCCTGAAGCAGCAACATCTATAATGTGAAGTCTTAGACAACAAGGAATCACAGTTCAATTCTGGATAAGGGCAAAACCTTTTTTTTCTTATGAGGACTACAGATAAAAAAGTGTGAACATGAAGTTGTATGTATTTTTCTCCATTACATCCGTTGGTCTAATAGAAGATGTTACCTCTTCCCAGCAACTTCATGTAACCAGAACTGCAGTCAAACTAAGTATTTCTTCAGTTTTCAATACATGAGCATCCTGAACCACATGCTGGAGACTAATGACAGAAGTTACCATATTTGCAAATTTATAAACTTACAATAAGTAAAATCACATAATCACAGAATATGTTAAGTTAGAAGGGACCCAAAAGGATTATTCAGTCCAACTCCTGGCCCTGCACAGGATTATTCCCAAGAGTCACACCATGTGCCTGAGAGTATCATCCAAACACTTATTGAGCTCTGTCAGGCTTGATGCTGTGACCACTTCTTGATATCACAGGCCATCCTCATTTTTTTTCCTGAATAAGGGTAATGAAGATATACAGAAAAACTGTGGTAGTTTTCTGAAGGTCAGGGGAGAATTGCTAAACTGCAGGAATTGTTGCTTTTGTTGTGCAAGCTGATCAACAGCAAAATTCTGGTCAAAATGCTTAAATGCCAGTTCTGATGTGTATTATCCTGAAGGCAAAGCTGGGCTTGACAAAGTTTTCCTCCAGGATGAGAGTTGTCTCATTTGGTTGATTTCAATTAACAACTTCCTTGAAACATTGTTGACCTTTCTGGCACAGTACACTTTCAAGTAAAATGCAGGATGCCAGTCTAATCCACTCAGCTCCAGAACAGTTTAACCAATATCCGCAGGGCACTCATCCTGATTTAATCTTATGATCAGGGGAGTGTCACTTGATGTGTTAGGTGTTGAAGACTTAAGAGGCCCTTGACCTTTTCCATAACTGTAAGACTTCCTTGTTCTCACTAAAAAAAAAAAAAAGTGATGATGAAAAGTGATTTTTTTTTTTTACTTTTTTTGTTGTTTTTTCATGAACACAAAGCAGAAGAGAAGTAACAATTATTTCACTCATAGGAAAAAAAATCGCAAAACTGTATTTTAAAATTAAGGATTTTAAGAAGTTTCTTTTCAAAATGAACTTGATGATGTTCCAGAAGCATACAGTTACTGATCACTGCTTCACTTCATTCAAGTAACCACAGTTACATGGTGAGCTGAGCACTTCCAAAACTAATATAGAGAGTTGCTGCTACTTGTCATAATTTCTGCTATTCAAAGCAGGTAACTGCTCTCCAGGAGTAATATTTTTTTCCTGATGTTACTTCAAATTGTGATATTTATAGGGAATGCTATTTATTAGCTGTGACTTCCTTCAGCCAATATAGCTGGTGAATTTCTTGCAAATTTCTGAGCAGCTTGTTTGAGATATCTGGTAACATAAAAATAATATCACCTTTGTAATGATTAAGTACACAACTCTCACCATCTACGTGATTCTGAAGAGTATTGTATTAAGCATAAATACATGTATTTCTCTGCACAAATACGTCCACATAAATGAAATATTTCAGCCATTGTTCAGAATTTGAGCTTCATCTGGGAACTCTGCACAGCATTGAGTTCTCTTGACTTAACACTTGTTCTGTCACTTGGAAATTTTAGAGCTATTGGGAAAACAAACAGCCAACATTTAAAATGCCTTCTCCTTGTGCATCTTGGCTTCTTATTCTAAAATTCAAAGTAGATGCCTGAATAAGCACCATAGCATGGACTTTTCCCAAGGTCAGTGAAAGTTTGTCTTTTGAGTTTCACCTTGGCTGGAACACAAGGACCTCTACCTCTTTAGTGTCAAAACCAGAAATTGAGGGCTTTTTTCTCCCTCATGCCTTTGTAAAGACCAGGAATGTATGTGTATGTATGTATCTTTAGTCTGGTTCAGTCTCAATACGTGCTCTGCATGGTGTATATTTAGCCTAAGAAACTGCGTTTATGGGATGACAACACTAAGGAGTGTATTAACCACTTTCAACTAATTTCAAGAGTCGGGTAATGTCTCAAAGACTGTAATTGCTATTAAGGGCTTGAGCAATGTATGACCCAAGGCAAGGGCACAGACAGAAAAAAAAGCTGAAGAAACCCATCCAAAAAGGTCAAGTTACAAAATTCTGGTGTGGCCAAGCAGGAAATAAGGTTTGAATTACCCGTTTTACTTTAACGTAGAGACTTTTACTGCAAAGCTGACATCTTCAAATATCTTATCTGTTAAACTTTTAATTTTTATGAAATAATTTCAAATACAATTTAAGGGTCAAAGTCTTGGTTTTTTTCCTCACATCTATTTACAGAAACTATTTCATTGCTGATAAAAACACATCTAACTTTACTAATTAATTCTAAATATATAAATAAACATTCTTTAAAAATCTTCCTCTAAAAGACTGTCTGTACTCCTGCTTTTTTCATTTTAATGGTAACCAGGTACATAAGAAATCTCAGACTGTTTCTTGGCTTCTTTATAACACTAACTTTGCTTCTAATAGACCTTTTAATGATTTACTCTTTCGCTCATTCATTCATTCATTCATTCATCCATTCATCTGCTGAGATGACAGTAGTCATGTGGCTTGGACCACACTTGTTCTAGCAGCAGCATGCAATCTAGCTGATTAAAGAAAGTTATTCAGCTTTCCTGGGCACCTTTTGGGAAGTCTTTCAATTTCTACATTATTTTCAATTCTATATCTGTAATCTGGACTCATACTGGCTTTAGGAATCACTCAGCATTCAGAAAAATATTAAGTTCTAGGCTATTATTTTACATATCTTCAAAAGGCTCAATCCTGTTTCTCCCAAAGGTCAATTTCAAATTTTGCATCATTTGATCTAGGAAATAATGATATTTTCTGAATGCATAAGAAAGTTTTCTTACATTTGATAGGTCAAGATGTAGCTGTATCCTGCATGGATGTTTACCTTTTTCATCTAATACAAGTCTACTACTTCAGTTTTGATGTTATTTTTGGCAATGTCTAGCTATGTCTGGTCAGCACCATGTAGAGATTTGACACAAGAGTGAATCTCAGAAGAGCTGCATCAGCATAATTTTATGGTCAGCACATCTTTTGTGCTGGTACAGCTACATGGCTTCCAATTTGAGACCTAGCTTATGTGGCACTACTTGGAGTATGTTCTTATGTTGCAACATAATGCAATGCAAATATAAATCTCTCATTTCAGACAGATCTGTACTCAGGCTTAGCACAAACACCTTACCTAAACAATCTTATCAATGAAAAAATTATTAAAAATGTTTCATTCAGAAAGCAGACATTAGGATACAACTACATGCCAGAATTTAACTCACTCATGCAACCCTTTGGCAAGTGTGAATGATGCTCTGTATTTCATTAAGCAATCACCATAATTTCATAAGTTCTTTGCCCCACTCTTTTTCTGACAAATAGAAACACAGGGAATTTGACGAAACAGAGAATGTTCATTGTAATCAAAATCTTCAGAGAATTCTGCTGTTAAATTTCAAGGCAACATTGAATGGAGATTTCATAATTACACAACACAGATTAGATTTGGCTTGGCAGTTTATTGGATAGGAAAAAGCATGTTCTTACAAATATGATCACACTACCATGCTTAGGACTCTGCTCAGAGGTATGGCTTTTCAGTAAAGGGGATTAAACAATTTTTAAAAATAAACAGATATTTTTGCATTTTTTTCTAGTTTTTTGCATTTGAAATAGCTGAATAATATTAGCCAGAAAAAAAAAAATTAGTTGGAGGAGAAAACTTTTCCTAGTGATTTTGGGAAAACTATAGAAGATAAAAAAAGCTTAAGATATAAACTTTAGGGGAATCTTATTACCTCAGACAACAATGTGATCAAATTGTGACTGTTTGATCATGTACAGGTAGAATTCTTATTTTGTAGAAATGAGAGGCTTAACTAGGCTATTCAAAAATATTTAAGTTACATGTAGGGATGTGAAGAAATCTTCCCAGTTTGTTACAGTTTCTGGTATGTTTTGTGTAATAACACTTTTGGTTCCATTCAGCTTTGCAGAAACAGGTAATTTTATATGGTGGTTTCTTAATTGTTTCCCCTCTCCCTGAGGAGTGTCTGCTTGCTGCTGTTGCAGGATTGCAACAAAACTGAATTGCAACATCTGGAATTTGACCTTTAACACACAGCTGCCCTTTTACTTTGAGACATCCATTTAATACATTTTTTGGGAGGAAGTGCAGGGGGGATGTGTTTGGCCTTCTATTTTTTATTTTTTTTCTCTTCAAAGAAGACTTTTTTTTTTTCTTGTGGAGACTGCATTTGACCTTTAGAGTAGGAACTCACAGGCCTGTGCTGGCCAGAGACCAGAGCACTTGGTCTATCACAGAGGGCAGCTGCCAGGCTTCTGGTGGAGAGGAAATGACATGATCACACTGCCACCTGTTTCCAAAGAGCTATGCTGGCAGTCAGGTTGCTTGTTCACCAGGTCACCTTGTTGCAGCAGGGCCAAATCATGCTGGGTGCTGAGTTCATTGGCTGGGTGCTGAGTTCGTTGGCTTTCCAGCACCCTGGGTGCCTTGGCCAGAGCCTGCCTCAGGTTGGTCAAACAATTGACACTGTCCATAGGAAGTATGATGCAATCTGTTAAGAATAGTAATGTAGAAATGCCAGAAACAGTTTTTTACTCCTTTTATATATTGATGTCAGCAATGAAAAAGAGGAAAAGGTCAGTGATGCCAAGGAGAGTGTCAAGCAGTTGTCCTAAACCACAAACTGATTTCAACACTGTTGTGTAGTATTTGCTCATATAGCAACAATTTTTATGACAGGGATTTGTTGTATGAATTCAAAACAACTCTCTGTCATGACTGCACAGAAATGAAGCTCCTACCACAGGTGATGTGCAGTCTCTAAGGCATGTCTGATGTGTCTAACTGGCTGACTAGGAATTCAGTATGTACATTAGGCTTAATTTGCCAAACCTCCTTCCTGTGAGTCTGAGAACGAGCTCTGGCTTTTGTGCCCATCTCTTTTTATAGCTACATCAGAAAACCAACTGATGAAGAAAGAATAGGCCCTGACTGGTAGTTTTAATATTAAATCTGCTCAGATAACATAAAGCAGAATCCATTTTCTTTGAGTGGCTTTGAGAAAGCTGGCATCCTGGAGTTATGCCTGCTCAGAAGTAGATGTATTCTTGAGATTGACAGGGCAGGGTAAAAGCAACATAAGAGCAGGAAAAGATGGGCTGTTCAGTGGCTCTTCTGCATCATAACTTGGATCATTCACTGAACCACACAGTTCCAAAGTGGAAAACTCTGAAGGTCTTGAGGTAAATCTGCCCTTGGTCTCCTCTACACTGGGACCAGGAGGAGTATCCCAAAGTGCTGCACTGACACTGCAGCAACATGTAGTTCTCATGGGATGCAGCGGGTGGAACAGAAACACTTCTGCTGCATTGCCAGCTGCACTTCACACTTTCTCTAGCCCTGCATGAAGCTCAGCTATGCAGATTCTTCTTGCCATGCCAGCAGCTGGTCTTGTTTGCAATATACATTTACGGACATTTTTGCTGCAATTATTTGCTCAGAGCTTTTAACCCTGCAAAAGTAGGAGAGCTCCCCAAAACTGTCAGAAACAAAGCCATTCAACTTTGAGGATTCCCCTCAAGGGAAACATTTTGCACTAAAGCCAAATGAAACAACATTGCTTGCACATTGATGGCTTGCCCTCTTCAAAACATACACAGATACACGCTTTTCGACTCAACAACCATGCTGAGACGAAGATCCATTATCTGTGCAGCTCTAGAAATTAGATCGAGACCCACAAAAGGACTCAGGGTACATCCAGGAGTGCACTGCAGGCAGACACGAGCAACCTCTGTCCACACTCTAAGCTCACAAAAAGCCCACATGACCACAGTTTAGTGAGTCACTGAACCTCAGATAACATGCTTTGCTGAGATGAGCAAACATGTATTCTAACTGCAGGCCAAAATATTTAAAAATGTGTTTACTGCTGTCACATTTGTTGGTATCCAAACAAGTATTTATCACTACCATTTTGTGCAGCAACCAGAGGCCTCTGGCTCCTGCTGTGTTCAGTTGAAAACAAAAATATGAGAAAGACATGGTTCCTACACTTCACAGTTTGTGGTCTAGAAAAAGATAGAGACAGCCAGCAGGTAGAAGAGACAAAATAAGCTGCTGTGTTGCACCAAGGTCACCTTTGGTTTGAGTAAAATGATGTCTGCCTATCCTACCATCTTCCTGCATTTTCTCTGGGATGGAGCAAAAGAAGTCTTTTCATGGTTTAAAATTGTATGTAAAACTTTGGTGTGGCTAGGCAAAGGAAATTAAGAAAAACATTCCCTTTTTGGCCTTGGTAATTTAAACGTACTCATACTAATTTTAACATAATCTTAGTGGAATTGGAAGGTAAAATGTAATATCTATGTACACTTCAATAGAGTAGAGTAGACTGCAGAAAGTGCATCATCAAAGCTTTTCTGAAGAAGACCCAGCCTTTCACCTCTACATTTTAGTCTCTTGTTACACATATGTTATGTTACATATTGACTATATTTGCAGGTGATTATGGAAGGCTTCTATCCTCTGAGTGGCTGTTTGTGGGGTGTGATGCCTGAAGTTCCTCATAGAGAGCATTGCTACCCAGTGACAGCACCTTTTTTTTTTCAAACTGGTAGGTATTCTTATGTGTATAAATTAAATTCTCTCTGTAAATAAAGTGAAAGATGGTTTTGGATGTGTGGCTCTCAAAAAATAGAAAAGGCAGAGTGATTCCAAATTGCCACTGCTCAATACTTTCTTTTAATGGGCCTGTCAGTGAGATCCTTGAAAAAGCCCCAGGCAATCAAATCACAAGTTAATTTAAAAAAACCCACAAATCTGACTAACTGAATGTACGTTTTATTACATCATTTAAAATAAAGGTAGCATTAAATGATCATATGTTCCAAAATTGCTTGGATATTACAGGGATAAGCTCCTGCATACTTATCACCAACACTTACTTCTCTAGTGCCCTCTAATCCCAAGTAGACATTTGTTTTATTGCTCTCTCTTTAGAGCCCATGGCAGCATGGCACAAATGCTACACTTGTCTTCCAGGGAGCTTGAAACTAGTTGTTTTGTGACAGTCACTGGGGGAAGCATTCCTGAGTAATAACTTTAGGACTGAGTTTGAGGGAAATCCTTGCTGAGAAGTAAATCTGAGACAGCCTTCAATTCTGTACCTATTTAAAAATCTTGTTAATTGATAATGAGTATTACATTCTTGTTTAGCTGCTTCAGGATTAAGCTGTGTGGGTTTTCAGGAGCAAAAAATAAAGCTGGTTTGAAACAAAAGTTTTGTTTTTCTTTCCTTTTGTGGAGGTGGCCAGTGAAGAAGCTTTTTTCTTTTTTATTTTTATACTTTTACTTATTTTGAAATGGAAATTTCACAATAGGTGTCATCATGCACTGGAACATGTACTGTCTGGAGAAGCTGTCCCATCCTTGGAATTTCTTTTAAAAATCCACTGTGTATAGCTCTGAACAACCTGTTTAAGTCTTTGAAATTATCTTTGCTTTGAGCAGGACTGGGAGTAGATGACCTCCAGAGGTTTTTTTTTTAAAAAAAAGTGTTTAGTGATCCTGTGGTACTATCATTTGGCCCATGAACTTTTTGCAAACCTTCAGGTATGTTTACAAATCGCTGTGGATATGGAGCACAGATCTAAAACTAAAACAAAAGCTTGTGTTTGCCAGTAAATCTACATGGCACAGACTATCACCTCATAGACATATTGAGTCCAGTCTCAAAGCATTATGATCTAAAGCATTATGGATCTGATCACTCAAGGCTCCCTTAAGAGGTTACTGTACAGATTATTTAAGTCATGATGCTCTAGAACAACTCTAGGCCTTCAGGAACTGGGGAGAAAGTGTTACAGTAAATACCGCACAGGTTATCTTTTCTTCTGCATGTCTTGTCCAGGAGTGCAAATACTGCTGACTCTTCTCAGCCTTTTTTTTGTCCGGGCACTTTGCAGTGTAAAATCTGACTTTACTCACTCTCCTCTCAGACTAAGAATAATCTTCAGTTTGAAGGATGAAACTCTCAAAGTAGCTGAGGAGCTCAAGGACAATCACTTGGTATCAGTAGTAACTGAGGATACCTGTTAACAGAGTTACAAATGGCAATCAGAAGAATATTTTTCTGTTTTAACTTACTGTGAATGACACTACATTTAATCAAGACATTTTGAGGTAATAGTATTTAGTATCATAGTGGGAGTAATATGGGATGTTATAAGCTACTGGCCAAATCATGAAGTGGGATTTGGAGAAGTAAAAGCTTAGTCATGACAGTTTTTTTCCAATCTCTGAAAAAGGAAACACCCTCCCACAATTTCTCATCACTTCTCATGTAGGCATATCCTGGGTGAGGATGCTGGACAGACGACTCATCAATATTCAGTTGTGCTCTGCTTAAGGCAACAGGAACTGAAGGCACTCAGCACTTCACTTTTTGGTACCTCATAGCATTGGTCCCTCTATTACATCACGTATTACATTACTTCACTGACAGCAAGAACTTAAATTCCATCTGTTCTCAAGGACTGTACATTCATAACTAGTAAACAGAGATATGCAAAGGATTTGAATAGGCTGTTTAATTTTCTCACAACAAGAAAAAGTGTCATAATGCAGATTTGTAAAGAATCCTATCTGCTTGCCACATGTATTTACTGCTGGTGTTTGGAGATTGTTTTACACATAATATACAAAGAGCTTTTGTTTACTGGATTTTTACAGGAACCAAGCAAAGTCAGCTGGATGTGTCATGCTGGTTTTTACTAGGATCACAGATGGTATGGCTCTAGCAGTAGACCAGCACAAGAAACAGAATTCATCCCACCTAACTTTCATCATCCAGAAGTTAGTCATCTTCTCTGCGTTACTCACTAAGGCCCCCTTGAGAATCTGTGAGAAGAAGGCATCTGAACTAGGCAGAATATTTGTTTGCAAAGTACCTGATTCTTTCCACTGAGTACAGAAAAAGAGTTGTCTATCTGAGACCAATATCTGATGTTTAATTCAGTGGAAATTTGCTTAAGTTTGTATATGCATTATTTGAATGTGCTCAGATGAAAAAAATTACAAAATAAGTCTAAGATTTAGATATATAAAGGGATTTATTTTTCAGTTTATTAAAATATTGAACTCTCTACATTAATCTGAGTTGAATGGCTATATATTTTTATTAATACACAGTGGAAAATAGCAGTGCAGTTTCCAGAATTATTGCTATTTTAGGAGATAGTGAGAGCTGAGTGTCCTCAATAACTCTCAAGAGAAGTCCTTTAAAGTAGTTATTTAAGACATAAAGTTCAGGAGGTTTCTATGGAGATGACTCTTTTTCTGTAGGTGTATCAAAATAAGCATTTGCATCAAAGGAGTGTTCTGAAAAATGGTTGTTATGAATATTGTGTTTTCAGTCCATAGTTTGTCACACAGTATAATACATTATCCCTGATCTAAATATTGAAGCCAAAAGGAGTAGCACGATTCCACCATCTATGCAAATCAGGTCATACAGATTAAATCCAATCTTCTAAAACCCTTCCTTACTATATAGATGCCTTCACTCTACTTATGTCCCAGATGACAATCTACAGGACAATGACTGCTGGTTCTTCTCTATGCTGACGTGAGGTCCTTCCACTGGTGCCATACAGCACTTGAACTTGCTAAAAACTATGCCGCTTGATGGGACTGGTGCTCCTGTCCTGTGACAATTTTGGTAAATTCCTGCCTATCCTGAAAAATCTCCTAGGGTTGTTGGGAACTTGTAACTGAGCCAGATTTCTGGTGGTGCCCTTCATCTCTGTGCCTACATGGTGGGGCGAGAGTATGGACACCACTTGGCATCCTACACAGCTTGCAGCATCTCAGACTTTCAGGGTCCAATTCTCTGATATAAGACTCGATCATAAAAATGCCGTGTAGCCTGCTTGGGCAGATGTCCCATGTTGTTGATGATCTGTCACATAGGTGAGGAAACGTGGTGAGAAGAACACCCTAACAGGGCTACAGTGTCTGGTGGGCACTGCAATATAGCCATGTACCCTCTAGCACCAGGCACGGTTGGGGATGGAGCTTGGAGAGATGCCTTTGTCTCCATTAGCAGTGAGTTCAGATGCTCCTCTCTCCCTCACAGAGATCCTCTGTGCCTTTTCTGACTGCATCTTTGTCTTTTTGGCCTTGCTTCTCCAAGATCCTCTGCTCCTTTTCCCACTTTGGAGCTCGCATCTCTACAAAAGCGTAACTTGAAAATTTCTTCTGCTTATGAGTGTCTGCAGATGTTTTTGTTTGGGATAGTGTAACACAAATGGGAGCACCTTTGGGATTGAGGCATCTACTAGTTAAGCTTTCAGAGTCCATTCAGGAACTTAAATATTTGAACAACTATCTTAACGAAGGGCAAGGGGTAACACCTCTCTGCTTTTCAGAAAAGAAAATATTTTCAGGCTGCACTGTTTTTCTAAGCCCTATTAACCATACTTCCTAGTGAAGTTAGATAGCCTGCAGATTAAAGTTCAAGAATGTGTGTTTGCTGAATCCATGAATATATGAACATACCCTAGGGTATTGATTTGCTGTCATCAACCACTGAAAACCAGAAAAGCATTTTACTTTAAAAAAACAGGGGTTTAATAACTTGCTATACGTTTAGACCTCCTCCCTGAGTTAAAAATTAACCATTGTAGTTAACAAATCTTTATCAGCTAGCTGAAAGTTCACTTTGCTGATTCTCCAAATATTCAAATAGAGTGACATCTGATCCACAGCAATTTCAGCTCATGTGATTACAGACATCTACCAGATCAGATAGGTTCAGCTTTCACTGTTCACTGCCACTTGGCTAAGATTTACCCTTGACCCAGATTTTTCAGCTGCTCACATAGAAAAGAAATGGGTAGATCATAGTAGAAATGCAAATGAGGACTATGTACCTATGGTATAACACATACATAAGACTTTGTGACTCAAGAAAAGGTGAGAAAATCTATATCTGAAGACCAGCATATGAAGAATTTAAAGCAAAGTTCTAAATATTTCACATATAGATAGATGCCATAGTAAAAATATTCCAAAGAACACCAAGGGAAGTAGTTAATGAAATGTTCAATAAGAACATCTTGTACATTTTACTGAAAGAACATTACATTGTCTGGAAGAACAATTTGAAGGAATGAATAATACTATCACTGGCTTCTGTGAAGAATAATTGCAGGAGTCTAATTTTATTAACCTAAAATGCCATACACTGTATCTAGATTGTTTGAAAGATAATACACAGAAAAGAATGTTATATATATGTGCAGAAAATATGGACTATTAATTACCAGTCAAAATATATGTTATAATGTATAAGAAACACTTGAAATCCATCAAATTTTTTTGATAGCAAAGGTTTTCTGGCTTTTACAGTAATCATTAAATGAAGTTGTACATCAATATATGTAATACCTGTTTCTTTCATATACCAAATCAGAGCTTTAGAAATTATTGCAATAACTATAACATGTTTTCCAATGTGAAATAAATAAGCCTTAAGAGCCACATTACTTTAACTCCCTGTGTGAGGATTTATGCACATCCTTCCCAGCACCATTAACAGAGATAAGACTTATGTATGCAAATCCTAAGATAGCATGTGGAGACTAAATTGGTAAATTTTGCAGAATCGCTATTGGCCTGAAATTATAAGGAATACATAAAAGGTACTCTCTTGTAAGAAATTTAGTATTCTGGGCTTGATCTTTATGCCCAGAGCACAACAGATGGAAAAAAAAGTATAAATTGTAAGACTAAGATGTAAATAGTACAATAGAGAATGCTACTGTCTGTATTCTCTGTCATGTGTAAGCAGTGCCAGAGTGCATTGTGGATATGAGCTGAAAGTATGTTGATCTGAAGGTGTGCTAAAAGTGGGAACAAAGGGCTATGTTCAAATGGTGTGTCATAGGTACCTGATACAGAAACTGGAATTGCTTTAAGATTTAGGATCAGGAGGGTGATGAGTGATCCATGCTCTGGTGTCATGAAGCTCAGGAGCCCCAGTATCACCCTGGGTTTGGGGCACATATAACTTTATTTGTGAAGTCTCTACTGCTGCTGGGCTTTGCCAGTTGTGGTTTGTGAGCAAACAGCAGAGTCCTTCTATACCTCTTTTTGATTGTTTTTCCCTTGTGGGGTTGAGCAATGACTGACATGCTGTACCTGATTTTTACTTTTAGAGTAGCTTTACATTTAAGATCTCACCTTGCCTGTGACTCAAACAGTGCATGCCACATCTTTTTGTGTGTGCCTTAGGTATTTTCCAAGAGATATAATGTTTAGGCAACCTGTGGTTTAAGGAGGATCTAGCTGGTTTCACTGAAGTTCCTGTTCTGTTGTGACAATGAAAACTGAGAAAACACAGTAGGTCTACTAGTTTTTCTGCCATTATATTGGTAAAATAATCAGTCTTGTACTAGACTACAGAGCCCATTGACAGGTACTAGAGTTCAGTTGTACTGGGAATGGTACAGAAAGGTGAAAAAAGAACAGGCCTTATTCTTGAAAACCTAAATACATTTTCTTATATGAACACAGCTAAGTGCAGCAGCTAACAGTTTCGGCAACTCTTTGTCCTTCTAGTACACAACATTAATTAATATTTCTTTTAAAAACAATAATATTATTTGGCAAGGGACAATGGCCTTTCCAGTTTTTCTTCAGGAAGAATAATTTCCAAGTTCAGATATCTGCTTCCCTATTGCTTCTGCTAATGGAGAATGCTCCTTCTCTCATTTTGATCTATGAAATTTAATTGCCCAGAGAGGCTGATAGTTATTTTCAACAACTGCTGAACAAACTCTTTAAAATGCTATAATTGCATGTACAGGAATCCTTAAGTTAATGTACGCCTTGTGGCATTAGAAATGTAAGCTTATGTGAGGGAGATAAAAAGCTCACAGGCCTTCTGAAGCATCTCCATTTAGAGAGGGACACATCTTGTGTTTTATTCTGCTCTCACATTTGTTACACATAGAAGTGAAGTACTTCATTTGCATGGACTTTTCCTCTTTTGCACAGGTAGCACTGAGAGGCTATTTCAGCTCTTCCTTTCAGAAACAGCTTTTTCAGTGAACTTGAGCACCTAAATGTCACATCTCATCTTTGGCAGTCACTGCATATTGCTTGTTTGTGTGACAAGCACAACCTACCTACCTTCTCCCCACAAATACTTTAGTTCCATAATTTATAGTTCATATACAACCATTTTTTTTCTGAAAGGGAAAGGCCTGTGGGTAATGGGGGGAAATGAGTTGGAGGTAGACAAACATAGAATTAGAAAAATGGTCTTTATTATATAATGCTTCAGTTAAAGAAACTCATTTTATTGAGCTGAAAATCAAACATTTCAGTTTCCAGCTCTCCCATTGCCATCTACAAATCTATTTGAGCCCTTCATAACCGCTTCTGCTTAATCGAGATCTCTTATCCTACATGAAGGAAAAGATTATCTTACTTATAACCCAGGTCATAAGTAAGACAACTGAGACTGCATAAAGCATGCTGTTGAAATGGGGAAGAGACCCATCAGCACTGGTTTACTTTGCAGTGGACTGAGGAGTGTTCACACCTTCAGCTGGCACAGCTCCATTTGAAAGGGGGGAAGCTATCTCGTCAGAATACGGTAACTGGGTTGTTTGTAGTCATGTAAAAAATGACATAAATTTCTTCATAGAGGTCCTGGACTTCAATAAATTTGAAAGATTTGAGTGTTCTTTAAAAGTATTGGCCTCAAGAAAAATATCTACGGCTGCCGAATTATCTGAAGGAATATAGAAAGCATTTGTGCCAGCATCTGATAGCTGTTTCTCTAAACAACAAGGTTCTCAAGTGCTTCTACTCACACTGGGAACAAACACATTTCCACTGTAATTTGGCATCTCCTCAGAGCATCTTGTATTATTCTGACGACATCCCTAGAAAGCTCTTTTCCTTAATTAGAAAAGGAAACAGCAATGCAGAGTTACTGAACATGCATAGCTTTAACCCACTTGTGGTAGAGAAGATATTGCAGAATGTTTTTTTATGGTTTAAACTTGGCCCAATTTTCATTACATTCTTTCATGCAATTTTATAGATTTTCTGTGGGTTTCTAACACATTCTGTTTGATTCTTTTTTGTCTGATTTTCTCTACTGTTTATTAACTGCTGGTTACTCATGATTGTCCTAACCTCAACCTTGAAAGGTCGAGGTACATTTCAGGTGGATATTGTTGCAATCAAATTATTTAGACTCATTAAGAACTGGAATACAGTTGAAATAAAATACTACATATGTCATAAAACTTCAAAGACTTTGTCAATTTGAAATTCATCATGGTCCAGGTCATATTTAGAAAATCACCTCAAGCAAAAGAAAGGCCAAGCCAACCTCCACTTTTTGCAGGAAATCTTCCTGGAAAAGGGGAATCTCCTTTCTTCAGTCCTGAGACCAGCAGCTTCATTTGTATCCGCTGACAGAGGCACATCACTAAAAGTACAAATATATTGGCAATTCCTGCAACATTACAGAAGTCAGCCTGCTTTGCTTTACTCCTTGCCTGCGGGATAGCTGAGAGAGCTAGTGGGAAGAGAGAAGGGATGCAACACAGGACATGTGCGAGTGTCAGGAGTGTGGGGGCAGCAGTTCCCGGGCTGGAGGGGAGCTCTGCCACCATGACCATTAAATTGTTGATATCTGCGTGCTTGAAAGAGACCTGGGTTATGCATGGTAGGATTTCCACCTCCTCACAGGCAGCGTGCTTTGCAGAGGTTCTGCAGCCATCAGATGGCAGCAACTTTCAGTGGTCACTCCTGGGCTAGTTTGTATTCCAAGCACTGGACAAAATGAGAAGTTAAAGACTGCATAGCCCTTCAGTTCCTACAAAAATCTCATTTTGCAATAAAACTAAGGCCATAGCACAAAAGATAAATTGGGGTTATTTACATTGTAGGGTGTGAACCCGAGGTTGTCTCTAGGGGCTCGTTCCAGGCTCTGAGTTCTGGGCAGCTGGGTTTGTTGTATAACTATATCATCATCAGCTGAGTTTTGGTATTTTGTTTTCCAGAATTACTAGTGCAATAATAATGAGCCCAGTAGTAATCTTTGCAAAATCCCTTCTCATTGCCTACTATATTGAAGTAGAATGAAAACAGATTGGCAGCAGGCATCTAGAAAATTAGATATTAACTTTCAAAAGTGCATGCTAGTTTGCCCTGTAATAGCTGGGAAGCAAGAACATTATGTTTCAGCACTGAACCTTTTTGTGGAATCAAAATATTCTCTCACTGTAGCCTAGTTCACATCTGCTGTGGGCTTTAATGCTGTTAACAATACTTGTGATTGCAGTAATAGAAACGTAGTCTGGGAAAAGAAAAGGAAAAGCCCTCTTATTTGTATTCAGAACTCTAACTCTAACAATGCAGTTAATCCTACTGCAATTACTGGGGAAAAAAAGAAAGGAACAAATCTGAGAAAAGAAAATTAATGTGAAAAAACCACTCCTCTGTATTTAATTAATGTTAAGGATGTGAAATAAGCCCACATAAGGAAAGAAGTGCAAACTGTGACAGAAAATTTGGATCAAAATCAGGATCTTGATAAAGACTTATTTTAGAAATAATGTAGTTGACCACAGAGAAAGCCAAAGGGAAAAAAAATACTCCCTTTAACTATAAGGAAATTTAGGGCAAATCAGATAGATGAGGCTGTTATTAAAGTGATTATAGGTTACAGGTTAGAGGTAGCAGTGTTACTTGAAGGGAAGTTGCATAATATCAGAGTTGTTACTCTGCCCCGTGCCTGTGCGTTCGGATATTTCACCAAACAGTGCTGATGGGACAGAGGAGTTCCAGCCTCTCTGCTTTCTCTTTCCTGATAAACCTGACAGAAGACCACAAATCATTTCCCTGCAAGGAGTAAAAGGGAAGTTATGTTCAGTCTCTCTGGTTTCAACAAAGGGGCCTTTGTCCATTTCATCCCATGTTTTTTCATTTCCCATTTTATTTTGAGCACTTTGCTAGGCTCCTCATTTCCTTTCTTCCACAGCTGCCTAGTTTTCTGCTTTTGATATCTGTGGCTTGAACTCCCGTCCATCAGCATCTCAAGAATTTAGATGTGAATGTTCTTTCCCAGATTTGCTCCTTCCTGTAACTCTTGTTGTTACATGAAAACCCATCCATCCTGCTTTCTAAAGCCTCTTATTACTCATGATGTAGTCTTCTTTTTTTTTTTTTTTTGGCCAGCCTTCCTGAATGGGTTTCATCTATCTCCCTTAAGTTATTTACACATTAGAATTCTGCACCTGAACTGCTCATCCAGGCTTCCTTTGGCAACTGTTCACAGGAATAGACACTTGTGCTGTGACTCATCAGACTTGTTTTACATCTCTTCACTGGGATGAGATGCATTCTGCAAATGCCCATATATCTTACTGAAAATAATAGGAGGTTATAAAAGTAGGTCAGGTGAACTTGTTGACATTGTAGCTGTGTCAAATGAGCTAAGATGAATGCCTCTGGTATGTTTCCTCAGAAGGTAGGATAGAGAAAACATATAGCAAGAATTTATTTGGGACTTCTTACTACTAATTCTAAAGTCAGTTTCTGAGAATGATTAAAGAACCTGAATAAACTTTACAAGCATAAGTGTGCTATTTTCAGACTATTAAATAATACCAAGAATGATTCAAAAGTATGTTTTTCTTATATGTCAGTTTATTTCCTGCTGTCTATAAAATACATACTTCTAATTTCAATGACTGAGAAAAATTGTGATTTAAGAGAAACTTTGTGGTATATTGTTAAAATAAAACAAAAGAATTTGTGGGTGTAGTAGCTTAATCCATGTATATTAAGAAACAATCTCCACTGCTGCAAGGTAGGATACTGAAATTATTAGCTGTCTGAAAGCTACCTTTGGGTGTTCTTTTTGATATATATGAGTATTTTGCAACACATCTTTTTGATCATTAAATTACATTCTTTTATAATAAAAGAGTTTTGGGTTTTAAGTCATCCTCCTAAATCAGATGTGCAAAAACACGGGGATACATCGTTACTCACTACATATCAGGACATAAAATAATGGGTTTACATGACATAATGATGTTTTACAATTTCTCAAATCACTTGGAGTATAACACTATTTACTTCACAGTCATGTCGGTCATCTAAGTTTTGCCTGGTTCTGCAAACACTAAGCTGCACAGTTAATACATTATAAATGCATCTTCCTGTCTCTTCCAATGAACCACTGCCCTGTTACTGGGGGCCCTGCAGCCCTGTTCACTAGTGTGGCCAGTGCTGAGATCTTTCTGCTTTACCCCAGTTCACCTCACTGAAAAGATCACTGTGGGCTGTCTGGCTCATCCATTTGACTCAACTCCCTTTTATTTCTTTCAGTGGCTTATGCTTCACTGGTGCATCTAATCAGTGCCTTGCCTTGAGGTCTCCAGAGAGTTCATCCTTTTCCTATGTGACCATTCTTTTCTTCTGCTTGATCATTCCTATCCCTATTGCTGCATCAGTGACTCCATATCCAGTTTTCTCTTCATTAATTTTTCTGTCTTCTGTTTGCACTGTCTCCCTAGCAAATTGCTTCACCTGGGATTCCTCTCCTGATGTGGCCAGCAGCTCTCATCTACTGCAAATTGCTTCGTCAGGAAAATTTTTGTCATTATGGCTACAAAATTCAACAAATTAAAAATTTATTTATAGAATTATAGATT
Organism: Margarornis squamiger; assembly: GCA_035222235.1. Classification (NCBI taxonomy): domain Eukaryota; kingdom Metazoa; phylum Chordata; class Aves; order Passeriformes; family Furnariidae; genus Margarornis; species Margarornis squamiger. The sequence goes on from JAWWTY010000037.1 coordinate 17,965,679, forward strand.
AAGGTATGTCACAATTTCGCAACATGAAACAAAACAAAACAAAAAATCTAAAACATTTTGACTTTATTCCTGTTCTTACTGTTTATTCTTCTATAATGATAAGTACTCACATAATGTATTTATAAGGCCTAACACAACTGGCATGTTACTGAAATATTGAAGATTAGCAGAATGTTAGAGGTAAAACTTATAAACAATGTTCATTATGGTACAATATTTGGTACACCACTATATGTGAAAACCAGCTGTTTTTGCAAGGTTTCATGTTTTTATCTTGAGTGCTTCTTTGAATCCTGTTATTGTTCCATCTCCCAATTATATCCCATCCGTCATAGAATATTTGTCTTCCTAACTCCAATGCAATGCAAATATGTGCTATTCTTCCCATTTAAGAGATAGAAAACTAAAGAACAGAGAAACCAAGATGAAAAAAAAGAACACTGACATCCAAAGCAGAGCACAATTGAGAAATCTAGATTATTAAACACAAACCTCAAACACATTTGATAAATTTTACTCATTATAAACATCATTGTAACTGTCTGCACATTGTAAGTCTCAATTTAAAAAAAAAAAATCAAAATAAGTATTATTTCTAGTTTTATATCTCAGGATTTTATTAATGTATAATATTTTATTAAATATGAGTTACCCAAGAGCCATCATGTAAATTTCATACCCTTGTAAGTGTGAAAAGACTACAGTAACAGAAAATAACAAACATACTAAAAATTCTCAGCACAACCATGTAATATTTACCATTAAAGGATAAAATTGCATTAAAAACTAGTCAAAAAGAATATTCCATCTAAAATGTTAAAATACTAATATTCTTACACCACCTTAGAAGCCTGGAGAATATGCACTACTCATCAAAAACACTTCTAAAAGAATTATGATCTTCAATTTTTCTTCCCTAAGCTAATGATTGAACAACAGAGGACAGGGGATTATTAGGAAAAAAAATATATTCCCTCAGAAATAGAACAAAACTTTTCTTAAAAAAAAAAAAATAGAGTCAGAGGAAGAGGAAGTTTTCAAATATTTTAGAAGCAAAAAGTCTGCTAAAGGAGAGATTCATTATCTAGTAAACAAAGACTCTATTACAAGCCTATAGATCAATTTTGTGTTTTTATTTTTTTGCTTTAGTGGTCATTCTAGGAAAGATTAAGGAACTGTCTATACTGCAGATTTTCTTTATAGGTAAAAATCTGAGCACTGTATCAGTGTGAATTGATAATAGAAGTGACTGTTACCCAGCAATTTGATACCAAAAAAATACAAGGTGCTAAATGAGCAATCAGCTGTAAAAAAGGGTTCTTCTTTTCTCTAGCAGATCAGAAAAAAATGGTAGAAATTATAATTGCAATTAATTAGTAGAAAAAAAGGGAAGTATCAGACTGGCGACCTGTCACTAAGGCGGTTCTGCAGGGCTCCACCTTAGGCCCTGTGCTTTTCAACATAGAATCATGGAATCATAGAATGATAGAATTAACCAAGTTAAAAAGACCTCCAAGATCATCAAGTCCAACCTTTGATCCAACCATCTGCTTACTAGGCCATGGCACTGAGTGTTACATCCAGTCTTTCCTTAAAAACCTCCAGGGACAATGAATCAACCACCTCCCTGGGCAACCTATTCCAAATCCTGATTACTGTCTCCATAAAGAATTTCTTCCTAATATCTAACTTAGACCTCCCCTGGCACAGCTCAAGCCCATGCTGTATTGTCCTACTGCTGGTTGCCTGGGAGAAGAGACTGACACCTGCCTGGCTTCAACCTCCTTTCAGGTAGTTCTAGAGAGCAATAAGGTCTCCCCTGAACCTTTTCCTCTCCAGGCTGAACACCCCCAGCTCCCTCAGCCTCTTCTCATAGCACTTGTGCTCTGGTCCCTTCACCAGCCTTGTGTGCCCTTCTCTGGACCACCTCCAGCACCTCAATGTCCTTCCTGAACTGAGGGGCCCAAAACTGGACACAACACTTGAGGTGCAGCCTCACCAGTGCTGAGTACAGGGGGAAGAATCACTGCACCGGTCCTACTGGCCACACTATTGCTGATACAGGGTAGGATGCCTTTGGCCTTCTTGGCCACCTGGGCACACTGCTGGCTCATGTTCAGCTTCCTGTCTATCCAGACCCCCAGGTCCCTTTTTGCTTGGCTGCTCTCCAGCCACTCTATCCCCAGCCTGTAGTGCTCCATGGGGTTGTTGTGGCCAAAGTGCAGGACCCGGCACTTGGCCTGGTTGAACTTCATCCCACTTGAATCAGACCATCTCTCCAGCCTATCCATGTCCCTCTGAAGAACCTTCTTTGCCTTTCAGCAGACCAACACTTCTCCCACAACTTGGTGTCATCTGCAAACTTGCTTACGGTGGATTCAATCCCCCCACCTAAATCATCAATAAAGATATTAAATAGAACTTGGCCCAACATTGACCCCTGGGGAACACCACTGGTGACCAGCCACCAGCTGGATGCAACACCATTCACCAGCACTCTCTGGGCCCGGCCATCCAGCCAGTTCCTAACCCAGTGTACCTGTCCGTTTTCATAAATGACTTGGATGCAGGACTAGAAGGGATACTAAGCAAGTTTGCAGATGATACAAAAATGGGAGGAGCTGTTGACTCCCTTGAAGGCAGGGACGCCCTGCATAGAGACCTCAACCAATTAGAAGACTGGACAATAGCCAACCATATGAAGTTCAACAAGGGAAAGTGCCCAATTCTGCGCCTGGGATGGGGCAACCCTGGATGTTTGTACAGACTGGGGATTGAGAAGCGGGAATGAGAAGCAGGGATGCAGTGCCATGGAAAGGGACATGGGGGTCCTGGTCAATGGCAAGTTGAATATGAGTCAGCAGTGCCCTGGCAACCAGGAGGGACAAACGTGTCACAGGAGGCATCAGGCAAAGCATCGCCAGATGGTCAAGGGAGGGGATTGTCAGGCTCTGCTCTGAGCTGGGGCAGCCTCACCTTGAATATTGTGTGCAGTTTTGGTCACTGCAATGTAAGAAAGATAGGGCAACAAAGATGATGAAGGGTCTTGAGGGGAAGCCGTATGAGGAGTGGCTGAAGTCACTTGGTCTGTTCAGCCTGGAGAAGAGGAGACTGAGGGGAGACCTCGTTGCAGTTACAATTTCCTCATGAGGGTAAGAGGAGGGGCCGACACTGATCTCTTCTCTGTGGTGACGAGTGACAGGACCTGAGGGAATGGCCTCAAGTTATATCAAGGAAGATTTAGGTTGGATATCAGGAAAAGCTTCTTCACCCAAAGGTGGTTGGGTACTGGAACAGGCTCCCCAAGGAAGTGGTCACAGCACCAAGCCTGACACAGTTCAATGAGTGTTTGGATGATACTCTCAGGCACATGGTATGGCTCTGGGGGATAGTCCTGTGCAGGGCCAGGAGTTGGGCTGGATGATCCTTGTGGGTTCCTTCCAACTCGGAATATTCTGTGATTTTGTGAAATGAGATGTATTGGGCAAGAATCAGAACAAGTTTTGTAGAAGAAAGCCGTATTTTGAAAAGCTATGGCAACTGTCTGAAGAAGAAGAAGAAGAAGATTATTTGGATAATGTTGATTCAAACTTACTAACTTGAATTTTTAGAAAGAGACAAACATTAATGAAATGGAATTATCATGGGGTAGAAGGGTATACCTTCTCCAAAAATACGAAGTGGAAGATAGGAATCAAAGGGTAGGGAGAACAATATTTTTTCACAACAAAGACCCATCAGGGTTCTGGAATCATAAATACTGTGTAAAGGTGCAGAGCTGAAAGGTGATTTTTTGTGTAATGATACAGAATTAATCAGGACAGTAAAACTATAAGCTGGAAGTGAGGAGTGACAGACCAGTCTCATGATATTGAGCAATGAAATGAGAGATGAAATCAATGTCAGTAAATGGAAAGTCATGCACTGAGAAAAAATAACCTTCACTGTTCCTACACAGTGATGGACTCTAAATTAGTTATCACTACTACTGAAAGTAACATTAAAGCCCCTGAAAACATCAGTAAAATGTCTGGTTGTTGAGTTTTCAGCAAGAAAAAAGTCACATTTAAAGTAGGAATTATTTGGAAAAGAATGAGGAATTAAAAAATTCAGATGGATATGTAAGTCCTTTGTACATCTGAACAATAAATTGGGTTCTGGTAATCCATTTCTAAAAGGGGAAATGTGATAAGGATAAATTGTGCTACAGATCAGTTTCTATACAAGCAGAGATTAAATAGATAGGATTGGAAAAGATGATAAAGGGAAAATGATGAAGCTTATAAAGAGAAATAATTTTTTAAAAAAGTTTGAAAAAATGAGTGAAAAAATGAGTAAAAAAATAATTATTCAGTGTTTCTTGTAACATCAGAATTAAGAAGGAAACCAATGCATTTACTAGGTACCAGGCTTGAAACAAAGAAAGAACATTTTTGCACAATAAAGCTGAAAAAGACATAAAGAAGAGTCATTTTCATTTATGAAATTGTGCCAACAGCTTCTGGCTCAGGAAGTCCCAAGGGTGTTGAGCTTCAGAGACTGGGATGCTATATCAGAAAAAAAGATCATTGGATTTGGTGTGTTTCCTATATGCTTTCCTTAACAATCTATTAGGCTTCATTTATTCTAGGAAACAAAACAGAGCCAAAGAGGAGACCCAAGTCCAGGCAATGTAGCTGTTCTGACAGAACTTTTGTTGTTTGATTTTTCTACAAGGCCAAAAACCATTTTCTGGCTTCTTTTATAGATTTTTAGAGATGTAGACTCAGTGGTCACAGTGAGAGTGGAGAGCAAGGCAGGTCTTTGGCCAAATTAGGATGACTGTTTCCTTCCAACACTGTCCTCCCTTTCTTTGCCTTGTATAAATTTGTTAAACATCTTGGAACAAGTTAAATTCATTACCTCTCCCTCTAATGGATTTAAATCCATTACCTTTTTTCAACTGCATCCTGAAGAAGTGTTTTGTTGAAAGTATTAGATTTGTTTTCCTTTTGCAGGTTTTTGTTTCAGCTGTAAAAGATGTGCCTAGTAAATTCTCTGCCTGCTTATTCTTCTAGAGAATAGTTAGACATCTTAACCACGTGTGTATAGGGGATGCATTCTGATGTAAAGGAAGTAAGGATTTTTCAGCTATAGGTCATAGTCTGTTTGGTTCAAATCCAAACTATCACAATTTGAAATGATGTGAGCCCAGAAAGAAAACTAAGATCAACCAGATCTCAGATCTGTCAGCCCAAATCTCTCACATGGGTTCAGTTACATTCCCACCCAAGCACTAGGGCAGCTCCAGAAAGAAGAGTTCGCACACTATTGTTGCAATAAAATAAAAGCTTCCAGTATTAGAAGGAATTTTGAAAAGCTGTAGCATTTCTTGTTTAACATGCTTTCTAGAGATGAAAAAGTGTTTTGCTGAAGAAGCTTTTGGCATTCTTATGACAGTAATTTCCAGTTGTTGGACCAACCCCCACAATTTCTCATGGGCCACTGTGTATGTCTACTATCACACTTCTAATCAATCCATTTGTAAATTTTGCTTTTTAACAGTGCTCTATGGGGTGGCTTGCAAACTACTGTGGTTTCAGACCACAGCTTAAGAAGCAGTAACATATTGGATAACAATTTTAATTTTTCTACTGATGTCTCTACTTCAAGATAATCCCAGAAGAACTGAGTTTACCACAATTCAAAAGTTTCAGCATTTAAAGTGATCGCAGAACTGTGTTTATCATACAGAAAGCTGACAGATCACTCAGAGAGAGCATCTAGGTGGCAGATCACTTCTTACAGCTTGTTTTAGGTGCAAAGTCAGTGTGGGTTGAGGTGCTGTGTTCCTGCAAATATACAACATGCTTGGGCTCACTTGTCCGCCTCTAGACGTTTACTGAAGGCTATTGTCTCTTTAGCCCTGCTTATCATTGACCAAGTGTCACGTACCTCTATTTGGTATTTCTCCAACAAGAATTATTTTTTTTCACAAGCCCAGTTCTCTGATAGTAGTGTTGATTATGACATTATCTTGAGATGTAAAAAAGAAAAAAATACACATTTTCTTCCGTATATGTGTCTCTGAATAAAACATCTGCAGGACCTGAAAAACATATATATTTTTAAATATAGATTGGTCACATCTTTCCCTGAAATCAGATCATTTCACTGATGCTTAATGGTTCTGAAAAAAAAACAAAACCAAAAAAACACCAAAAAGCCTCAAAAAAACAAACAGCAACAGCAACAACAAAACCCACAAAACAAAACAAAACAAAACAAACCCACCCAAAAACCAAAACAGGAAAAGAAGCTCCTTCTTTAAAAAAAAAATTAGGAAACAAAGCTACTTTAACCTTTGACTATATGTTTATTTGGAGTGCATTTTTCTGGAAAACAAGAGCATTGTTAAGATGTTAATGCAAGTTATTTGTCAGGAATTGTTTGTATACTTGCAGAGAACAATGATGAAGATATAGTAATGATTAGAAAAGAAACAAGTATCAGAAGTGAGACTATAATCGTGAACATTTAGATAATTGTGTAACAGTGTACAACTGAATTAATACTGAGAGCAATCATCTGAGTACATACTGAACTAAACAAGAATACTCCCTATAAGAAATTAAGAGGCTTTAACTATAACATAAACAACAATGTGGACAGTGTTTGGATATGCCTTTAGTGAAGAGGAGACAAGCTGAGATAAGAATGGAATCAGAAGAATTTTGTCTAAGGAGAAGAAGTATTATTCTCAGACCCTAATGTTATACATGTGATTAGGGCTACATTGTTAGAATAACATAAAGTGTTTGGTAATTCTACATTGTGGTATTGTTGTTACATAAATTATAGCCATTTCTCCAGGTAAATCTAAGCACTTGACCTTGACACAACACAAATATGATCCATTAATCTAATTAATACTTCTAATGCAGCAAATTAATTTGTAGCTAAACATTGCATCCCCTTCCATGCTCACAAAGGTTTATCCTTTAGGCAGTAAACCTGGTGTGACCCTCACATGCACAAGTGTAGCTCTGACACACAAGTGGGCATTTTTCTGACCCTTAGCCTAGTCCTGAAGGTCTGGGGCTCAGTCCAGACTGTGTGCCTTCTCAGAGCAGTACAGAAGTGATATGTCCTGGATGTGTAGAGTGGGCAAATTGGAAAAAAAAAAAAAAAAAAGTACTATATATTTTTTAAAAAAACTTTTTATCATTCTTTTGAATTGGGGTTTTACTGGAAATAGTGTACATCTGTGTTATCTTGCTTGGCCAGCGCAGGCTTATAAAACACATAATACTACTTCTGATTTGATGTTGTGTTTTTAGAACAAAGAATAGTCATCATTTAACTGTTGCTTTTCCACACAAGTCCAGAAGCAGGATCATTTCCAGTGATCACAAGGTAGCCTCAGTATTTCTGTGAACCCAGATGAAGAAAATGCTTTTTTTAAAAAATCAAATATCTCTTCATCAAAAGTCTGTATGGTTGTGTAACTGTTCAGCACCCCTGAATGGATGCAGTGAAGACTGGACAGGCACTTAATAGAGACTGGAGAATCATGGCCAATTGAGCTTTAAATCTGGTGGTCCAGGAGGATGACAGATGTGATAGTGTGGGCTATTTACTATGTCACACTCCTGAGAATCTGTGTAAGTATTTGGGTGACTAATCTCAACTATGTCCCTTGTGGCAGCTATCACTCTCCTACACAGACCATTTAAATTGTTTTACTTGATGCAACTAGAGATGTCTCAGTGGCAGGGCACCATAAGTGTTATATACTCTGGTTGGAAAAACGCAACAAATGCTCACTAGGTCTCCTCTGGTTATCTTACTGAAAACCAGAGAAAACTATATTCATGACATGTTCTCTAAGAGAACCCTCAAGGGCATGTCTACACCAAGCTCTATCTGAAACCAGAAACAGTATGAGAACAGTGGAAAAGGGTCAAGAGGTAGCAGACAACAATGATCAGGTCATTGACTAAAAGACTCTGGCATAGAAGGAAAAGTTGAATCATCTGCAGATACTCAAGGAAAAAAATGGTGGGAGATAGTAATCTTCAGGTATATAAAAAACCTGTTGTAAAAAATCAGGGAAAAACCTCAAAAACAAATATTGCCAAGTCTGCTAACGTCTAGGACAAGAAATAATAGTCTTACATTGCAGCAATGTTTAGTATATAAGGAACAGTTAAATAGTGTGGTAGGTTGCTCAGAGAAGTTATGGGATGCCCATCACTGGGCACTTTTAGGTACAGAATAGAAAAATATATGTCAGGAACTATTTAGACAGAACCTATCCTACTGTTGGCAGAGAAATAAGCTGGATGACCTCTCAAGGTCCTTTCTGGTCTTCTTTTCCTTGATCTTATGACCATGTCAGTCTGCCCAGACTGATGAATTTGAGTGCAAGACCTCTGTAATGTTACTGTGATGCTTTTCAAGGCCAAAATTTTCCCTTCATTATATTAATGAATCTACTTAGTGGTAGCTTGGGGTTGCCTATACCAGACTGCAGTGTGGTCTGCAGATCTCCTGTTTAGCATAAAATAACTGCCTTAGACATCCAAAAGATACACTGTGAGAATCAGGCTGGGTACAGAACCTATTGAGAACACCTTTGTGCTCAGGGGTCAGCTGGGGAGATGGCTCTGTTAACCACTGTCAAACACCATCTGTGAGGGAGTAGCACGAAATGACACTTCTCTGTCCCAGGCATCACACATTCTTTCCACAGTCCAGCTCATGTGACTGCTTGGTTTGGTGTGTGACAGCCAGCAGTGCAGAGAGGGTGCAAGCAGCTGCTATTGGCTGTCCTCAGACTCTCCTTCTAGCTCCTTCTTGTAGGGCTTGTGCTTTAGGGGTTGTACCCCTATGTGCTGAGTGCTGGTGACACACAGCAATCTGCTTGCAGACCACAATCTACTGTTCTCTATTATAGGGATCAGTTTTCCAACTTGGCCACTTTTCCTTTGATAAGCAGCTAATGTTGCTGTGCTATTTCTGGTCTGCAGGGAATTCCTAGGGAACACTGCAAATGCTGTGGTGATATTGCCTAGTATCAGCTGAAGCGTGTGATGGGGGTGCAGTGTATTGCCTTTCTGGGGAGAGAAATTTGGGTCTTATTAAATCCAGAGGTATGTCAGCCATTGTTAATTTAGTATAACTGCAGAAAGCCATTGACCTCTGTTACAGAAGGGATGAATGAAACACATGCTACATGCACAGCTAATGGGCAAGCAAAACTGTGGGTCCAGAGGCTGCCTGAGGTCCTTAAACCATATGTCTGAAAAGTAGAGAGGTCTGCTAGGCTTCCACTTTCTCAAATTTCCGCTACAAAATCATCCTTTGGTTTCATATCACACACCAGCTCTGGCTAGCTACAGTCATCTGTGAGATGTAGTGGTTGGACCATAAGGGTCCCACTGGCTCTTGAACTGAATCCTTGTGAGCACTTTGGCCACAGTTTCTATGCCCAGGGTAGTCTGAGCAGCCAGCAGAGCAGGTGTCCTTGTGTAATGACAGTTGGATGATCTTTAAAGGTCCCTTCCAACTTAAACCATTGAATGATTATTTAAATCCACCACTGTTATAAGAACAAACTCAGTGAAGTCTACTGGTGCAGTAAAGATTATAGGCTTTCTTGAGATCTGGCAGCAGAGCTAATGGTTCTCAACTTTGCTCTGCAGTGCATGAGCCATGACAAGAGTTTAGGAGAAAGATACTTGATTTATGTTATTGTGGTAACTTGTCTAATTTATCCAAAGAGGAATTGTGGGCAAGAGAGAAATTCAGCATGGGAATTTCAAAACACTATTTGATGCAGAACCTGTAGTGCCCTATAGCACTATTCCTCCAAGGAGAGGTAGTAAGAGTAAGGCTGGTGTCCATCTGATAAGACAAGGGACTTTGAATCGTGAGATATCCTGAATCTCTTAGCAAAAACAAGAAGACCCAAGTATGAGTCTCTTCAACCTTTCAACAGAGACCTAATAGTGTATTAGTGAAACAACATTCAGATGTTATGATGAATTTCACAAGGCAAAGCTTTATTCTTCTGTCTGTATTTAATTTAAAACTATAGAATTGTGATTAATACAGGGACTGGCTATTTTTACTGTTAAAGAGACTAAAATGACTAAAAGTAACACATGAGCTTCTTCCTACTAGAATTTAATTAACCTGAGTGCAGGATTTTGAGTTCACACATTCTCATTCTTGTTCTGAAGTTATTTTTGTTTTCACAACAGCTCTCTAAATAATACTGGCAAATGCCAATTCAGGTTTTCATGGCATAACATGCACTGATACATTCTCTACTCAACAGTTTCCAAAGTTTCTTACAGATCCTGGTACACATGCATGCATGTACACTAGCACAAGCCTGCACATGTGTCTATGCAAAACAGTTAAAGAAATCAAATGAATAATGGAAAATGGCATGAATTCTGAAAAGTGAAAATAGATTAAGATGTTCTTAAAACATGATTATGCTCCAAAGTGTCCTGACAGAAATTTTGAATCATTTTTGATTTCTGCTTTCAGTTACTAGATGAGTTTTCTCCAAAATATGCTACTATGCTCCTGGTTGCTGCTTCTCTATGATGTTCAATTGGCTTATTTTAATGATAATGAGATGGATTCACAGTAATCTTTTGCTGGTATCAACCAGATAACTAGTCTGCAGTGTAGTGAGCTTTTGTAAATGATTGCAGTGATCTCTAGAGGGACTTTGTGTACTTGATTCTGGCTTTTACTGAGAAATATGTTGGTCACAATGAAATGTCCTCCCTCTTCAAGGAATTTTTTTTTTTTTTTGAGATTTTAATAAGACATTTGCACTATATTAAAAAAGTTATTATCTTCACAGAATAACTTTGTTTAATACTGCCTGAAAAATGGATAATATTTTGGTTTCTAATGAAACTTAGCATGATTTCTTTATCCTTAGTCTTTTAAAGCTCATCTTTTGCATCAGATGATCACATCATGTTCACCTCTCTTTTATTTCCAGGTGTGAGCTTTATTGCAAGATATTGTTTTGCCTACAGACAAACATGCTGACTAACCCTGTATCTGTACAGCTACAGTGCTGACAAGTACAGATAATAAACACAGAGGTATTTTGTTTTGTCTCAGATTTAGACAATATAGAGGTCACAACAGGCACCACCTACACATAGTAACAACAAGCTCCAAGTTCACATGATCGTATTTGAGGTTTGTCTTTGGTCAAAGTCTGATTTAAGAGAAAACAAAAGCTCAGGCTAAATCCCATCTGGTATAAACTGATGCAGCTACACTGAATTTTGTTTACACCAGCTGAGAATGTAATCTTGTGTTTGTTGACTGGAAGCTAGATCAAATATCTTATCCTGGTTAAGTATGGTTAAAATGATTGCATCCATTCTGACCTGAACAGCTGAAGGTGTCTCTTTCAGCTACAGGTTTTGTGTAAATAGAGTTTGAAGCAACATGTCTCCCAGTTCTCTCCTGTGGGTGCTGCAGCATGGCTTGTTCATCACTGTATCAGCAACTGGTCTAAACACTGGGATGATTTCAAGATATTTTAGGAAGCTCTGTTTCTGTTTAGAAGTAAGTTGGACAAACCTCATGTAACTTTTTCATTTGATTATCCTGCTACTAAATTTGAATCTATGCTAACTGAAAACCAGTTTCTGCAGCATAAATAAAGAGCCCGCATTAAAAAGAAGGCTAAATTTTGCCTGTTTTGAAGGTTGCCTGTTTATACTCATAGGATCTGAATACTGGAAAATAGAAAAACTCCATAAAATCTGCAATATTAGAGAGTTTCATAGGGAAAGAAAAGATAGAGAATTAGTCTGAAGCAGTTTTTAAAATTTAAAAAAAAAAAAAAAGAAAACCTCACCAATTTCTATTTGTTTGCATTATATTTTCATTTTTATCAGTCAAGGCTTAATTTAGTTGCTGTAAATTACACACACCAGCTACAACAGACTTGGAAGTGAGCCTGAATACAGTAGTAATCAGAGGAGTCCCTGAATATTCTCTGTGGCATTAACCTCCAATGCTACTTACTACTGTTATTAAATCTATCTGGTTGGTGACTGGAATCAGAATTTTCCTTGAACATCATAATTTTTTTACACATAGCCTCAAATGGGTGATATATGAAAAAGTTTTTCTGCTGCTTTACAGACACTTATAATTGCCCTTTCTGGCTGAACACAGTATTCTGGCTGGACACAGTATTCTTCCAAATTGAATATTTCTTTAATGAACCAACCGGGTAGGTGGTGGACAGCCAGGTAGATGAAAGTGACAGATTGGTTAAGGGGAACTATCCTAATTTCACAGAAGTCATCCAGAGGCTCTCACTAGGCCCTAGACTTAACAGTAAAACTTGTAATAGATGTCCACAATGAAAAGGCTAAAATATCTCTGAATAATTTTAATTGATTATTGTTACTTACAGGTAATCAACCTACAATCTCTTCTGGACAGTCCAGAAATAAAGGTCTTGTCACATTTATTACCAGTACCTGACATATTATGAATCCCTTTAAACATAAGTTCTCAGCAATATAAAACAACTTTCATCAGCAGAAGAGATGATATTAGATATTGTTCCTTGTTTTGTTATCTTGTTAAAGGCATATTCCTGATAAAGTGAAGGCAGCTTTAAGAGAGTTTCAATACATACCCATGTGATCTTTAAAACAAAGTGAAAATCAGGCTTATGTTAATTTGTCCACTGAAATATAGGAATGACTTGGGAAATTGATTCTTTATTGCCTATGCATTTATTGTTGCTCTTTAGTATTAAGAAAAAAAAAAGTTAAGGTTATAAAGAAGAGGCAAACCATTGCATTTTTAAATGCATGTTAGATCACATTAAGAGCTTCTTTGTATTTGGTATAGTAAAAAGTAAGAGACCAAAATGAAACTTTTATGCTAGAATTATAAAAAAAATAAACTTCTTTGATAATGCAGGTTGCACAAAATTTATATTATTGGTTATTTTGTGAGAGCACTACATTTAGCATAACAAAATGCAGTTTACTAACCATTTTCCTAGTTTTAAAATGTAACATTTTTCCAAACAGTTCTATTCTACCAGGTATCCCTGCTTTGAATTATTTGTCCAATAGGTAACTCATTGGCTCCTGCCAGCCTACTGGCTTCCCTGGAACTAGTCATGTTTGTTACCTCTGTGCCTTTGGTTGTTTAAATCCCCTTTAGCTTTGTGTTGTTTGGAAGTTCAGAATGAACTGGCCTCCTATTCTAAATCAGCTAAGCAAACAGGAAAAACTCTGACACTTCCCTTAAGAAAAAGAATTAACAACAAAACCAAACCCCAACTATTAGATACTATAGCATTATCTAGTATGCAACAATTATGTAAATATGAATCTCAACATTAGATATTTTTATGAGGTATTACCTTATAGTGCTCATATAAGCCAAACCCAGCTGCTGGCCACACAGATTCCCCCCAACTCCCAGAAGAGGAAAAAAAGTACCAAAAGAAATGGTAGTAAAAGTATATATATATATATATATATTCGCATATATTACAGTTATATACAATTAAACACTATGGATATACAGAACAAGAATTCCAAACAACCCCAAAAGGGAAAAGGGGGGAAAATGAAAAAGGGAAGAGGAACAAAAATGGGTAAAAATAACACAAAACAGATACACACACTCATAAACTCAGGCAAAAGCTCCATAAAGTCAAAAGCTCCATAAAGTAACTAATACAATAAATTCTCACCAAACTCCCCTCAAGAGCAGCAGTTCCTCCACCTCCGTGCAGCTGGGACAACAGCTCTCAGACTAGGGCTCAGCTCATATAGGTAAGTGTGATGCTGACACACCAAGGCCGGCTGCCTTCCCAAGCACCCGAAAGGAAGAGAGAGCGAGGAAACCTTCCTCCTTGTCTTTATACACCTGATTACATAAAGGAATGGTGTAGAATACTTCCTTAGTTATAACCCTGTTACCAGGGAAGGCCTAGACCAAAACCAAGAAAACTAAACCACCACAATATAGTCCTACTCACCACATTAGAACCATGCTGAGGCATATGTGTTCAGCATAAACAGTGGTGTAAGAGCTTGGACATATTGCTGGCTGCCAAAAGTTACAAAAACAGAGTTGAGTAATTTTATTTTTTTTTAAACTTCAGTAACACAGGATTCTACTTGCTTTATCTTTTAATAGTCACACAGATAGGAAAAACAATTCAAATTCTCAGTCTGTATGTTATTCTTCAACTGAACAAAATGCAGAGAAATTTGGGCTGAGAGAGAGGTGCCCAAAAGAGGATCTGCTAGGGTTGCCTCAACATTTTACTGATCCAGAACTGGAAAATTGCCCTTACAGAAAGCTCTTCATCATACATGCAACATGTTTCTAAACTATGCATTGTTTTACATTACAAAGCAATTATTTACATTGCAGAGCATCAGCAACTGTGCTATATTACATTTTATAAAAACATGATTGTCCTGATTTCAGCCAGGACAGAGTTATTTTTTCCACAGTAGCTATGAGGGGGTAGAGCCTGGAGATGTGTGGGAATGTCCATATTGTTATTCTGTACCATCCACATCATTGCCAGGGTGGTGGAAGTAAGTGACTCTCATTTCTGAGAAGGGTGTGGCTTTGGGTGGAATAAAGTGGGGCAGGATAGGGAACCTGTCAGATATTGCAATTGTCACCCAGGGTATGTGGTGAGTGTTTTTACATGTGAATCATTCTCTCTTTTTGTATACTTTTGTTATTATTAATAATATTGTTGATCTTACTACTTGTTTTTTCATTGTTCTTTCAAGTATTTTGTTCTTATTTCAACACTTAATTTTCACCTTTCTGTGCCTCTATTTCTCAACTCCATCCCCAGAGTGGGAAGGGGGAGAGGAAAGGGAGGAGAGCAAACTAGTGAGCAGCATCTGGTTTGGGAGAGTACTGCTGGAGGCACTAAATTGGGGAGTGCCATTCTGAAATCACGGCAATCATGAACTACAGACCTTTCCCAGATTATTTACAGTCCATAATAGTAATAAATGTAGTAGAAAGTTCTTCATTCTCCTGCCTGAGTAATACATAAGACTGTGGAGAGATTTTTGGACTCTGTCTATTCCATCAAAATTGCCGTTTACTTTTCTGTCTATCCTTTTATCTGCAAATCACTGTCCTGCCTTTTGTTGTATCATGCATTGACCACAAGATTCTTCTTGCATCTTTGCTACAGTTCCTGCTTCTTACATTGCACATTCTTAATTATTCATAATAACAACACCCTCATTTCTTGTCTTGTTTCTGTCTGGCAACAGACCCCCACTATTACCACCGTTGATCTAATTGATTCTTCTAGATTGGCACTTAGTGGAAATATTCATGTCTTTAGAAGCATCGATTACCAGCACACCTCTGAGAGAAGTGTTATTGCTCAAGGGGAGAAAAATTAGTAGCTTATATAAAGAGACAACTTCTGAAGTGATTAAAGTTATCTACGTGAATGCTTTTAAAAACCGTTGTTCCTCAAAAAAACAACCCTCACAAAACCAACTAAAAAAAAAACCAAAAAATAACAACAAAAAACCAAAACCCCCAAACAAAAAAATACGCCCAAAACAAAAACAAAAAACCAAAACCAAAACCTAAAGCCATAGCAGAAAGTAGTGTAGTTAGCAAAACTGGTGCTGAAATTCAAGATCTTGAAATTCAAGCAGATTTTCTATGCTGTAGTAACTACATATTGCTTAATTCTTCACTTTTGGCTTGATTCTTATTTATAATATTGAAGGAATAAAATGCCCTTTTAATGATGATTTGGAGTGGAACAATTCAAAGGAAATTCTCAAGTGAGACAATGATTCATCAGTGGTGACTCAGTCAGGATTTGTCCCTTGAAGTCAGCACTAGCCCAGTGCCAGGCAGATGGTTTTTGTGGTAAAAAGCCAAGATGCAGTCCCAAACTTTTCAGGCAATTAAAGAAGCCAAAGTAATTTTTGTAGCAACAAGGATTTCACTGTGCTCCAGCCATGTTTTGCCTTTGTGTTTTAATGTTTTCTCAAGATTTCCAATTTAATAAAACACAGCTTTTTGGTAAATGACAAAATTATCAATATGTTTTTAAATGGTGGTTTTATCTGAACAGGATGCAAGCAACTGAAAAGTGTGATGACACTTGGTGGCTGAACTAAATGTTTAGGATCGTCATTTGGGTTCTGTTTTCACTGGCTATAGGAGAGGTCCATGGATGAGGCAGCAGCAATCCAGTACATTAGAGACGAACTGCACACAGAGACTATAACAGGAAAATATGTCAGTCCCTGTGATGGGAATCACGTTGAGTCAGTGAGGCATTTGTATGGAGAAAATAGGTCACTGCAGTGTTTTTTGATCAAAAATCTCACAGTTTGTAGAACAAATTCCATACACAGTTTCTACTGAGTTCAGTGGAAATGGAAGACCTTCCTCCATTAACCTGGATAACCCAGGTCAGTATTCACAGCATGGGGCTATCTCTAGGAAGAAAACTCACTGTTCATAGGCAAAATGTCTATTTATTTTGTGTGTGCCAATTCATCACAGAAAATTTTAGGCCTGCTTCCAGACTGCAAGAGACAAAATTTTCTAGTATCTTGTTCCTAAAAGATGAATTAAATTTTTTGGAGCTGTGCTCTGTGGTAGGAAAGCAATCATACATGTGACATGTGAAGAACATGAATAGTCAGACTAGTGAATACCTAAGAAGCATCAATAACATCTGTCCTCTCTTTTAGCTCCTTAAGTTTACGTGGCTTTTCTGTCTTCTGAATGCAAAAATATTTTGAATGAGCATTTATATAGACAAGAAGAAATTTAAGCCAGAAACTTGTGTGTGAATTGCTCATCTAGGCTCTCCCCTTGGTTAAAATAACAAAAGTTGTGTATGAAGTCTTGGCCAGATCTTGCAAAAACTTTATCACACTGCTAGACCATAGTGTTTTCAACCACTAGGCTATATTTTCTGCAGTTGCTTTCTGCTGGAATTAGGGAGCCAGAGTTATGAGATACCAGTAAATGTCAATGCTACTTCTAGCTCTAGCCAGTGCTCATTCAAGCACAGTCAGCTAATCTATACTTTTCCCATGTAGGAACAGTGAGATGATTTGAGAAAGAGATAGTTGTAATAGGTAATCCTTTATGCAGAGGGCTGGGTTGATGCTGGGGAACAGTAAGCCGTATTTTCAAATAGCTTTGTAGGAGCTATGTTTTCTTCTGACAATTTCAGGGGAAATAAACCTTTAGCAGTATGAAGACAAGTATCCCTCAGAATAACAATAAATTCCTATCACTCTTGACAAATTATGACAAGAATAACATTTATGGAAATATTTTTATTCCATAAAATTGGTTAAGGATTATTTTTTTCTTGGACATAGGGATTCAGATTCTGCATACAAGTGTCCAGTTAAATGTTTATCAAGAGGTTACTTCCAAAGGATTTTTAAAGTTCACTCCCCTCTTCTCATGCTGTTCCCAGCTCCGCTTTCTGGACAATACAGTCTGGTGCCACTCTGATTTATTTTGGAGGACTTAAAGTGGAGACCAAGATGAATACATCACAGGAACTCTGAAGTCACTTGAAACTACTCATGGGCAGTTGTATGGCTATGAGTGGCAGTTGAGGAGCCCTAACATGGATGCAGTTATGCACAAGCTAATTGCAGTCTACTTGGCGTTGTGAAGTGCTGTCGTCTCTTTTATACACCAATTTAACATATGTTGGACTGAGCAACAACAAAAATTCACAGAGGACTTTTGTTGTCTTGCTATCTTGTCTTGCTTGTCCCTCCAGGTGCTTAGATTTATTTCTATTTTGTGGTCATGAGAAACCAAATACAGAAACTTCCTTATGTGGCTCTACATAATTGAATGGCATGTACTTTTAAATATTTGGAGTAATTTAATTCATTTTATGAGATCCAGGTCAAGCCTGTGTCATTATAGTTTCCATTTTCACAATTTCTTATAATAGTTCTTTATTTCCTTCTGTGCTAGAATGTGGCTTATAAAAATACAAAGGATTTGCTGAGTTGGTTAGAAGTAAGATAAACAAAGAAAAGAAAGCAACATTCATGGATTGTTGTTTACCTATATATTATAATACTTGATGTTTTTCCATGAGTGTGTCATGTGAAATCATAAAGAATATAGCTTTATGACAGTTAAAAGTGAAATATGCAGCAATTTTTAATTTAAATATTGAGCCCTTTAAATATAAAGACCTTCTCTAAAAAGCAAACCATGGGGTGTGGGTAAATGACAAGGTTAGATATTTTGTTTTGATCTGCTCTTGGGAAGCTAAAATCAACATCTTATTTGAATAGTGTAATGCAGAGATAGAGAAATTTTCCTGGTAAATTACTGAACTGACTTCCCAACAACTTTTATACAGCATAAAATACTATACAAATTAAAATCACAAGGCTGCAGATTACATGAGGTGAAGTCAGAGGCTTTATTCATTTCCCAACCTCGAAGTCACCTCCAGCATGGAAGTTTCCTGATTAAAAAATCCCTTTTTGTTAAAAGCTTAACTCAGTGCACATATAAATGCTACAGATCAAAATCAACAGCTCCTCAAAAAAAAAGGTTAGAAAGAAAAAGTCACGCACAAAAGTGATATATACAATATTGCTCATTTCAACTCATTAGTAAAGTCAAACACTAAGCCCAGGAATTCTGAGTCTTATACATGCTACCTCTGTGTGCAGGAAGGGAGTTTAATGATACCCAGGAGTGATTCCTCTAGAGTGGTCTAAGAATGAAATTTGAGATAAGTACTCTGTCTTAGTTACAGTGGTCGGGACCAGCTCATCACCATACGGATATAGCCAAAACTATGTATTCTGCACCCTCTATGTCTTTTCTTATAAACTGTTAACAAGGGATCATTTGCAGCATCTATCCAGGGCACACCTGACCCCTCAGGCTACAGGCTGGGTGTTAAAGAACTCTGAGAGGCATGGGAGTGTTTCTGTCTTCATACTAATGACTCAGCCATGATAACTTCTCTCCAGGGAGTCATTAGCACCTTCACACCCACCCTGAGTGGTCATGTCTGCTAATGGGCCATCAGAGATTCAAAAAATACCCCGTGTCTCACAGAGTAAATCACTCATTGTGAAACTCCCCACATTCCCACCTGAACCTGAGGATATATAAAATTCAGGTTTGGGAACTCCTGGTATCAAAAGGATGACCAGAACCTCAATGGGACTGCCACCACTACTCTTGACAAGACTGTGACCATCATCCTCACCAACAGGTTTTCCTTTCCTTTTACTTTACACTGGAGGGGACCATGTGGTGCTTAGCACAGGGGCTAACAAACACCATTCTGTTCATGCCCCAGGGTGCTGAATTACACATCTAATTTTTCTTGGGCTAAAACCAATTTTTCTCTGTATCATTGTATTTATTGCAACCTTTTTAGTAAATTGTAATTCTGAGTTATAATCTCTTTTGAGCTGGGTTAATTTCTCCTTCTGGTTTACCATTAAACCAGCACATACCCTAAGGTATAGCTTTAGCTCTCCTGCATTGAAAATGAGCACAAGATATCCAGATACTGAACAAGCACAGCAACAGTGGAGAAAGTTTGTAATTAAGGATCAAGAGTCAAAATTATATCTTGGCCTCCCAACAATTTATTGAGTTATCTTGACAAGCTGCAGTTGTGTGACCCTTCTGGTACACATGCATGAGCCCTCCATGAGTATGCACACAGAGCATTTCCGAAATGCATCACGGTGTCTGTGGAATGTGGCTGTTACACCAGCAGTCTCCACATACTTTCCTGGAGCAGATGTATATCTGCACCTGTTTGCCCACCCTGTTCACTCCCATCACTGCTTTGAAGGAATTTGATCTTCTCTAGAGACTCTTTGCTGTGCAGCCTATGTCCTTGGGCAACTTCCAGTGAGTGCCGTGTCACAGACCTACCTTCTGCTGCCCTGCGTGTGGCCAGATGGGCTTGGAGTGAAAAGGCAGGGTGTGTCCTTACAGAGACACAGGCACTGCCACGTGGTGATGGGTTTCACCATTATGAGGAGCTTAACTCTCATGACAACTCACCACTTATCAGCAGACTTTGCGATGCTACTGTTTTCTCTCCTTTTTCCTCACTTCTTTCACAGGTGAACTACGTCCTTCTTTTTTATTTTAATTTGGTTCTCACAAACAGGAATTATCCAAGGTGAGCACAGGTGTCACACAAAGCCCAGCACACAGCTTCCAGGCAGGAATTTGATCTTCTCCTTGTGAGTGTAGGGGCAATCTTCACTGTAGACACGGCTTTTGGTACCAAGTTTAGAAATCTGGGTTTCATAAGAAATGCTTTTTTAAGAGAACTAGCAGTTTTTTTGTTAAAACATGTAAATGTTGATGAAATTTAATTTGGGAAAAAAAAAAAAAAACAGAAATAAGGAATTTTTTTTTGCCTATTTCTTTTAACTCTTTTGTATAGAGTTTGATTGTTATTTTAAACGTAAAAGGTAAAGTAACTCACAAAAGTAAAATGGTTTCAATTTAGCTTAGGTCAAGTGATCTATAATGAATAATTTTTAAATGTGGCCAGGCACTTCCACTCAAAAATCTCTTAAATTTTTTGAGGCTTATTCCGAGGGTCATGGACTTCTCTGAGCTGAGATGATGAGAAAAGGGATTTTCACCAGTGGTTAACTGAGCAGTGGGAGAATGGAAATTTTGGAAGATGTGTATTGATGAAATATAAAACAAATGTTCATAAACACACAGTTGGACTAAAAAAGAAAATACACCATGAAAGAATACAGGTGTGGGCATAAGTGCTCTACTATAGCCTGTATTCAAGGTACACTTGCTAGCTTACACTCACATATGCACAGAGTGTGTATATATGCATATATGTGTATATCGTCAGAAGCTACTTCTCAGTTGTGCCTATCAAAATGGTGTTTGTGGTGGAAGGAAACCATCTGCTTCACAGCACTTCTATTTATAAGATCTGCAGCATGGCAGTGTAACACATGCAATGTCACTTCAAGCCCTACTCCCCCAGATGAACTCCAATATGTCAGTGGGTCGTCCCAATCAGCTCCACGTTGTCTCTGTAAACAGAAACCCTATCTCCCTGCAGTCTGAGTCAGCAGCTGTACTGGAGCAAGACCTATCTTTAAGATTTTCAGAATGTGTAATCTGATGTCGAAAAAACCACAAGAGAGTATTTGCCACCTGACTTTGGAATGGTCAACAGCCCTTTAATAGGAGTTTCTACAAGTCTGTCTTAATAAGCATAGATTAAACCTCTGTGGCATTTGCTTGACTTTTCCATGCCTGGAGGAAACCCTTCCACTTTAAATGTTTTTTTCTGAAAGTTCTGACTCTGAACTTCTTACCTGACTACATGCCATGTTAGGACTGATGTGCTATCTGTTTATAAGTTTTGCATATCAGATATGCAATGTGCATACAGCACTTACTTTTAATTTTTGGATTTAGACCTAAATCCCCTTCAGGCATCAAGGAAATAAATGTAGAAAAACAAATCTGGCTGAAAAGCTTCTGCAGTGTACAAAACCTGACAGGAGCATGAGCAGCCCTAAAGAAACATTATGAAACAGCATGTTGACATACAACTTCTTGCATTCTGCATCCCATTAGAACTTCTGCACACATTTTAGTGCCCTCTTGTCAGTGCAGCTTATATGAATTCCTCTTCAGTATTATCATTAAACATATTCAAGGAATTGCCCACAGATACAGGTTCTTGTTGACACTGTGCAAGGGCAAAGATGCTTGTGTTAGAAATGACTTAAAGTATTTTCCAGATGTGGGACATGTGACAAGTATAGCTGGGTGGACAGGTTAGTTTTTCCTCTTGGATTTTGATGGCAAAGATAAATGTCATGCTTTCTTTGGTCTCAATCTCTGATGGAAGGGAAATGTAGTTAATGAATTCACACAAATTTACTGGGGATGATCTTATGGTATTACTGACACTGCTCTCTATTCATAGGAAGAGAGCCCAGGTTCATCAGTATTTTTTGTCTTTCATTCCTTGAAGGGGTTAAAGTCACTTATATCAGCAAGTGACTTCTCCAGAAAAAAAACAAACACAATACTTCGTCACAAGTTATGTTGTGTGGGAGACCAGACAAAATGGAATTAGCAATGTTCTCCACATCAACAGCGCACAGCATGATCTTGTTAAAGAATTATACTGCCTCATAATCCTCAAACAAATAACATTATAGTATAATGGATTGTTTTTTACTTCCTAAGAAGAAGATGGTAGGTTTGTTTTTCCTATTAAACTTAATTTTCATTTCAGACACAAGATAAATGATACGTTGATGCATTTACTTATCTTTTTCTTGGAGTTTACAGCTGAAAAGAGGAAACTTATTTTGTAAATCTGTTGGTGTAAACAAAACCTACTCTCCTGATTCATACTTTATCATTTTTTTCTTTTCTGCTGCTTTGAATCTGACTATTGATGGAAGAAACTGTTAATCAAATGCACTCGTAATTCTTACTAGCAAACAAGAACAAATTGTTAAATACACTTTCTTTTTTCTTTTCTTTTTATTTTTTTTTCATCTTGCTTTCAGAAATGAGTAAAAAACTATTTCTAGGTCAAAGTAATCATGATTAAAAAAATGTCACTTCTTACTTTTCTCTGCAGAACCTCTCCTTAAAGTACAGCTGATAATAGCACTGTGAGCATGGTTTCAGGTCAATTAAAATTTTTTATATAATTTTTTTTTTTCTTAATCTTCTTATTTAATGCTTCCATCTCTAAACAACCATTTCCAAATCGAAAAATAGAATGTATCTTCCAAAAAAATATTGAAATTAAGTATTCTGGATTTAAAGGAAAAGAACATTTTTAAGGCAAAATTATTTAACAAATGTTAATACATACTTTTAAATAATGTTAATCTACTGGATAACACATTTCTTAGACATAAAGTTAAAAGTCTGGAAAACATTATGCCAAATATTTAAAAATGTTTAGGCTCTTTTGACCCCTGAATATTAGCTGCTAATAACTGTATTTCTCAATTGGATTGAGAAAGGAGTAATCTTCCTGCAAATTAAAATACCTGAAAAGCAAGAGCAAATATGTAAGAACTCTTTCTATTCCTGAATTTCATGGGTTTATCCCATTTCGTTGTCACACTCTCCAGGCTGTGTTTTGTTGTTGTTGTTGTTGTTGTTGTTGTTGTTGTTTTTGTTGTTTGGTTGATTTGGTTTGGTTTGGGGTTTTTTTGTTTTGTTTTTGGTTTTGTTTTGGGTTTTTGTTTGTTTTTGTTGTTTTTTGTTTGTTTGTTTGTTTTCCATGACACTGTGTTTTGCCAAATTGAAAAAAAAATAAAATATTTGTGCAATAGCAAAAATCTTGTGCTCTTTTTTCTCATGGTGGTCATGCTTTCCTTATGGCAGCTCAGTAAAATATGACCTCCCAAAACCCTGTCATCAACAGCTAGTTTGGATCAAAGCTTAGTCTCACAAAAATATTAAACATAACAAAAACACCCAGTATGTCCACAAAATTTGGAGGATGGTTATATCCTCCACAGTGGACCTGTTTGACATTTTTAGTGAATTACAATGTGTACACATGTCTATGTCTTTCCACGCAGCTGTCCTGAGAACTGATTGCATTGACTTTGGATTCTAAGGCAATATTTTAGTAGTCAGGCCAAGAAGGTGACCCAGACCAGCTAAGATCACCAGAGTTCTAGACTGAATGCAGAAGTCAAGGTAAGCACCTTAGAATAAACCTCATTCAAAGGTGGAATTTGCTTACAGCTATGAAACAGAGAAAGCTAATCCCTCCTCTGAAGTTGAGCTCCTCATTTAGAGATGCAGGAAGTCATGACTCTCTCTTCCTATCACATCATTTCAGTCACAACTGGGAAATATCAATCAGGGCTAGACCGCAAAGCAAAGCAGTGCATGGGACTGCTATCTGTCTCTGAGACCAACTTGTACAAGCGATCCTGTCCACATAAAAGACCTCTTGGCTCTGCATCAATTTTTGGCTAACAATGGTATTTCAAAAGCCCTATATGGAATCTTTTCTTTTGAAGTTCATTTATTCCCCACTGGGAGGACCTGAATAAATGAGGGAGTTGTGATGCGACCCATCAGAGCAGTGACGATATATAGCATGGGACTGAGGATGTGGGCAAGAATGGTGTTGTCTACACTGCACAGAAGGTAACCCCAGGCTATGCCCATAAGTGACAAGGATGAGTAGCAGTGTTTGTTTTGTGTGACAGTATGAGCCCCAATTAGTATTATACATCCTCTTACATTTCCTTTCTCCCAGGACAATCTCAATCATAAACAAAAGCAGAGGGAGGATAATCTCCACTCTTAGGTGGGAGTGCAGGACTTTGTGAGGGTGAATAGTGCAAAGCTGGCTGGATCTAAGCATATTCCCTGGAGGAAAAGTGTCTGGGGTGCTTGTCCTTCCCTGTGGGCTCATGTATCTTACCATGAAAAGCCCTGCAGAACTGAACAACTAGCACCCCACCTGCCTGAGGAAAGAATTTCTCTTATATCTGTTGACAAATCTCCAATCACCTGGTAGACATAGAAAAGAGAAATAGAGAGCCTGTCCCTGTGTTCATGTGTGTGAGCACATGTGTCTGTTGGAGGGGGCTGTCCCAACATTCAGTCTTTCAAAGAGCTGCCTCTTATGGGTGCATTTCCAGAGGGTCTTAATATGGATATGCTTGAATCCCATTTACTGGGTTGACACTCCTTCACCCCTCCCTGAAAATTTAGGCAAAGTGATGACTAGTACTTATATCCCAGCTTCAGGGAGGGAGCATTAGAGACTGAGCTGCTCTGACTGGGGCAGTCTGTACATGTACAGAGAAGAACCCTTGGCACTCAAGGATTTTAAAAGTCAAACACAGAGGTTTGTAGAAAGAAAAAGTCTTCTAAGGTGAAAAGGTGAATGATTTTTTTTATTTTTTTTTTTTGCTTTCATTTTTGTGCTGTTTTATCTCTGATCAGTTCCACATCTTTTATTATATGCATTTCAGGTTTGCCCTGAGTCTTGCATGTTGCTGCTGAAACAGAATAGCCTTGGGTATAAAAGCCATGAAAGAGGAAAATTACTTTCCCCACTGATCAGGCATAGAACCTAGGACTGCCTTTTCAATTCTTTGCTCTGTTTAATACCTACCGTGCCCTTTCTGGGAGTGTTGTGGTTTAGGATTATTAGAAGTCTGACCTTTGAATATGGACCCCCTTTTCCTCTTCAGATTAATTTGGTTATGTCAATATTTATGTTACACTCTGGAGAATCTCTTTATTTGACTTTGGGAACTTATCCAGAATTTGATTGTCTGGGAGAAAATAGTCTGTTTTGTATATATAAATGCTTTTTCAGGTCAGGCAGAAAAGAAGTAGGTCAAATTTTATATCCTCAAATTTTGATCTAAGAGTCTAAGGGATGGGAAAACAAAAATAAAAAGACATCACATGATGTAATGCTTATGCTTCAAGACTCTTTTTCTACCAAAGTTACTCTGAGGACACTCACAAAAATCTGTATACACAGATACCAGGGCAGTGACTTATAAACAACTCAGTTATGTGAAATGGGGCACATCAAGTTCATTAACAGCTGTATGACCCAGGTAGCCTTTTATTCTCACTTGTCTTTTGTTGTTGTTGTTGTTGTTGGTTTTGTTTTTGCTTTGTTTTTTGTTTTTGCTTTTTTTTCCCTAGGAACTGCAGTACAGTCAGGGACAATAAAAGACAGAAGAATAAGTTTGTCATACATTCAGCTGATATTGTGTGGAGTTGCTATCTGCACACAGGAAAATACATTCTCTTCATGTCATTACTATGTCTTATCAGTTCTAGGTCAGGCAGTATATTTGCTGTAATTTTTTTAAATGGTCAATTATAGTTTGAATTAAATTAACTTAAAACTTTAATGACAAATTGTGTAGCTGAAGCCTTTCAGATCCTTTTTCCTTCATGTGCTGCAGCTTTTGAAATAAGATTGTGCAGTGACACCATTTCTAGGTAAGTATTTTAACAGCAACAACAGAGACAATAATGTCCTGGACCTTTAAGTGCCAGGTATCTGTAAAATAGCTCTTCTCTGGGGAGCTGAAAAGAATGCAGAGGGAAGCATTAACTGGCTTGGCTGGCAGCCTAACCTGCAGTGCCTTCGCCTGTACTGTGGGAAAACTTACTGCAGTGTCACAGCCCTGCTACTATCAATTAGTGTCAATATGAACAAAGAACACCAGATATAAGGCCAATGTTCTGGAAATATAACAAGCAAAATGATGTTTTGTAGCAAAGCTGAACTTCCACTTTGTATGTGAAAGAGGATCCAGAAAAAGGAAAACAAAAGCAGATTAGTCATACAACTAAATTTAGGGGTTATTTCCATACATGCTACTGTTTCAGATCAGTCATGGAAACTAATGACTTCAGTGTTATGAGATGAAAGGAATCTCATAGTGACCTGATATGAACCCATGGAAGCCTGATAGGAGGATTTGGCAGGGAATATGGAGGACCTTTTTATAGGCTCCTTTTAACAGCAATTCCTATCATGCTGTCAGCTGAGCAAATAAAATTGGCCCACTTCTCAGGCCTCTGTTTTAGTATGTTCTAAAATCAGAGAACTGGCTTGCTTTTCTGACTCTGCTTGAAGGCTGCACATGACTTTTCCCAGAGGAAAAAAGGGTCTGTTGACCAGGAGAATAGTCGCCCCCACAGACATCATACAGATCTCAAAGAAGTGAAGCACAACATGACAGACAACTGCTTGCAGTGCAAGCATCCTACTCTTTGTGTTCAGTGCAGATGAAGTTTGGAAAGGAGAATTGTTAGCCACTATTTCTTTATCTTTGTAACCTTCCCTCTGCATCTCTTTCTACTGAGCAGTTCTGCACTGGTAAAGTAAAAGAAGTGAACATAACAGCCTATAGAAAGTGAACCTCATTGTATACAACTATTATAATTTACATATTTGACACTATTAACTACCTCCCATGGGTAGCAGGGAAAACACTGACATATCCTTACTGTCAGTGTGTACTTGCCAAGACCAGAACAGAGCTTGCACGTTGGAGCAGTTTAATTAATATTGTTAATAGTCACTGCAATCAATTTGCTAGCATCTTAGTTCATCAACATGACTGTAACAGTTGAAGCCTGGCTTAAAATCCAACCAAGGCTATCAGTATTTGTACATGTCTTGCCCTGGCATACTGCTATATTTATTTGGTTACATTTCTTTAATTCATTTATTTATGTAGAAATGACCTTGTTATGTGGTTTCAATGGTTTTGGAAGTAAATTTTGCCTTGTCTAAGAACATATTGCTCAGTTGTTCAGTACACGTAAATCAAAATCAGTCTATTATTAATCATAATTTTGTATGCCTGCTTATAAAATAATAGTGCCCACAGTGAATTTTATTATTGTTTTCCTGTACATTGTTCTAGATAATACACATGAAAATGCATGCTGTGGCCTCCCCCTTTTAGAAAAGCACAGCATTTGTGACTCTTTTCTAGAGGTAGAAATAATGCAATGTTGTGCACAATTACCTGAGCCAACACTAAGCAATCCATCTCAGATACTGGAAGCAATTCAAGTTAATAGAAAGTTCTGATTGGATAAATTTATGTCTTATAAAACCACTGGCACCTGAGTGAATTCACTTAGAGCCATCATATGACATTTCATGGCACCATCCAGGCAAACTTTGAGACCTAGGGACTTCAGCCATTTCTGGGCAGCAAACATAGGTTTTGAGAACCTGGTGCTTCGTGTTAGCTCCTTGGTTTACTGTCTAAAAATGGTGCAAAGGTCCCTGATGAGGAGCTGGGCTGCATGATATGCTGATCATGCAGACTGGTGAGGACCCTCTCCAAGGGTGATGAAGCAACTGGTTTGGGTGCATCTGCCCTCAAAAGCAATAAAAGAAACCCTGGATGACTCAGCCAGAATTCCTTCTGATGACACCAGCTGCAACATGATTCCCTTTGCAACCATCACTCTCTTCAGTTTACTTGAATCTTTGGCAGAAAACTTGCCCTTGAACAGTGATTTTGCAAGAACAAGATTGAAAGAGAAGTTCAGAAAAGTCACTCTCTCTTAAGACCTAAATATCTTTTATAGAAATATTCTCCTAATCTGAATATAGACATAAAAATTCCCTACAAACTAGCAGCTCTTTTTCTTTCACGTATTCTGATACATAAAGAAAATAGTCATAATAAAGAAGGAAAGCTTTTTTTTACTCAAGATGGCCATGCCATTTTGAAAAAAAGTATTTCACAGAACAAAAAAAAAGAAACACTGACCTATTCAAACTTGTGCCTTCATGATTCCACTAAATGAAAAACCATGGTGAAACATTTTTATAACTTCATGGTATTTTTCAAGTAGTGTTTGGTCTTAATTGCCAGGTGCTAGCACCTGTGATGTAGATCAAAATTCTTGCTTGTGAGTCTGCTTATATAGTCTTCAATATTTCTTTTTCTAAAAGATGATTAGCAGTTCTCTAGGTTTTATCAGTTATTCTTGATAAGGTATTAGATTTCCCGAAGAAATAATGCAAAATTGCCACTTCAAATTGTCAAACGGTATCCCACGTATTCACAGGTTTTTCACATCCATGAGTGGCCTATCCTGTGGGCTAAACTCTGTCCACGCTTCCAGAACAGGGAGCTTAGTTTGTTTAAAATAAAATTTTCTTTACCTTGTAAGCCAGTACAAAATTGAATCCTAATGTGTGTTTCATTTTGACATAGCTTTCTATTTTCAAGAAATGGGCAGAATTAGTAACTCTCCCAGAGATAATAAATGAGAAAAATTTCTTTGGTAAGGTAAGTTCTAGCTCTGTAGGACTTCATATGTCAGCATGAAGGTGAATGAAGGATCCTCATACATGGTCATGTGTCTGTATAAATCCATTAAGTTAGTTCTCAGCTACTTGGCTTGGCTTTTTCCTTTTTCTTTTCTTTTTTTTTTTTTTTTCCCCCAGAAATGTAAACACAAGGGTATTACTGTAAGCAAAGCAATAATAGATAATATGAAATTGAGTACTTCACAGAACTTAACAAATAAACACACTGATAATCATATTATTTTTCTTACTTCAGTGGGTTTGCATGGGGCAAACATTCTGCCCTTATGTGTTTCATTGTTAAATATTTATGTAAATACTAATAACATTTTTAAGAGTGTTTTTTAAGCTTCTGTAGTGATTAATGTTCCATCCTGCAGAAATCTGAGGTCTGAATATCCTGTTTTTCATAGTTCTTTTAGCTATCTCACACTGGTCCGTGAAGCATGACTGGACAGCAAGAAGAAGTAAATGAAGCCTTAGATTCAGCAGTTCAAAGTCTACCTAACCAGGCCAGAATAGCCCTAGACATAACTGAAGTAACTGAACCAGAAAACACCTTGAAAGATCATTCAGTCTGTCTCCCTGCCCAAGAATCAGCTCTATCTATGGTACTCCTGACAGTTTTTCTAATTTATTCTGAAAGATCTTCAAAACTGGGGATTTCATGATCATCCCACAAATCTTTTTCAGTATATCACTACTTTTATTCTTAGGAACCTCTTCTTGACATCTTAAATGAAATTCCCTTGTTGAAATTTAAAATCATTGCATTTTGTTGTAATAGCATGGATGTGCAATATGCTGTCCAGGGAAGAAGACTTTAAATGAACTCAACATAATTTTTACCACCTCTCCTAAAGTTGCCATTTTTTTCTCCAGATCATTTCTTCAAGTAATTAAAATTATTTTGATTTCTTGTCCTATCTTGAAAAGTGTTTTCAGGCCTTTAAAGTCTGATTTTATCTGAAGATCTAGTAAACTTACTCTTTTATCCATCATTCAGGATTTTTTTAGTGGAAATATCAAGTATCAGGCCCAAGACACACATCTTATAAGCTTCTCTAAATACATCCTTACATTTGAAAGTGAACATGAAGATGAGAAAACAATCTGTGATAATTTATAAATTGACCCAATTTACTTCTCTCCACATGGAAAAAAGAGCAGAAACAGTGATCAGACTATGAGTCAGGTTCAGTTTGGCTTTTCATGTTCTTTTGAGGCACTGTGATCAGCTGGTACATTAGGTATGTAATGGTGTCCGGTCTAAGACTTTCCATGGAAGGAGCAATGGTGTAGTGACAAGGAAGATGAAAAAATCAATCATTAGAAAATTAAATGAAAGAACATGAAGGATATTGCAAGGTTCCTTGAGTGTGTGTAAGACAAAGATTTCTATACGAAATTTGAAGCAATCCTGACTGCAGTTTGAATATATGCTAAATGCTGGACAGAGGTCCAACCGTCAATGTTGGGCAGACATCAGAGACATCAGGGAAATCATAAGGACCTGAACGTTAACTGTGAAGGGGATTGTGATGTTCTCTTCTACAACGAAGAAGGAAAGAAAAATTCATTTAGTTTTAGCCGAAGGAAGGTTCAACAGTGAGGATATGTCTGACAAATGGAACATTACAGAAAACTGGACAGAAAGAAGTGAGTTTGATAGGATGACTGGAGAGATGTTTTCACAGAGGTCAGAAAAGACAGAAAGGACAGGTACCAAGGCTCAAGGAGTGATTATCCAGTGCAGATATATACCTGCATAAAATTATTTACTTTTTGAATAAAAAAGAAAAGAAGTAGTAATACACAGTTATTTAATCCTTCTGAAACTCGATCCAGACCCACTGAAACCAATGGAAAAGTTACATTAACTTCATGGGGTTGCAGTAAATCCCTTAGAGTGTGCCATTAAAACAGTACAGGATAAATTTTCCTGTGGTGTAATTTTATTAGAGGAAATTGAATTTGTACTGGGGATCTGTTATGTCAAATATACATTCATTCTTTCATTTACTAGTTCTTCCTTTCATTCATTCAAATGAGATCTCAGTGTGCTGTAATCAGTGTGCTTACTGGAAAAGGACAGGAAATGTATGCTGTGAGGAAAAACATTAGCTAACAAGAATCATGGTTTCAGAAGTTTTCTGTTCCAGTGCATATTTTTAAATACCTTTCATAACAATGAAACTTAAAAAAGAAAAAAAAAGCCACAAAAATGCCCCATACACCATCAGGGAGATACTCCTCATATTCCATTAGATTTGTGGTTCCTATCTGATGAAAACAGCACTGAACTGGAACAAACAATGCGTCAAGGATGATTATGTAACATGAGATGAAGAAATATTTCTCAACCCAGTGCCAGGAAAGCTACAGTCAATTCTGGAAGTCACATGCTTTCTGGTGGGATTTTTCTGCAATTTTTTTTTTTTTTTTGTGTGTCTTGTACAAAAAGATAGCCCTATTTCGGAAGTCAAGTTGCAGGAGGAAAGAGCCAGTAGAGAGGATCTTTTCTGTATTTGTGAATTCCGGTTGAACCACAATGAGCGCATTCTTCCTTCTCTCTTTTGTGTGTATGTTTGGAGTTTTGTTCTTGTAGTAGTGAAAGTTAAATGGATAGAAAGGGATCAATGGAGACATTGTTGAACTGACCTCTGGTGACCATCAGAAAACAAATGAGGGCCAGTAGATGGACACTGTCCTAGCTGGCCATATCTGCAGTGTATGACAGCTATTTTCAGATGAATTATTGTACAGTGGATTCGATACAGTCTGTTACGCTTTGCTCATTAAATTGTCATTAAAGACTAAACGCCAGTGGGAGACTAAACACTGTATTCTAACAAAACAGCAGATAAATGTCTGGGGAAAGAACAAAACAAAACAAAGCAAAACAAAAGAAACCAGGGATTTTGCATAGTAACATATTATATGTCTGAAAAGCAGTGACAAAATTATAAACAGAGCTAAGAAAAAATTTAAATGCAAATCCAAACAGAATACTGTGATCATTGTGTCAGTTTCAGCTGTCCCAAGCTGGCAACAAGTCTGCAAGAGGAAGACAGGAGCTGAACAAGTCCTAAACCTCAGTGCAGAATTTGATCAGGCCACAAATGGGTTGGTTACACAAGGCTAGCAGAACTAGCACACTAAGCAGTTCTGTCTAACCCTATAGCCTGGAGCTAGTACCAACTTCAGCCATATAAAATATTGATAAAATATGGAGCAAAACTATTAAAACTGCTTTTAGAACTGGGATCCTTTTATACCAGGATACATCCACTGATTTTTATCTCGTTAAACTCCAAATTTTGCATGAATTTCACTAACTTCAGCCTGTGAAAGGCTTAAGTTGCCTCAAAATATTGTCATATACCATCTAAGAATTCAGCACTTAGATAGTCAATGATGGCTGGATGTGACATAAGAACTATAGTAGACAGTCTTCCAAAAATGCTGAACTGATGCAAGAGAAGCAACACAGAATCACAGTCACAGAATCAGAGAATTGGTAAGGTTGGAAGAAACCACAGTGGGTTACCTGGTACAGCCTCCCTGCTCAAGAAGAGTCATCCTAGAGCACATTGCACAGGGTTGTGTCTAGGCAGTTCTTGAATATCTCCAGTGAGGTAGAATCCACAGTCTCTCTGGGCAATCTGCTCCAATGTGGAGTCTTGTCTTAATGCTTGGCACCATTGCTAAGGGCCTGGCTGCATCCTCTTGACACCCACTCTTAAATAATTGTTCACATTGATGAGGTCACCTCTAAGTCATCTCTTCTTGAGGCTGAACAGACCCAGCTCCCCCAGATTTCCCTTGTAAGAGTCATGTTCCAGCCTCTTAATCATCTTTCTCTCTCTCTTGGACTTGCCCCAGGAGTTCCATGTCTCTCTTGTACTGAGGAGCCTAGAACAGGACACAGGACTCCGGATGTGGCCTCACCTGAGTAGAGGGACAGGATCAACTCCCTTGACCTGCTAGCAATGCTCTTTCTAATGCATCCCAGGATACCATCAGCCTCCTCGACCACAAGGGCACACAGCTGGCTCATGGACAACTTGTTGTTCACCAGAATCCCCAGGGCCTTCTCCACAGAGCTGCTTTCCAGCAGGTCAGCTCCCACCCTGTACTGCTGCATGGGGTTATTCTTCCCCAGGTGCAGGACCCTGCATTTGCCTTTATTGAATTTCATAAGGTTCTTCTCGGCCCATCTCTCCAGCTTGTCAAGGTCCTCCTGAAGGGCTGCACAGCCCTTTGGGTTATCGACCCCTCCTCCCAGTTTTGTGTTGCAGTGGACCAAAACACCAAGTGTTCGTGCTCTGGTAGCTGAATCACACCCTAAGCACAGAATTCAGATCACAAAGGAAAACTGTATTTAGGTATCTAGATGCACGAAATGTCACCTGGACACTTAAGTTCAGTTAATCTCAAATTTTCATTGACAGTAGTGAGCAAATCTCAATTATTTACAAAGTCAGTTTAGACAAGTAGTTGATGCCTGCACAACTCTATTTTGGTGTCTTGATTTGAGGGCTAAATTCTACCTAAACCTTCATATTATGCTAGTATTCTTTATGTTATATCCTAGCCACCAAAACTTCAAATTACTAAAATAGTAGGAAAATATTATGTTGAAATTAGAGTTATACTGAAGGAAAACTTAGCGACAATACTTGAAACAAGCCTATTATCTATTTTTTCTAAGGGAAGCTATTTAGTTGCTACAAAATAGAAACTAAACATTAAGTGTCAGAGCTATTTCAAATTTGTATGTTAACCCAGATTCGTTTGCCAATTAGGTAAATAACATTAATTAGTTGGAGGGTTATGTTTTATGTTGTGGAAGTGAAAAGAATTGTCTAGTCACATGAATCACTGGTAATATCTGGCAAAAGTCTTTACTCATTTCTGTGGGTAAATCAGGTGATCAGGAGCAAGACCACTAAGGGACAAGCAGAGTTGGACCTTTCTCTCTCCTGAATCAGGAATTTACTATGGTTACAATAAGGTTTAGCTTCCTTATTTTCCATAATGTCACTTTGTCTTCTAAGAAAAGGAGAAGCAATCTCCCCTACCCACATCCCCAGGAGAAAAGAAAAGGAGAAAAAAAAAATAAATAAAAGGAAAAAATGTGTAGTTATGTATATCTTTCCTTTCATTGTTCTATGTTCTCATCTATGGAATGATGGAAGAAAATGTTTTCTATGGAAAACAGAAGACAAGACTAAAATGATTCTTTTATTCTCTTCTACTGAATATTAAATGAAATGGTGTTTTGATTCAATTTATTATCTTATATAAGGAGTGGTAAGAATTTTATGGAAAATCTCAGGTATTTTCCTTTCAGTTTTGCTTCTTCCTCTTTTTGTTAACCATCTTTTATTTATCATTAATGAGGAAACTGATATCAAGAGAGATATGTATTGTTTTTTATCACTAGAAATTTAAATAGACACAACTACAATCTGGTTCCTATCCCACAAACTATCCAAAAGATATGATTCAAATACGTTATGTAACTCCCTATTTTGAAAATCCCTCAAACAACTTTTGTTTCATTTTTTCTCCTGCAGCAGATGATTTAGTAGATTGGGAAATGATAACAACCACACAGAGAAACTTTTCTAGCTTCACAAGCATCTTGCAAACATCTGACAATGCCAAGAAAAAGAATAATCAAAAAAATAGACAGAAGGATGTGTTAAACAGTCTTGACTGATGAATGGATTAAGCTCTTGCTGTTTTATTTAAATCTGAGCATATTTGTGTTCTGAGGACTTCAGGGCTACAAATACTGTCCCACAAATCAGACAAAGCAGGTCAGATAATTCTCTCAGTTATACTGTTATACAGGAAATCTGTATTGAATTCACTACAGTTATAGACAGATGTCAACTGAGACAGAATCTTCACCACAGAATATTAAAACTCTAGATTAATTGCTAGCCTATTTTGAGTGCCTATGAACATTAGTACATATTATATTTATATAATGTATTTTTATATTAATTCCATATGTACTACTTGGTGCTTGGTATGATAAACTAAATTTCAACAATGAGAAGCACTCCTTAAGAGGAATAAGACCTCTTCAAAATCTTAAAAAATTATGTCTGGTTTTCCTGAACCTTGTGGTGGTTTGGCCAGCAATTAGCTGCTTTTCTGGGATGAAAAAATTCAGGGAGAATGTATAATCTAAATATGTGTTGTATATTTGCTACTGTTTTAAACTTTTACACAAAAAGTGATTAAGATCAGTCACATTCCTAAAAGGTATCATGGCGGAGTACTGGGATCCCAATGACACTACACTCTGAGCACAGGATCTTTGCTTACTGTTCCAGGGGTCAAAATTAAAGATGATTTTTAAGAAAAAGTCATCTACTATTTTTTTTCTCCTGCTTTACCCCATATGCAGATCATTTGAAAAACTCTAAATAAATATTAGGGTGTATTATCCTGTGTTTTCAGGAAAATCTGTTGAGAGGAACCAGCAAATAGTAAACAACATCATTGTTGTTATGTATGTGTTGATACGGAGTGCAGTTCAGTCCTATTCTAGGGATTTTATGTACTCTTTGGGAAAAATGTCTTGTTTTCCTTTCTCAATAATTTAGGCTAATAGAAGTGAGAAATCCCCATTTCACAGAGAGGAAACAAAACATTTGCTGAAGAAACTATTCACTGAAGTATCAATTAAACTCAGACCACAGTTCATATATGAAGTAAAAGAGCTCAACAATAGTCATCTTTTAATTAGGAAAAATCAGTTTGCTGCCACACACTTCCTACAGAGTGCTCAGAGAGACACCGGATGTGACCTGATAGCCCTTAGAAAATAAATACATGAACTTGTTGCTTATTTTCTTAATGATGGCAATAAATCATAGGATCAGAGAATATTATGAATTGGAAGGAACCCACCAGGATCATCCAGTCCTACTTCTGGCCCTGCACAGGACACTCCAAGAGTCACAAACTACATGTTCCCCAGCACTTCCCTTGTAGAAATTACAAGATATGATAGGTAGAAGGTACGTATGACAGTCTGCTGCACCTTGGCCTGTACATTAGCTTTCTGCATACCAATTTATCTCTCTCAGATGGAGAGTACTCCATACTTGCAACAGGTTAACACAGTTCTCCTGTACTGCTTCTATTTAATGTCCAATATAAACAGTTTCCTCTTCTGGACCCAAATATGGAATTCCCCCTGGCCAAAAGCAGCACACCCAGGATGAACAAGAATCAAATGAAACTCAATAAACATAATGATTTAATCACTGTAATTTCCTGAATCCTAGGGATGGTCTATATTTTCTCAAAAATCATTTAGGTCTGAGGTTTCAGACTCTTCAGTGTTTGCTGCTTAGTGGAATTTCCAACCTAGTTTTAGGTTTCAAGGTGTGTGAAAAGAATTCAGCACCTGAAAAACTAGTGGTCTGGAAAGGGTTTTGGTTTTAACTGGTATTTGAATACTGTGCTTGCCTTGCTCTCACAGTGGGGAAAACCATCTCAACTTTTCATTATTCCTCCCATGTGTAGAGGAATAAGAAATACAAAAGCATATATGATGACAAAAGTTACATCACATGTTTAGAATTGTACTCTAATGCCTATTTTTATTTGCTAACAATTCTAATTATATTGGTGGAAAATATTATTTCATATATTTTAAGTGAGGAGACATTTCTGACTTCCTGGGACTTTTAAATTCTAAGTAGTATCCTCAAGTAATTCATATTTTATGTGAAAAAATAAAACTCCACTATGATTTAGATTTTTTTTTTCTTAAACATGCCAATATATCAAATCCAGAGACATATTGAAAGCCTTCTTTTCTAACTCCTCTATTGACCACTCTGAAGCAGATAAAGTGAAATTCAAATTTCTCCTGACAAAAATACTGATACA
The DNA here is from genome assembly GCA_035222235.1 of Margarornis squamiger. Taxonomy (NCBI): domain Eukaryota; kingdom Metazoa; phylum Chordata; class Aves; order Passeriformes; family Furnariidae; genus Margarornis; species Margarornis squamiger. The sequence goes on from JAWWTY010000037.1 coordinate 18,002,529, forward strand.
CTCAAAATCTCTAATTCCAGCTAAGAGTTTGCCATGCCAGAGTAAAATCAGAAAACTGACTGAATTTATTTTCCCTTTCAAGGACATGTTCCTGCACACAACATGATCTATGACCTGTAGTAAATCGAGCACACATTAACTATGAACTAACTTACTACTTTTGTACTGTGCTTCCCTCCCATTAAACACATGTATGGTTTCTCTCAGCAAAGATTATAAAGACTGCTCAGCACTTGTTATTCTTCTTTTTCTTTTAAGGAGACACTCTCCCCTCTCCCTGAAAAGTAAACTCTATTACTGTGTTTTCATAAGTAAAATATATTATTTTCTACTTAGTTATTTCTGCACTACCTTCCAACATGAACACTGATTTAATGTTTCTTCACTCTCTATAGATGTGAACAGTGATATGTTGCACTTCAAATTTCCAAAGCATGTCACAAACAGTATTCTGCAACTTCAGAAGAGAATGGGGAAAAGTTGATACATCTAAATGTTGATGAGGAAGAGAATCTGGGAAAAGAAAATACAAGGAAGCTTTATCCAAGAATCTTAACGGACTTGAATGTCAGGCACATTCTTCACAGGTACTGCTTGCATGTTTGAAGGCCATTACAGTCAAAATAGGACATTCAAATCTTGTTATTTATATAGTACTGGAGTGTATGAACCCTGGATGTGTTAGTTCAAGGCCAACAAAGCTCTCAGTGGTTTATATTTGAATTTGATTTATGTATACAAGAAAAAGGTTCTTTCTGCTATTAAAAACATGTGAGAAGTTTCTCAAAGGGTTTTCCATGACCAGGGTAATCCAGGTTACCACAACAACATCTATAAACACCTGCACTGCAGATGCCTGCTTTAGTAACACTACGTCACATGCATTTTTGCAAAACTTAAACATTTACCGAGGTCCCAACAAAACTATAAAAATTTCTCTAAAACAAGGGGGAAAAGGACAGTGGAATCTGGTGTGTGGATGGAACACACACAATGTGTATGATAGTGTAGTGAACAATAATCAAGAAGACGTGATGGATATCATTCTGTTGAATTTTCTCTTCAACATCTAAGAAAAAATGTGATTTTTTTACCACCTTTAGTTGTTCTGTTGAGCAAGACAAGGAGATCTGACTTTGGCAGTAAAAGACCCCAGGTTAAAGGGCTCTTTTTTTTTCTCATATCCCCTCCCACTTCAACAGTGCAGCAGCAATTTGGAGCTTTGCCTGACTGTTTCTGTTTTCTGCTGTCCATCACACAAGCGAAGTTATTATTAGCTTCTAAGGCTTACCCATCATAAGGGAATATGCCTCACACTGGTCCAGGACTCTGGGCTGCCTGTGCACATTCTTGGGGCTGTGCTTGGTGCTTGAGTAGTATTTCTCCTTGTCCCCCAGGAAAAGCAGTGGCATCAAATGCCTGTCCCTGCAGCTGAAGGCTGCTAATGGGTATATACTGAATAGTATAAAATTCATCTTAGCACAGAGAAATGTTGCCCACCTAAACAGAGCTGCAAGACTGAAGAAATGAAAAGCAGACGTGAGGTGAAGTGTTATGGCAAGCATTGAAAAAAATTGATTCATGTCCAGAGAAATGAACCTTAGAAAGGCATAGCAATGTGAGAAGTTCCTCTGCACTTTCTTCAGCAGTAGAGACTAAAAGAAAATTAGGGCCAGGAAGTGAGTTGGTGAAAGTGAAAATGTTACCCTTTCAAACTCAGCTGTACAATTGGCATCTGGCCCAAAACCTGTGAGTCTGCCTGTTTTTTCCAGGTCTCGTCATCCTGCTGGCAGGTGAAGAGCAGTCAGAACTGCCACGTGTCACAAATAGCACATGGCACCTGAGCATCTGTCATGCCTCCTCACATCCCAGGCAGAGGGTCACTTGCTGTACTCCTGCAGAGCACTATTTGTCTCACAGGAACGTGCTGCAGGCCAAAAGTCAGGCAATCAGAGGCTTCAGACTCAGTTGACTGTTGTTAATAATTCCTTGTAGTTCACAACCTTTGTAACCAGCCCAGGCTCCTTTTCCCTTAGAAACTCGGCAGGCAGCTATCAGGAGATGTGTGAAAACAGAGATAAACCAAATATATTATTAAACAAATAGCCTCACACTTAAGAAATGTGGACCCTTCAAGCTTTAAAGAGAACATGCTCATGTTAGCATTGCGATTAAGGACTTTGTGCAGTACTGGTTGGTGTGAGAGGTGTATGGAGTGTAGTGTGCTGGAACCCCTCCAGCCTCACCCAAAGTTCTCCAACAGCCAACTGAGCTCAGAAAAACAGTGTATCCAGCATGGCTTCTCAGAATAAACTGATCCAAATAAGAGAAGCTATCCCGAGAAAATAGACTCAGCCATCAGTAAAACTGAAAATCCTAGAAAAGTAGGAAAATGTTTACTGTGCTAATCTGTGACCCATTGGCTAAGTGAAAGATCAAACCTTTTGGGATTTTTCCTAAAGGAGATTGTGAAGCTCTTTCCTCTTCTTAAGAGGCTGTAATCTGTTTGGGGTAAAAAAGACACAAACAATAAAACTCAAGTTGCTCCCCTTGGGTCAGCTTGATTGCTATCTCTGTTCATTCTGTTTTCAGACAAGTGTGCTGTAGCCATAAACACTGAGCAATAGAAAAGAATTAATGTATTAATTGTTAAGCTGTATTAAGTGTTTAAAGTAAATGATAAGTTTAGAATTTCCTTTAATGGCTTATTTACTATACTTACAGCAATGTTTTGAACTATGTACCGAACTTTTAGATCTGTCATAAGACTTTTCTTATTTTGCCTGAAGACACACAACATGTCAGCCTGCTGCCGTGAGCTGTTTTGCTGTGCAGGATTGGGGATATGTTCACTCTCACGCAAATCAGCACAGACGGGATTGTGCTCACAGAGCAATTTTGTTTTCAGTAAGCAAGAATGGAAGTTTCAGTTAGGAAACAAATTCAGGCTTCCTAAAGTGACATTACTTTTGCCCTGTGAAGTCTTCTTAAAGCCAATGAAGAGTTTAATTTTCCTGTCCTTTAACAAGAACCAAGAAGAATTATGAGATATGCAGTAAAACCTGCAATACTATTCAAGAAGTAGAACCTGTGAAGACATAAGGGCAAGGTGTACGGAAAAATATTTAGAAAATGTAGACAAGCTTTTAGACTTCAGACAGAACATTCTGGAAATTTTTGTACTGGGATGCATTTACTGAACTCTGACAGAGGGGATGATAATTTCCCTGAAAACTGATGCCATTGTCTCAGTGAACTGTCCAGTGGCAGTTGGACTATGGCAGAGGTGGGGCAATGAACGCCTAACAGCTTTTTTGTGCTCCAAATATTAGCTTTGCCCCAGTGTAATTTGTATTTTGTCATGAATGTCTATAGCTTTAGGGTCTCATGAGAGGTCACAGAAGGGCTGTAGTCAAATCGTAGTGCAAGGGTGGCACTGAAGCTTAAGCAAAAACAGTTCCTTAACTATCTGGATTCACCCTACTACTCTGATCTCTTTGGCAGACAAATGGCTCCAGATGCTTTGAAAGCCTCACTGTACAGCTACACTCACACAAACTAAGTTGAACCAAAGAGTGTTATGCAAGTTTACTCAGTTAAACTAACTCTTCAGCTCTGTGAGTGGGTATCACACAAGATAACCTTAATTTAGTAGTCACAGAAACAGTAATTCATTGCAAAATATTACCTAAGTTGACAGTAAAATTAAAATATCTAGAGAAAAGAGCAGTCTCAGAAGGAAAAAGGTCAGCAGAAGGAACTGTGCTATTCCCTTATAAACCACTATCGCTTTGACAAACTTCAAGCTGTTGCATTAAGACAAAGTGTTTCATTAAAAAGACCTGTAGCTAGGTTAAGAGTCATCCAGTCTAACTATAAATGCCTAAAAGACGGACATTTCAGTCTGAGAGACAAATTTTAGCTTTTCCTTATAGTCAGAAGCTAACAAAAGGTTGATTCATGTGAGCTGTTTTTCCATCATTATCTGAACATGAACATCTGCCTCTGCCTATTTCTCCTCATTGACTGTTAAGAGTCCAGGGTGAATACTTCAAGCTCAGATGGTTATATTTTAGATATGTAAGTTATGGTAGACTAAATTTTATCCTTTCTCTATTTTCCTTTTAATATTTATTTCATTACATAGTCTTCTGTATTTACTGTCTCAGCAGTAAAACTTTCTCAACTTATCTTGTGGGAAATAAAAGAATGTAGTTTTATTAATTATCTTCTTTAGGCTTTTCGTGGAAGTTGTAAGGTACCAGGTCCTGTCTGGATCTGGTGCCAGGGACAATTGGCATTCGGGAATAGGGAATTATGAAAAAAGATAAAGGTATGGCTGAAATGGGCCCCGCCACGTGGCAAGCTCTTTGTGTGCAGAAGAAGGTGGTCATTCTGACCAGGAGACCCCGTCTTCCTGTACAGGGGGGCATGTCAAATCCAGTCAGAAGAAGAGGCCCACTCCTCTCATTATGCTAACAAGGCGGGACCCTAGGGGCACATAAAAAGCATGATTTTTGGGGTGGGCGTGTGCTTTTTGGACCTCCGTGGCCAGGGCAACCAGCACATGCTGAAATAGAAACTTTCTTTTTGCAAAATTTCTTTATCTCACAGATATTTGTATCCTAACTAAATTGAATAAAAGATTTTTTCTTACAATCTTGGGAATTGATCCTGCACCATGGCAGAGCAGAAGTTATGTAGCTTCCCCTGACCTCAGCAGTACCAAATCGCTTCCACAGATTATATTGGAAGACATTTCTGAAAACCATTGAGACATCACTGAGAGAGCTTCTCTCTTGTCTGAGTTACAGCAGCTGAGTTACAGCTTTGTCACTGTGTGGGTGTAGCCAAAACTGTGTGTTCTACAACCTCTTTGTCATTTCTGATGAACTGTTAATAATGGACTGTTTGCAGCAGCTGCCCAAGCCATACTTGACCCCTCAGGTTACAAGCTGGCTATTAAAGAACCCTGGGAGACAGAAGAGTGTTCTTGTCTTCACATCAATGAGTCAACTGTGATAACTCCCCTCTGGGGAGGCATTAGCACCTTCACACCCAGCCTGAGGGGTCATGTCTGCTAATGGACCATCAAGGATTATCCCATGACTCACAGACACCCATTGTGAAACACCTTGCCCTGGGGGGAGGTACTGGACATTCCTAGTGAATTTAAGCATATATAGTCTTTGGATTTTGGGACTTCTAGTAGCACTCTTCAAATCCAGAGGAGGACTAGAACCTCAACAGGACTGCGACTGCCGCTCTAGACCAGACTGCGGCCATCATCCTCACCAACAGGCTAACGAACACTGTTCTGTTTGTGTCCCAGGGTGCTGGGTTGTACATCTGGTTTTATGGGTCAAAACCAATTTTTCCTCTGTATCACTGCCTTTATTATAATCTTTTTGTTAAATTGTAACTTTGACTTGTAATCTCTCCTGAGTTGGGTTCGTTTCTCCCACCAGTTTACCTTTAAACCAGCACACTTCCCTTCCCTTCCCTTCCCTTCCCTTCCCTTCCCTTCCCTTCCCTTCCCTTCCCTTCCCTTCCCTTCCCTTCCCT
>JAWWTY010000037.1:18013781-18037881 GCA_035222235.1 Margarornis squamiger
GGAGATACAAGGACTCCCTGAAACAATACCTCAGCCTTGGCCATATTGACCACCATCAGTGGTCCACTCTGGCCTCCTATCAGAGAAATGGAGATCATTCATAATGCTGCTGCTTCCTTTGAGAACACATGAAGAATCAGTCTGGAGGAAAAAAGGCAACACAGGAAGAACCATGCCTCACCAGAAGCGCCAATGGAGACTTTCCACTGTGCCTTTTGCAATCAGACTTGCCTATCTCGCATTGGCCTTTTTAGCCACCAGTGAGTTTGTAGCAAGCGTGAGTAGAGCCCTTGTAAATCTTCGTTCGCGAAGCCTAGTCATGATGATGATGATGATGATGATGATGAGTGTGCTAGTAAACCTTCCTTAGTACTTGTTTTCAGTGACAGTCTTAGCATTTAGAAAAAAAAAGAGAGATAGAGTCTCCTTTCCAGGCCTGGGCATTGTTTTCCCCTCAATGCTATCTCTTGCGTTTGCATTGTGGAAGGTAAGTTTTTTCCCTGACCAGATGGTCTTCTGCATCATGTGACACCTGCATCACATTTGCGGGTGCAGGCTACACATGTACCAAGTATCCAGGTATCTGCCAGTTACATAAAAAAGCTTTGAGTGTTACTTACTTGAGTGTAACTAGCAACTTTAATTAACAGAATGTACTGGCATGTCTTCTAATTATGACCAGTTAGCTGAAATCTTCAGGCACGTTACAAACTAAGAGCACCCAGGAGAACACATTATGCCAAAACATTTCTAATTTGCAAGAGAAACAACCTTTCCAGACCTATAATTAAATATTGGTGACATATGTTTCCATCATCAACTAGCAACTACTGCACTGTCCAGTCAACCAAAAAGACACCCATTTAAATGAAAGACAGTAATGTGGTTTATTTACATAGACACTGATATAGTACAAATTGATGTTGAACTGAGCTCTTTTAAACCGTTTCTGCTGAACAAGCACAAACAGCATTCCAGTAATACATACAGCTGAGGCATAGTGAGCTTATTTTCCTTAAAGGAAAAATGGTTAATAACATCACTAAAATATTTTCCGGAATTTCTGACTGCAAGTGTCTTTTATATCCTACTGTATTGTCTTATGTTTGGATTTTTTATTTTTTCCCCAAAAACTTTTACTGAGATTAGTAAAATAAATTGGACATTTGTGTGTTACAAATTCCCAGAAATCTCTGAATACCCAAAATGCATATTGCCTTTCCTCCACTAAATCACTTGGATAATGTTAAAAACAAATAATAATTTAAAAAAACCAACCAACCAACCAACCAACCAACCAAACAAACAAAAAAACAAACCACAAAAAACAAACAAACAAACAAACAAAACAAAACAAACAGATACTAAACAAATTAAAATCCCCTTGTTACCTAAAATACCTGATTGAGGAATAGAAAGATTCTAGAAAACTTCAGGTGTTGCCTCTGCTGATACACATGATTAAGTGCCCTCCAATGGTGCATGAAAGTGAGCAGCTGATAATGTGAAATCCTACAGGCACCTCATGCCTCTCGTGGGAAGCTCTGTGAGGAGGGGTCAGGGAGCCTGGGGATTTAAGCTTTCTCCAGTTTCTCATGTTGTCTCTCACTGATGGGAAGAGGGGGTCTGTTGGGTTGAGAACGGCTTCCCCAGGCCCTGCTGACCCAGCTGCTCCAGAGAAGATTAAGCCTGCATTGTGCAATGGCTTTTCCCTGTGTTTGTCCTGAGACTTGTCCTTTGCCCCAGTTCCATACACTTTATCTCGTCTCCAGAGAGCCATTCCTTACTCTTTCTGGGCCTGATCCCAGAAGCAGTGGGTTGACAAGAAATCACTAATTTTAGTAACCTTGGGAACACTTTCTTTGGAAATCAGAGAGAATAAGCCTCCAAAATACCTAAAGAAAATTATGAGAAAGCTATAGATGAGGTCCTATTCCAGACTGAATTGAACAAAAATATTTATTATTAGTGTGACTTACTTCAATAGTGTTATGATTTAACTTTATATATTCTAAAGTATTTCTAGCAACCAATTAAATATTTTAGTAAAGAGAAAGCATTTTGATTACTTCACCATAAGACATTTTCAAATCTTTCATGGATTTATATTGTTGTTTTTGTGCTCCTACAAGGAATTCAGTAGAGAAAAAAAATCCTTTTTGCACTGGGATGCACTAGGATCTAAGCATTATATGATTTCATTTGTGTTGCAGTATATATAAAGGGATTTTAGTAACTTAAAATCACAACAATGATGTCCCATTCTGTTCTTCTCTCAAATAGGCACACTCACACATAGCCCATTTCTGTTCTTCTCTCAAATAGGCAAACTCACAATATAGCCCATTTCGCTGTGGAGAGTCAGGTGAAACAACTACCAGGATGGTTTGCCAGTGCCAGTGCCTGTCAAAGCTGATATTCCCAGTCATCCTGTGCCTGTATTGAAACAAAGCTGCTTTCTACTGTGCACACCTGTGCCATCTGGGGTACTCATAGGCAAGGTCTCCCAAAAGTCCCACTGCCTATACAGTAGGTACTTCTCCTATTGCCTGGAGCTCAGGAATTTCTTGTGATGCTGACCATGCATTGAACTTGTATCTGGTTTGTGGGTTAGAAGACTCTGAAATGATTATCCAGTAGGTTTTGGTGTAGAGGGCAGAGACAAAAGGTGATACTTTCACATCTGTTGCTGAGTAGATGGACTGTTGTGTTCTGCACTGGTTGGAGCTGTTTCTGCGTCTGTAGTCTTCATTTCAATGCTTCAAAACACTTCCAGTATTTTATTTGTCCAGTTACTGCAACTGAAAGAAAAGAATACATGTAAATGTTGACTAAACACTTGAAAGTCTCTGTGTGCTAGACCAACCCATTTTGGTGGAATACATCCCTGCCAAGGTTTTATTATTTGGCAGTGGCAGATCTCACCTGGCTTTGCTGATGATACTGATCCCGCTGCAGTAGAGTACCTGCCACCACAAACACCAATATTATCTTTTCTTTTCCCCCTTCTTCCTGCACTCCACAATGAAACAGAAATGGGGACCAAGAAACAGAGGGAAAGACCATAGCATTTGGACTACTGATTATCTCTCCTTCTGTCAGAAATGTTTGATCTTACAGTCACAAAAACAGCTTCAAATATAGGATAGGTTAAGGTGAGAGCAGTAACCAAAAGCAGAGAAGAATGTGTAAGAGGTTCTGGGCATATGTGAAGAGAAAGCCACTCTGAGTCACTTCTGTGGCATTTATCACTTCATGACCCTTAAAGTTATGCTCACAGTACTCCCACAGATTAAGAAGTATTCATCTGTGCATGTGAAAGGAGGAAAAAAAAAGAAGAAAGAGCCATAATTCTTAGAGAACTCCAAAGAACCAAACGTTGTAATGTCACATTCACTAATCTCATCAGAGACAGGTCTATCATCCTTATAATGTGCAGACCTTTATGTTCACTGAGGTTAACCCTGACCCCAAACTCATAAAACTATACCTTACATATGAAACATTACTCCAAAATAAAAGTGCTATATACTTCAATATTTATTTGTTAAGCAATAATGGAACTTAACAGGAAAGTAAATATTATTAGAATGGGCATAAAAGGAATAAACTTATTGAAACAGTGAACCGCCCACTGCTTCTGAAGTTAAAGCCCTGTAAATGAAATAGCAAATCTTATTTCTGTATTCAGAACCATTTATTATTATGTGGTTGTTGCTTATGGGTCCAGTTTTATCAAGAAAGAAATATTTAATTAGATGAAGGCCTAAAACTAAAGGCCTTTGAGAGGGAAAACCCTCACAAACTCTTCTTACCCTGTGACTGGCATAAATTCTGCTTGAGAGTCTGAACTCTATTTTGAACGTAGCTACTTTTGAAAGTGGTGTGGAGATCTGATTTCCTGAGAGAACAGCTCTGTCAAAGACATTGGATTTGGTCAGACTATGAAGATATCCCAAAATCCAATCACATCACAGGAAAATACAGGTTTTGACCAAAAGTGAAGAGGGGAAAGATGAGGGCAGAATTCCTGGTCAGACTGGGAAGACCCATGCCAGAATTGCGCCTGTGAGTACCTGTCTGTCAGCAGGATACTGAGAACATACAGGCTTAAGTGTTTATCACTTTCATCCCAGAGAAATACCCTTACCATAGACATATTTTCCCTGCTGAAATACTTTGAAAAGTTTTGGTTTCCTAGTGATATGGAAGTGGAATATTTTTGTCATGTCAAAATATTTCACAGGCCAGACAGTTCACTTTTAACTTAACCCTGTTGTGCCTGTCTTATTCAAGCTCTGTCCAATAATATAACTAATCCAGAAATAATGCACATAGAATGACCCAGCAAGCACTATCAGTAAAAAGACAAGAAAGACAACTTCCCTGTCCAATGATCACTTTAATCGTCTACTAAACAGTATATAAATAAACCCTAACTCTTATGGACCATCTTCAGATATGAAGCACTTTGTAAGCAGTAAGCTTTAATTCAGGATGTCATTTAAGCACATGTTTAAACTGTTCTTCAGCAAAAGGCTTAACTGAACACATGTTTAAGTGCTTTCCTAATTAGAAATTAATTAATAAAACATCCTGACTTTCCTGTGAAGGGGTGTTTTTCAGATGGAAAAATGAAAGCCAGACGAGTTGTCTTGCCAAAGACTGCATGGAGAGCTACAGGCAGAGCAAAGATTTGAGCACCTATCACCTCTCTCCAAACAGTAATGTTTTCCTAAAACTCCATGCAGTCTTATATCAAGAATTTATACTGCAACAGGCTAACTGTGGCACCACAGACTTTGAAGTCAGGAAGTGTGGTAGACTACAAGGATACAAGCTGACTTTTGAAACATTCTCATATGTCTCTTTATGGGTCAGGACACAGGAGAATAAATGAGAACCTGGTTACAATTTTATTGTGACTTTTTCTTTGTAATTTTCAGAGCTTGTAAATTGCTCAAAAAAGAAAAAAAAAAAAACAACAAAAAAAAACCCCTGAAACAAACAATTCAAAAACTACACACACACACACACACTCACACACACACACAAATAATAATAATAATAATAATAAAATTGGCAGAACCCTTTTCTGCAAATCAGACAAAGAGAAAGGAAAAAACATTTTATTTGGCAGAGAAGGTCAAGGATGTTTTTTACTTTCATCTACAATTCTGGTAGCCAAGGAAAATCCAGATCCATGAACAAGGAAAATTACTCTTATGGACAATTAATCTATTGCTTTAATTTCCTTCATAGTGATTGCTGTGGTCCCCAGGTGTTTTTTTCCAGAGCCTGGGTCTGCCTGTCTTGGTCTCTGATGACAGTCTGACAAATTCCTTATGAACCAGTGCTCACTAATAGACATCAGCCACTTGGCAAAATATTGTGAGGTTAACTAAACACCTATGTCTAACTGTGTCTAAGTGTTGATGCCACAGTTCCCTACATACCACTGGATCTTCTTGTAGCTGTGTATGAAGAAAATTATACCTTAATATTTAAAAAAAAAAAAATTAATTTTAAGCTATACTTTTGTCTTTGACAGCAGAAGTCTTTCTGAATAAAGCTGGAAATACTGCAGTAAATTTATAGGCACATTTATCAAAACCTAGCAACACCAGGCTACTAATTTGGGATTCAGCTCTTTACCAAATGTTCTAGAAAGTAGCAACAGGAGATGTTCCCAATTTGTGAATGAATTCAGTGCTCAGAGAAGGGAATGAGCCAAGAACAGCCTGGCCAGAGGGAGGTGTGTGGTTCCTTAACCAGCTTTCCTCTTCTCCACAAGACAAGTCTTTCTCTAAGTTGGACCCATGAATTTTGAAGGTTGGTTTCATAAATGAGTAATTTTCTGAAAAATCGTAGATTTGCCTTCTTAAATGGTTTAAGTCATCTTCTTTTTGATTTTGTCCTTTTCTCAGCATCAGAGACAATAAACTAATCTTTTCCACTCACTGTCACAGTTCCTGGCTCTGTTCTTTCCCAGCTGCTCACCAAGCTTCTTACTCCCTCTTTGTACTGCTGTGGCATTTGTGTTCAGTTTTTCCTCACATTTCCACATGTTTTCTCCCAAGTCCCTTTCTTTCAAAGGGCAGTCTCTGGTTCTATATTTTTATTTAAATCTGCTTCTTAATCCTTTTGTGACTGTGGGCTGGGGATTTTGTTTCTTTGGTTTTGGGGGGATGTTTGTTTTATTTGTTTGATTTTGTTTTGTTTTGTTTTTTTCTTGATATAGATATACTTAATGGTTACAAATAGTAACAAACTTTTTGAAAAATCATCTTTTAAAAATTGTCTCTTCCATTTGTAATTTGCACAAGATCTGTTTGAACACAGTCTCCAGCAGGGTTAAGGTTTTCTGCTTTTCATTTTTATCTTGTCCTGTTTTTCTTTCTTGTTTCTTTCTTTCTACTCATTCTCACTTAAGCTTCAAAACAAATGAAAACATCTAGATTTAATCCATATACATAAACTTAAAGAAAATAAAAAAGAAAAAAGAATAAAAGAGAGAGTATTTTTTTCTTGAATATATCTCTACTTATGCAGATATTTAGCTGATATTGTACCACAGATAGCTACCACAGAGTGACCACATGGTTTTCTCCCTTCCCATGAGTCCTATTAATCAAACCCTCAACTTGCATTAACTGGTATACTTCTTTGGACTCAAAGGCAATGCACTGATTTACCATAGCTGAAGTATCTCCAGAAAATATTACCCTTTTTTGGTTGTGTTCTTTGCATTTTCTAGTAGGCATATAACATCCACAAATACATAAAATGAATCATCACACAATAAAGCAGCATGCCAATGGATCTGTTTCACACCTGTGCATTGAAGTGCTATTCTTCTGCAGTGTAGATGGGGCCAACATGTTTGTCACTGACATGTAGGGTAATGCTCTTGTGCTGACAGAACAGATCTTGTGCTGACAGAGTAGTTATACAAGAGTAATTCAGGGCTGAGAAATCTCTCAAGAAAGAGGCATGGAGAAGTTGTTCTACTGAGCAGCAATGTACATAAATCGACATGTATTTGTGCTGCTGGATCATCACCTCGTTTACTTTCTTGAAATTGCATATAGAGTATGCTTAAATTCTTATGCAGAAATCCAAAATTGTACCTTTAATTTTCCCCACCTTCTTAGATCCGCATCCCTGTTTCTTATAAATGAATACATCAGGGGTTTTACTTCACTTAGCTTTAGTCTTCTAACAGTTAAACATCTCTTTTAAGTTAATTGATCACATCCCCTCCAAGGCTGACGGGAAGAGCTTCATTCCACCCAAGGGTAATTAGCCCTCCATAAATATTTTCACAGTTTACACACAGAGGTTAGATAAGCTTGCAGACTGAAATTATAAATAGCTAATACTGAATGAGAAAACTCTCATAATTTGTGGCTTCCTCTTATATAGCACAGGAGGGCTGTGGTTGTACTGCAGGGTCAAGTATTTTAAGAATAAAAAGGAAACATCACAAATCAGAACTAGGATGTTTATGCAATCCACAGATGTGTAATAACACACTTTCATGAGTACAGACATGTTAATATATATGCACCTGAAAATCACAGTAATTATTATTATAATCCATCTATTAAACATTTCATTGAATTGTTCTTTCATTTTAGTGTCCTGACTTCTGTTTATTTTTTCAGTTTCCCAAAGAATGAAGTACAGCTTTATTCCAGGCACTTCATGGCCCCACTCAAATCCCATCTAAAAATTGAATTGATTTGTAACTCTATGGGTAGTAGAAAACGCAATGTGAGATCAGTGAGTTGAAACTGATTGACATTGACTGACTTTTTATTCTTTTCCTGAATCCAAACTTCATATTTCTACTTTTTAACGTAATGAATTAAATGGATTTGTCCATTTGTTTAATTTCATACAGTATTTTCAGTATTTATAAATACACCAGTCATAGTGATGCACGTTTATTTGCAAAATAAGGTTTAAATACCAATGGTTTATCTGCAATAGGATTCATTTCCATTGTAGTCCAAAGCTGTTTTTCAACACTCAGCTACAAAAGGTATATAGTTCCTTATTCCTGTAGATCCAGCCAGGTAGATGTAACACTGGTAGTCCCAGCCATGACAGACTTGATGCGTGGCATCTGTTGGGAGGACTAAATCCAGTGGAGCTGGGTAAGCACAGCAAGGATAATACAATGTAGAAGCACCAGACTCATGCACAAATCATCTTTACTTTGAAGTACTAAGAACATTTTTCCATATTTTTAAAAGTCTAGAAAAGTGAACTGCTGAGTAGCTGTAAATCCAGGGAGTTCCTGGGCAGAATTGTAAGATTACTTTCTATGGAAAGAGGTAAAGTGCCACATGTAGTGATAAAAAAGAAATATCTGAATAAGGGAAGAGGTATCAGTTCATAGAGAACTATTTGGGATCTTTGGAAAGATTTTTAATGATTTAATGTGGTCTTAAGTCAATGTTACCCTACTTTTACAAAAAGGTGGAAATTGTTCTAGGTTAGGTAATCATCAAGTCATGTAAAATAATGTAAATATGTAAAATAATCTGTCTAATCCACTGAATATTTTAAGGTCTCAATTAGATTAAAGTACATGGGTTTGGGTGTAACAGGTCTGAAACAATGGAAACTAACTGAGGCAAAATTACCTAAGGTCTGAAAGCCTCAATAAATGATGGAAGAGTTAGCACTGTTTATTGCACAGAGCACAAAAAATGGAATGTGAGAATAGTTTTCCAGTGCATTTGCTGCAAAGTGTGCTCCCTGTGGTGTCCATTAAAGGCCAAGCAATGGTGGCTTGCATTTCAAAGTATGGAAATCCCAGGGAAGGAGCTTCAAGGAAAAGGATCAAGAGGTGCAGGAATTGATTGCTGGGCAAGAAGATGGAGACTCTGGGACTGAAGTTCTTTTAAAACAGGTTCAGAAGAAATTTCTTGTGAATGACACAGTTCAGATGCTCCTGTCTTGAGGACTGGCACTTATGGCCTATCCAGTCTCCTCCACAGGGACTTCTATAAATGCATGCTGAAGGTGTATTCAGTTATCAAAAGCAACATGATAAGCATGTGTCTCAAACCCTGCCCAATATCAGCTGAAGTAAAGTTCATGCAAAGGAGTCAGAGCCTCAGTCAAAATGAACTCAGAATCAAGATAAAAATACCCTGAAATATCCTCCCCGTTATTCTTTGGTCTTTTGGCCCAGGTATGGGTGGGCGGGCTGGAGCTCCTTCTCTGTCCCCAGTACAGATGGGAGGTCTGGATCTGCTGAGTCCAGTGGCTGCTGCTGGCCTCTGCCACCACGCACCTCCTCTGATTTCAGTCCTCACTTCAGCTCTTACTGAGCAACACGGTGGGCCCAGTCTCACTAAACCCCACTTCTGCCTAAGCCCCCTTTTATTTCTATATGGAGACATCAGCTGCAGACTGTCTTACACAAGGTGCAGGCAGCAGTGCTAAGGATGGCAGAGGATGTGCAACAAAGTGGTCGGTGTTTACTGATAATGAAGTATACAGTGTGCTTCTGTGGGATTAGTACTATACAAGGTAAACTGTTCCTATGGGTTTTTAGAAGCTATACCTAAAGCACCCCAGCAAACTCTATGTCTGGCCTCAGTAAATACTTCTTATTTTAAAGGCTACAGTTGATAATGTGACACATATATCTAATTAGATTAAAAAAAACCCAGCCCACTAAATTAAAAGGCTTGCTCATCTGGATTTTAGGAGGTTTTTTAAGTGTGCATGTTCATGCCTCATTTAATCCTTCCAGAGATATGAATAAAGTAATAGCAATTAATTTGTTTGGAATTTATTTTTTACATGTAGGAAAAAAAAAGATTCCCACCTCCTTCAAATGAGACATAATAAAACAAGAGAAATATGGAAAAAATGCAACTTCATCCAGTAAAATAAATGACCTGACAAATATAATTGCCTACAGAAGAACATAAAATATCCTTGAATAACTCTGAGTAGTAGGAAACACAAATTCATTCTTCATGACCAGGTAATTTTGTCCAGAAACAAAAGCCTTCACATCTTTTAAGTCATACAAAATCAGTACGGTGAGGGATATTGGCCATATGTGCGGACATATACTTCATGGAAGCTTTCATTCCAGTCAGTAGTTTCATCCATACAAAAATGTCATCATATGTAGATATCACTTATTATCAGAGTCTTTGAGCCTAACCTTGCCGTTCCTGAAACTACTGTTGACTCCGCTCCTTGAAGACAATATGTGGCTCTGTACTTTTTAATACTCAAAGCAGACCTTCTGTTATGGGTGTCTTCCATGTAGAGTAACACATGATAGGAAAAAATTTGCTGTACTTACTCTTCATCTGTGTTTGTATACCAAGCTAAACACAGCCCTGACTGTATGTGATGCATTTGATGTTAGGGATGCTGGACGGATAAGGAACATGACTGACAAAGCCTGAAAAAAGATTTGTCACATTGTATTTTAAGCTTAAAAAAACCTTCATGCAGAAATACAATTCATCCTCAATGTTAAGATTGCTAATATTCTTCCAGCAGCAAGTAGAAATAAGGAATTATATAAATCATAGATGATCACAGAACAAAAACATTGCTTGCAATTATCTTGACCAGGCCTGACATGATGAACTTGTGAGAATCAGAGCATTTTCTATCAGTATTTTCAGAAATATCTCAGGTCTGGTTCAGTCATCACAGACTTACCTCTTTAGACACAGGATAGATGTGCTGTCTCTGAGTAGATGAGATTGGTTTCTCATCTGCATGTGACACATAAGTGCAAGATGTTCTTCATGTTCCTTCTCTTTCTTTTCTTAGAAAAATGAAAAATATTACCACAAAGCTAGTGAAATGAAGGACCTAATTGCAATGAATCAGAAATGAGTGCATTTAAATTACATGTCTCATAACTGGCTTGACGTGTGGTGCTTGAAGATAACTGATCTGTATGTCTTGGTAAAATGTTCTGCCATCCTGCTTCTGCCATGTAGGACCCTCAGCATCTACAGTGTGTGCTGAAAAAAGCTGCACAGACAAAGAATCCATTTACTTGTTAAATGGAATCTGTTAGGGGCTTTCTTTTTACATATTTACCTTGGCTAAAGCCCTGAGATTCCTCTCTTCCTAGTAGACTTAGTTATGCGTGCAAAGATTCAAAAGGTAGGTATGCCTTGGGAGTGTAATTCAATGGCTAATTCAGAAAGAGCAAGAAAAGTTCTATGAGCCTTTTTCTTCTGCTTGACACCTACATTTTTTTTTCCAATGAAAATATCATATTGCAGTAACAAGGACTCCCAGAAAAATTCTGAAATGGGATTATTCTTGATTCTAGGTAGCCTGTAACCACTTTTTTTTTTTTTTTTTAATTAAATAATGATGTGAATCAAAAAAGGTATATGAAAAGCCTTTTTGATCCTCAGGACTGAAATGGCTTCTTTCACCTCTTCTAGCCAGCATAATTATGTTAATTATGTGCACTCTTAGAAATGTTTTACATGACCTTTGAAAAGTCAAATAGGTTCAGAGTATTGATTTCAGGGGAAGTCAGATGAAGAATTACTTTTAAGGATAAGCCTCTGCTGTACCTTCACCAAGACTATGAGCTGACAAAGCTCCTCTGGTGCACACTCTACTCGGCAGCTCACTGAACTGCTCCTTCCCCTCCTGCCCAAAAGCCCTCTCTTCCCTTTCTGTTATGTAAGAATTTGTGCAACTCTATAGTGAACTGGAGCAGGAAAGTCATCAGGGTAAAACTAACTTGCCAGAAAATTGGTTAATTTGAACCTGAATTAACTCCTTGACAGAGCTGTGGTCTCACAGCACTAAGTGTGTCAGTGACAGGAGGGGAATAAGACCCCTGTGAGATGCCTTCTTCTGACAGAGAACCTCACTTGTGTCCACCTCATGCTCTGGGACCTATACTACATGTGGTGTAGACATGTGCACATGCCACAGTTTCTCCTCCACAACTAGTTCTTTCTCATATCTCATTGATGCTGTGAAGAGAAAATTTTATAGGGTCTGCGATCTTCCATTTTAACAGCTATTATAACATATATGTTACATAAGAAAATGAAAGTAGTAGCTCTAACAGTAAAACAGAAATACAGGAATAGATCTGGAATAGATCTATCACATTTCTGTCCTTTCACTCACTTTATATTTGGAGAATCACTCTGGCACCCTGTGCTTGATCCTGTGCCATGCACAAACATCTCAGGATCCTCAGTGTGTCCAAAGCCCTTGGACCTAAATAGAAGTTATGATTTTATGCATTCATTGAACCAGTTTGTATAACTCCACTGGCAAAAACACTGATTGTGGTGGTTACTTATGAGAATAATTCACAATTGTGCTGAAACAAACTAATATTGGTCTTATGAGAAGAAAAATATGTCTTCTAGAACATTCTTTTTTCAGGAACAACTAAATCTTAAAGAAGTGTACTGTAAAAGTACCCTTTGGGCAATTCGACAGTCACTGCTTATACAGATCAGTAAGAGGCTTCTGTGGTTTCTTTCTGTAAAGTAGGTCCTCTAAAACTGATATGGTAAAACATTCTGCTTTTTAATATTTTAATTGATTTTGGAATGGTTCTCAAGAGATGCTGTAAATATGCATTTCAGTTAAACCCTTATCAGGCTAATATTGAGTTACTCATAACTTAAATGTGTGATTATGAGATAATACACTATTTTTCATTAGATGCAGAGAGAGCACAGGTATAGAACCAAAGGACTAAGTGAATCCCTAAATTCTCTGGAGTTAACCCATCAGTAATGAACACCAGCTGTTCTACCCTGCTGGTCGAGATCCCAGAGGGTAGAGCATGGTTTGCCTCATGCATTAGGCATTTGAAAGAGCATTTAACAGAAGTTATCAAGCTGCTGAGCTTTTCAGAGATAAGACAGTTATTCTTAAAAACTGCTTCATGACAGTCTTTCACAGCCAGAGTCAGTCAGTAGAAAGTTATAGATTTCCAAAATGCATATAGCCATATAATGGAAATTTATTGGTTTATTTTACCTGAAGATCAAGAATATGAAATTGGCTTTGTTCTTAATAGCAGTGAAGGTTATTTTCAGTTTTGGAGAAAGCAGTAGCCACGATATCAGTTCTGATGAGAAAATTATAAAGAATTAGGAATATTCGAGTTTATACTGAAACTTTAATCTCAGTGCTGTATCATAGTTGGATCTCCCTTGTTTTAGGGAAAAAAAAGGTATATTTTTTTCTAAACATGCATAATTTCTTCATTGAATGACTAGATCAACTAGTGAAAGCCTCTGTTTCTCAGCTCTAAGAAAAGGACTGAAAAATATTATGAGAGGAAAGAAATCAGGGCTACTTTTTATGTAGCTCTTAATTCATGCCTTCTCATGATATGTTTTCCTCCCTAATTTCAGTATATAGTGAGTCAGATTCATGGAAATATCAGGTATTCATTTTCTGTAAAATTAAGTCAACTGAAGCCATACCAATAGGAATTATGAAAACGTCTTCTTGTTAAGTATGCTGTCAGTCATCTGACAGTAATTAACTGATGACTTAATTGCATTATAATGCAGATAGCACATTTTGTTAACAATCTCAGAATCTACTGAAGCACTGGTGTGATAACAGAAAGGAAGGTCTAAGATGCCCTTTTCACCTCTTTCTTCCTTAAAATAATAAAGAAATGCAGCCATAGATACATTTGAAGATAACTTCCATTTTGTGTTGTTAGTCAGTGAGGCTTCATTACATGTCAGCCAAAAGCACTGGAAAGGCTGTCACTTACCTGAGAAAGCTTTGGATAAGCTATTTGTATAGTACAATTTCACTTCTGATGAAGTCTTTGCTCTCATTTGGAGTAACTAAAGCGTTCAGACATTGGAGGAAGGAGTAATGCTAAATGTTGAAACCCAAAAATAAAAGTAGGAAATAGATCCACTGTATTGCTCAGGACGAGATTGAACTAAACCACGTAACAAGTTTCCTTTCTACAGAAAACAAGCATTTGTGCAAGTTTGGATGGTGGAAAAATATCTAATGAGTATGAATTTTGTGTCCATGAGGGAATGTCTAACAAAAAGTGTTTGGCTGATGATTTAGTGATGCAGTTGTATGAAAGAGATAGATAATTTTGCACCTGTCCATGGTCCTTCTGTCAAATATTCTCTTTTAGTATGTTCATATTTTTTTTATTAAGCTACCTCCAAAATTGTCAGAAGGCCATCTACTGAAGGAGCTGTCAGTAATCCAGAAACCTTCCATGGCTCTGAGTTACTACTTCCCTGATACATTAATTTCTCTATGTCCAGACTGATTTCCAAATGATTGGTAGTAGTCTTTTGAGGTGAAAATATAATCTTTAAATAATTGATTATTTCTTGAAGATTTAACTATACAAATATTGGATATGTTTTCACATGTTGCTTCTTCTGAAATGCACTAAAAAAATTCGATTCTGCAACATTACTTATTAATCTGAGAAGGAACAGATTCTATTTTCATACTTTATTACTAGTTCCATAGAAATAAAGAATGTGGATATTGTCACACTGGAAATCAATACCTACTCCTATAGTTTTATGTTGCCATTACAGGATGTTTATTTCAAAAATTAAAATGATTTTTTTTTTTTTTGTGAAGTAGGAGTTTCATTATTTGTGTAACACATAAAGTACACTTCCAAAACTCAGAGAAAAGGGAAAATTAAGCTACATTAAAACATGTATCTTTTAGTTTTTCACTCTCTGTTTCATGACAGCTAATGTGTTTTTAGTTTATTAATCAAAAGTAATTTCAGAATTCAAACCCAACATTGAAGTCACCAGCTGGTGTATTAAACATGTTATGTGATGTCATACCAGTCCCTAGGTTTGTACTACTAAAAGTTGGTATGACATACTATTGAAGATCTTTGATACACATACATTATCAAGCTCTGTGCTTATTACAGAAATGGATTCTAGGGTGTTAAATGATAATGCATGCTATATTACAAATATTATAGCTCATCTTTCCAGACATCAGCATCTGGGTATTTATCTGCAGTTTGATATTGGTTATAAGTTTAATAAATACTTACTTTAATGAATGTTGCATTCCAAATTATTTTTTTAAGCAAATTGATTTGGTTTTCTAATAGCTTATATATCCTTACAAGCAACCTGAACTTGATATATCTATTCTGTTCCAACTGATAAAATAAAATGGTCATTAGATTGTCTATGAGAAAATGACATGACTACTAAGAGCTGAAAATCCTGATAGTTTGATTAGAAAACACTAGTACATTCTTCCCTCACCAAAACACATATTTGTTCATAATGGACAATGAAGCTAATTATACAGTATCTCCTTGCATGCTGACTGAAGCTGGTTTGCATGTTAATGTGGAGAAGAAACAGCATTAAGACTGTCAGTGCTGGACATGCTTCAATGTTGCCTTTTAATTAAAAGTTCAAATTTCTGAAAGAATAGCTGGAAAAGAATGTACCGGAATCTTACACAAGAGCTCGACTTACAAAACACAGCAGTCACATGGGTTTGTTTCCTGTCACACACTGTTAGCATCAATGACATTGCTGCTGCCAAGTTCACTTGATCTATGCATAAAAGAGATGCTTACTTTTCAAGAGTTATTTGCCCAGCAATAATGAAAACATCCCAAATTCCTTCATAGTTAGCATGTCCCCACCCCCAGACATTATTAATATGTGGCCATACAGATCAAGAAAAACAAAGTATTGAATTGCTGACCTCACAACTTTTCCTGCTAGGTGGGGGTTGTTTTGTTTTGGGGTGTTGTAAGTTTTCTCATGAGAAGTAGAGTTTTCTTTCAATGGGTGTTGCATGAAAGAACATTTTCTCTATTTAATGACTTATCTGCAGTGTCTTGTATGGATTTCTAGATTGAAGTTCCCCTCATTAATGAAAATTGAGATAACTGGCAATTCTCTCAAAGCTAGGTTTATGTCCAAAAAGTGCAGCAGCCCAAGGAAAATAATGCCCCAAGTTTGTGGTTTAAATACTTCATTCCTAACAGTAAGTGGGTATCATATTTTTAAAGATAACATGTCAAGGTTTCCCAGTGATATTCATTACAATGGGTCACATCTGATTATCTGTTGCACTGGGGTAAATACAAAGCAATTTTCCTTATGAAAGTGAATCATCTCTGTCATCACACTGCTATAAATAGGAACAAAATTGCCCCCCCCTCCTGTTTTGATCTTTGTAGGATAATGGCTCAGCTCAAAACAGCATTAGAATAATACTCATATATTTGGTTCATTTTAAAATCCACTACAGTTATTTAAATGATAATTGGAATGCTTTCTTTAGTAAAGACAGTATAAGCAATACGTATATGAATTATTAATATTCTTTCATGAACTTTATGTTTCAATGAAGTAGATCATTTAGCCAATAACAACTACATGGATCAGCATAATATATTTAAAGTTGGATTACATAAATGAAGAAAATCATTTTAGTGAGAACGGGGTTGGCCTTGGTGCAATCTTGTTTTTCAACATAAACTCCATCAGATTGTTTTAAAAGTAATTTTTTAATTTGTCAGATCAGATGAAAAGGCAGTCTGACCAATGCCCTCCCTCTGACCATGACTGAAAGAGGATGCCTAATTAAGCATAAGAGAGGGTAGATATGTATAATATTTACTCAACCTGCCTGTTCAAAGAAGTTGTAATGCTTCTTGTGTTCTGTGATTTGGCTTTTCCAATGAATATTGAAGGCAAATGAGACTCTTGAGACACCATGATTCTGTTAGTCATTCAAAAATTTGCTTCCTCTTACATTTCTTATTTTGAATATAGCTCTGTTAGCTTTTCTTCCCCCAAAAAATGCAAAAATTTTTACTTTTCCCCTCTTTCTGAACTTCAGAACGAGTGTATGCATTTCTGTTGTATTATGAATACATGGCAGGTTACCTGACCACAAGAAAAAGGAGTATTAGCCAAAGTCACTTTTGGCCTGGTGACCTTTCTAAGATATTTTGATCTAGATTCCTCTTCAAGAACACTTATTCTAGACAATCAGATCAACTCACAGGCTAGCTCCTCCTTATAAAAGAGCCTCCAAATGCTAACCTTTTGTGTTGCTTCCCTTTAGATAGGTATCAAAAAACTGCACTAGTTAACCATGCAAAAATGCAGTAGAAAATTAAGTCCTCACAGCTGTGCAGGCACTGTTTTAAAACCAGGGCACTGCACTTCACGCATCTGTCTGAACCATCTCATCTTGAGGCCTAATTGCCCCAGGCTCTTGATACATTCACTTCGGAGGGAGAGGCAACCCCTGACTGCAGCTCAGACCTTAGGTGACCCAAGTCACTTCCAAGGGGAAAAGCTGTCTATCTTGACTAGTCAGGTCAGATGTTCTGATGGTGACACATCTTGTTCAGGTGCCTGAATTTGGATGATAAAAGTCCAGGCTATGTAGTTGAAAGACTAGTAACATTAAACATTTTAACAGATATTTGATAATTAATTTTATCCAGCCTTTTTAGTGGATTATGCATACTTTTTTTCTTTTTTTTTTCCAAGTTAATTTCCTACAGAAGTTCCAATAGACTTTTTTAGTTGAAATAGGTGTTTCTGAAAAGCAAATTTCAAAGCTGCATGGCCACCAGACACCGGAACAATATGTGCATGTGGGAGAGACCTCACCAGGCACATTCCCATACTCAGACAAACATCAGAGAAAAAGGATCCCATTTGAGTGATATGAGTAACCTTGTCTAAAGAACACAGCCTGATTTTCAAGTGTCCATGAGTGATTATAGAGCTAACTGGTTCAAAAAGTGAGTACTGAAACAGTAGGATAACTGATTGTTTTCTTGAAACTGAATTCTCTGCATAGATATTCTATGAACAATAAAGATGCTAAATTTATCAAATAAAGCTTTTGTTGTGAATTAGTCATTCTATGACAGCTACAAGCACAAAAAAGACATAAACAAACATCAGGAATTGCTTTGTGAAATTTGTCACAATTGACAGCCTTCTGTTAAGGTCTCTGACAGAATGTAAATGAGATCTGTATCATCTGAATATTGTAAAAAATAGGAATATGTCGAGTCTATTGAATTTATTTAGACTTTATCAGTCTAGGGCCTTCAGTAATACTTAAGCAGCCAAGTGCTTTCGACAAATATTTTGCCAGGGAAAATATTTTACCATTAGTTAGCAAACAACAGTTAAAAACATTGAAAAAGCTATAAGATCATTTTAACTTTCTTCTATTCTGTTTGTTTTCAAACTGCCAAATAGGGGCAAAAAGATACACTTAAACTGTATTCAGAACACAGCAAAGGAAAAATTCTCATTACCCGGGTATTTAGAACCTAGCAATGGAAAATTAGATCAAAAAATTCTCTTTACCTAACAACAGAAAAAATATTTGGCTTTATTTATTTATCTGTCTATTTTTGTTCCCACAAAACTTGTCAAAGACTTAATAATATATTTTGCAAATAAGTTATGGTCTAAGACATCAGTCTGAGAAAGCACATATACACATGCTTGATCAGGGAAGCACTTAACCATATGTCCAGCCTAAGTAGGACTTAAGCATATTCAGGGGGATTCTTTCCAAAATTAGAGCTTACTGCTGTGAAGGAATAATATTAGAATCTTGAAGGAGAATATTAACACAAAAAGTCATGGAATTATGGAATTATTTAGGATGGAAAAGACCTCAAAAGTCATGGAGTCCAATCATTAACCCAGCTCTGCCAAGTCCACCAATAAACCTTGCCCATGAGTTCCACAGAACTAACTTACCTTGCAGAGTCAAGTGGACCAACAGAGGTACTGAGGCAAACCCAAAATAGACTCTTTTCTAAAGGGAATATTTCAAGGATCTCATTTACAGCATAGGCCCTAAGGAGCCATGGTGGCATGATGGGGCTAGTGACGTGTTGTGGGAAAAGGATTAGTGATGAGGCAAGACTGAGAAGTCAAGGCTGGGGCTGAAGAATGAAGAGGAAACCACCACAGCCACTGCCACCACTTGCCTGAAGCCTTACACATTGCCTCCAAGATGTGGATGTGGTGGACTGCTCTCCAGAAAGTCCATATCCAGGCATTGTTTTCCTTCACTTTTTGGGTAATATTTTCCATGTCCATTCATTCTTCAGTTTTCTGGGATATAATTTTAGGTTCTTAGGATTGATTCTGATTACTGTACTTACAATTTTTGTTGATTTAAGGGATTTTACACACTCATGCTGCTGTTTTTAGGAGCACCAAGCCTTGTCTTTATTAGACAAATGTTTGGTTTTTCTAGATTAAACTTTTGGTTGATCAGTCATAAAATTTTGCTTGAAATTTACTCCTTTCTTTAATGTAATGGCATTTATGTGAATTCACCTTTCCTTCCCCTTTTCCTTGTCACCAACAATTTTTCTGTGAGAGCTGCTTATTACAATGGTTGACTCTGAAACCCATTTTTGCAACTACTAAGCAAATTGGCTGTCACTGATTTGTACTGAAAATAAGCCCAGAAAGCAATGAAATTGATTGTAGAAAGAAAATTGCAAGATCGTTGAATTCTAAATGCAAGCTCAGCATTATCCTTACAGCAGAATGTGTGGCATGGGGAAATAGCATTTGGGATTCTTTGCTCATTCATTCCCTTCTTGTCTTGGCATATGCTGAGAACTGAAGGAGCACATTAGCAGCCAGACTGTCCTCAGGGGTCTCATTCCTCGAGCATGCTTAGCACACTTAGGCACCAAACCGAGACATTTTTTGGTACTCAGAGGAAAATTATGTGATTTAGGTATTGGAGAATGTGGTGCTGACAAGTTTAAGAGTAAAAAAGGGAAGCTGAGGATACAAAATTTTTGATTCTCTTCGCAATATATCTGAATTCCTGTGAACAAGACACACTTCCCAATTTCTTTGAATTCCCTCATATTTTTCCAGTGTGAGAAGTTCCTTTGTGAAAGTTTTAAAGAAAAAGCTACTAAGTCTGTCATTTGACCCACATTTATTTCAACTGTAATACAACACTAGCAACCTGTACTACTTCATCCCTCAGGTTACTCATTCCATCACTCCCTCATTTTTTCAGTACCACCATTTGCAGGGCTTTGCAGAGAACTTGATTAGATAAGTGACCAGGGTTAAACATAAATCTTTCACATTTACTCATTTACAGAGTTATTTTTCAGCCAGATCAACTCCGGATCCAGATGACCATATGAGCCCTAGTGTGATGTGGGTGTGAGGTGGCAGAAGAAACACATCAGGTGCCTGTCAGTGCAGTTGTCACTGTGAACTTGGACCAAGACATCTGCTCTTCTTCCCCTCTTGCCATGGCCGCCAAGCATGGACCTTTTCCTTTCTACCCTCCCAAAGAGCTAAGTCTTTAATTTGGTCAGTTCTTCAGTCTGTCTCATGCTGTTGCAGCTGAAGAAACTGAGATGAGACAGCATGTGGGACTGGGTTTGGGGGATGAGGCAGTACTGGATGAACAGTGCTTCTATAGGTGAAGAAAAACCCAGAGATCTTCCACCTCTGGGACAGTGTGGGGACTGGCAGTGAGGATAGAAAGGAGGAATTATGGATGGGGGTGGCCCAACCTGGTATAGCTTGCAAAGAAATAAACATCAACCTAGCATTTTGAACCCATCTTGAATTTTGAGTTGTCCTCTATACGAACCTGGAATCAGATTAAGGCACATAATTCTAGGTGGAATGTCTGCAGTGAAGCTTACTGTTGTTTATCTTCCCTATTCGAATTTCATGAGTTTCACTTATTTTAGTTTACTTTTCTCGAGGGACACCATGAAAGCAAAAACACAGAGAAACTGTATGCTTGAGTCTTGTGCACTCCGTGTGAACTTCAATACCAGGCTTCTACTAGCAGTCTTAACTTAGGCACTGCTCTTCTCCCTTTTGGCAGGCCACTGGAAGCCCTGCTCTGTCTGTGAGCTAGCTGCCCACACTAATGTGTTGAGGAGCACGAGAGACAGCATCGTCATCAGGAAGCCCTGGTCTGTGTGTTCCCTGCTGGGGGAGTCGACCCAGAGCAGAGCCATGATGCCCTGCTGCAGCCCTAAGAGATGGAGGTGAGAGCCTGTTCTCCAGGATGTCACCAGGGGACATTCATCATGAGGCCCATCACTGCAGTGTACTCCTCTCTGGCCCTCCATCTCTGGTTCCACAATGCAGGGCAAAAATACACCAGCAAGAACTTTAGTGCTGTGACGGTGTTGGTGGCTGAAGGAATCCAAACAATTAACAGTTACCCAGGAAAATACACTGCTTATTTTTGAAGAGAATTGAGCCATGAGCTCTCACATTTCTACTGGAAAATGTTGTTAGAGAAGAAAACCACAGATTGAATTTACACTATTTTCATCAAGGATATTCTCTCATCATCCACTGAAATCTTCTTCCAGGATAGCATTTAGCAGACAAAATTTCTTGGGCTTTTTTTTACATTTTAAGAATTATTTTCATTATTTTCAGTTTAATTCAGTTATGTTTAATTTAATTCATTGAAATAATTAATTCAGGCTCAAAATTTTTGAGCAGTTTTTAAATCATCATCCCATAAATTTGCTTACTATATGGGATTTTCAAAAGTCTTTGGGTTCTAATTAAACCACAAAGACTGTTTGGACATGATCATCATGAGTGTTAAATTAACTTCTTGAGAGCCATTAACTAGACATGATAATGTCAGGTGTTTTACTTTTTTTTTTTTTTTTAAGTGACAGAAGAAATTCAGCTGCCGTGAGCTTGAGCTTAAAAAAACATTAAACTGAAATAAATTGCTGTTAAGGGTTCGTTTCTTTAACCTTTTGTTCAATAAAAACTCAGAACCGGTTAACTCAACAGCTGAGAACACATTTAATCTTGATTGCTTCATTCTAGCATTACTTAATTTAATTTCTTTTATCTTTATCCCTAGCTTTGAAATCTTACTAGCTCTTTCCAAGCCACTGTGATTGATAGTCATATTACTCTCATGTGAATTGGTAGTGAAGGTGATGTTTCTCTGCTTTGAAAGCAATGCCACAAATGAAATTGAAAACTGTACTTTTAAAAGAAGAAAGAGTACTTATGATTTGGATAAAAATATCAACTTTGGAACCAATACAAAAATTGTAGTATAAGAGTAGTTTCATTTACTCATATCTTACATTAAATTTGCATTTTACATCAACCCTTAAGTGCCAATTTTAATGCTAAATGAGCTGTTACTTTAGAAATAGATTATCTGGTTTGATAGAGTGCCACAAGCTTTGACATCTAGTTCAGCACAAGGATAGTTGAAGAAAGCTGTCTTAAATGCAACAATTTTCAAGGACAATGGAAATATATTGCTCTATTTAGGACACTCTATGTTAGACACATGCTGTTTATGGTTTATATGGACTGAGAAGTGGTAAAGCACTCTGCAAGCATTCACTCAATGATTCCATTACTCAGACAGCCCTTACTATTAGCTTGCCCTAACATGTGGATTGTTTAAGTTATTCAAACTCAACTGATTCTGAGATCTAGTTTTACTACAATGTATTGACAGCAAAGAAACTGTGAGACCACACCGCGGTTTAGGTTTCTGACGTTGTGTCAAGGCTGGTAACAGGACAGCACTATGGAGCTAAGACTGAGAGAGAAGCTTGGGTGGCTTCTCTAGAATCATGTGAAATCAGTCCACTGTGGAGTTCCAAGTCTGGCCTCTGCCTGCCTGGGTATGACCCTATTGGTACATTTTGGCACCTACTTTCTGGCTAAGCAGTTGACAGATGCCTAGGGAAGTACCTAAATGTCTCCTAACTTTCCCAGGTGAACCATCAGGCATGTTCAGAGTGCATCTGACATGCTGGACTAGCAAAACCTAAAAGTTATTATTATTTTCACTCAGAAACAAGTATTCACCATCTTTGTGGGAGACAACCAGTGTGATCACCATCCTGGAAAATCTCCATCTTGAAAGGAGTGAGTCTATAGCACCTACAGGCATGGAAACAGCTGTGATCACTATCACTATATGGCACAAGCCATAAGGCTGCTTTCCACACCAGCTGGACTACTTCACAGAGTGAAGGGGGGGAAACAAATGAGAAAGGTGCACCTCTATCTGCCTGCACAAAGAGTGATTGCCTGTAAAGGAAGTCCTAGACTTTGCTTTGCTCCTACAATTGCTTGCATATTTATTCAGTGTTCAATTCCTAGATAAAGGGCTGCAAAAACAGTCATACTTATTTGCATAATTTGTATTACATTAACATCTACAATCCCTAACAAGGTCGACTTCTAATGCTCTAGTCAAAGTATTCATCTATTGAGGGACAGTCTCTAAAAGTTTACAATTTAACAAAGAAAACACAGCAGTCAGTTTTTGTCTCCCATTTTCATGGTAAACAGAAGGGCTCTGTGTACACCAAAGAATCCAAAATGTTTCTAATATGTACCATCATGATGTGGGTATTATTTCTGACATTCATTAGAATGACACTTATAACATACTGAAACTATTTTTTCTATCAATAAAACCAGAGAAGATGAGGTGCATAAACCCAGCCATGTTATATTTTGCATTTGAAAGATTTACAGGTTACTAAGCATGGAAACTATCCTAAATCTGCAAAGAGCAGTAAAATGTATAGCCCCAAACTGAAAGCACTAATGCTTCTGGGAGCTTAAATTTGATTAATGTTATCAGTTTCTGTAGGCATTTGTTTTTCAGATTTTGACCTTAAACAAAGCATGAGCCACTGAAGAACCAGCATTCATCACTTGCAATTTACATCCATGTCATTTTCTGCTCTATCTTTTCAATAATCCTTCAAGCTTTGTCAGGGCTAGGCCTGGTCATATTTCATTTTATTTTATTTTATTTTATTTTATTTTATTTTATTTTATTTTATATTATTTTTTTGTATGAGACTTTATAACAAGAAGAGTTGATTTTGATAGTTTGTAGAAATAAAATCAGTGCTGAAGCAATGACCTATTAACCTTGGAAGTGGGCATCACAGTTGGTTGTGGGAGGAGGCCCAACCGACGAAGGAGTAAAAGAAGAGGGCTTCCATGAATGGATACAGTGCCACACGCTTTGA
>JAWWTY010000037.1:18038088-18112998 GCA_035222235.1 Margarornis squamiger
CTTCCCAGTTACCGCTAGCCCATTGGCAGTTCCCCTTCCAATTTTTACATTGGCTGGCTAATGTGCAGTGCAGCACTGTCACACATGGTCAGCCGCACCCCTCCTTTCCCTATTAGGTCCCGTTCCTTCCCATATTTGCCCCTTTCCCATATTTCCACCCCTGCCTTCCCATATTTGCCCCGGTTCCGCCCTTGTTCTAGATGCTTCCCTACCCCGACCCTATAAGAGACCCTTGCTCCCCCCAATAAACATTCCACTCTGTTCTCACCCTTCCTCGAGTGCGGACCTTTTCCATTCTTCCCTTGGGGAACCGTGGCAGTTGGTAAAGTGTGAAATAAAGTCCCCTCTATTCTGCCTCTAGAGGCACAGGGACGTGTTTTCACATGAGTAGTCATGTTACCTATGACATGCAAGCCATGCTAGTTTGAATTCACTCAAACTACATGAACCCAAATCAGTGTGTTGCACTTGCTGCCCTTGAGATTCATTTGGAATAAAAAATGTATGTCAACCTGTGCATGAGAGCTCCTTCTCATTCTCTTTTTTCATTCTCTGTGCATACTTCAAACCCTGTGGAAAAATCTTATGACAAGTAGGCAATCTGTCCCTTTGGTTGTACCTCTCTGGACCTGCTTGTGAGAATCATTAGGAGCAGGTGAAATTTTGCTGTCAGTGATGCAGACATTCTTTCTATAATTGCATTATCCCTGCCTTTCAGCCCCTGCCCTCCCTTCTGTTGCCTGTAGCCCCATAAACACCTCTCTGCTCCTGCTCTGCTCACAGTTCCGTGCCCCACTGCTGGGAGGAAACCCTCTTTGCACTTCTCCATCCATTCATCTCTGCTCCACCTGTACAAATGGTTGTCAAACTAGAGGTAAGCAGAAATGTGTCATTGCTGTGAGGGAAAAGGCTGGGAGAAGATAAAAACTAATTTAGTCTGAGGAAATGAGGACTTCTCCCATCTTCAAAGTTTGCAGACTGTTTTAATTCTTGTTTGTAACTCCCACAGAGCAAGTGAAATTTCAGTGAACTATGACATAATTGAGGAAAAAAACCAGGATCTTTTTTGATGATGACCATATACTACTGTCTGCCAATAAAATTACACACATTTATTTCTGCTTTCACTGTAACCACTCATCTCGCTTTTCTGCTGTTTTGTTTCTGAAAGTTTAAAACATCTGAAATAGTACACTGCTCTTTCTTTATCTAGTCAGATTTTTATATATACTTCAACACTGAATGTACAAAAGGACTGTTTTGACAATTGTTTGCTGAAAACGATGTTACAGTTTCTAGCTGAAACTGAACTTACATTACCTCAACTGACCAGACCCGCAGCAGACTCTCAGATGGAATGTATGCATCACTCTTTGCCAATTCAGAGGTTATTTAATACGGTATGTCTGGAACCAGCCTTTTTGTTGAAATTGTTTTGGCTAAGAAAGTATCCAGATGAGTCTACTGCAAAACTATGTGCTTTGACTGGGATTTTCAGTCAGTCTGGAATCACTCTGCTCAAAAATGAGCAGTGTTAGAGATTACTTCTTTTGGAGAATATTTCTGAAACCAAAAGTTTGGTTTGGTTTGGTTTTGCTGATTTTTTTTTTTATTTATATATAGATGGAATCAGTATGACTTGTATGCGTGTATTATTGTACACAAAACAACTTTACATTTATTTTCTTTTTTTTTTTTTCCACTGTCCATTTTAAAATTATTCAATAAAATATCAAGATAGATAGGTTGATAAAGACAGGGAAGAACTGCAGTTTAGTCATGTGAATGGAAGCTATCATTTTGCAGTATTCTGTTCAGCCATGCGTCATACTATCCAGAAATGGTTAGTTACTATGTTAATGGGAATAGCTGATGTATTGCAGTAAGTGCTGGTGTTTTTCTGCTGTGATGGTTTTTATATTCATAGTAATGAGCATTTTTCTTTTAAATTGGTTGCACTGTTTAAGTCATTGTTATATGTATTTGACACTCCAGGACAAATTTTGCTCTCAATTATACTAGTCTAAATCTAGGATCAGTTATCTTTTCTCATCAGTGTTAAATCTTGATTTTTCCAGTATTTTAAACAAGACTTTGAGCACATTTCCATCACACAGTGAGAGTTAAGGAGGATCTGAAGGTATGGGGGTTTATTTCTTTATATTGGTGAAAGGAAGAGAGTTTGAACTTGTGTAGTTGAATGTACTATTTCACACCTAAGCTATGTACATCGTAAGCTGTACTAACTAATAACAGTCTGAGCTATCCTTGAAAACAGCAGTCATGGTGAGTGAAATATTAAGCCCAAGCCAATACATACTGCTGAGAAAGCAGAGTTTATTAACCCGGGCATGACAGCCCCACTGCTGCTGCTGCTGCTCTTTGAAAGGTGACTGAAAAGCTGTGTACTCTGGCAGGAAGGTGTTGATGAGTTTAACAGAGGTGACCTCAGGTACAGCTTCACCAAATCCCTGCCCTGCAGCTGGGACATAGTGAGAAGTGACACCTGTGGAAGAGGCAGAAGAAATAAGTGTGCCAGCTTCTCCTTCAGCCACTGGAGTTCACAGTCTGGCATATTAATTTGAGCTGCTTTTCTTGGACAAAATTTGTCTGGATGGTTTTTCAAGTCCTGTGAGGTAGATTGGATTCAATTTTTCATCTTACTCATCATTAAGTGGGTAATGGGCAGTTTGAGGCCTGTAATGAAACTAGGTCAAACAGTAGCCTGCTTGTATAAGCTCCAAATATCTGGTTCACTAGAGTCTGGTATATCTTAAATGAGAATAGATGGTATTTTGATGTACATTAAAGAGCATGAAAAGATAAAAGTACATTAGCCATGAATAGATTTTTCTTTTAAAATACACTGGAAATTAATTATGTCCCAAGTCCAGCATTTCCCTCTTTCGGCCTTTGGGATGTGGTCAGAAATGCAATTTCAGTGTTCAAAATTCAAGTTATGTAGTTTAAATCCTGCCAGCTGTCACTGCACTAATTCTAATCACCATCTCAGAAAAGCTACTTTGAAGTCCAGAGTTTAAATCTATGTGGGAATATAATGCAAAGTAGCATAAAATCTTTATACAGCCTCCCCCTTCTCACTCATTCAGTGTTGCAAGTATTATGTCAAGCTTGTGATACAATAGATAATATACCATGCAACTCTCTTTAAAAAACATAATGAAAAAAAAATTTCTAAACTAAAACAGTTCACCATTCCCATATTTGAAATTTCAAACAGGTCTACCAGGATCACAGACAGAAAAATTATTACTTATAAAGTTTTCAAGTGCACATATTTGTACAATGTTCATAACAAAGGAAGCAGAAAGGAAGGAATGTATACTACACACTGAAATACCAGATTGCAAGGCACAGTCTTGGGGTTCTTGTGTGGGCCTTCCTGCTGAGCCCGCAGTAAGGCACTGAGCCAGGCTCCTCCATTTCTCTTCATGCCTTTTATTTTTTCTTAGCTTCTCTGGGGCAAAACTGCTTTTTATGCTGTGCTTGTAAGAGTAGATGATTTAATCAGGAACTAGATAATGAATTATGATAATAGCACCTGGCTATGATAGATAAAATGCTATGATAGATAACAGTATCCTCAGCCAGTAGACAAAGTGTCAAAAACCGTGTAAGTTTTCACAGTGTGAAAATCAAGGCCTGGAAGAATAGCAGCAACAGAGGCCATGCTATTTGTACATTTGCAGGGAATGTGAATGAGAAAACTTTTCAGAAAGTGCTGACTCACCATCTTCAGGAACCTAGAGTATACTATTTTCCATTCTGTGTACCCAAAACTATGCTACTAAAAATGAAGACATACCTTTCCTGGATCCCCATCTGGATCAGTCTTGCTCCAGTGCCCTAAGTCTTACTTTCTCTTCTGCTCAGACATGCACCTTTGGTATCTCCAGTAGTAGGGACTGGTCTTCATCTTCGTCTATTCCACACCCTTGCAACAAGAATACCTTCTTAAAAATGGGATCTGCAGATTCAAAGTTACCACAGATCAAAAAAAGTCAAAAGCAGGGGTTTCCCATATTGTAAGTGTTAGTCTATTCTGTTAGGCTATTGTGTGGAACTCAGTGCATGACCTGGGCATGTCTAATGGATCAGGCTTCTCTAAGGGGTTAGGATAAGTTTAGTTGCCTCGTGCCTTTTATCAGCTTGCACTGGAGTGTAGAAACTTTATCCCCTCAGCCAACGCATCTCTAAGTGATATGCCAGTCCTCGGGAACTTTGTGCACTGAAACGGAGGAACAAATTGATTTTAAGCACCTCCAAGGCTTATCCAGGACTTCAGTGTCAGCAGTCTGAGAACTGTGGACCTGGTATTGGGCACTCAGGGAGTGAGAATGAAACCTAATCGGAGAGGCAGGCAGCTGTTCCCTGGGCTTGATGTAGCAGTTCAAATGAATACCTGCACTAGTTGTTCATGGTTTTGCCTTTTTGTAAGGAAAAATCAATATATTATTTTGTTCTATCATGACCCCATTTATTACTTGAGCTGAGTGAATAATTCACAGTATATGTATTCCCTGACAAACAGAGCTGATTTTTCTCCTCTTGGACATGAATCTATGAAACCATCTGCCTGTAGCTACTAATAGATTGTAGTTTCCTTATGTTTGTCTGCAAAAATGCAAAGATTTCCACCTCCCCCTCCCTCCCAGTCCTATTATCTCTATGGATTGATTCTGACCTGATCTCTGAACTGTGTTCTCTGGTCACAGAAATCATCAAGGTGGTGTTTTTCAGCCACAGGTACAGAGAGTTCACATACGTTACTATTTGCTATTGTTTAATAATTTGCATTTCATTTTGATAGATGCACTCAAGATTTATAATGATCAAATTTACACTTTGCTGATCTGTTCAATATAATAAGAGCTGGAGGAAGATGTGTAGCATAAAATAAAATTGAAAAAGGGTGGTTTATAGAATAAGCAGTTTTCTGAGTCATTTCTAAACCTAAAGCTGACATGGAAATTTGAAGTCGTATGTTTTCAAGGCCTTACAAGTACTACCTTGAAATTAAATTTCTGCTATCATTTATTGTAGTAACATTCTGTGACAAGCAAGAACAGTAGTGGTAAGATGCAGGTTGAATGAACTATAACAGATATGAATATATTAAAAAACTCACAAGTCTTTTTGGGAAGACTTATGTTTAATTTGGAGTGCATTTTGCCACAGTCATTCCAGCCTTTTCTACGCTTGATTAATCATTGCTAATTTGTGAACTGACTAAGACAAGGGTTACTTCTCACTGCAAGAATGTGAGTCATCTTGGTGGATCCAAGGCATGTCAGTCTCTGTCTGCTGTAAAATTTTATTTTTCTGTCTTTCTAGAAGTCTGTTGCCTAATTCAGCCCTACAGCTGGATCAACAAAACAGCGCTAAGTGAATCATTCACTGTCATCCCTGTAAGCACGGTTCTTGCAGTAACTCTGAGTCAAGTCTAGAATTAATGCCAAATTTAAAATATGGGCTCATCTAAACTATTTCTTTACAAATAAATATGATGTCTAGTTATCTTAAAGATTTATTTTTATTATCTGAAAGCAAATCTGGGAAAAGAGATGGGAGAAAACTCATACTGTACTGAAGTCATGTAAACTTCAAACAGAAAGGCTGATAGTAACAGATATATATTACATATATCCTTAACATGCTGGACACTTCACAGTATTTATTTCACCGACCTCAGTGGTAGTTTAAAGCATTTGTTATAGCAGGGGATAAGAGTTATTTTATAAGATGGAACTTACGAATATGTGAAAAACTTTCATGCTAACCACAGCATCTTGTGTTTCACATCAAATATTATTATTTATCTTGATTACTTAAGTGCACCCATCCCTGTCTAACAAGAGGCCAATCAAGATATTCAGAAGTAGTTATTTGATCTCTCAGATTTACATTTGACACGTAAGAGTTCAATGAGTCCTGATTTTCTATTTACTTCATCTGGATGCACAACTACTTTTGTTGTTGTTGTTGTTGATGATGTTTAAATTATTGTTCCTTTTTTATGAAACCTTTGGAAAATAAAAATATTTTTGGCAAATATATTAGTAATCTTTTTTTTTTTTTTTTTTTTTTTACTTGTAAAATGCTTGAAAACATTTCTGTTCTTTTTGGTATTTCTGTATTTTAATTAGGAGCTTTGTTAGTTATAAATAGCCACAAGTATACGATATATCTAGCAAATTATAGTCAGAAAATTTAGCAGAAATGATATTGATATGTATTCCTTTGGAATTATGCCAGCATAATGTGATCACCTCTGAAATGATCGGGGGAGGTAATCTACCTGCAGCCCTGTGCACTGCAGCAAAATTAGGGAGAGCAACTTGTCATTTTGTATTTATTAGTTGTCTGGATGCCTGATCCATTCTTGCGGCATTTATCTCACTGTAGTGCTGTACCTTTCTTACTATATAGGAAAAACAACATGGGGTCCGAAGAATGATACAGTCTAGACAAATTTACTGCATGACTTATTTTGAACGGCTGAGTTGTCTATACTCTTTACTAATATTAAGGTACAATTTTAGTAGTTAGGTTGACTGGTTTCAGTACTTGCTGGGATTTTTTTTCTGTGTCTGTCTATAAGAACTCTGGTTTGCAATATGCTCTCACTTCTCCTGTGTCTGTGACTGTGTTAAGATTTGCATAGTCCCTTCTTTTATGCTTCTTATTCTTTTATTGCTTTATATTAGTCTCGTGTCAATAAAGACTCCTCTCTCCTTATATCAACATAATGCTGGCCCAGTGCAGTGGAAAGTCCCTCCCAAAGCACAAGGATTCTAAGAATCAGTCATTTTTCAGTATTTGAGTCATTCTGGATTCAGGGTCATAACACCTTCACCTGACGTGAGGTGCTTTGACTCTCCAGAGTTGACTCTAAGAATAGTACCTCATGTACTGGCAGTCTTCATCCCCTTCAGTATGGTTTAGCAACACAGGTTTCATACATCAAGTTCACAGAGCTATGTGAAAGTATAACAAACTTCTTGTATTTTATTGTAAATTTATGTACTCAAATCCTGCTTGATATCAGCTTCAGGAGAACCCTTATTGACCTTGAACCTTAACTTGATGAGATCTAATGTTATAACAACACCGAAGTGGTCAAAAAACCCACCAGCTTACTCTAGCAGATGCAATTAAGAAGTCAACTATCAAATAGCAAAGTAAAAGACTGAAGCCAAGACAAACCACTTCTTAAAAGCAGACTGAGTAGTGGAGTGGGAAAAGCTTCACGGAAACATGAAAACTTTATAACTAAAACAAGGATTCTAAGTAGACAAAAGCCCAACATATGCAGTAGGATTCTGCAGATGCCTAATTCAGGATCTCTGGAGTAAGAGCAAAGGAAATTTTTGGCTTGAATGGATGGCTGCAAATTCTATACTTCCATTTTGTTTGAAATCTTTGTGACAGAAAATAGCCAAATGGGCCATAGGGAAGGAACATGAGGCGACAGAGACAATTTCTAAACTGGCCTACTAACTAGAATTGAGATTGACTCATTTTCTGACCTGAGAGTCTTGGTTGCCTGTTCGTAAGACATTTTAGCACTTAAGCTTTCCTGTTTGGAGATTTAATGGTTAGTACCTGTCACCTGCTAGAGTGTGGAAAAGCTTTACTAAAAATGCCTCCTTAACCTTTGGTAAGTGAAAAAAGTGAAAAAGCAAATGAATTGGATACATCAAAGAACTTTCTTTTGGTCTTCTGCAGTAAAATTAAAAACAATGGCTTTAAAAATCTTGTGGCAAGAGGCTCCCTCACAAAAATAATTTCTATACAAATGGCACCTTAAGTGAAATATACGTAATTGAGTGAAAAAATATTAAAAATACTTATAATCAATAGTATGAGCAAAGTTAGGCCTAAAGAATGATCCTTTAAGCCTCCTAATCTCTTCTTGAGAAGTTGTCAATACAGGCATCACAGTAAAGAAATTTTAGCAATATCATCTTCAACTGACACTAGAAAAGACATCCTTACTGAGTTTAATAGAATAATCTCTTTACAAATTTAAGAAGTGATTAAAAGAATGGGTTACTAGGAGAGCATATTTACAAAATCTCAGTTGTAATAGAAAATATCTGAGCAAACTTGAAGGTGACATTGCAGTCATTTTACATGTCTAGATGAAACAATTGTTTTTTTTTATGTTTAACATTGAAATCACAAGCAATTATACTATTTGATATGTTAAAATTTTGTTTTGAGTTTTAGCTATTTTTTTTTATTCACTTTACATTTTTATATCTGTTTGTTTAAACAAACTTGCACTACTTGTATAACTCAGCTTAATTTTTTTTTTTTTCTCATAATCTCATGGTCTGTATCTGGATGACATATTTAAATATGGACATCTAATTAAAAAATGAAAATTATATATCCCTTTGATGTAGGAAGAAATGCTCAGGTTTAGCACAGCACTCCATGGCATAATACCAGAGTGCCTGGAGGAATTATTTAGTACATACTTCTAATGGACTTTAATTAGTTCATGTGTAGTGTATGTGCTTAGATACATGCCTTGAAAGAGACACTTCTTGAATTGGGGACCAAGGGACAACTGAATAAGACAACAAACAAATAAAATCATCTTAAGAAGCAAACTCTTATATGCCTATGACAGAAAGAAACTGCTAAAATACTGCATTAGTCAGCAAGGAAGAAAAATGAAACAAGATGGAAAAGAAATTATCTTTTTGTGGAAATTTTTTGTTTTACATATTCTGATGACAATTCAAAGCCAATGATAGATGTAACTCTAATTTGTCTCCTATTGAGGGTGAAAAGACCTGAACACCTCACATCTGAAAAGTATACTCTTGTATCATTCTCTTGAGGGCTTATGAACAGCGAAATGAGGAAAGTTTTGGGAAGAGTACTGGTGGTGTAGAGGTTATGAGGATATGTAAGAGATGTTGATAGGCATCTTGAACTCATGCAGAGGATACTAACTTGTGGAATTGTATTACAGAAGATAAAATATCTCTTCACACAGAAATGAAGCTCCGAAGTATTGTGAAATACAGTGATAAAGCAAAAATGTTCTTTTCATCACTTACCTAGGTTTAGATCAGTTACAAGCTTACATTTTTAAGGAGTTCTCTCATAAGAGATCACATCCTGATTGAAATCTAAGAAGAGAATGCAAAAACCCAATAAGACTACCAGAAGATCCAAAATTAATCTCTAACAAAGCAAGTGGTTCACTAAAGTCCAATCTGTACATCAGTTTATTTTCAATTTAGAGTTCAAAAGAAATAGCAGCTCTGTGGCTAAGCAATGATTGAAGAGGGTAGTAACAGATCAAAGCAAAGGATAGAAGAGAGATGGGTGAGCATCTGGGAGGGAAAATGGATAACATTTTCCTTGGTCTGGACTGAGAAAAAAAAAAGAGAATGTGGTGGAGAGTAAGGAGAGGAAAAATAAGGTCAGACTTCTCAGGAGAAATTCTTTTGCTCAGAATGAATGGTGAAAATTTCCGGACAAAAACTTGAGAGATGTTACTGCTGTACTTTCATCCCTCAAAATGCTTTCTGTTACTACTTCTCATTTGAAACCTGGTACTTTGTTTCAAAATACATTACACAATTAAAATGCCCCAAAACTCCAAGCCAGAATTAATTTTGCTCCTTAGTGCTCTGCTGTGTTGCATGTTGCACTATATTACAAAGAGTTTATTTTGTTCCTTTTTTTTTTTCCTGCAATTTTTCATCTGCAAATAAAAGAATCTTCTGTATTAACCTTATAACATTAGGTACCTATTTCCACAATATTCCTATAACTTAAGGATCTATAGTTACATTTTTTGTTAATATTTGAAAATAAGTTTGCTCCCATTTCAAAGTCTGAAATCAAAAATATTCCTTGTAGTTTATAATACAAATTTATCTACAGGCCTAGAGCATTATTTAGTAGTAAAATTTGTGCCAAGTAAATTTCTTAATTCAAGTAAATCTTTTGTTCTATGTATTCTAAGTCTTTACAAAACAACAGTGGGTTTGGAATTAGTGAACATACATATTTTTGTACTAACCACCTCTGACATACTAGAGTCTTAGCCTAATTCCATCCTTTTATTTACATGCCCAGTTCCTTCTGTTGATGGTGCTCCTGACCTGCACATGGCAATCATTCTCTACTTTCTTCAGAAGAAATTTGCCACCTCTACTGTGTCTGTCAGTAGGGCTGTTTGTGATCTCAGAGTGTCTCAAACAATTTATCTGTATATTACAGAACAGAATCAGACTTCAGGGTAATATTATATGCTTGACTTTATAAGCAAAAAGGAAAGTATTGTGTATATCTCATTAGCAGGATAAAAGCTCTTTATAAAGGCAAGTTCTGTGGATGGAACAGGGAATATGCTACAGATGTGTAAAAAGAAGTAATCAAGTTCAAATCAAGTTCATCCCTATGGTCCAGAGGAGTATCTCAGGCTATTTGATAGGAGTAATGGACAAGATACCATTTTTGTAGAAGTATTGTACTTAGGCATTTTTAGGGAATAAGGTACTTCTTCATAGGATGAGACCTCTAATCTAATGAGACACTGAATAAAGTATATTATCTCTTTTGGATTAGTTAAAAAAACACCAAAACCACGTCTTCTATTGCATTTTGTACAGAGCCCAATTCCATGGTTGTGACTTAGGTCTTGGAAGATAATTGCTCAGTCTGAGCATATGCCCCCAGGGTTGGCAGCAATTGAACAGTGGGGTTTCAAAGTCGCAATTTTGGACTTAGGCAGAATTTAAGTACTAATTTGTGGGATTTGGAAGTTTTCCCAAGATCAGAAGCTGTGGTGTAGAACAGAATGAAATCCAGTTGTCTTGTGTTGCAACCCATAAACACTGGGCTCTAGAAAAGACTATGAAAGAATTTGGATGTTAAATCCCTGTCTTAATGGGGGAAAAAAGAGTTAAGGGGTGGGGTTTTTTTGGTATTTAGGGATGTAATTGCCAAGTTTTTCTTTTTATATACTGATAATATGGATGTTATTCTGACTGTGAATGTTTTAAGCTATTGGGGAAACTAATGTGAGGGGGAGGGTTATTGCAGTCTCTGTGACAGACCTATCAATGGCTTTTCATGGTTATAATGCAAAGTTACATTCTGCAACTAAACAGATGAGGGAAAGGAATTCAGAAGAGCAATTTCTTAAAGCTAGGCTTGTGGTAAAGAGTGATGAGAGTAATAGTATTTTTAGAATTCTATTCTCTGCCACTTTTCTAAGATGACAAAAAGCAAGAATCCATAAGTTTAGCAAGGTGGAAAAGAATTGTACTGAATGTATATTTGCAAAAAATTCTGCTCAGCAAAAAGAAGGAGCTAGAGCAGGAAGTGTCTCTGACTTAGATGCCGTAAATTCTCATTCAATTGCATTGTTATTGCAGAACAAACACATATCCCACTGTGTCTTGCTATTTAGTCATGACATTCATCATGGCTAGAAATGTTATTTGCTGGGAAGGAAGACATGGCTTGGTAAACCAGCCTACATATAAATTAAGGGAAAAGACCCTTACATTGACTTCAGTACAGGGAAAGATAGAATGTCAGATTTTTAATAACAAACAGTTGTTCATTATGTGTGGTTTTGATCCATACTGCTGTAAACTCTTTTCTATAATCCTTTTATTATCTGTGAGGCTGTATAATCAGTCTCACTAAAGGGAAGAATAATTGCATCTTCAGAAGTCACATAGTGGAGATATTATATTTTATTTAAAAACAAACCCTCACCTTTCCCCCAGTGAAGGATCTTCACATGTGAAAATGCTTAACTAACCTAAAAACATATTCCACAATTAAAACAAATTTGAAGAATCTGAATAATGAAGCAGTGACAGGTTTGAAGTGTGTCAGGTACTGAGTAAGGGAACAAGACTACAGCTGTACTTAGCAAAGTCTAGCTTAATGTCAGCTATGGGAACAGGCGATTATTATAACTCTCTTTTCCTGTTGCTTCTGTGTAATGGTTAGCCCTGTAATGGTTTGGTATTTCTAAAACAAATTCCTCACTCTGGTAAGCACTAGAAAAGATATTTGTAGCCTTAAATGGCTGCAGTTTCATTTTATCTTGAAGAATAAAGAGTTAACAAAATCGTCTCCACTCTTCAAGTGCTAAAAGCCAAGAGTTTTCACTGCTTTCATTTGTAAGAAGAGCCTGATTGAATTTACTTCTGTTTCACTTTTAAAACTTCCTGGCTTTTCATTCACAAATCACACGTTTGTCTTCTCCCGGAAAAGCTTTGCTTTTGTTTTTGTGACCTACATTTGTAGGGCTCCTAATTAGCAGGCAGCACTGGGATCTGCAGTCCCTCAGTAGTTCTGCTGCTTTGGGATCCTAAGCTAAACATAAGACATGTTGCCATATTCTCAATGCAAGTAATGACCCACTATGGGTCAGCACCTTTATGTGCACAGTGTAAAACAAAAATGCATCTTAACTGCAGATTTTTCCATATATTGCATTAATGTCCTAGTCTGGCAGCTACTGGAGTTAGTATGAGAAAGATCAAACATAGAGGTGATCTGTTTTCATTGTTCTTAAAATAAAACTCTACCAACACATTGTTCATCAAAAAATTCTTCTCTGAACTGGTGTTTACAATAATTTTTCTTTCCACCCCCCCCCCCAAAAAAAAAAAAAAAAATTGTTTCATTTGCCTCTGCAGATAAGCTGACCATTATTTTTACTTTTTGTGTTCAAGTGATCATTCTGGCTTATGAGAAAGTGGCACAACATTCTACTTAAATAGCACTAGACCACACAAGAACTAAGTCTTCTCTGTTTCAGTTGTCAAAGTAAATAGGAGTTTGGCTGAAACTGGAATGCAGCATTTGACTCTGCTTTTTGTATTAAAAAACTTGCTTCATACTCTGTTGAATTGATATGAATTGCAACATTCAAACACATAAAACAACCAACTCCTCCTATCACAGGATCTTGTTACTTTCTACATGACATTTGCAAACTCCTGTCATCTCTGTCCTCAACAATGTCACGTTAGTAGCTGGTCAGCCTAGCATTTTGTCCTGAAGAATAAATAATGTCATTACCATTAAAACAACAACAAAAAAAATTAATTCTCTTTGGATTTGCCTTCTGTTTGGTTGCATACTCTGAGTTTGCTGTGTTTAAAAACACTCTTTTTCTCTTAGAAATTTGCTTATAATGAAGCCTTTTCCTAATTCTTATCATCTGCAACATTTTTCAAAATTTATAGAAACTTTAGCTCTGTGACCACTGTTCCTCGAAATCAAACTAAGTTGAAATTCAGCAATATGCTCTAAAACATACTGGGAGACACGCTTGCGAGACACAAGTGGTGATTGAGTGACTGCTATTAGCTTAGGAATTTAGGCTAGAAATACTCGTACCGGGAAATATATACAATATATCCTACAGTAATGTCTGTGTGATGCAAACCAGACCCTTCAGGCCAGAACCACAAAGGTGGGAAACAAATACAGATACACCTAAATTCTAAGCAACCTCCCACCTAGAATATGGGATGTTCAGTCTTTACAGGGAAAGTACAGCAAAAAGTCTGTCCTAGTGACAAGACTAGCTTATTTATGGAAACCGTTTCCCTTGGGATTTCTCTGCTCTACCCATATTCCATCATTTTGCATGAGAGTGGAAGGAATGTCAGGTAGCCATTTGTTCTGTGGTGCTTGCACTTTCTGGGAAATTGCAGGACTCATTGTATATGTGCTCTAAATGTAGAACTTTTTGCAACTACCAGATCTGTACATATATAAAACTAATCTTCTGTGTCTATCTGGTAACTGCTGATTCTCTTTCTGTATCTGAGCAGTAGATCTGGAATATCTACAGGCTGTGTGACATACTGCACAGAGAGGCTGCCATGTACAGCCCTCTCCCAAGACTTGCAAAGAGAGTAATTTAGGGTATGTATGTATGTGTGCAGTGACTCATCCAGTCAAAAAAGTCACACAGTGGAGGCTGAGGGGAATTGATGCTTACACTGAGGAACCTGTACCATGCCAAGAGAGACTGGGCCTAGATATCACTCCCAGGGGAAAAAGAAGGAAATATTCCTCTTTCATTCAGTAGTAGATGGCTTCAAGAGGGAGAGATAAGTTCCATCTTTACTTAAATGAATATTTAAGTGTCTTTGAAAATGCAGTAAAATTTCAGTAATACAAAATTAAGTCTCTTAAGAAGCACTTTTCTTATTCAGATAAACAGATCAGTACATGAATACAAGTCTCCCATTCTGTCCTGGTTTCTAACCCTTGTTGTTGGCTACGGTGGTATGATTAGATGAATATTGGCTTCTTCTGCCCTACATTCTTCAGGGTATTACATGTGCTCCTCCTCACACAGGAAAATCATCTCCTAGCTTGGCTGTGGTTGAATTGACTGCTCAGAACTTTTAGACTTTCAACTTTTTGGTGTCCACTTTCCAATAGAAACACCGAGCATGCTCTTAAATCACAGTGGAGTTAAAGGTCTCCAAACTGACGTGCCTGTATATTGCAGTCCAGTTCCAGGCAGAAATATGAAACTGAAGCTCCAAGAAGCAGTGTAGTGTTACGGTGGCACTGCAGTCACACTAGTGCACCCTTCTAGAATGAAAGGCTGGCTGGCTCAGACCCAGTAATTCTGAAGCCAATAAACTGCTTTGGTTTCTTTAAGAGACTTTGTCACCACTAGCTCCGGGCTTTTTGTGCCGTATTCAATTTACATAGGCATGTGCTTGTTTGCACTTTTACAGCCACTTAGGGCCCTTGGACTTTACTGATATTCACCACAAAGCACTTTGACAGGGCCTGAAAGATTTTTTAGCAAATACTGGCTCTGAAAGATATCTCTTCCTCTTGAACCTTGCTTGTTCTGTCAGCTCCTCGGAGCGTCTGTGCAATGTACATCTTGGATGCAATTTTGTTTCTCTGTCTGCAAAACACCCAACCTCTCACTATAGTCAGTGGAAATATAGTCTGGAGAGTACATGGAAATATTCAGCTGACCAGTTATAGATATTTATTTTAGGTGAATTGATTTGGCTCTC
Organism: Margarornis squamiger; assembly: GCA_035222235.1. Classification (NCBI taxonomy): domain Eukaryota; kingdom Metazoa; phylum Chordata; class Aves; order Passeriformes; family Furnariidae; genus Margarornis; species Margarornis squamiger. The sequence goes on from JAWWTY010000037.1 coordinate 18,053,169, forward strand.
CATATAGAACTTTTAATATGTCAACCAGCAAGATGTCTCCTCATGCCATTCCATTCTCTGAGAGCTGAAGTGTCACAGGGGCAATGCAGATCTGTGATTACAAGAATTTCCACTGCACAGAAATGATGCATTGATGTTAGTTGTTTACCCTGAAATTGTCCTTTACTCTGAAATCACCTTTCATTCACACATTACAGTAAGACAAGCAATACTTATTTGTGAAATCTGAAATAGCACTCACAAAGGTTTAGAAAACTTGATGTGTGACAGAAATAAAATGATCCTTACTTAACTTTTTCCTTCTATGTGTCCAGTAGATGGATTGTGCATGCTCCAATTACCAGTTTTCATTTTAGGGACATGAATGTTAGCTTATATTTTCCATCTTCTCCAGATTCACCTATAGGTTTGACTCAAATACTATCTTTTCCTCTCCCATGAAATGTTATTGGTCCTTTTCTTACAGAAGACAAATATAAACCTTTCTCTTGCCTTCTGTTTGTTGACAATTACCAGTACTTTAGAAATCATAATGTCTCTGTGGAAAAGCTAACATCCCAGTATCCTCTCCCATATAATCCAGAGGGTTCAAAGTTCTTCACTGCTTCCTTCACTTTTCTCCTATAAGAATATCAAGCAATTCTCATGTAGCTTTTTCAACCCTTGAATGTTATTTTGATAATCACACAAAATCTAATGCATAAACGGAGTTCTTGCCATGCAGTGTACTAGTGATTCTTGACTGAGATTAGAGTGAATAGGAAACAGCCACTCTAGAATAGTAACATACTCAGCATGGCTCTACCCCAGCCTTAGGCTCTTTAAGCTTCCATGGCAGCTTCTTAGATGGTCACTGCAGAGCTTAAGACCTGGAGGCTTCCAAGTGACTCCTGGCAGAGGCAACCACCATTTCAGCAGTGGGACTGGGTGCCAAAGTGCATTCAACAAGTTCTGCTCTTCTGCATTAGAGTGAGAGCAACTGTGGGTGACGACAAACTGCATGCCTTTCCTACTTTAGGTCATGGTAAAAGCTAATATTTCTTCCTTCACACCTTTTTTATGCCATAGTGAATACATCTGATAATTATGCAGGAAAAAAATGTATCTTTTCTAACTATGAAAATAAAGTTGCTCTCTTCCTCTCATCAAAACTTGGGTAGACACATATACACGCACATTTGAATGCGATGCTAACTGCAATAACAAGAGGGCAAGTGAAGTCAAATTGTTTTCAAGACTCACAAACTCAGCAATTTACAGCTGAGTTGGAACTTGCAGGTTGATTTCTTTTGTTTCATGTAAGCTCCTGAGTCAGGAGATAGCATTTGTATGCACCTCAGACAGTCCCCTTCTAAATTTTCTTCTGGAAACAATGAAACTCAGTAAAAGTGCCTCTTTGCTGCAGTCCTCTGGTTCATCTCACAGCACCTGCTTGGCAGTGAATGTCAGCTCTCCTACAACACTGTCTTGAATAATCAGAGAGAAATATCTGTTTCTTTGCTCTTGTTTACATATTTTCATGCATTTGGAGTCAGTTCTATTTCCTGCTTGCTAACAGAGATCTTGTCGATAACCTTTACTCAAGAGGTTTTCCATGTATCTAGCCACACAGAGAGCTTAACTACACAGTGAGGGGAAATATATGTAAAACTGGTATTGGTATCAATAAAACAACAGCAGCTACTGAAACTTACATGTTGATAAACATATTGAGTGTTTACTTCTTCTCGTGCTTTATTTTGAAGTGAAAGAATTACGAGTTTTTCAGAAAACCTAGAATTAAAACCTGCAATTGCTTCATGCATATAACAGCGACAAAGTGCACTGCAAAACTGTCCTGACAGCCATAGCAAGCGTATTGTTTTGCACACACTTAGTAAAACACCTTAGTGCAGCTTAGGGTTAGCAAAAGAAGCCTTTAAATGCTTTATATAAGAGTTTCATTTGACAGCTATGTAACTCAAAATACACAGAAGTGGTTCTTTGGCTTGAATGCCCCATTTTGGGTTTACTTTTATCTATGTTTATTGATCATTTTATCAGCAAGTTTCTTCATCAGCCTTTAAAACATAAAGCACATACAGTTTTCTTAGGCTGAAGTTTCATGTTGAAAGAATACTGATTTCTCCTTACACCATGATGAGCGAAGGTTGGTTTTAGTAAAGAGGGATATATTTGCACTGTTTCTAAGTCTTTTACTTTCCTTATGGATCTCACATTTGATTAGCTAAAGATATATCTTCTGGAGACATAGATCAGTGCTTTCTTTGTATTTTTTAATTTAATTTCTAGCTCTCCTGGTTTTGGCAAAGACTTTATCAAATATTTTTAATGAAAGGTTTTAAGTTGAGTGAAGTTTCTGGGGAAAGAGAGGTATAAGGTTTGCTGACTTAACATCTTAGTTCTAGCTAGTACAGCCTCCACGCCTGTGAGTTCTCTGCTTGATAGCTAGTGGAGACAGCTATGTGTGTGTTCATGTTCTACTTTGCTTAATTTACATTAGATTATGAGACCTTCTACATATTTCACAGAGCATGCTCTTAAACTTGGGTGGTTTACACTCCAGATCTCTTTGTCTTTCATCCAAAGTGGATATTTTTACACAATTAGATTTTCATGAAAGAAAATATTTAAATGAAAGAAATGAATGAAATGAAAGAAATGAATGAAAGAAAATATTTAAATGAAAGAAAATATTTAAAAAGATAATATTTAAATGGTTTTGTTTTATTCAGGTTGTACTAATACTGAATGAAATTTGGTTTTGAAATGCAAATGTAATTTCCCTCTGTGCTTTATCTTATCAGGTAAGGAGTTTGGTAGTGTTAATAATGTAAAATTACTATTAAACTGTGTAAGTAGTCTAACTGAAAACAAAAACAAACCCCAGAAAACCAACAAACAAACCAACCCATCAATCAACCAAAAAAAGACAGATTTGGCCTTTTCCTTCTCTTCAATACTTGTCTTACCAGAAGCCTGACACTGAAACTAACACTCTTCTGTGTATAAAGCTAAGGTGACCAATACCCATCTATTCAGCAGATTTGGGCTGCTAGAGTAATGAAATGCAACTACAAAACACCACCAAACTTCTGGGAGGGTATCTGTTGTGTGACCTGGAGCTGTGCTGTCCTGGTGATGGAGTGTGTGTCTCGCCACTCTGATGACAGATCTTTTGGTGTACAGCCTGAATTCCTCATGTGGTCTCTGCTGCAGGAGTCAGACTGAAATGAATTTTTGCTGACACCCATGTTGATGATGTATGATGACTTCAAAGCATGGTGAGGCAGAGGCTGAGGCATCAAGCCCTGGAATACCTATATGAAGGATTATGTGAGCTACCACAGTAAAAATTCTAGGCTCTACTGTACAAGGACTTCCAGGGTTAAGGCTACAATGATTAATATATATATATATATATATATATATATGAAATATATACAACCTACAAAGACGTTTTGCCAAAATGCGTGAACTACTGAGTTTTCAACCTGTAATATTAATTCTTTTCTTCCACAAAAAAAGGATTTATTGTTTAACTTTGTGTATAGGACCAGATGCTCACTTAATGATTAAGTGATTTGTCCTGGCTGACACCAGCTTTGAATCTGATATGTAGTTTGTTCTGAAGGTGCACTAAGAAAGTCTGTTGGATTTTGGTCTTCTTATCCCCTTATGTCCAGCCTTTGATTCTACAGTGCTTTGGCTTTGTAAGAGTTTTACTACCTAACAAAGAAAGCTTTGATTGGGGCCCAGCTAAGCAAGTCCAAAATTAATGTTCTCAACAACAATGCTTTGTTCTCTGAATCTTTTACTTTTTCAGATGGAAGAAAGTTAAATATAACCTGGATGGAGCTATTCTAAAGAACTACCTGCCAACATTTGATCAACTACATTTTTTACTTGTTTGTTTTGGTTTTTTTTTGTTTTGGGGTGGTTTTTTGTTGGTTTTTGTTTTGGTTTTTTTGTGGAACATGATTTACGCAATCAGTCTCTGAAAGTCTACACTTAGCCTCTTAGCTAATTTCAACACAGTTTGATAGAGGAAAAACATTTAGAGATAACTACCTTTTTATGAGTTTTGTTCAAATAGGCACTTGTGTAAAGGAAATGGGTTCTGAAAGCATTTGAAGTGAACATGTGATCACAGAACACTCCAGACTGGACCAGAGCTCATGAAGACAACTGGTCTGATCCCCTACACAGATCAGATCTAATCAAATCAGCATATATAACTGAGCCTTGAACAATTCCAAAGATGGAGATGCTGTAATGCCTCCGCATGTTCAGTCCCTGTATTTGACTATCCTGATAATTTTAAGAAATAAATCTTAACATACAACTGAAATTTGCAGTTCTCCAGCCAGTGTCCTTTGCCTCTTTTCCCATTGCTGTGTACCTCCAAGAAGAGTCTGGCTCTGTCAACTTTCTGTCATCTGATCATATAATTATGGAATCACAGAATTATTTAGGGTATAAAATACCTTTATGATCAAGTACAACCATTAACCTAACACTGCAAAGTCCGTCACTAAACTAGGTCCCTAAGCACCACATCTGCATGTCTTTTAAATACTTCCAGGGATGGTGATTCCACTGCTTCTCTGGGAAGCCTGTTCCAAAGCTTGACAACACTTTCTGTAAAGAAACTTTTTCTGGTATCCAGTCTAAATCTCCCCTGGTGTAACTTGAGGCTGTTTCTTCTCATTCTGTCACTAGTTACTTGAGAGAAGGGACCGACCCCCACCTGGCTATGACATTCTTTCAGATAGTTACAGAGAGTGATAAGGTGCCCCCTGAGCCTCCTCCTCTCCAAGTTAAAAATATAAGCTCCCTCAACCACTCCTCATTGTGCTCCAGACCCTTTGCCAGCTCTTCTTTGGACAACAGAGTGTAAATTCACACTTCTTCTCATAGGTAATTCGGTGTTAGTACATAGTAAGTAGAACTGGTTGAGAAATACAGTAAGTTACAAATACAATCTTTGATACAAATATGTTTGGTTAGCAGCAAGTGTTAAAAGTTTTCAGTAGTAGGAGACCTAATGGATTCTTCAGATTTTTGCTCATACATTGAGAAATTAAAATGAATTTTAACATAAATGCAAAAACATACATCTGTAGAATATTTGCTATTTGTTTTTTCCCCCAAGATACTCATAACCTGTAAATATTTGCAGGTTAAGAACCAACAAGTACCACTCGTATAACAAATGAGACATGGTTGAAATAAACAATTCACTATTAATCAAATGTGTGATGGCTAAGTTGTATGTATTAATTGTTAATTTAGAAGGGATTCGGTACCGATTTTTGAACATACACATTAGAAAAAAGCCAAACAAAACCACCCAACAAGATTAAACGCTCATCACTGCAGGTTCTTTTCCTGTTCTTTCTGGTGCAATTGATAATGGCTGTTTAAAAGTGTGGCAGGCATTATCCTTTTATTACCAAACTTGCAGGTTAACATTTGTCCTGGTCTTCCTGACACATTTTTCAGAACTAAGTGAACAGCTCCAACTGGTGTGGCCACTAGACTGAAATGGACAAATAAAACCTAGGAAATGAAGCAGTTAGCAAACCTATCAGCTGTGGTAAACCATCTGGGAAAACCTGAGACGTATATTTCCTAAGACAAAACCCAAAATTCTTCTTGGATCCTGGATGAGTTCTCTTTGATCTCTTCAAGTACAATATGAAAGAACCTCAACCATGTGTTAAACTTGCACTTTAGAGAATGTTTAAAAATGAGCTAAATGAACAACTTCTTTATTTTCTTGTAGAAGCAATCCTATAAATTATACAATATATTTTGCAAGACATAAAGTTGGAACAAGAAATAGCTCATTAATCACAATAAAAGCATCATTAGCATGAATATCTTAGCAGGCTTTAATCTTCTTTTATTGTAATAATTATCATATTGTAATATGACCCTACTGTTGCTGAAATACAGATGAACAAGTACCATGTGAGTAAGCTCGCCATGTCTCCTGGTGTGTGGAGAAGCCAAGCCAGCTTACCCACAGCTCAAGAGAAACTTCATTGTTCAGTTTTACTTTTCTCTTTTAGTGATATTTGTAATACAAACCAACAAGTGTCTGCAGTGGATGTTTTCTATACCATGCTGCAACACTGGAAGTTGATTCTCATTCATATGATATAAGATATAGAGATACTCAAATAATTGCCTTTACAAAATAACAGTTGTCAGTTTTAGTGAAGGTGATATTTTAATTTCATTGTTACTTCTTTATTTTACTTTAGGCATTCTACTTATTTGGCTGTGAATTTCCCTGAAATTGTGCATGAAGTGGAATTTAGACTGTCACAGTGGAATATGATATAGTAAGAACTCAGCAACATATGTAATTTTTACTTTGTTCCTAATTCAATATAGTAGTTAATGGTGTAAGTATGCTGAATTCCATAAGTGCAGTACAAGGACCTGTGGTATTTACAAGTTAGTGCATAATTTAGACAATTATGGCTACATGCTGTCATGTTTAGATGTTCCCTATGGCTTACAAAATAAAACTTCATAACAGAGTGTGGTGGTTTAGTTTTCTCTGACTTTGATTAGCCAAACAAAAGGTGAGGAATGAAGAGCTAGTGTTTTACTTCAGATCTCACCAAGATTTAGCTTGCCAAACCTGATTCTGCATTGACATGACTACCAGTCAGCCTATAGAACACAATGTAAATCAATATTTTATGAACAATCCTTATCACGTTGCTAAGACTGTGAGAATGAAAAACTCATAAAACATGTCATAATGAAGGGCCTGGAAGCTGAAGTCTTCCCATTCTCAGTATTCATTTTACCTTTTTACTTTCACACCTTGCAAAGAGAGTAATCACTAAGAACTCTGCAGGATCCTTTTCAATCCCCACAATACCTTTGAAGCTTGGGATTCAAATTGAATTTTAGAAACAAACCTGAAAATAACCTGTACACTTTTCTGTAAAATGTTAATGCTATTTTTGAGTGGAAAGTGGATTTTAATTTATATATCACAGAGATAAAGGATGTTAACTAATGCTTAGTAGATCCCACTCCTGTCCACATAAAGGGCAATTTATCAAAGTTGTTTCCCGTTGTTTTTACACAAATATTTGGTTAGTAATTTTGACCCACATGCAATAAACCTCATAAGTGTATAGAAAGAAGTCATGTCAGATTAGCTGTGTTTAATATGAAAAGCCCAAAGTGTTTTGGCTGCTCTCATAAGAAAGGCTTTCCACTCTTATTATCATAAAGGACATTTCTCAATGTATCTTTCAGTGTGAATTTGTCTTTTTGGACTAGTGAGATTTTTATGCAGTTCTCCTCAAACTGAACAAGTCCTGATAATGTCAGCAGTTCTTCTGAACTGTGCTGCAAATGTTCCAGCTTATGGACCCTGATGTCATCTTTTTTTCAGTTGCACAATGACAACTACTCCTAGTGATTCTCTGGTCAACTAATATACACAACTGTATCTTTTTAAACATTCTTTTCCAAATTTTGAACTCTTGGATCATAACAGAAACTCCAGGCAGTAGTAGCAAGAGTACAAATTCAACCTGCCACGCCATAGACACCTGCCATCAAGTGAGCCCAAGAAAACTATCCTTGTTTAACCAAAAATAAATGCTAACTTGAGTCATTTTAAAAGATAGGGCAAATGAAAATTTTCTATAAATTATTTATGGCAAGAGAAACTTTTAAATCATATTTCAGCCTACCATTTAGTCTGATGTACTCCTAGATTTGTTTCATAATGGGACTGAATAAGTCTATAGTTAGAAAATGTTCTGATTCTCTTCTTGCCGAATTTTCATTCTGCATATGTTTTTCCTTTGACTTTTTCACCACAAGATCTGAAAGTAAGAAAATTACTAATGTGTTTTGAGACCTTTCTAATGTTATATAATTTTAAACTTCTTGACTAAATCTCACTAACACTCAGTAAATTAATTAGGCTGCACTTATTCCATTATTTTATAACATGACAATTTTTTTATTTTTTTTTTTTAATTCTCAACACCATTTTATGTTAATTGATGTCTAATAGATGATATTTCAATACTTTTAAACTGCTTGCAGGCTAGTGCTGTTGAAAGAGTATATGGACCAGACTGATACTATTTTTCTTTCAAAGAAGGTGGATAGATATCTTTTAAACGTTTATATTCTTAGCAGACAAGAAGGATTTGTATTGTTCTGTATAGTGGAGTATACACTTTGTTTGGATAAGGAATGCAAGTATGAGCTGGTTATCATCCATCGAGGGAAAGTATCAGGACACTTAATACAATATTGACCCAAACAGCATCATTTTTTGGAGGTAAAAGAAAGGACAAAACTTAGTGTACTTAGATAAAAGCTGTTCTTTTTACAGTCCCTGTGCCCTTCACATTCTCCTCTCTTTTCCAATCAAACACAAGTGCAGTCTTCTTAAAAATGAAAAAGAAATTGTACGATTTTGTATAAACACTTTGGAGTCTTAGTAGGAAACCTGAGCCCCTTTGAAGCTGAGGCAGTGCAGACCTGGGCTGCAGCACATCGCCTTTCACTGTCAGCCTGCACTGCCTTGCCCTTGCTGCTTCCCTTGCACCAGCATGGTGACTAACACAGCACAGAATGAGGGGAGGGTGCCAAGATATATTTGAAGTATTTGTTCAAATATTTCAAGGGTCATGGGAGGGAATAGTGAGAATCCATGCTTCTTTTAAGAGAAAGGGCCTGAAGGGAAACTGGGAGCTACTGAAGAAATTCTCTGGAATACCTTTGCAGTTACATATGTACTTTCAAGAGAAAAAACAAACAAACAAAAAAACATTCCCTCACCCCCCTCCAGCCCAAAAGAATAAAACCCCTACCAACAAAACAGACAATCAAGTAGTTTGGAGAAACACCCTCTGAATGTTGTTGGTCACTGATAAAGGCAGTCTTCTGCCTCAGAGTTTAAAAATATTGTCATACTCGGCACCATTCAATAATTCTAATTTGGCCATTAAATTCCTGTCACCTTTGCCCTCTCTTAATGATTGTGACAAAATGCTGTCTGCAATCAGTAAGACTCAATTGTTGTGGGAATAATTTGAATAAACAATCAAGACTGCATCTCATCCATCACCTTGAATGATTTCTCTATTCCCTGTGCACCTCTTCATGGCATTTGTCAGGTCACTAGATATAAAATATGCAAAACACTGAACTGAAATAGCCCAAATCTGTTGAAATTTGCTGACTGAACCAGTCATCTTAAAGTGGCTATGAATTTTTGCACAGCAAGTACAGATATTTTCTGTTGACTTTTTTTCCCTGCCACCTGGTATTTGGTATTTGTCCCTGGTATTTGTCCCCTTTACATTCATAGAGCTGGTACTTACAAAAGTACCTCATGTGAACACAGGAATTGTCTGCTAAATGCCTTGAATAGGAACTAAAAATATAAGAAAAAGAGGAAGATTGAGCAAGAAGAAAGGCAATGGTAGGGAAATCAAAGTCCTGATGGAAGCAAGTAAAGGAATGTGAGTCTGGAAATTAAATCAATGGAAAAATTATATGTAGAATTTATCTCCTCTTTTAATTAAATTAGTGTAGATACCTTTAATAGGGTTGAACAGGTCTAAAATTAAGTTATATTAAGGGTACCTCCAGATGGATCATCTGAGTATTTCCAGGACTCTTTGGGTGTTTACTGACACCCTACTATCCACCTACGTCTCTGCTAGCCCCAGGGCCCTGGCTGTGTACCAGGCAGCAGCCAGCAACCACCAGCTCCCCTGCACTATGTGCTGCAGAGCTCTGCCTGGTGTGCAAGCACAAAGCTAAATCTGAGTCAGTTCAAAGTGCTATGGGCTGCAAATGATGGTGCTGAAGTTGCCAGCTGTGTTATGTATTGCAAAGGCTCCTCTAGCAGAGGGGCAAGATATCAAGTGGCAGTAGCAATCTCCAAAACAGTCAAAGCTCACCTGGAGGGTCCTTAAGACTAGTATCTCAACACAGGTAAAATGACCTGAATAAATCCCTAGCAGATCTACAGTAAACAATTCTTTGGTGTTTTTCACCCCATTCTCCTGTCTGCTTCTCTTTTCATGGTCTTCATGCATTCGTGTTTCTTACGTGGAAAGGAAGAGACATGAAAGAAAAATTCAGAATGTCTTAGTATTTAATAAAGCTCAGTACCAAATCGCTTTAGAAGAAGGGCCTTCTTCCTTTAGCTTCTGTAGTGAAACATGCATATTTAGGGCAAATTTTCCGTACTGAGGAATGAGGAATGATTCTTGTTATGCACAGGGGCTGGAATATATCAGTGATCACCTGTGAAATACATGTGTGATTAAAGGTTAAGAATTAGTCTTACTTGTTCTCCACATGCAGTCCTGATTCCAGAATTTAGGGTTTGAAGTACAAAACCAGACTAATTTAGGAGGAACAAATGCTAGTTTACATTTCTGGATGTAACTCAAATCAACTTTTTCTCTACTAACACAGCCCAGAACTGATCCTACCTGCCCATTTCTACCTTTCCTGCCTGTGTTGGTAGGTTCTGTTTGTGATAGTTTCACTATAAACCAAATAATTTAAAACAAAGTAATTTCAAAATAACCCCACCAAAGAAGGGTTTCTTGGGAAGTCTTTTTCAGAGGTCATTTCAGCTATTAGCGCAAACTCGGCTATGCCATTAAAGACAACACTCATGGAGCTGCATGTCCAACCATGGAGAGAAGTACTCAGGTCTGCCTCAGTGGTGAGGATGCTTCCTGCAGACATCACCCCAGTTCTCATTCCTGTCCTTTCGCTACCAATTCACTTCAAAGACATAATCAAAGAACAGGATATTAAATATTTTACAGCAGAGAAAAATGTATATTCCCTCCATCCCTTCTTTTCCAGGACACTTTCAGCCAGCCAGATGTTGCACAACCATCTGCATGTGAGGGAGGTATGAATTGGGAAGATTTCTTAAACCACCCCTGAAGAAGTGACACTGACTGAGAAGTGGGATGAGCTACCCCAACAATGGCTGTATTGTTACCAGGAATCATCATAGACCGCTAATCTGCTTTGTCTATGCCTAGATTATAATGCAGTGCAGCCATACAGAGTGTGTGAAGTTGTTTGCTAGGTGAATAAAGACAAATTATTTTCCCGTCTTGAATTATTTGACTTTTATTGTTGGAAAACACAATTTGAACAAACCTTCACTATAGTAAAAAGATACAAATACATAAACCAGAAAAATTATTCAATAATTTGATACAAATAGAACTCAATATAACATGATTTAAAGTAAACATACTTTTAATCTTCAAAGTTTCCATCTCTAGGTATTTCATTATGAACTGTAATAAAACAATGACAAAGAAAAAAAAAATCTACTTCTTTTGGCAAGATGTGTTCATAAAAGCAAAATAATAAGCTAGTGAGGTATGATATATGTCATGAAACAGCTGATATCTTCATAAAAATGACATACACTTTTGTTTGACAAATATTTTATTGCATGTCTCACAACTATTAAATAATTCCCAGTTTAATATTCATTGTGTCCTAAAGAGTCAGTAGTAAAGACTCTTGTATTTCCACCTATGCTCACAAAGAAAACTTCCCATTTTTCTGTTGTTTCCTTTTTCACTTTATATGCAGAACACAGTAACTTCTTATCCTAGGGCTCAGTTCTTAGGATATACAGAGAAAAACTTCCCAGCAATAAGATACATATACTGCATATCTCACCCTCTCTTCCAGGCCAGATAACTGGAATGCATGAGAATAAGGAAGCTCATTGTGTACACTTTAAAGCTCATTTTTTATCTCTTTTTATGTGTCCAAGATGTATGGGCTCCTTAACCTAATTCTGGTTCTTATCAACTGCACCTGGAATTGTATGGTTTCCTTGTAGAGAGGCCAAAATATGAAGACTTTCCCCAGCATGTTACAGGTGGATTAGTCAGACATCAGACTGGGGTATCAGGGGACTTTCCCTGTGATGGCAAAACACAAATTACCTGGGAGACCTGTGTCCGCTGTGAGCCTTGTCATTAATACCACTTGATATTGCACTCCCCCTGAGGCACTCCTTTGCTATGTGGAAGGGGAATACTTGTTGTAGCTGAAACTTTAATATTTTAAGAGTTTTGTGTCAGCCAACAGACAAAACTGTTGATGTGCTCCCGGTGTGCTCAGCTGTGCAGTCACACCTACCTCTGGTCAGTGTGCCAGGGCTGCTTTGAACTCAGGAGACCCCAGTTGGGAACCTGCATGCCACTCCATTTCTGGACCCTGATCAGGTGGAGGCAAGAAATAGAAACACAGTTGCTTACTACAGGGTTATCCCAGGCATGTACAAAAGCATTTGGAGTACATTCAGGTCAATTTGGGATGCCCCTTATTATGGTAAGTGATTGAGCAAGGGCTTTCTGGGCTACAGTGGCTTCTGTTCTGACCATGTTTTCAACACATTAGAGAAGCTGAACTGCATGTGACTAAACAGACATAAAAAAAGACTACTGAGGAAAAATACTCAATTCACTTATTCATTCATAAGAATGTTTCACTTGATTTCAATAGAGATACAATTAAGTCCTAAATAAGTAAATAATAGCATAAACCTTGGAAGTGACCTTTGTCTGCAGTGAATTATAAACAGTGACAAAATGCATGTGTCAAGAAACAGACCGGGTTTTATTTAATCTTAACTGATCACTTTTCTCTAGTGTGACATGGCTAATCACCTATCAGATCCATCTGATTATCAGATTTGCGTATTACTACATCACTTCCTAGTATAACAATACTCTAAAATAAAGTTAGCACATACCAGGCTTGCAGTTACGTTACACAAAATACGTAATATGTCATTTATACTAAAGAATGGAAAACACCTGATGCAGAAGAAAGCTAGCCTGGCAGAAATTCAGGATGGAGTCTGAACTGCCAGACTGATACACTAAATCAGAGCTGCAGTGTGACCATAGTGATTGCAATCTTGTATTAGAATGCCTTACGCTGGATTGAATATATTGTTCATACTAAGCCTCATTGCCTTCTCTTGAGAGAAATGAATGTAGGAATGAAGGATTTTATTTTGTAAGGAGAGAAAAAAAGTGTAATGGCAGGAAGTATAGCAAGAAAAGTCAACAATATATTTTATAGTTCATGTGTTTGAAGTCTTTCAACATCAGTTTGCAGCTCTGCCATCCTTCACTGCAATATATTTTAGAGCTTTGTCAGGTGCTCCTGGCTTGATACCAGTATCTTTAAATGTTTGCTTTCTTAGGCTATAAAGATACAGTCTTGAGAGAATAGAAACCAAAAAGAAGTGTTGCAGCTGTCCTAGAAAACAAATGATGATACATACTCAACGTTCGTATATAATTTCAATTAGATAATTAATACTAACACCATTTCTGCTGATAGAGTGCTTTCATTGGTCTGGAGCTCTCAATTTCTGTTACAAGACACCACAACCTTTGTCTTGCAGATAGCAAAACTGAGAGTCAAGCAAGCTTAAATGACTTGTTTAGATAAATGCAGTGAGTCAGCATTACTGTCAAGCAGGAAAATGAGACCTTTCAAGTTTCCATGGTAGTACATAGTCTACTACAAAACATTAGTACTCTGGTCAATACAGTATAGCAAGTTACAATGCTTCATTTAGTGTCTGTCCTGCTTTCCAACACACAGCACCTGAGACACATTGCAAATATCTTGCACTTGTGTCTTCAACAGACTTGTATAACAAAGAACAAAAGTCAGCTTTTCCCACCCAACTGGCAAACCAAATACTCAGTGTACTGAACATGTACAACCTAGTACTTAACTGATGTAGAAGCAATGTGAGTCTTCCCAGCATTTCTATATATAGGTTGCAGATTAATAAGAGAATTGAAGGTTTGCTTCTGGGAAAGGGGAAAACCTAAAGCAGTATCACTTAAAAATTTACTTTCACTGGAGAGATTAGGAAGTTTAAATGCAACACCTGTTTCCTAAAAATAGCAGAAAACCTGTCGAGTTATTGTTTTTCTTATGTTTGCTAATGTCAGTTTAGTTTTTTTCCTCGGTGAACAGCTGTCCTGGCACCTTGCTCAATCTCTAGGTGCAAAACTAAAACCATGCTATTTGCTTCATGATGGAATCACTTGTGGTTATCTCCACACACACTGAAGAGAGAGACAGAAGAGTAGTTGCAGGGCTCAGATTAACACACACACACACAAAAAAAAACCCAAAAAAACCAACAAACAAAAAAACTCCAGCCCCCCTCAAAACAAACAAACAAACACAAACAAACAAAAACAGAAAACCAAAATAAAACACAAAATCCAACCAAAATAACAGAAGAAAAAACCTATTGCTCTTTCTTCCCTATCTTGTATAAATTGTAATAGCCTAAAAAGTACTTAGTCAACTGTCCTTTTCTTTCTACCAAGGTGAAAGTCTATTCTTTACACTGTTTGGAAACCAGCACACCAGACAGAAGGTTAATGAATGAACATTCAAGTGAAGACAATGCTTTTAGTGACCAAATTACAGTCTTACCAGTATAGCACAGGAATTTGTGTGACATGCAATCAGGTGGTTTTATCATTTTATAAATAATGCAGGATTTGTCCGAGCTCATATTTATAGATTGAGCTCTTTAAATTTTATTTAGAATTTGAAGAATTTTATTTAGACTAAAAATAGGAGCAAACTATGTGATGAAGGCAGTAGCCATGGATAAGGATGATCAGGAACATGAAATTTTGAATCTAGCTATGGTATAGACTACCAAAAGTCACGCAAATTCTATCTTGAATTAAATATTTGCTATGATGGATTAATTTAGTTCTTTATTTTATGAGTTTCAAAAAATAAACCTACTAGTTTCAAACAGATAGGTGGTATTTTATAAAATAAATACTTAAAGTTCTACTACAGAAGATATTGACAGTCCTGAAGCAAAGTTAAAGAGCTTTTCATCCACTATACATGTTTAGTTTTACCAAGTCTATCCAGGGAATTCGCTTAATAGTTCATATTAAAAAAGAGGATAAGTAAGAAAAAATTAAAATTGCAGCAAATAATGGGATGTTTGCTGGTTACTGATCAGTTTTCTGTGTAGGAAAAGATACAGTAGATCACAGGATACATTCATTGTCAGCAAAAGTTCAATGAAATTTCTGTAATCTTAAATTAACTAGTTGTTAAAAGCTACTGCTGATAAGATTGTCAGCAAAAGAAAATTATTTCAGCTCTGTCCAGATATCAAATTGTTACAGATGGAAAGTACTATAACCTTGAATACTGAGATGTTTCCTAAACCACCAATAAAATTTATCAAAAGATGCTTTGGGCACCCCTTTTAACAGAGCTTTCTGTCTAAAGTTAATGTCTTAGTGTTTAAGGTAGAGACATCATGGACGTAACAGTACCTTGTCTCTGATAATTAGAAATGTAAGGAATTACTGCTATTCAGAAATAAGTTCTACTAAAGTGTCTAACCACTGGACAGTCTTTTAAAAAATCAGTACAAAAACTTGCAACCTAAATTTTGAAAATCAAACACTCTTATTTCTTTGAGAATAAAAACACAATTAAAAATCAAAATTAAAAGTGGTGCTGAACAAATTGCACAAACCTTATTTTATAGAACAGTCTAACTAGATTTTACATTAAGTACTACTAAGCTCAGAGGGACTTACATTCATATAACTGAAAAACACAATTTTCCCAGCTGTCCCTTCATGTTTTCCACCAGTACACACTCATTATAAAAATATAATTATTGAAAAATAATATATAAAATGTATTGCATATACATAAATATAGATAAATGTTTTCCATAAAAAATATTTTTATTTCTTATTTACCATCATATAGCAATGCAGGACTAAAATGTATGGCCTTAGGATTACTTTCTATATGTCTATAGAGACACATGCAATGTCAGTGCAAACTGCCTGTATTTATTCCAGCCCATCTGATTTTTCTGTTCTCTTTTTTTATAGAGACTTGTTACACAGAGAAGCCTCTCTGCATCTCTTGTTCAGTTTGTTTTGGCTCTCAGCCCCAGTTCAGATGTACTTGCCTCATGAGGACAAAGATGTGGAAAGGACATTTAGAGATCATCTAGTCCAAGGTGGGATCTAGTAAACTACGTCACTGCTGACTTTTTAGAAATAAGGGCAATTGAACATTCTCCCTCACAGTGTGTTGAAGCAGTTAAGTGTCCCAGAGACTGAGTTTCTTCCCAAGGCCTCTATTAGATCTGTACTGCTACAAACTGATTACCTAAAATTCACTCTATGCTCACTGGACAAGGAGAAAAAATATTTTCTTTTCAACCGCATTTCATATTTGAAGATTATTATCCTATCTGCCCTCAGCCTTTTCTGTATTTTGAGAAACCGTTTCCTGCAGTGTTCCCTGGCAGGCTGCACCTTGTAGTAAACCTTGACACTCACCCCCAAACTTGCTACAAATCCATCTCAAGTACCTCAGAGCAGATATATTAATTCAACTACTCCTAGCTAGACCTGATCAGGGTGGTTTGCAGTCTGCACTCTTGTTTGTAAATCCCAGCATGAAATCTGAGTGTTTCACAATAGCACACCATTACTAATTTGTGTTCAGTTTATAATCCACCTACATGGATCTTTCCTTAAGGAATCAGTACTACACCAGCTGTTCTGTGTATGCTATTTTACAGTTAAAAATTCTACCTACATTCAAAACCTCATATTAGTGCATATAGAACTGAAGTAGCTAAAGATAGCAAACATTTCTGAATGCAGGAGACCGTTCCAAAGATCCCAGTTCAATAAATACATCTTTTCTGTTTGACTGTAGATTAACGGTAACTAAAGTTGTGGTTTTCTAGTCTTGTCACCAGTCTATAGAATTTTTCCTCCAGATCTGATTTATCTAACTTGTTAATGAGAATGTCACATAAGAATCAAAATCTACATTAGAGTCAAGCTGTATTACATCTCCTGCTTTCCTTGTCTCTACAAAATCTGTTACCTTCTCATAGAAGAAAATTAGATTGATTTGACAAAATTTGTACTTGACAAATCCCTTTTGGCTATTGTTCATCTCCCTTGTTATCTTGAGGGTGCTTACAGACAGTTTGTTTATTTGTCCCAGTGTTTTTCCAGGAACCTGAGTTGAGCTGGTTGGTCTGTAGGTCTCTGTTTCAGTGCTTCTCTTGTTCTATCTCCTCTTTCTCTGTCTCTTTCCCTCTACCTCCCCCTTGCCTTTCTATGTATTGAACTAGGCATTACATTTACCCTTTCTAGTATTTTGAGTTCTTACTCTTCCTGAGCTCCTAAAGACAATAGAAAACAACTCAGTTTTCCAAGGTGGTTCATAAGACTGTGTGTGGTGTCTTCAAAATAATTAATACTGTGACATAAGGACTCAGGGCTGCTTCAATATTTACTCTGCCTCTGCACCACAACAGCTTCAGTTACTTTCATGTGAAGATGCATTTGCATTAAGATGTCAACCCACTAACTGAAGCAGCTGAAGATGCTTTTTTTCTTGTTCTGCTGTTCCTACTCCAAGGACAGTGACCTGGAACAGAGGATGGGACTGACAAGTAGAGGGATTGTTTTACACTGTTCCTGCCACGCTTATCTGAGTTCAGTGTTATGAGCCCTAAGTATCATTAAACCAGTGCTGCACATTAGCAATTTACTGCAGCTAGAGCCTCAACGAAGTGGGACAACACAAGACAATTCTTGTCCTTCTGGTGACATCTATGACTACAGTTTCCTCTGACTTAATACTGAATCAGCACTCCACTGGATTTTCCACATGCTAGAAATGTATTTACAGATGTTTGCTTTTTCCTCCTAAGGGTCTTTTCAGATTGTACCACACTTCATAGCTTAGCTTTTCTAATTTTGTCCATACATACTTACAGTGTTCTTTTTATCCTTGTCCCTGATATACTGACCTAGTTTCAGTTTCTTCATGCTTCCTTTTTGTGTTTGAGGTTAATGAAGAGCAGAAGATTTAGTCAAGCTGATCTCTTGCATAAGAATAGTTTGTGATTGTGATCTTAATAGTGTTTCTGTGAGGCACTGCCAAATTTCCTTTTTTCTTTAGCCTTGTTCCTCAGGAGAACTAACCTAATAATTCTCTGAGGGCAAAGCCTTGCTTAGAAGCTTTTAACTCCATTTATTCTCCATTACTTTTATTTAAAACATTCTGTCCTGCTTCAGATGAGACAAATGGGACACACTATCTAAATAAAAACAGTCAAGTTCAAGTCCATGAATAAAATTCATCTGTTGCCTGTGAAATAAGTCTTCAATATAAGTTTCTTCAGGTAGGCTCTGATTTTGAAATGTTAAATTATATTTCAAAGGTAAAAAAAGAAATTGTGACTCCTGATGGCTAGACTTCTCAGTGTCACAAGAAGAATGTACAAATGCTAGCTTCCCTTTCAGCAAGTTTGGAAAAGTCATTGCCACAAGAAAGAATGTGAAAAGCTGCCCTGCTGCAGAAAACAGCTAATGTGACTTTGTTATTTATGTTCTATGTTAAGAAATCACTCTGCATTGTATTCTCCCTGAAATGTGTGAATTTCTTTGGGCTTTTGTGTCTTTACAACAGCTCTAAGGCTCTGAAGGAGATCACTTTTTAACATTAAACACCATTATGCATCATGTAAGCTTCTTTGATGTAAGATGTAATTCCAAGTATCCATATGCAGATTCATAGCTTGCAGCATTCAGCACTGCCACTTAGAAGTTATCATCATGAGGTTTACATTTTGAAAATTTCTTTTAATCTTTGAAGTGTCCCTAAGGAAGTCACTTGTTTCTCAATGAAAAGTTAAAACAGTAACAATCTTCTGAAAGTATTATATAGACAAATTCAGTATTTTTAATGACAGTGATTACAAGTTCTATTGTAAGAGTTTCCAATTTACAGTAATGGGCTAATAGACTGCCCATAACAATGTGTAATCAATGTTTTTTATTGCTGTGAAGCACTGTCCTGAACCCATCCAACCTATATGGAGAAGATAAAATGGGAAAAAAACAGTTATTGCTCTTTTGTGGTCAAGATCCATAGTCACTCCCAGAAGGTTATATAGCCATTCTTGCACATAGATGAAAAGCTTCAACAGTTGCTATAGTAGGTTGCAAATACTTAGTGTATTAAAATAAAATTTTGAAAATTCATGATAAAGTTTCTAGGATTAAGAACACTTTTTTGGACATGAATAAGAAAAAGCACATCTGACATTTTGACCAGTCAAAAAGGATATGAAACTGATTTCCTTTGTTCTGAACTCTGATGGAAATCAGAATATTGCAACTGTGGACATTCATTGGTGTTCTTGCAATTTTTTTTCTACTGACATCTAGCCTTGAGCACCCAAGTTGGAAGTGTGGAGCAAGAAATATTTGAGAAAACTGTTATGGGTTAACACTTGAATTAGTAAAAAATTACTCTGTTACAAAATACTTTATTTTTTATGAGAGAATGTATCACTTTAATGAGTATGTATTTCTACAAGTTGTGCACATGAAAATAATAATGACAGATCTACTTTATTCAAAGTCTTTAAATTCTCTGTAAGACAAGCTATTGACCAAGGCAAACCTGAGGTCAATATTTTCTTCAAGAGACAATAAATAGCTCACTGAAACACAGTCAACTAAATGAAAACCCCACCACAATAAAAGGTAATATGGCAATCACAGGCTCTGGAAAATAAAGGTATTTCATTGTGAGTTTTTGCTTTCAATTGTACTGACTTTTACAGATGAGGAACAAATAATTGTAACAAAATGACAAAATATGGAGAATTTTGTTCATGAGACAATTGTATCTTAAAAAAAATGTATAAGATGCAAACCCAATCCTCTGTAATGGCAGAAAAGCTCTGGCTTTATATGTGAAGTCAAGACTTGTCTTAGTTAGCTCCAGTCTCTGCCTGATGCTCTGCTTAGTCAACTGCTGAGATTCCAAAGTAGGCAATGGCTTACCTTTGGTGTCCTGCTAGAAACTGCAGCAGTCCAGAGGAAGGTCAGTGAGCTGTCAGAGAAGGTCCCCCAGGCTGCTGGAGTCAAGCATATCACTCACCATGGAAACCTTTTGGGATGCTCAAACTAAACTGTAAACGTGTCTGTCTCAGAGTCAGAGGGAAATGGCTGCTATGTAATTTTGTTTGCCTTTAGACATGGATTTCATTTACCTGAAAAGTTTTTCACTCAAATACGTGAGCTTTTTGTGAAATACATGACCTCTGATTTTGCTGGGATTCAAGGTGTTTCCAGGTTGCTTCTGCAAGTTCTGAATTCCCATCAGATATGTGGTTTCTTGTCCGAAAACTTACTGAAATCACTGTGATATATATCCATGCAAGCAAAAATTGACTTTGGTCCCATGAACTCCATAACAACCAAAGTAATATCTCAAATGTTCCCAGACTCTATATTTAGTTAGTCACTGTTTATGGATACTTGTTGGTTGTGGAAGGATGAAGTTTGATATTTTTGCAGCAGCAAAATCAAAAAATATATTTCTGTTTCCATCAAGTGGAAGGACTAGTTTCACTTGCTTGCTTGGTGAGACAGCACAGTCTCTAAAATAACTAAGCATATCTTCAAAGGAGTGATGCAGTGATGCTAATAACAAAATACACCAATCTAATTTTCCATCTTTGAAGGCAAAGTAGTAAAAGTCTCCCTGAGAAAAACTTCTGCAAAACACAAATATTTGGAAGGGAAGTTAGAACCCAGTGAGCATAATCCATACTGAATGGGAATTACCATTTCATTAAATCAGTGAGGCCATGGTTTTGAGAATGGTAAAACAATGGAGCTGACATTATAGAGATATTCCCAGATGGAATTCCGGCTGTCTGGAACAGGACTTTGCAGATTCTAGAAGTTTGTGTTGGGACAGCAAATCCAGAACCCTTAGAAGTGTACAGTGTTTACCCTTTCCTGTGAAAGTTGTGTGCCTAAGTAAAGTAGTTATATCATTGGGCTTTTTTGGGAAGTCTAGCCTAGTTATTTTTATCTTGTTTTGGTAAATGCACACAAAGTGTTTGGAAATCTACAGTAACACATTTGGAGGGGCAGTAAATGAAAAGTTGAAAAGATCATAAGGGACATTGACATGTAGAGATATACTAGGCTGACCATTAAAAACCCCTGACCATGGCAGATTCCTTCAGTGAAGTTCAGAATACTAATCTTCACATGCATTGCTGGAAGCAAGGCATAGGCTTTCTCTGCCTTGGTACCCAGGACCAGCACCTGAAAAGCTGAGCATGTGCTTTGGTCTCACAACCTACCTCCCTATGCAGGTGTTGTATTTTCCTCTGAAAAACAGGAAAAGTCCAGATCTAGTCTTTGTACAGACTAATTTATTTCTCAAATAACAAGTTAAAAATACCAAATGTCTTCCAAAAAGCTTCAGTGGTCATCTACTAGTTCTGTAGTGCAGAATTACCCATTTTCAGTTGTCTAAGAAAAAAACATAAATACATAACTAATTGCTATGCTAGTTTCTTGTAGTATGTGTATGACTCACCAGGCACTGCAAAATTCCCTTTTCAAACAGATGAACACATATTGTACATTTACTTTTTCATTGTACATTTACTTTTTCATATGTTCACAAGGATATTTAATTCTGCAAACATGTATACCCAAATTAACCCTTAAAGATTTAGAATAAGATTATCTAACTCAAATTCAGCTATTCAAAACTGCACCATGTAGCAGGGTTGTCTAGAGCATCTCCTAAGTAATAAAGACAGTTATTTTTGGATGATGCCCGGCTCATCCCATACTATTGTAAGTGCCTAAAATAATTGCAGTTGATTGTCATCTGAAGACATTTCTATGTATTGACTATTGGGAGACCCTAAGTAATAGTGTAGCACCATCAAACTACATGTTGTCTTCTGTATGAAAACTGACTTTAAAATTCCCTGTCACTGTCCACTCCATCCACACAGTTATTTCCATTTGAAATTACCAGACTAACAGAGATGAGAACTGGTCTGGGCCAAACACAGCTGTTCAGTGGGTAAAGGAAGGTATTTCTAATCCTCTTTTGCTATTATAGCTCCAATAACAACTATTCCATTAGTACAGTGACAGAGCTAGAGAGGAGAAGAATTACCATGTCAGAGTCGTAATCCATTTTGACTAACCCATTTGTAAGAATGAATCTTTTAGTTGGCTAAAATGAGATGAAATTCACATTACTGAGTGTATAGTTGTCATGGTTTAGGAATGGTACTTCCCAGCCCCCAGCAAGACCCTCACAAACCAGATCTCTCTGACTCACTCCCCATGCTTGCTCTCTCCCTTCCTGCTTTGGGATGGCGGAGGAAATTTGAGGCCCAAAAGGTGAAAATCATGGGCTGAGATAAGAAAAATTTACTGGAAACAACGAGATAAGAAAGCAAACATTATAAGACAATGAAACTATTTACAATGAAAACCACAACAATACCAACTGACTCTTCCCCACTACACCATGACTTCTCACACTGGAAGGGCATGCCCTTCTTCTTGGAAGCAAGAGAGTCCCTTCACTCTACTCCTGGCAATGATGTAAGATGGTATCAAATAACAGTACGGTCTTGGCCGTGCCCCATCTTGCTGATCTCAGTGAAAACCAGGACAATAACACATATAATTTAAAAGCTTGCTAAAAAATATTTTCAGTTCTTAAACTAAAGATTGTAAAGTTAGAGACATTTTTAAAACTGTTAACAAATCCATTTGTGTTTTTTTTTTTCTTAGAGAACTCTAATTTTTATGACTTTTCACACATGTTGATGTAGGATCTTCACAATTCTGCAGGACCAGAAGAAAAGAAGAGCAGAAGATTTCAGTTACAGCTTTCCTTGTGAGAACAGGACAGGGATCAAAGTGCAATAATTTTTATTTGATTAGCAAGTAAATTATAGTACAAAAGCTTTTTAGAACTGACAATTAAACAGAAACTGCAGAATCTGTAAAGTTATAATTGGTTCGTCCAATTAAATCAGATAGTAAAATATTAGGCGTTACAGCCTTTTCTGTAGACTGACTTAAACAGCCACTTTTTATGAGATTCGTCTTCTGATGACATTCATTTCACCAAAATTTAAATGTCTACTTTGTAGCATTCTACATCTGAGGTAGTCTGCCTAACATCCCTTTCTATCATTTATAAAAATTACAATTTAAAGTCCAATTAATTTGATTTATTTTGGTTGCCTACTTTGACATGAGATTAATAACACTCAAGAAGAATATTTTTTTCTCCACAGATTATAAAAAAAATCTATGGGAGAACAAGGTCAGATATTTATGTCTGTATTGTGGAGCTCTGGGTTTGGGTAAGTTCATTTATGGTTCACAGAGTATAATCTTCATAAACCTTATTTATTTCAGTTACTGGAATCACTCATCAGGTGAAAAATGTCTTGTCTGGAGGTAAATGATGTGTCTGAAAGAAAAGGGTATAAGGACACGGAAAGCTTTTGATTGAGCTTGTTGTTTGCTTTTCAAGACAATCTAAGAAGATTTGAAATATTTCTACTGTTATTCAAAATTAAATGCAAATGTTCTCTGTCAGTAAAAGTGTGTGTATTTATTTACCAGGTTTCATTGCTTGGATAAGGTGAATGAGCTCTGTGTATAGAGGTAATCCTAGCAGAGCAGTTTCAGAGTTTCAAAGTGAAATGAGAGTTACAAGAAGACAGAGTAGTGAGGTGATATGTTTTATTGGATCATCTAATATAGCTGGAAAGAGCAGAAAAGTTTCCAGCAAATTATCTTGTCAAGTGCCTGATTTCTTTTTTGTTTGTGTTGTGTCATCTCTGCCTGATGACAAGATCTCTACTAAGAACTGAGGATATTGAACATATGATTGCTTTTAATTGCTTACACAGAGAAAACTGGTGATCACAGAGAAGCAGAACTTTTTTTGTTATGAACAATATTTTGGGCACCATTCATTTATGAATCTGGGGGATTTGTGTATTTTTGAGGTTAGTACTTTGTGTGTTGTTTCACACTTAATAGATACCTCTTTAAACTTTGGAGTAAAGCAGGTTAGTGATTTAACAAACATAATTGGGATGTCAGAATCACATATATTTCAAAACTTCCTCATACAATATGCTTTTTTAGACCTTGTGGCTCCCTCAGACAGCTTAAGTATGTATCTTATTGATATAAATGTCTATATGTCATGACAAAGTGCTCTAGGAATTTTACAGAATGACATTAAAAACCACATCTATCCTCAGAACATAAGAGTAGCTGCAATGAACTACCAGAAGGAGGAATTGTACTGAGAGTTTCTCCATTTTTATCACAAGACATTGAGTTTTATTTGTATGCTTTCATGTATGTTTAATTATGTTTTTTCACAAAAGAAAAATCCCAGTGGTTTCCCAAGGAAACCAATGGGACCTGGCTGTCTGTTTGCTGCACAAATTGCTACTGCACAGAATTTAATAGCTCCAGAATCAGTCCATAAGTTTTCGGCCTCTTGTGGATAGTCACAGGATGTGTCTAATACCTGCAGCTCCCAGTGACCTGTTAGGGTTTTAGTCTCCTGATTATCTCACTAAAAATCTGCCTGATGGCTGCTTCACCTCTTCAGTCACCACACATGGGTGCCTCTGTGCAGTCCTACCCTACCTCATTGGAATTCCCCGTGGATGCTGCGGTCTTTCCCCTGCCTAGAGACCTGACTTCTCCATGCAGCCTTGAGGAGAGTTCTTTGAGTCAGTGGTAACTCTTCATTAACACTGTCTTTGTGGTGGTTACTACCTTTGTGCTCGTAGCTCCGAGATTCTAATTGAATCAAGATATTAACTTGAATATACTTCTGCCTCCTTCACTAAGCTTTGGCATTTTTATGACTGGTACATTGCTCTTGTAGCTTTTTTCCATCTGTATTTTGTGTTTCAATTAAAGCATATTTTTTTCTTGAGCCTGGTGTAAAATACTTTAAATGTTCTACAACTCACATTAAAAAATTAAGCTATTAACATTCACAGCAAAGGAAAACCAACTTTTTTACTGCCCATTATCCAACCAGAAAAAAGTATAAATCAAGTCCAATCTTCTTCCATTTCTACTTATATGCAATAGAATATTCCTTTTCATTTTGATACATACAACATGAGTAAAGTTTTCTACTGATTGCTTCAAGATCTCTAATGACTTTCAAGAAGGTATCTGGTTGAAATTTTTGTTCTTTGTACATTGAATCCCAAATTCTAGTAATAGAATTCACTTCCAGTAACATGGAGCAGAACTCTGTAAAATCACTTCTTCAATGTCAGTTACTTCTCTGATTATCATCTAGCAACAATAAAAGGACTTACCAACACAAAGCTGACAGGATCTCCCTGTCTTTGAGAGATCCACAGATGGTAAGAGTGACTGGAAGCTAGCTTGAAAGAGAGGGAATAACTAAATAACAGTTCAGACACATTCAGATATTTGGTGAGGATCAGGACAAACCAAATATATATTATATAATTATCTGGAGAAGGCAAGAAAAAATACTGTGCTCAGAATATTTGTTGATTTTATATATAATGTTTAAAGCATGAATGTACAAGAAAAAAAACAAAAACAACATTTGTAAGAAAATTTACTTTAAAAATTATTTTTCTCATGTTAAAAAATTGTATCACTATTGAAGGAAATAAGCCAGTAAACAAAGGTTTCTTACAGTTTCTGAGTTTCAAAATAACATTTCCACAGTAAAAAGATCATTCAGAAGAAATTTAGGAGAGTGTTCTCATGAAGCTTAAATTAAGCTGAGTAGTAGGAGAAACATCTAACAACTTTCATCAAGAAAGACAATTTATTCTTTTTGTGGGGTACATAAAATCTTTCAACAAAATAACTAATTTCATATAAAACCCCCCAACAAAGAAACAAACAAACAAAAAAACCCAAACAACTGGAGTTGTTATTCTTATAACAAACTTCCAGACCAGGAATATTCAGTCTCCCTTAACAAGAAAACAAATCAATTGCTTTATAAAAGTAAATAAAGTAACAGTAATGAAAATATGTGTTTTTCTCTGCAGATCAAATCATACTGGAAAAGTGAAATTAATTAGATATGTTTCTTAAATAGAATAAAAAGCTGCAGGTTACTCAATCTAGTGACTACCATTGTAAAAAACTCATATATACAAATATACTCAGCTGGGTGTTTTGGAAATATGAATTATGATTCAGAGAACATTCTGGTCTCACTCACCAGTGGAAATTTTTCACCATGTCTGTAGCTTGTAGGAGCCATTAAGTGGTGATATTTACCACAGATAGTATTTACCATGATTCCTACACTTAGAGTGGAAATTCTGGTAAATTTTTTTAGGAGTGATAAACACACAAACTGCAGCCACTCTTTCTTCCTGTATCTGACTTTCTAGACTTATGATAGAGGCATAGAAAAGAATGACATGAAGAGACTGTTATGGCAGCATGAGCTATTCTTAGCTAGTCAGCACTATCTGCAGAAGCAGGCTGATTCACTTTGATTGCCACTCAGCAGGACTTAAGGTAGAAGTCATATGTAAATAGATGGGCTAGAAATGGATGCCTGTATTCATTAATCTTTCATTAGATTCAATCTCAAAATTACCCAAAGGTTTTACAAGGACTTTTCAAACTCTAATTTGGCCCCTGGCCTTTAAACAAAATGAAAGCTATTGATTGATGTTCTGGCCAGGATGCAAATGAGCCCATCACTTCCTGAATCAGGCATTATTGGTTTAGATGCACTTTCTTATATCTGAACAGGAAAGCTACTTGAAGATGAAAATTTGTATAAAGCTTCATAGTAAGGTTAATGCTGTGTTAAATTATCTAATTAAGCCTCAGTAAAGGCAAAGATCTATTCTATTATTCCCAGAAATTTACAAAAATTTGCTACCCTTTAAAATGAGAAAAAGTGGAACACAGGTTTGAAATACAGGAAAATGTATATTTTCCTAATTAAATTTTAAAATATTACTTCTCTGTGTTCCCTAACCCTGAAAAGCATAGATATCTCAACGTAGATCTTACATTTATATTCCTTATGGAATGATCCATACTGCTAAAGGGAATACTGCTGTGTCCTCTAAGATAAGAGAAAGAAATGTCTTCAGATTTGGAGCAGCAGTATATTATTTAGACATTTTCTGGGATGAGGTGTTTGTTGGGATTTTTTTTCCTGGGAGAAATTAGTGTTCCTTTTTCTCTGCTCCATTTTAATACCTTAGCAGTAAAAAGAGCCTGCTTTTTTGCACTGTATTTCCAGTCCCTTTCAGTATGATTAGGTCTAACTCTCCTTTGCTAGGAACTACCTAGCCACCAATCTCCAGGAAAATCTCATCAGCAAATCCTTTACAGTGAAAAGAGGAGTGCAAGAGAAAACAAGCAAAAGAGAATTTTAGCTCTAACTAAAAGAAGGAAAGACAAGTTACCTGATATTTATTTTGACATTGGACGTAAAGTGACAAGAATGGTTATAAACATAGGTATTACTACCTTCTACATCTTTTGAATACCCTGGACACCAGAGGAGAGCTAGACAGGTCATGGGTGAATATTCTTTCTCATACTGTGACTCTCAGGACAATGGCTTTCCAAGGACTCAGCCAGGGAAGGGAGGGTTGGCTTTAGAAGAACTCAGTATCCAAAGTCAACCCTGGAAAAACTGTGAGTTTCAGTAACCCTGAATTCAGACAGTCACATCTTGAGTGACCACTAATACTTAAGATAGTAGTAGTAATCAGGACCATAACCACATTTTCAGATATCTTCAGTGACTTACTGCAGGTGTTGTCCTCCATAAACTTGATACAGCACCATCCATTGGCCCAGAGCTGGCATGCAAGAACAACTACAGACAGCACTCGGTAGTATTTTAGGCGAATCACGGAGACACTTTGTGATGTTAGGAGCCAATAAAAACAGAAACTAGGCTATTAACAGGGATATGGATAGCTTCAGAATATTTGTAGTAGATAGATGTTATAAAGCACTGAAGTTACTTAAATAGGTTTTGGGATAGGTTTGAGCTCTTCTTATCATTATGAAAACTCATTACTTCTCAACTACTTAAATGTGATTGCACTTAGACTTCATACATCCTCATCTGTGTGACCGTGAGCTTCACTAGGTATGTAAAAAAGTAAGGATACCTTTTGTTGACATGACTGAGCAACTCAGAGCTTATTTCAAAGTTCAAATTTATCAGGACCTTCATAACATGGTGAGGCTTCCTTTGTACAGAGCAGTTCAATTGGGCTGTGGGGAAGCTGCAGGTTGACTCATCCCCTCAGCTGAAGCTGTGTCAATATGCTTTGATAAATTAAGGGAATTAGTGCCCTGCCTGCTGGGGAGTGACAGAGAGAACATGATTTTGGATGGGAGAAAATCTTCCGCAAGGAGAAAGTACTGCTAGTACCTGTTTTAGGCAGTGCCTGTGTTACACCCAGTGATTTGCTGACATGACACTCTGAAAAAGCCTGGTTCCTATCAGAATTTACAACACTGGTCAAAGACATAGCTTTCAGTTTCAGTCAATGTTACCATTAAGTGCTGTAAGAACATCATAAATCCATGAAATAAAAAAGACATTGAATAAAAAAGCAAAGGGAATAAAACAGACAATATTTGCACTATGACTTTTTCTTTTAACTGGAATTTATTGCTTTAAAAGGTAGCTGAATCTTATCTATAAAAAATAAAAATTTAAAAAAAAAAGTTACTGACGTCAGTACCAAAAGCAAAGCTGAGGGGACCCATAATGGACATTGTTAAGTCAGAGACATATCATTTGGTCAACTCTTGGCAAGTCAAACTCAAGTGTATAAAGCATCTGTGAAAGTCTATCACAGTTCCTGAAAGTCATATACCTCTCAGCCAAAATAAGCACATTTGTTCTTGTCTGAAGTGCATTTTCATATGTCCATCTTACAGCAGGCGCACACATTCGGTTGACACCATTCAACTTGCTCCAGAAGTGTTTCTTCTGTCCTCTGTTGAGGACAGGTACTGATTATTTATGAATCATAAACAAGCTAACAAATAGTGAATTATTTAAATAATTCTTCTAAAAGAAAGAAGAATAATATAAATTTGAGGAAGGGGCCAGTAGTTATTACAAGAAATTCAACAAGGATAAATGCAAATCCCAACCTCTGGGAAAGAAGAGTCCCTTGCAACAATACAGGCTGGGGAGTGATGTCTGGGGAGCAGATCTGTTAAAAGCAGCCGGGGGTCCCTGGTAGGAAGCAAAATAAGTATGAAAGAGCAGTGACTTGGCAGAAAAAAAGGCCTGTGTTTGACCTCAAGATGACCATGCTTTGAGCAGGAGGTTAGATTAGAAATCTCCTGAGGTCCCATCCAACCTGACCTATCCTGTGATCCTAAAATAGGAAAGAAGACAATAAGAAAAGCAATCTTCAAAGTGGTTTTACTTTATTATTTATGTAGAAAGTACAATTTTATCTTCAATAATTATAGAACAAGTACTGGTGTACTGGTCATCCCAAGACCAGCAGGACTGTCAGACATTATCCACAATAATTATTTTGTACAATAACATACAGCTCAGAAGATTTAAAGCTGACTAAGGAAGGGAATAGAAAATGAGAGGGATTGACAGACATTTTTATGTAAGGAAACATTAATAAATTCTAATTATATTTTCATGGAGAAATACTATTGATAACTTGTTCCACTGTATGTGTTGAGGTTTTGATGTGCATCTGATAGACTACTTGGCTTTGCAGTAGGCAAATAGTCAAGGTTGCCCATAGATATAAGAGTATATCCTGACCAGTTTTAGGCAGCTTTCATTGGAAGTGATGCTATGTTTCCCAAAGTAGACAGTAGAAATGGAACACAGTGACATTTATATGTACATGGCCTATTTATCATTTTGAAGACAACCCCAAATCAGACCAGGGAATAAGGAGCAATATGTATTTTATCTAATGTAGTAACTTACCCCAGATTATTTTGGGTCAATGTTTTCATGGGTTTGCCTGAAAGCCAGAATGTTTTATTTTTCAGATGTCAGTCGTTAAAAAATAAAGTTAGCTGAAACTAGTCAGTGCTTTACGAGAATAGAGTTTCTTGAAACTTCAGTTTTCCACTGAAAAACAATCTGAGTGAAAATGTTGAGTAATTCTTTTAAACACCTGGTTGAGGCTTTGGGTCCTTCAACAGCTCTGAGAATGTGGGACCTTACATGTAGGCAATAAAAACTTCAGTGGATTTTAACTTAGTTAATATATTTTTTTAATCTATACACATTTAGTTCAGTTAAAACCAGTAACTTCAAAACTAACAGAGAAACAAGAAAGGTGTTGCTGTAGATTTTTGGTTGAAAATACTAAGAGAAAACAGCAGAGCTAGAGCAACATAGAGTCAAACAACTATTCCTACTGTGATTCCAAAAGCCAGGCTTAAAATCACTGTAGTTTAGTAGAGTAAAATATGCACTAGAGGATACAGGTGAACACAAAACACAATAATGGTTGATAATATATTATTGGTGATATTAAAGTGATTCTAATGTTTTATTTTCAATTGCTGAAAATAAAAGAGTTCACAAAGAAAGAAATAATAAGAAACAACAAAATTTGTGATGTTTTAAAATTAACATTGAACTTGCCGAACTCTATTTCTGTATATCAAAATAACTAATTGGAAAATACTCTTTTGATATTAAGCCCTTTTTTTTTTTCCCCATGGATGTATCTGCTATCCAGGGATCATTTGTCAATACTTTTGATCTCAGTAGAGTCTTATTTAACAGACAACTTATCTGAAGTCAGATGGATTTACACATTGTTGCCACATGCATTTACTTTCTTTTGGCTGAAAAGTTCTGCTAAACAATTAAAAACATCAGAGTGATGGTATGAGTCTGACCTACTCTAAATGCTGATGCGATCCAAAATGCTGCTTCAGAGGAGCAGAATTTCAGAGAAGGAAAAACCATCTCCCCTAATTAGATATATACAGTACTTATGAGACTACTTCCTTTACTCTTTAATCCTCAGGTTTTACTACAACAAAAAATCACATCCAGAAACACTGAGTGTTGCTTATCATAGTCACCAGATTTTCTCAGAGAGAGTGGCAGAAACTGGTGGAGTTGGTCTCTGTCCTGTACCTGTCCTGTGGGTAGCTTTGAATTGTAGAGCTGTCAAGCTGGCATCCTTCCACAGTACTCAAAATTCATTTTGGCTCCTGGGTGTGTTTTTCTGTTAATCAGCTGCCAATCCATTGTATAAATCTTTCCAGACTATTTTATATAAAAGTTTCCAGTCTAGCAAAGCAAGACTCTATAGGTTATTTCCAGACTTGCTGTCTCAGCTGGGTTGGCAGGATCCCAAGCTGTGGACACAGAGTGGCAGAAAGCCTGCTCACAAAAGGGAGGAGGGGGGAAGAGGAGGGGAACACTGAAGTGTGAGGTACCACTGCAGAAGAAAGAGCTGAATTCAAAGTTGTCATAACCTTGAAAATGGGTAAGAGCATGTGGAAACAGGATGGAGCAAAGGAGTCTGGGATAGTCAGTAGCCAAGGAAGGAGCTTTCAGGCTGTTAGTTCACCCTTCCTTCTCAGTGGAGCCCTAGTGGGGAAATGGTAATGCCACCATCTCCTTTACCCTTGGATGTTAATCTTTTCTTGGCAGGTACTTGCAGAGCCACAAGTGAAAGAAAGCAAAGAAACCATTGCTTCCAGTGATGGAAATTTTAGCAGTCTGTTGAATAGATTAGGTAAAATTTTTGTGCAGAATAGAGTGCAGAGGTTGAAGCCATAAATTCGTGCTTCAGTTCTCTTAAATAACTGCATTTAACAGATTGTTATAGCTCTGTAAGAATGGTCATCTCAAGAGATATAGTGTGACACACAGCTGCCTTTCACCCTCACATCTTTCAAACTTTCTGTTATTAATGGGTTAGAAAGTTTTGTTTGGTTTAATATGTCTTAAGGAAAGAGATTCCTCTCCTTTCCAGAATCAGAGGGCACACTCTCTCACATATATCTGCATATGCATGTGCACTTCATGACTTCACTTCAGACTAAATTGACTGCATATACCAGAGAATATAAAACCTGGATACTCTGAAGGGGCTTCATAGGTCTAAATGTTAATACAATAAGATTTGGACAATTTTTCATGTTTACATAATAAAACTGATAATTTCAAACTTTTTGTAGAAAAGAATCACTTTAAAGCTAGAACAGAACACGCCTGCAACATTTCAGGTTTTAAACAGGCCCAGGGTGTGGTATAGTGCATGTCGGGCAAGAGTAGATGAAGAGTGGTCGTGGCTGCACTCTCAGTGATAGTGAATACCACTCATAGGACACCATCTAGTTGGATAAATAAATATGTCAAACAGAATTCTGGCACACACTAAATATATGTGCTTCTTTCTGTAACAAAAGGTTAAATTTTTAAGGTGCAAATTATCTTGAAGCTTTTATTTTGATTGTTTGACACACATTTTTGTTATTGGCTTGGCCTAAATAGGCAATGCATATCCTTCTATATACTCTCTAGGCAGCAATGCTGTGTCTGTTTCATTTGACTGATCCTAACACAGCTGATTTTCATCTGCCACACCTGAGTAAATCTCAGCAGCAGTTGCTGTGTTCACTCAGAGATGTCAACTGGAAAGTAATCTTTTGATTTGTGACTGAAGTGGAACATGAAAGTACATGTCCTGTGTCCTGTGAGGAGCAGCTGAGAGATCTGGGTTTGTTTAGCCTGGAGAAGAGGAGGCTCAGCTCCCTAGAACATTGTGAAAGGAATTTGTAGCCAGGTGGGGGTTAGTCTCTTCTCCGAAGTAACTAATGATGGGACAAGAGGACAGTCTTAAGATGTGTCAGGGAAGCTTTAGGTCCAACATTAGGAAGAAATTCTTTACAGAAAGGGTGATTAGACATTGGACTGGGCTGAGGGAGATGGTAGACTCACTGTCCCTGGAGAGGTTTAAGGAAAGACTGGAAATGGCACTTGGTGCCATGGTCTGGTTGACAGTGGTGTTCAGTCATAGGTTGGGCTTGATGATGTCAGAGGTTTTTTCCAACATAACTGATCCTGTGATTCTGTGAAATAAAACTTTGGAGTGATTTTTTTTTTTTTTTAATTTTTCAGAAGACTCATAACAGGATTGAGAAACTTTAATTTTATTGTTTTTATTTGGAAAGCAGTTCATAACTAATTCAACAGCATTCTGTTGTGAATATCAACATTCACAATTTCTATTGTTTTGGTTATTTACACAACTCACATGTTCATGTCTCTTCTCTGATGGATTTACCTGTATAATCAAGCATAAAAAATCAAGGTGTAGAAATGAGTAGAACTAATAAATATGTTTCAACAAACATTTTAGCTTAAGTTTATCCTTTTTTTTCACCAAATGTGTGATTTTAGAAAGCATGATAACTTTATTTTGTTTCATTTTCTTTTATTTTTTTACATGAGAGCAGAAGGATGTAAACACAGCTGAAGTGACATTTTCCTGACTCAGTACTCACAGGATACAGAAAACACTCACAGAAGAACTGATGATGTTGTGCATGACTCTGCCAGCCAAACACATTTCATTGTCTTCTCAGAAGCTATATGCCTGTTTTGACACCAGCGAAACAACAACATCCCCTTCACAATGGGGTAAATTCACATGTCAGGAACATGCCTTATGAATTCTTCTGCTTTTGGATGGGGTAGAGTTAATTTTGTTCCTGGTAGCTGGTACAATGCTGTGTTTTGAATTTAATATGAGAATAATGATAACACATTGATATTGATGTTTTGGCTTTTGTTGAGCAGGTGCTGACCCTAAGTTAAGGACTTTTCAGTGCCCCATGCTCTGCTAGTGAGGAGCTGCACTAGAAGCTGGGAGGGGGCACAGTGGGGACAGCTGACCCAACCTGGCCAAAGGGATGTTCCATACTCCAGAACATCATGCCCAGTATATAAAAATGGGGGAGATGATCAGGAGGGGCCAATTGCTACTCAGGGCCAGGCTTGGTATTGGTCAGCGGGTGGTGAGCAACTGTATTGTGCATCACTTGTTTCTCTTGGGTTTTATTCTTCTCTGGTTTTGTCATCTCTCTTTTAATTTCTATTATTTTTAGTTACTGTTATTGATAACTATAGTATTTATTTCAATTATTAAACTGTTCTTATCTTAACCTATATGTTTCACCTTTTTTTCCAATTCTCCTTCCCATCCCACCAGAGGCAGGAGAGGGGGAATGGGCTGTGTGGTACCTAGTTGCTGACTGGGGTTAAACCATTTTACAGGAATTCACATTAGCTAGCGAAGAATATTCTTATTTCAACAACTTGAAAGAAATCTATTAAAACACCTTGTAGGACAGGCTTGTAGGGCAGGCTGGATTAGACGTGAGGGCATGTCTACAATTTATAAAGCACCCCTTAAAAATATGGCACATTGAGGTAACAGTAAAATCATGCCACATGCCAGAGAGCAGTCCACTAGCCTCATTGCTGCTATGGGGTGTGCAATACTCCTGCATTGCAGTTGCTTTCAACATGAGAACAGGTGCCATCTCTCTAGTTGCTCCCACCTGGAAGTCTAATATACCTAGAACCTTGTGGGTCTTACATTATTCAGCAGATATACCCCAGTTGAGGCAGACTCAAAGAGGACTAAGTGCTGATTTAAGCACTTAGCCTATGACTTGTATATCTCTTGAAGATAGCACTGAGAAACTTGCTCACTTGTTTTTTTGCCACCTTTCTTAAAAAAAGTGTACAACTTGGATACTTTATTTCTTGCATTATGTTCTGAATACTTTCACACAGTATTATTTCATGAAAAAAATTGCAGTGAGTATGTAGATGTACTACTACATATTGCTTTATTATAATTTGGAGCTGAATGTAATTTGCAGCTCTGTATCACCATTGAAAATATTTTCTGTTCATTTTCATTTCTGCTCTGACTATGTGATTACATGGGTTTCCCGTGGTTTTGATGCATGAGTGTCAAAGCTGCCTCATTTCCTGCTCAACTGTAGAACTGGGAAATACAGACACAAAATATGTCTCGTTCTGTAGTGGCATCAAAGATCTTAGCCTTGAAAACTCTGTTCTTTACTCTTTCTAAAAGAGAATATGCATTTTTCTGTAAAAAAACATGAAGAGCTTTTCAAAGATAAGTAGGACCGGAGCCTAAGTAAGCTGTGTTTCTTTCATTTCAGCATTGCAGCCTGCTGCCATGAATTTAAATCTCTACTGGACATTCAAAACCACAAAGAACGCAGAGCTTCACACCACAGGTTCCTGGTTTTGGCCTCAAGTGAAGCTTGGTATTAATTGAAGATGCTTGTCATAATCCTTCACACAGGAAGAAAAAATATGTTGTGGTAGTTTTAATCAGAGGTGGATGGATAAAAATAGTAATAAAGATAGGAAATACAGAACATATAGAAAAAAAATTACTCTGCTCTCTCAATAAAGAAACATATTTGCTTCCTTCTGTCCTTACTGGGAAAAAAAAACCAAAAAAACATTTTGGCATTTTGTTTACAAATATTTTTGTTGTTTGAGGCCACACGTGATTTGTAGGATATATAGAATTGTAATGTCTAAGACACTGAGACACATTCTTCCAAGAATTAATTTCTGGCATTAGAAATAAGTCTCAGTATATACTGTTTATGCTGTTTTAGTCAATAAGCAGCAAAGACTGCTGGCCCCAAGTCTGTCATGGAATATGTGCCACTGAGTTTTAGGGGCTGATCACTGATTAATAACTTTTTTCACTGTGGCATGAGGGAGTTTTGGGGTAGATGATTCTGCTTGCTAGATGGACATATGGAAACCCAGGAGGCATGAGTCCAAATGTCAGTAGAAAGTCAAACAGTAGATATTGAAGCTATATGAATCAACTTTCTTTCCTCAGGTCACTTGTAGATGTCTGAGCTAATCTGCTTGCATGGTTTCTGACTCCTCATTAGGAACAAAAATATAAATTCTGTCTAGGCCCAATTTTCTTCTCATCTCCCAAAGGGGGATGATTATGAAGATATCAAGCAAGCCTTGGCAATACAGCTACCATTCCCTATCAGTTCTTGGTCTTACAGGCGAGGGAATTTCCAGAACTATAGGAAAAAGACTGTGCATCAGATTAGTTATATATATCAGTGGGTCAAGAATTTAAAATAATTGGGTGGCCGTCATGAAGCTAGTGTTGAGTTCCCTTCATATCTAACAAAGCAAGCAACCACTTGCCACCTGTCACTGACCATAGAAATGAAGATGGCAATGAAATCCCCTTTTTTAGAAGTTTGTAGCCAGTCTATTTGGATATAGAATATCTGAAGCTGGATCTGATTTTTCAGAGTTCAATGTCATATAGAATTTTTCACACCATACTACCCATAGATCACACAATTCATATGTCATTGATGGCACTGTACATCCTATTAGGATGGCTTGGGACTTTTAGGGCTATCTACTTATATCAGAACATACATATCCCCATACTGTGCATGTAGATTTGTAGAAGTAATACATCATAATAAAAGGCTTTTTCTCTGCAGTTCTGCGTAACTTCCATACTGCCAGGGCCACTTAATGTCCCTCAGCTGTAGCTCACTAGGTCAAATGTATGACTCAAATTTTCTACAGAACCTCTGTAGATGCAGAAAGGGAAGTACATGCATTCCTAGGTTTTTCTTATGCAGATAAATAGCTTGTTACTCTTATCAGTATTTGATGAATTGCTCATTCCTTT
This sequence comes from Margarornis squamiger, assembly GCA_035222235.1. Taxonomy (NCBI): domain Eukaryota; kingdom Metazoa; phylum Chordata; class Aves; order Passeriformes; family Furnariidae; genus Margarornis; species Margarornis squamiger. Next base: position 18,089,953 of record JAWWTY010000037.1, read on the forward strand.
AAAGCTCATGAAGTCAACTGAGAGAATTTATCCATCAACCAACTGAACAACTGCATTATGGTGGCAGAATCTGTATCTGGCTGAGGGGTCCTATGTAGCAACCTCTGTGCCACTTGTAAAAGTTACACAGTTTTCAACCTATCATACAGTTTTCATTAAATAGTGTCTGCAAGAGCCCAGTGGTGCTTTGTATGAGTATCAGGAGACAAAAAGATGATACTAAAGCTGTAAGGTTCCCTTGTACAGTAAGATCATGAACAACATTGTGAAAAGTTAGCTTATATCTCAAGTGAAGAAATCTCATAATCTCTATCTGCCTTCTTTGCCTGAACACAGACTAGAGGACCTGACCTCTTCAAAAAATGTACACATGGATCCATCTCAAAGTGTTGTACTTTCCAGAAAGATTTGTGCTTGCTGAAATCCTAAAAGGACCAAAATGGAGAACAACTTCCAGACTTGATGCTTTTGAAATCTACACCTAAAGTTCAGCACCTTCTTGGGATAGTGGTTCATATTTACATAATTTACATAACTGGCAGAAGAGAAGGGTGCGTGAGACTGGGTCCTTGGATTTTGGCCCAGTGATAATTAGGTTGCTAACAAAAACTCTTTACTGAATCTGCTGATGCTATTGTATTAGATAAAATGATAGAGATTAACATAAATGGACAAAAGCTGCATGGATCATAAAAGCCTGAGACTTGGACCAAAGAGGAACCAACAAAAGTTAATAACAAATGTGGTCAGGTAATAAAAACAGAGGTATCATATGGCAGAAATCAACAGACAACTTTTGAGAAGTCACAGTGCAAGCAAGTAAAACCACAATCATTAAAAAGCATCATTTGTTATCTGTTTCCTTCTTACCTTTTAAATTACCCAGACATAGCACACATGGGCAAAATTTTCACATCTGTAAAAAAGCGAACTTCAGGGTTTAGAAAACTGAGCTGAACCTGACCTTGATGAAGATGAGAAATAGAGTTTCTGACTTGTTGAAAGTTGAGGATGTTCCTCCTGTTTGTGAAGCAGGAGAGCTGGAAGTCTCTGTCCATATGGATAATGAGATTCAATTTCTCATCAGTTTAATGCTAGAACAATCATATTATCCTTCACACAGTTGTAAGAATCTTATCCCTTAAACAACCCAGGTTCTGGGTATGGCTACCTATAAGGCTATTTTCAACTGAGAAAAAAAAAAAAAAAGGTCCAGTTCATGCTCCATCTTCTGATTTTTGGGCTGTTCCTAGCTTTGGATGTTTATTTTTTATTACACTGGGATCATGAAAATGGTCATGAAAATGGTTACAAAGATGGTTGGAAGACCAATTACTTACTAGAGAGTTGAGAATACTCAAGAATTTGACATTCTTAAGAAAATCAGTTAGTAGCAGCTTAGATGTTGTTGTTCACTGATAGGTCAAACACCCAGCACCTGTACATAGTGTCAGTTGTAGGATAAAGAGAATGGTAGCATTCTTCTGTAGTTTTGGGTAAAACCCTATAACACTTCAGCAGAACAGCATACAAGTCTCCTGAGAATATTGATAAGAGGGAACATGAAAATTAGGTACAGATCTAATAATGATGAGCCTAAATCATATGGCACAAGTAGACAGAGGTAAATATATCAGAAGCAAGATTTTCTTTCTGTGTTTGAGAGTTAAGCAGGTGAGTCTCTCCACTTTTGAAGAAAGGTAAGCTTGATGTCAATTGCAGAATATTTTATCTTTGAGTCCTATAAGCACAAATATTGTCTAGATGATTGAGCTATAAGGATAATGTTAATTAGTGCACATCTGCATTTTTAATTGCAACTTTCTTGTCCTGCACAGTCCCTAGTTACTCAGTGTGCTTGTTTTGGTTGGGATAGAGTTAATTTTCTTCACAGCAACTAGTATGGGCCTATGTTTTGGATTTGTGGTGCAAACTGTGCTGATAACACAGAGATTTTTTAGCTATTGCTGAGCAGTGTTTGCATCAAGTCAAAGTTTTTCTGTTTCTCACACTGCCTCACCAGAATGTAGGCTGGAGAAGCACAAGAAGCTGGGAAGGGACACAGCCAGCATAGCTGACCGCAAATGACCAAAGAAATATTCCATACCTTGTGGTGTCATGGTTAGTATATAAAGCTGAGGCAAGTAGAAGGAAGAGGGAGAGTGATGGCATTTGTCTTCCCAAGTCACTGTCACATGTGATGGAGCCCTGCTTTCCTGGAAATGGCTGAACACCTCCCTGCTCATGGGAAGTGGTGAATGGATTCCTTGTTTTACTTTGCTTGTGTGCATGAATTTGCTTTATCTATTAAACTGCCTTTATCTCCATTCACAAGTTTTTTTCACATTTTACTCTTCTGTCTCCCCCATCCCACCAGGGTGAAGTGAGCAAGTGACTGTGTGGGGCCTGGTTGACAGCTGGGGTTAACCCATGACACCAGGAAAGTTATTCAGACTGCATGAAAGTAGTTGCTTTGTCCCTTCATGAAGAAATGTGAGGGAGGGACAAGTGCTTTGCGTCGAAGAACTCCCTGATACCTGGTGCTTCTTTCATGACTACAGTAAGAATATAATGAGCACCAAGTGTGGAGTAAAAGAATTAATCCATTTTCCAATATCTCCTCTGATGAAAACATGTAGATATATCATATGTATTGTAGTATGTTGTATTTTTATGCTGTTTTTGAGATTACTTTATTTTGACATATGTGTTTATTCCAAACCTGTTAAAATGTGAGTAAAAACATTTAAGAATCCTCCTATGTAATTTTTGTACATATTAAATAAGAGACAAAGAAAACCTTATTTTTAACAATCTCTTGAAAATCACTTTGAAGAACATTTGGCTTTTGTATTTTAAAGTCTTTCCTTTTAATTTCTTTTATGATAGCCATTATCTGTGCATTCAGCAAAATAGGTGCAATAGAAGCTTTAATATAGATATGTGGCAAAACAAATAAAACACTGTCTTTACTCCTGCCTGATAAATGCTATCAAAATATTGCTATTTATTCTTGAAGGAGTTTGCCTCCTCTGTGAATTTTCTTTTCCAGTCGTGGGCCACTTGTAGGTTTCGTGGACATCTAGCCAGTTCAAGGACATTGACAAATACTTTCAAGGAAAATGAAATTAAGAACTGATATTTCTCACATTAAAGATATTAAATAAGCTTTCTAAGGCTATTTTAATGTGTCTTACAAAGGAACAGTTGATAATATAAATGTGTGTTTCGTTTGTGGTTTATAGCTACAAATCATCTCTTGCTGAGCTGAAGGGTAATTAAGCTGGGCTCAAGGAAAACCTTTACTAAAGGTCAGACTATCTGGGCTGGTATGCTGGTCAATGGTGTTTACATCACAGAATTATGGGGCCAAGTGAGGAAACGTAATGATGAGGAAATGTCTATCATGCATGTTCCATTTTAATATGTACACGTTAAAAAGGCATTGTTGTTTTAGAAAGGTCATCTGTGTTCCTCTGAAGCATTTACATTACTAGATAAAAGCTGATCTAGTATGAGGTTTGCCAAGTCTTAATGTTGGGAGTGGCAAGTAAACAATTTTCTTTTCTTTTTCTTTTTCTTTTTCTTTTTCTTTTTCTTTTTCTTTTTCTTTTTCTTTTTCTTTTTCTTTTTCTTTTTCTGTGCATTTTTTCTTCTAAAAACCCTTGTTTGGATTCTTCTTTTGTTTCTCTGTGGTAATTCTACTGTTACATACATAATATGTAATATTATTTATTGTTTTTTTCTGGCATAAATCTCAGTTTGCTCTGTGGTAGAATCGTGGATTATTCAATGTGCATCTTATATTGGAGAAAAACTTAAATTCATACCAGAAAAATCGATTCTGTATAAAGACAATAACAGCAAAATGCATCATTAATTATGTTTTTATTGTGACAGTTCTCTTCAGGAAACAAAAAAAACAAACAAACAAACAAAAAAAAAAAACACTGAAAAAAACAAGCCAAAACAAAATCTTCACACACCTAAGATTCTTGGATTTATATATATTTTTAATTGTCTTGAAGATCAAAAACATGACTAGTGCTGTGTGCTTATGCACTGCCACTGTCTAGACAAAGCTCCTGTGAGAAGCTGGCAGTCACTTCCTTGAGCAGAGCATGCCTGGGGATGCTGCTGCCGCTCGGAGACCCAGCCTCGCTTCCTTCCTAAGTGCTCTGCGCTCTCTCAGCCTAATTGTACTTGAAGCAGTAAAACTGATGTGTTCCATGTGACATGTGCAGGGAACTAATTGAATTTTTTTGATGAAATTTCTCTAAGTACTGAACAGATATGCAGGGATTTATTTTCTTCCTTTCTTGCTTTTTAACATTTAATAACTTGTAATCATTGGTCATTTTTCTTGGCTTTGAGTATCTAATGATCAAATTCCACTGAGGCTATTTGGCTAACAGCTAAAAAGTCTAAAATTAATGTGTGACCTTGATGTTCAGAGACCTACTGAAAATGCAGATGAAAGGACTGGAAGAATATATCCCCAACTCCTCAAATTTTTCCTTTTTTTTTTTTTTTTTTCCCCCAATAATACAGAGAAGATTTCATTTGACTGAGAGTCACAAAGTGACAACATCTTTCGTTTCCAGATTTCTACAATAACTTTAAGTAAGTAAAGACAGCAATTGTAGCTAGTGTAACAGTATTAAGAAGAGGACAAAAGATATTGTTTTAAAAAATTGATTGTTGAAATTACATTGATTGTTGAAATCAGTCTGTCTATGGTATTATATTATTGGGCAAACACCATGACCATTTGTTAACTGTTTAAACACAGTCAGAAATACAGCTCAAATCGTACTCACACTAGTTTGGAAAATTAAAAAAGAATTAGATATGGGGGTATTTCTTGGGGGCAGGCAGTAGAGAAAAACAGACTGAGAGAGAGAAAGGATATTTGCGTAGAGTTGTCCCAAATTTTCCCAAGCAAGAAGAGGAGTTCAGGAGGGAAAGGGATGAAACAGGACAAGGTGAGGATGGCATGGAAAAGGGAAATCCGGGACATACCTGCAAGGCAAAATTCATGTTAGGAACGGAAAGTGCATGTGTGTGTGTGTGTGTGTGTGTGTAATATCTGTCCTCCCTGCCTCTCATTCTGTCCCATATGTTCTCTGCATACTTTCCCAAGCAAACTGGGATCAGAATTTTTGCATACCTTTTCTCTTACTGGAAACAAGATCTGATAGATCCCTTTGCCACAGCAAGCATATGTTAAAATTGCCTGAGTCCGTCTCTCTGAAGGGTATGCAGTATCTCAACTACTGATGAAGTGAAGGAACTCAGGTCACTCAGAATCCTACAAAAATCAGAACTTAATTCGTGACTGTTTTTACACATCCCAACAGTATGCCCTACTTTTAACCAGCTTCACAGGTATATTTGCAAATGAGAAAATACATTAAACATTTCAGAACTACGTAGTGATATCTATGGCATAGGTATATGATGTAAACAATCACCAGGCTTCACTGTACTAGCTACTAGCAACTCTCACGATCAACTTGTAAGTGCCTGTCCCCAGGCAAGTGAGGGTGAGGATCCACCAAGGTAAATATAGCCGTTTACACCTCTCAGCGCTGTATTTTCTTCCCCTTGTACTCATCCCCACAAGGTGTTTTCTTGAATGAGAATCTCCTGCTGAGAAGATTGGAGCACTTAACACCTACTGTAGAAGTGCTGATTTCTGTCAGACTGACTAGGTGCTTTGCAGTAGTACCTAAGTACTTTGGTTGCCTTAAAATTGATATGACTGGTCAAGGTGCTGGAGAGAAGAGTGAGTTACTGGAACCTCTTTCCTCTAATTTTCACATGTTAAAGCCTTGCTTATCTTAACTGTATGGAAAGGCTCAAGATCCGACGATGTAAATGAAATCTGTTTTAAAATCATTTGCCACTGAGCACTCAAGATAAAGAGATTTTTGGCCTAACAGTTTAAAAGGTAGTGAATCTTTTTAAGGAAAATTATGCCTGTTGTTGATGTTGTTAAGGACCAAGCACTTTATTTCCATGTGTCTTCACAATTGTACCTGAAAGGAGCTCTACTGAATTAGTGACGTTCTAATGAGCCCTATTTCATTAATATCATAAATAAAAGAAAAAAAAGAAATAAATGGAGAGGCTTTATCTAATCTCCCTGAAACCTGTCTAATCTAGGACAATCTGTCCTTGGTCTCCAAGTCTAGACAGAACTTTAGATAGTGATATTATGTGCTATTAGTGCTTAAAATCTTTGCAGTACTGATCCCTAAATCTGTGATGAAAGGACTTTTCCAAGACTTCATCTTTGTGCACTGACACATCAATGTTCCTCACCATGTGTTCACTACTGTCACTGGTAGCATGAGATCATGTGATTCACAGTCACCTTATGAGTTTTTCTGCAGTTGGTTAGTCTTTCTTTGGGAGAACAAGGAGAGATAGATATATAATCTTTCTTTTGATACATCACAGGGCAGAAAGGTTCCAATCAGGCTTCAGGTACCCCCAGCCTCAACAGCTCATCAAACTAACACAGTTAAGGCTTTTACCTTTTTTTCTGCATCTGCCCGCTTGGTAGTTTTTTAAGACCTCACTTCATAGGCTTTCCCAAGTCCTTTGGGTATTGTCCAAAGAAAGTCTGGGAAGACTCTTACTCAATGTGTTTGTGCTGCATACAACAAATAGTCATTCCTACATTCCCTGAACCTAATTGATTTCAAGCCAAAGGGATGTAACTACTTGCCTCCAGCTAACTGAATTTTTGGAAAAGTTTGCTTTCATTATGTTAACACTTCCCTTGATGACAACATTAATTTCTAAGTCAAGATAAGCAAGATCCGAGATCTTCTCTTTCTTTCTCTCCAGCTTGTCAAGCTAACAGCTGGCAAAGTGCACACACTGGTAGCAGTGAAAATAGCAATGGATAAAGAGTCAGAGGGGGAACCTAACAATATGGTACTGTTTTTCATTTTAAGAAGGGTAGATATAGGAGAAAACAACAGAACTCATATGCCTGAGAAGTGGTAGTTTTTAGAAAATGTTTGAAAGAATAGTAAACCCTTTGTTCCAACAGGAACATGTAGGCTTCATAGGCACCTATATATGTGGTAGACTAGAGATTTTGCTACTTCAGTCATAGTGTTCTGATGCACTGAAACCAGGAACATTAAGTTAGGCAGTGAAAAGTCTCCTCCCTCAGCTCCATTCTTCCAGGGCAGTGTGTTATGTGGCTTGAAAGAATGGCCTACCTTTCACATCTGCTTTAATCAATGTTTTCTGCTTAGTTGTCTTCTGTTTTAGAAGACCAACTGTGGCTTGTACAGTTTCCTGTTAGAAGTGATATGATTGCTCTGACTAGATTTGGTTTTTTGCCAATGAAGAGATGAGATCAGCTACTAACTATGACTGTCTTGTAGCTGTCAAGGGATAAAAATAGAGTAATGTATACATGCCTAAAGTAAAAATAAGGTGCCTGTGAATGTGACACGGGTGGGCTGGTTCCACTGGCTGCTTTTGTCCAACTTATAAATTGATGCAGATGGTTACTGAAAAGATTGTAGCCATTCAGCAACACCTAGCAATATCTAGCAATATCTAGCATCTGTTCACCTAGCAATGTCAGAATAAGGGGGCAGTTGCCTCTAAAAGCCACTTACATACTAATCCAGACAACTGTTTTCTACTTGTACATCTGGGGATGAGGCAGGATCAGACTGTAGCCATGACCTCACATAATCCTCCTTCTGTAGTGACACCCTTGCATAATATAGAAGAATATTTGCAGTGTAAGGGTCATATGTCACAGCAACACAGGGAGTCACAAGTGGCATGACTGTGTCAAGGAGTTTTTAAACCAGTGTGACTGGCATGGAGCCTTACACATATCTGTCATATGGCCTTGTAAGAGATTTGGAAAGCCCTAAGCAAGGCTGTTCCCAGATGTAAGGTCACTGCCACACAACAATAGTGTCCCTGTGAGGTGCTCCAGGAGACAATCATCACATTTGACCATTAGATTATCAAAGTGAATGTTGTAACAACATAGTGTTGAGTTTGAAAGGAAATTGTTTTCATATCTGAGCCAAGAAAAATTTTCCAGTAACAGCAGGAAGACTCAACTTGGATGCCTACAAAGCACTGCGAGTTAATAATGAGTAGGCAGAGGGCCAGTGGAAATAGATGGTATTTGTTTTTAAAAAAAAAAAAAAATCATCCTTTTCCCTTACACTTTGCCTGCTGCTTTTCTTTCTGGACTGCAAGTGCTTCAGAGCAAAGCTCTGTTTATTGCCTGAGATCAGTCATATTACTTACTTAATCAATGTCTACTAATAATAAATAAGAATAATATAAAACATTAATGTCTTTTTACCCATGTCTGCATCTGACTCTCAGTGAGGTGCTGCACTTGCTGCTGCATCTGACCATATGTTCTGAGTGCAATCCCTTTAATGTTGTCACAGCAGCAACACACCTGGGACATGTAAGCTGTTAGCAAATCCCTGATATCAGGGCTGGAGGCAAGAAACAGAGAAACCAAGAAAGTCAAGAGATACATGAAACTAAAGGGTGTGTTATAAAAATGGTAAAGAATGGTGAAGAAACAAGAAATCCATGTAGTCAAAGGTGAACCATGGGCCAAGGAACATGCAGAAACAGAGCAAAACTTGCCAAACTTTGCAATATTGAGATTTTACAGCACACAACGAGCAGTGGACGTAGTTATGAGATTCCCCTGTTGTGATCAGTCTAACAAGCCAACTCTTGATCTCAGTTTTGGCCAAATGGCTGGCTGTAGTTCAGTCATCTTGATGGGTACAGCAGCGTCTATCACACTCTGGCAAGACTTAAGGCCCATATAATAGTCTTCCCAGAAAACAGTAATGAAATACACACCTCTTACATGTTCCTACATAATGATGATGCAGCAGGATGCTGATATATTTAAGAAACCATTGAAAAAAAGCAGTGTCTTGCAAGTTTTTGCATCTCACTGTAATGATAAACAGTGATCTGTCATTGTAATTTTTCTGCATTTTTCCTTCTGAATCTTTAGAGGAATGTTACAACAGAACATTCAAGTTTCATTAGCTTTGAACAAGCTGCTGTAGTTACTTCCCTAGAAATAGTAAATATACATAAAATCATTTAAAAAAAAAATCAGTATTATAGTAAAGATTCAAACAGGAATGATTGTACAAAATTCTAGTGTGCATGTCATTCACAAGATGAGACCACCACAATGAATCTGAAAATCTGTGAAACAGTCTTTTTCCCTCCATGTAATTCTTCACTTTCTAGTTTTAAGCCCATTCAATTTCATTAGTATTCCTTCACTGTGCTGTCAGTCTGCATTATGGTGGCGGTTTGGAAGACCTTCAATAAAAGAATACTTGATTGTGCTACAACCCTCACCTTTTGCACCTCCATTTAGTGCCCAGCAGAATGAATTTCTAAATGCCTGAATGTTGCAGGTAACCAGCTCTTAATGAATCCTTAGGATACAAGTCTAAACAGATGACAGTGCTTTCCAATCTGCTATGGAAACAATATGTTTTAATTAAGTATAAGGTTTAATAAAATTTTCACTCCTTGTACAAAAATGCATGGTGATTAACAGATGGCTGACAAGCCAACTCTAATAATTTCTGATTAAATGCTTTTGTTTAGTGTTTTCAGTCACTCTCTACAGGGAATTAATTACTGGAAATGAAAAAAATGAAGGTTCATGCCAGTTAATATCCTTGGGAAAGTGGAAAGTAATCAACTGTATAAATTACAGTGGCATATGCAGGCCAGCTTGTGGTCAAAATTTGTACAACATACCCCAGCCAGTTTTTGAGATGGTTATACTGAAATGTGTGTGCATCAAAGATCTGTTGCAAGTAGCTGCTCCATAGTTTTAGGTAAACAGTGAGCAGCTGTATTCAGAAGAAAATGTTATTATAACTTTTCTTCACTTTATGATTTTTTTTTTAAATGATATTTACCTATTTACAGTGGCCACTAGTTTCAAAACATATGTTTTCATGATTCTTTCATACAACAAATTGTTCTTTAAATAAACAAATCACCTTCTAAGGACAAATCTATGTGAAAATATATGTGAGAACTATCCATCAGATAGTGGTGTGCACTGATCTAATCACCCAGAGCAGGGTTTCATCTAGCCCTGCTGAGACCATTCCAGCTGGTATAACAGGAACTTCAACAAATGTCCCCAAACAGGCTTTGTATAAAACTAGTGAAAAAGGAGAAAATGAATGCCTTTTTATTATCCATTGGTGTCAAAGAGGTGTCAGTTCAAAAACTTACCTGGGAAAATTTATTTGCAATAAGCTTGATTAGATAATGCCTTAGCTGAAGAGTGTGAATCTGTCCCTCTGAGTTGATTGCATTAACTTGAGTTAGTTAACAGCTTTGTAAATGTTAATCTAGATATTTCATTTCAAGATACTTTCATTTCAACAAAAACATTTGTGTTTTTCTCTAGGTCTAAACCATTTGGCTATGAACTTAATTTGAATTTTAGCAGCCAAGAGTGCAGTACTGTGCAAAGTGAAGTGATCTTTCCCTGCAGAAAACCAGTACTAAGCCATTTGATGTCTTATCAGTGTGCTATTTGAAGTGTCTTACATTCCAGTTTGTCTCCAGTGCCATGTAAGCTTTGTACTGGCCATCTGCAAGACCTGAGAGAACTTCATGTGCCCTCTGATAGTCTTCTGTTTATTCGGGAATTCTTCATGCCTTTCTAATATTGCCTCGATAATCACCATTTATGGTGCTCAGTTGTCAGTGAGCTTCAGTTGAACTAATTTGTTCATTGCAGAAAACTTACTACAGGAGTTTGAAACATTAATAAATTATATAGTCATATTTATGAACTTCTGCCACTCAAAATTTCCATTAAAGAAATCCAGACTTTTCCAGGGAAACAGAAAAATTGGTCAGAAAGAGCATGTCTCTTAATAAGTTGGCTAAATGTTAAGAGCAGTTGATGCCTTAGGGTTTTTATATATTTTTAGATCTTAATATTTTATATATTTGTAGACTTTTATCTAGGTGTGTAGTTTCTCACACTCGAGGTAGGAGCTAACAGTTTCTAACAGTTTCTCACAGTTTTTCATGGTTTCTGTCACATTCCTGAATTTTGTTTAACTGTCTTCTCAACAGACAATACAGCAGCAAGGATATCGTGTTTGGGACACAGGCACCAGGACTGGAATAGCAAGACAAAAGAAGATAGAAGGCCCAGAACCCTTGGAGGCACAACAGGGCAGTTCTGAGGGTGGTGCCAGGGGCAAAAGGTTCTTGACTTGTATATATCTATTAGATATGATAATTAAGTAGTGTTATAAATTTGTAAGAACCTTATACTGTGTGTGCACATCTATATACTTTGTGCACCAGAAAGGTTTCATTAAAGAACTGATCTCTACTTATACTAATATTGTCTCAAAAGTTTTTTTCCTCAAATTTAGGCAACACTGTCAACTACATTACTTTGCTCTGGAAATGAGAAAACTTTACTATTAGGTGGCAGTAAGATGTAGACAAAGCGTTGCTATCATGTGTGTGTATATATATATATATATTCATAATCAATTAATGGAGTTTCTAAAGGACAGTGAAAAGGACCATTGACACCAGTTCAGTTTTTGCCATGTGAGCCTTAGCTTTTAAAATATTATTAAATAATAAGAATGTAAGTAAAGAATATGAAAGTGTGTATTATGTGTTCTGCAACTGTGACTCACACGTTCCCCTCATTACCTATATTGGTAGGAGTTGGTCACAGACCATAAAAGGGGTTGGATTGTGCCCTTAGTTGGTGATATGGAAAGTCTGTTCAGCAGAGGAAAAGAGAGGTATCAATTCTTGTCCACATTGTTATGAACCTTTTTCACACCAAGAAGCAGCTACGTGGGGAAAAAGATTTCTGGTGAATAACTGCTCTTTGTGGTATTAACAAAAATTCCACCCAGGACTCAGATTTCGAGATAATTTTTATGCTTTACTTTTCTTTCAAGATACCTTGCTCTTGTTTTCCAAATAACTCATTCGTTACCTTACAGGGAGGTGCAGCTATGACTTCTGAAAGACAGAAAGAGAATTTTTGGACAAGAACTGCAGAATTGAGTCTTATGCCACCAAGAGAAGTTTGGCCAGAGGTTGTCAGCTATTAGAGTTACTCAAGGCGATCACCACAACAACCACTAGATTGGGGAACAGTGTATCTTTAAAATGAACTCAAAATTCATAGTTTACACAGGGACTGACCAAGATCTCCAAGATCAGTTGCCAAAGTTTTCCTGTAGGTGTATTAGATTCTTATATATTAAACAATGAGTATTGGTAAAAATATCCTAGAGAGGACAATGGAGCTCATGCCTGCTGAAGATTCAAAATAACAGAGAAATAGGGAAATCATAGATCTTGAGCTAAAACAGTAAATGCAACTATGATATCTCAACTTATTTGCATTACCTTTTCTCACTGCAACTTATCTTTTCTTAAGCATAGCTGTAAAGTGTTGTCATTGATTAACAGTTCTGAAATGTTTAATGTATTTTCTCATTTGCAAATGTACCTGTGAAGCTGGTTAAAAAGTAGGTCATACTGTTGGGATGTGTAAAAATAGTCATGAATTAAGTTCTGACTTGTCTAGGATTCTGAGTGACCTGAGTTCCTTCACTTCATCAGTAGTTAAGGTGCTGCATACCTTTCAAGCAACTGCTCAGTACCTGATTTAAAGAAAAGCCATTTAAAATAATTTGCACATAAGGTTAAAATAGTAGGATTTGTCAATATTCCTTGGAAACTCTTTGTTGCAAATTGTTTTCAAGCAAAAACTAGGGGAGTATGTTTGATGGTACTGACGAGGGAAAATTTTATTACATATGTCCCTCTTCAACAATAGCATCTCTCTTCCCCAGATCCAAGTTGTTGTGCATATTCCCTCAGCTACACCAGGTTTCTATCAGAGAGATCAGTTTACTGATCTGAATGTCAATGCACCAGCAAAAGGAAGGGATAGTGAGAGGAACAATTTAGCTGATGCTGGCTTTGAGAAAAGGTCAGTAGCCTCATCGCCTCACCATCATGACAAAGTCTGTCACCACTTTTATTGATTAAGTCAAATCTGCATTAAAAAGTGTTTTGCCAGTAGCAAAAGCAGTACTGTGAATAAATTTCATATTGGTTCAAGAAGCAGATGAATGTTGTGAACTGAAATATCTTTTTGTAACTTGAGAGCATTAGGCTGTTGAAATTCAAAGTAATGTTAAATTAGCTGTAATTTTTAGATGATTTATGAAAAATGCCTTTTTCTAAAAATGATGATTTCCTATATTCCACAGTCTGTTTACTCTGGTGTTCAGCTAGCCTTACAGATATAAAACTCTCCTTTATCACAACTTAATCTGCCTTCCTGTGGATTAAATTTGTTATCTATTTACATTTGCCTGGACAATAGACAATTTCCCTCTGGAAAGCAGAGATTTGTCACACTTTTCTATGCTGATCTAAATCTTTATATTTTAAGGCTTTTGCTAGTACTTAAACATTAAAGAATCCTAAACAAACAAACACACACACACACTCTCAAAAACAAAAACAAACCTTACATGGAGTCTGAACATGGGAGAATTTCCCCACAGTTAATGGACATCTTCCCTTATGGTGATCTTGAAAGAGACTGTGCCCTTTCTATTAGGTATGGAAACCTTTGGGAAAAAAATAAATTAGGGGGATCCCCACTCCAATGTTTTATAGCATATGCTTGTTAACATATTTATGTTTTAATTGGAATATACTGATATTTGATGTTTATATTTTCCTGTCCTAAAAGAAGAAAAGTGGAGAGACAAACTTCAACCTTGAAACCAGACCATTCATAATTATCAAGTGTTCCAAGCAAAATTTTTTTATTTTACAAAACAGCATCTTTTTTTTCAGTAGAACTTATATATATAAAAAAAAAATCTAACTAGATATTACACAGAAAATTATTCATAAAATAATAAAATATTTTCCTCAAAATTCTGTGCCAAACAGATGAAAATACTTCAGTTTTCAGTCTAATTTTCTGGAGTCTTTCCTTACTCCTGATTGGAGACTTAAAATGACTGCTGAGTCATTAACAGTAAACAAAGAATTCCATTGATCCACAAGTTACTCTACTACCCATGACTTAATTGTAATTTCCAGGTTTAACACAGACTTACCTGAGAAACAGTGCAAGTCAAAGTATGGGTCTCACTAATTCTCTTAGTGGACTAGGATAAGCAGCTTTTTACATAATGGTTTGTGTAGTCAATTAGCAGAGTATTAGCTATAATAGATAACGTTCTTACTAAGACCATATTAATTAGAGCTTAAACACAGCTAATCTGAGACCTATATTGAATTTATATTATTATGTAAGCATAGTGTTTCCGTAGGCAAGTAATTTTCTTCGTAACATTCTAAGGAAAAGGAAATCCTAACATCTGAGATATAAACATGCCGATCTTATCAGATATTTAGAAACCACTTAACATTTCTTAAAGCTTGAGTGTGCCAGGCTGTATTACAAGTAATAGATTATGAGCAGTAAAGGACACAAAAGATTGAATACCTTTTAAATTTACTGGAACAGAAGGGGTGGGATTGCAAGCTAAGAAAATGTCTAAGAATTTAATGGATCTGTTTCTGCTCCTCATTTTGCCTTGAGTTAGACCACAGTTCTGCAATTCTCTAGAATCACTTCTCAAAAAAAACCCCAACAAACTGGTGTGTCTCTATGCCCACATTTTTCAGTGATCATATGAATTAACCACTTATGAGACAAACTTTATCTGAAATTAATTAGGAATTCTGTCTAATAAAGGCTTAAATTCATTTTAGTTGCATGGATTCATGGCCTCCTCATCACTTTGTTCAGCAGTTCTGCAATATAACCAAAGCTTAACATGTCTCTGGTAAACCAGCTACCTGAAGGAACACCTTAGGCAAAAACATCTTAGATTTTGGAATCACAGATAACCATGAAACTAAGGAATTGCAAATTTACAAGCAGAGAAAATTTCAGTACAATATCAAAAACTGTATTACGGTGAAACTAAAATGCCACTATGTTGACTTCTGCTGCCAGCTGTAGCGCCACTGTTGTTAGTAGAAAAATTTCCACTAATAATAGACTGATAGGACCACAATGTTCTGTTATCTAGTTACACCACTGAGAATTATTGCCTATCTGTATGCCAGAAGAAAAGTGCTTCTTATCGTGACTGAAATGAAGTGGAAGAATGAGGGCCAATATGCTTGCAAATGCTCATGCCAAGAGCTGTGTAGGTGACTGGGAGCACACTAGGCAGGTTATCGCTGTAACAACAGATGCAGAGTTGACAACCTTTTGAATTCATACTCCCCTCTCCCATTTTCATTGAAAAAGTTATGTTTATATTTGTAGTAATTTAAAATGTTTTTAATGATATCCTTTCAAACATTGTAGTATATTTAAGTATTAACCATACTCACCCATATCTAAAAATATCAGGCAGCACTGCTTTAAAATCTCCCCAATTTATGCATCATTATTTTTGGAACATGTACTTTAATTTCACCAACAGAGGTCAGCAAACCACTGAGAGACAACCATAAGTGTTTGGTGAGAACACACCCTCGTCAATTTTTCTAACATCTTCTGATAGTTTTGTTCAAAGGGTTCTTATTTGGCTGCTTCAGTAAATATAAACTTAGTTAACAAAAAGGAAAAACAAAAGAAAATAAGCAAGTATATGCTTATGCATGCAAGACAATGAGCTTTGTTAGGGATATGAATGATACAAAGCACTACATTGTTAAAGATCTTTCTGCATTAAGATATATTTAAAATATCTCTTATGAAATGAATAGCATACATACATACACAAGTATGATAATTGGTAAATCAATTTTTCAAGGTTAAAACAGGCTCTGCTTTAAACGGTAGTGTTTTGAATGACCTGCTGAATTTTACTTTTCAAGATTTGTGCTGTTGAAAACCAACCTAGTGGGGAGAGAGTATGAAGAGGATCCCAGAGAAATAACTTTTAATGATATTAATACCAGATAGAAGCACAGGAGAAACTAAGAGCTGTCACCAACTTGCTCCTTTTGGCAGAAACATTCAGCTAATGGAACTATATTAACACATCATTTTCCAACTTTCAATTGTAATGAAAAGCTATTTTTAAAAAACATTACTTTTGGTGTATGGTGTTTCAGCCACATGGCTTCTATTAGTGTACAGGGGAGTTTCACAACGAAAGCTGCCTGTGCAGTACTGAAAGTGCACCTTTTATGTTGAGCTAATCCCAGAGGGGAGTCAGCACTCATGCCTGTGTCCTTTTGACCTTTATCCTTTTAATGCATTTTGCCTCAGTAGCAAAAGGTGAAAACCTAGTTTTTATGTTTCAAAACAGACCGTTTCAACAGTGATTCTCTGTGAAGCGAAGGAAAGTAACATCGACTCCTGTGGAAATGTTGAAAGTCCCTAGCTCAGCAATCAACAATAGCTTTACAAACGTGTTTTTAGAATCACTTTTCTGCTAGCCCTTTGAAGCTCACCCGCATGGCCTCGCTGCCATCTCTCTCAACAGCTGTGAACAAGCAAAGCCGCTGGAGTGGAAGACGTTAATTACTGTCAGCTACTGGAATTTCTCCAGGGACCACTTGTGGTTAGAAACGTGTTTCCCTAAAGAACTGCGCTAGGCACTGGGATCATCTGTCCTGTAGCGTACCTGAATCCTGCCCTCCTAAGAAAAAGGAATCTCTCATTCCAAAGCAAAATTAAAAATATTCATTTTTAAGCGTTCTTCTCTTAGGATATTGTGTGATTTTCCTAAGCAATCTTAACTGTAGAATCTTTTACTTCTGTGAAAAGAGTTCCAATAGAGATTTTTCATGTACATGTGAGTTTCTCAGGGACTAGGTTTAGCACATATACAGATTTTCATTAGAAACTGGAGAAACAAGTCTAAAATGAAAAAGGAACAAAATCAGAAAACAGAAAACAAATTGATGGACACAAGAGCGATTAGTTTTTTTTTATCCTGACAAGAGTAATTAGAACTTTTTTATGGCCAAGTAAATGCCACACACCTTCCCTCCATGTCATCAGACAACTGCATAGATCAAAAATGGGTTTTTTCCTTCAGCTTTACCTCCTGCTATTCATGCGCATTTTGAGTCTAAACTAGTTAGCATCAGGAGCTTGATGTGATGTCAGCGAGATATTCCCCACAGGGAACCAAAATAATAGCAGATGAGCTGGCAGAAAGATTCCCAGAAAGGGAAATAACATAACCCCGCCAGATTCTCAGCCTAGCCCTTTACTGTGGCAACTACAAAGCACCTTTAAGGTCTGAACACATCCTTAAATATACCTTGTAGATCCCTCTGTGGTAGTTAAATCTAGTAATCGCTACCACCCCCGCAAAAAGACCAAGTCAGGTCAGTCTCTGGCTGCAGGGAAACTAGGATGAACTTGTTAATCTGCAGGACTTGACTCCCATTGAGCTAAGACAAATGTTGAGGACGTTTCTCTTGCTCTTTGCTATAGAGGAGAATGGCATATGCTCCCCAGTACTTCATCTAGTGACACACCAGTCTTTTTTGATAGTCTAAGGGAGTTGAGGGAAAACAGTTGCCCTGCTGTCCAAGAATGCCGTCCCTTTCCTATAAAAGCACAGGAAGTCCTCATCCACTCCCAGGAGGAAGGGGGAAGAAGGAAACTGAATGTAATGGAAAGTAAACATGTCAACTGTGAAAAAAGTAACCACCAGGAGCTACAGAAATCTTTCCTTGTTATACTTAAGGACACTGGTATTTCAGTTATTCACTGTTTACAGAGTTCAAAGTCCCATAATTACAGGCCAATTCCCTTTAATGTAGGCCACTAGTGCTGTTGTATTGTACTCATTTTCCAGTCAAAAATCAAATACAGCGATCAAGATGTAGATACAGTCCAGATGAGGGATTGCTTAATTCTTCCAAATCACTGGTAAATGGCACAGACTGTATATTAACTCAGGGTCAGCTGCTGCACACCTTTAATAAGGCTTGAGATGGTAAGAGGGTGTTCCCCAGCTACTGTCAGGAGTAACAGTGAAGATAAAAGCACACAAACACAGGACAGTTATATACAAAAAGTTTAATTGAAATACCTGTATAAAAAATATGATCTCCATACATTTCACACTGTTAAACAGAAGAAAAAAAAATCCAAATCCAAGCTGCATAAATGCAACCAGATCACAGAAACACAGCTATTAAAATAAATTAAGGTTTATGACTCTGCCACTCTACCTTTCAGAGCCAATGCACGGAGACTGTACAATGTCAATAATTTAAAACCCTTCCAAACAGCATTACTTTACATTTCTGGTATAATAATACCAGACAAAAGGCATACTGACTAACTTTAAAAAGTCATTCTATTTCCCTTAAATTAGACTTTGTACAACAATTTCCCATCTGCCAACAAAAAACTGATAAGGTCAGAATTTTTATTTTTTTTTTAAAAAACCAAAAAGTTAACAGGAATGCAGAAAAAAGTGCCATGGGCAAACCACTAGAATTCCCATGGGGAGAAGGAGGGGAAAGCACAGTGTTGAATAATTCTAACCAAATAAATTAACCAAATAAATAGCCACAGCTGAAACTGTGGGAGGTCTTCTAAATTCCAAACAATAAATAACTGTATAGTACATGGGAAAAACCAAGTTTACATTAACACATTATACAGGTATGGAAAAAAAAAAAAAGTCCTTGAATATTGCATTGATTGTGCATTCAACATGCCCATACATACTTTAAGACTCGCAGGGTGACAAAAGGCCGGGGGGAGTTGAGAAAGGGGCTTCTCATGCCCAATGGTAGAGATGATAAAAGGAAACATGAATAAATGTTTCTGATAAAGAAGCTGATATACCTGTTCATATTTCTGTGCAGGCTATAGGAAATATTTTGAGCAGCAGAGGTGGGGTGGATTTGGAAAAGGCGGGGGGGGCAGGAGTGAAATGTCTGTGTTCAAGTATTCCATCACCAGTGGATGGGACTACTTCATTCAATCACCGAACAGGTTCTCCAATGCATCATAGGAGCTGCTTCCTCCAGCACTGAGTCTAAAGGGAGCAAATTCCTATAATGAACTGGATCTTCTTTGGACATAGACAGCTCAAAAAAGAAAGTCCCACTGAAGCAGCTTTCAAAAAGGCACTCAAAAGCAAATAAAATCTAGTCCAGGCTCTATGAGAGCAAAAAAGTTTACCATGTATTCAAGAGGTCACTGCTTTCTTAATAAGGTCAGTCTTTGACTAAGTACTGGCCTGCAACTCCCAAACATCAGCGTTTCCAAAGGAAATCTCTCATTTCAAAGCAGAAACCAGCAAAGGGGGAAAACAAAATCAAGTCCCTCAGACAAAGATTCAACTACAGAATAATGAATGCATTTTTCTAGCCCCTCCTATGTATTGGCAGCAGCACTGTGGTCTTTCTGCTTGTAGCTCCCCTCCCAGTGCGAGGTCCTTAGTAATTCACAGACTCTCATTACTTGAACTTGTGCTAGATACATCAGTATCAAGGGTCCGTAGCCTTATGTCACAGTCCTCAGACTTCACTACTTCAGATTTGTGCATCCATTGATGGTCAAAAATTTGCTCAAGTGTTGGTCTGTCTGAAGGCCTCAGTGAAAGGCACCATTTGATCAGCTGTTGACATTCTGTATCGGAAAAAAAGAGAGCTATGTTAGACTGAAAGAGCAAAAAAGGACAATCCTGAACAATAAAAATCCAACCATACAGGCTCAAATGTATATGACTATTTAAAACACCTAACAAACCCACTTGACCCCTAGAGAACTCACCAGGTGAAATTCTTCTCCTGAAGTATAAACGTCCCCTCAAGATTTCTTCATCTTGCTCAAAAGGGATGTCTCCACAAACCATATCATACAGCAGAACTCCCAGAGACCATACTGTTGCTGACCGTCCATGGTATCTGTGGTATCTGATCCACTCTGGAGGGCTGTATACTCTTGTTCCTGAAAGCAGAAAAAAAAAAAAAAAAAATTTAGACTAAAGGTTTAAAGTGCTTTCCCATTGTTCAGCTCCTTCTGGCAGGGCAAAATTAAATCTGCAAACTTGACATTTGGGAATTAAAAAAAAAAAAGAAAAAGCTTTCAATTTTTTACAGGCCAAAGCCATTAGCGGTGTAATTTCAGGTCATTCGTGAGGTTACACCATCAACAGACTTGGCCCATCCGGTTGTGCTATTTTGTTGCAAGGAATAACACAGCCCCATCAGCTGACTGTTTACTGAGGCGAGCTCCCTTTCACTGACCACGTGGCGTCTGCAGCATCACACCAAAAATAGACACAAAAGGACAAAGGGGGCTGGCGGGGAGGAGGAGAGGGCGACAAGAAGGTGAAACTCAGGTCTGCCCGCATTACACGGAGCTAATCTGCTTTATCCAATTCCGCAGAGCAGTAAACAAAATAGGGCCGCTTACGATTTCTATGATTTTAAGGCCCCCCCGGGCTTCTATGCGGCAGTTTTTCCCAACCCGCCTCCCCTCCCCTCCCTCCGGTGCCCGCGGGCTCCTTGGATACCAAACAAAACGGGGAATTCGTGATGCCGAGGGTCACGTGCGACAGGGCTTCGGGTTTCACAACAAACAGATGTGAGTGCGGCAGCTGGGGGGGGGAGAGGGGGGGAGCGAGCCCCCATTATATCAGTCACACTCCAAGGACTGGGGGAAATGCTCCCTCTGGTCACACGCCGGCTTATGCTCAGCTTTCCCACCTCTAAAGCATCGACCCCGGCCCTGAAATCTCTATCAAGTCATTTTGAGGGAGTGCACTTATCCCCATCGCTTTAAAATCTGCAATGCGGGATTTCCAGGACACTGCCGGAATGGGAGGGGGAGAGATATCGCTCTGAGTTAAAAAAAGCACTGCACATAAAAACTGCATATCCACACATGGAAACATCCGACACTGGCAAAGCCTCCATGTAAACAGATCGCCCTCTAGGAAAAAAAACCGTTTTTTCCAAGACAGGGAAACAGAAACTGCTGCGTCACTGCCTGGAATCGCTTTTTTCCTACGCAACTGAACACCCCTAAGCTGCTTCGGGTCCACAGGTTTCCATTACCAGCAGACCCGATATGAACCCCCGTGTCAGGGGCACTGCCCGCTGCTGCCGGCCACCGGGAGGGGCGCGGGGGTTTGCAGGCAGGGCACGTACCATCGAAATCGGTATAGACTGTGTCCTTGAGGAGGGCTCCCGAGCCGAAGTCGATGAGCTTCAGCTCGCCCGTGCGGAGGTCAACCAGCAGGTTCTCGTCCTTGATGTCCCGGTGCACCACGCCGCAGCCGTAGCAGTGGCGCACCGCCTCCAGCACCTGCCGGAAGAACCCGCGGGCCGTCTCCTCGTCCAGAGCGCCCTTCTCTGTGATGAAGTCGAACAGGTCCTTCACCAGCTCGGGCCGCTCCATGATGATTAGGTAGCCGTCGGGCCGCTCGTACCAGTCCAGCAACTTGATGACCCCTCTGAAGCCGGAGCCCACCTTCTTCAGGAGGACGATCTCCAGGGGCACCATGACACCGCTCTGGGCAGAGAGAGGGGGGCGCGGGTCAGCGGGGGGCGGCGCGGCCCGGGGCGCCCCCTGGCCGGGGGGAGGGAGGGAGGGAGGGGAGGGGAAGGAGGGCGTGCAGGGCGGGGAAGGAGGGCGCGGCCGGCGGGCCCCGCCGCCCACACAATGGCCCCGCCGCGGCGCAGCCCCGCGGCACCCCCGGAGCCCCCCCAGGTACTTACAATCGTGCCCCACTCGGTCACCCGCTCCTTCACCACATGCTTCACGGCAACCTGCAGAGCGGGGAGAAAGGAGGCGCCGTGAGCGGCGGGGCGGGCTCAGCCTGCGCCCCGCCGCCGAGGGCCGGCCAGGCCGCGCCCGCCGCTTCCCGCGGATTCCCGCGCCACGCCGCGCTCCTCACCGGCAGCCCGTCGGCGATCCTGCTCCCCGCGTACACCGTGCCGAAGCCCCCGCTGCCCAGCACGGAGCCCACCTGGTAGACTTTATCAAACGGCTCCTTCTCCACTTTCACTGGGGAAACGAGAGGGAAACACCCGCGTTAGTGTCCGCAGCCGCGCTGCGCCCAAAATTTTTTAAAAAAAGAATAAAAAAATAAAGGCCCACAAATGCCCGGCCCAGAGGACGCGTACTGTGTGCGCTGCCCTGATTCCGATTTTTTTTTAATAAATTGCCTTCTTAAATTAAGGATTAAAAAAAAAAAAAAAGGAAAAAAGGGAAAAAAGGAAAAAAAAAAGGAATAAAAAAAAGGAAAAAAAAAAAAGGAAAAAAAACCCGCCAACCGCGCCTCCCGGGGCTGCGACATGGCTGCACCGGCACGCCGGTACCGCGGCGCTGGCCGGGGACACCCCAGCCCCGTACCTGGCTGGAGGATCTTCACCGGCAAGTGGTCCATGCTGGGGCTGCAGATGTGCGCCAGCGATCCGAACTTGGAGAGCAACATCTTCCGAGGGGCGGAAAAGGGCGATTTCCCCGCGGTGGCTCCGCCGGCGTCCTCCCGGCTCAGCGCTCGGCGCGGCTCTGCTCTCCCCGGAGCCGGCGGAGGGCGGCGGGCCGCCGATGGCTTCTGCGCAGCTCCTTCCTCGGCCGGGAGCGGCACCGACGGAGTCCTGGGGGAGGGGGGGTCCCCGCCGGCAGCGATCCAGGCGCCGGTCGCACCAAGTCCTCCCGAGAAACGCAGTCAGCGAGCGCGCCGCTCCCGCGCTCCCTCTTCCAGCCGGCGAGAGCCGCTCGGGACGCAGGCGGGCGCGGGCAGAACTAGAGCCCTGGGCGGAGGCAGGCGAGCCCGGGGGTGCGGGGCCGCGCGTGGAGCCCGCCCCTGCGGGGGCCGCGGCGGCAGGAGCGGGCTGGGCGCCGCAGCGGGGCCGTGGCGGGCGCAGGACGGTCCGCGCTGCCGCCGAGCTGCCCGCGCGTTCTGAGCCGGCGGCGCCGCCGCGCCG
>JAWWTY010000037.1:18113256-18139180 GCA_035222235.1 Margarornis squamiger
GTAAACGCCCCCACATTACCGGCGAAAAAAAAAAAAAGAAAAAAAAACACCAAAACACCCCACCCACCGGGGGGGGGGCGGGGGGAGATCCTCCCGCGTGCGTTAGCGGCGCGCGCGGCCAATCGCGGGGCGCCCTTTCAAAGGGCTCCCGGCGCGGCCAATGGGGAGAGCCCTCATTTGCATGCGGCGGCGCGCGGCCGGGCGGCGGCAGGGCGGGAATGCTGCGGCCGGCAATGCCGGGCCCGCTCCGCTCCGGGCTGCGGGCAAGGCAGGGCTGGGCCGGGCCGGGCCGGGCAGGGCCGCCGCGTCCGGGGCCGCGCTGGGGCGCGACGGCAGCAGCGCCGGGGCACGGCGGGTCCGCCGAGCCGGCCCGTGGCGCGCATAGCCCCGGCGTGGCGGTTCGGCCGGCCGGTGCTCCCCGGTCCGCACGCGGCCGGTCCCCCTGCCCGCCGCCCCGTCTGTGCCAGCGCGGGGGCTGCCGGCGCCTGCCCTCCGTGCCTGCCCCTGTCAGTCACCGCCCCTCCGCGGCAGCGGGCGCCGCAGCCTCGGAGGGGCCGAGGGCTGCCCTCGCTCCCGCCCCGCCGGGAGAGGGCACGGCGCTCCTCCGCTTGCCGCCGCCTCCTGTCCCCCCGTCCGGCCCGGCCCGGCCCGCAGGGGGCGCTGGATCAACAGGAATGGCGTGGCGGCGCGGGGGTCTCCCGGCGCGGGGAGGGAGCGCCCGGCGCCGCCGTCGAGAGGGGACACCGGCACAGCCGGGAGAGCCGGGGCGGAGGGAAGCCCGAGGGCGTCCGGGGGTCTTGGCGAGCGTCTGTCCAGCAAAGCCAGTGCTTCAGAAATTAATGAGTGCGGCGCTGGGCGGGCAACAATATCTGAGTAACTGTTCCAGCAGCTCCTTAGAGCGCAGCCGAGATGCGTGTGAGCGCGGGGATGGCGCTCAGCCGGGAGCTGAGCACCCCTGCCTGCCGGCAGCGCCCGGCGCCGCCGCCCCTGTCACACGGCGCGGACCAGGTGCGCGGCAGGGAAAGGCTGGAGGGAAACCTGTGCTTAACGGGGATCCCTGACTCGAGGGTGCTTTTGGACAGCCACTTGGCAGCCCATCCCGCTCTGGGGGAAAGCCTTGCAGTTGGCATTGTCTGATAATAGTGCTGTAATCTCGGGCAGTCGTGCCCATAAACAAAGCAAGGGCTTCTAGGGAGAGGTAATTTCTTTTATTAGATTAGACCAGCTGATGTAAAGGTCAAGTTTTCAGGCGCGGTTTCAATCCTTCATGTCACAGAATGTATTTTTTGAAGCTAGATCAGTTGGGCTACCTCTCACACAGACCATGGCATTTGCAGAGGCTCCAAAATAAACCATTGAGTTTATTGAGCAGCTCAAGAATTCAAGAGGATTCATGTTTATGGATTTTTTTTTCTTCCTAAAGCTAATGATTAGGATTTATTAAATAAAACAATAAGAAAGATTGGGGGGGGGGATATTATTATTATTACTTTGTGTTAGATATCCTGCCTTTTGGCTGTTTCAAATCACCTTAAGTTTTTAGCAAGTTTCTCCAGACAGTGGTATAGGCATGCTATACTTCTGTTTATTGCTGCTGAAATGTAAACAGGTACAAAGAGTAGATTTCATGATCTCACAGTACATGTTTCAGGCTTATTTTAAACTATTTAGCTATATCTGCCTTTTGCTTAACCCTTGTCAGTGGCTTGTTATGAGTATTGTTTTAAATGGAGGGGAAGTGTTTCTCACTTCCAAAATGAGATCTCCAGTTATTGAAATAGCAAATATTTTTGAGTGGAGAAAATTGGCATGAAATATTAATATGTGTAAGTGCTAATTATTTAGGGAATTAGCCCTGCAGGTTGTTATTATTTCCTACTTTTTAACATGGCAAAAATCATGCATATAATGCATAACATGAAAAATCATGCATATATCCTAGTCTGCAAACATAAAAATATCAGGCCTTTTCACTCCAACTAAATCTGAAATTTCCTAAATCAATCTTTCTGTTGCCAATCTATAGTGGATCAGTGATATACTTGTCTTGAACCTGTTCAGGAAAATTATACAGTTCCGTCAAAATCCTCTTGAGTTTAAGCTACCTACATCTTCGTCAGCTGTGTCAACTGTAATATTTTGAGTCAAAAGAACATGGCATACCTTTACACATCTACATTTGTAGCGGAATGCTAATCTAAAAATTCCATGATCAATTCTGACATTGATGTAACTCCCAATCTGATTTGTATTTTCACAACAGTGTAAAAGAGAGGTCATTGTATATCTAGCATTAAAGAGAACAAGGCAGTTACTGTAGGGGAAAAAAAAAGGTGATAAGGGGGCATTTGTTCTTCATTCACTTAATTTTGGCAGACAGACATTTAATTTGTATACAGCTATGAGCATCTTGGTTTGACAGAATTACAGATGGATCCCAGACATGGAATTTACCCTGTCTTTACACATAAGCCTTTC
Source organism: Margarornis squamiger (assembly GCA_035222235.1). Taxonomy (NCBI): domain Eukaryota; kingdom Metazoa; phylum Chordata; class Aves; order Passeriformes; family Furnariidae; genus Margarornis; species Margarornis squamiger. The sequence goes on from JAWWTY010000037.1 coordinate 18,115,735, forward strand.
ATGGGTTTGTGGTGCTCCTTTGATCTGGCTTGGAACATGCAGTTCAGTGGTCCTAAACAATTATAGCTGCAGAAATATTTTATAAACTAGTTTTGGCCACTTTAGCAGTGGCTTTGCTACTATAAATGGAAAGTCATTCATGGGTAGGATGCCAGTTTGATGTAGAATTCATTTTTTTCTGTGCTACAGTCTCTGAGCAGAAGTGAGTTTGTCAGGCACGGAAATATGGGAGATCCATGGGAGTTTCTGCTTATGGAACAGTACTACCTTCAAGCTACCTTTTAATGTCTGTATGGAACTCAGTTCAAAGTTTGCTGTGGCACATCATCACCAGGTACTGTGCTGGTGACATTAATGGGCTCTAATATATACTTATAGCCATTGTAGGTCTTCTGAATGGGACTACCAAAATACATCTGTTCTCATAATGAGAACATAAGGAACGCTGCTAAGAATGCTTTGACAGTAAATGTCCATTAAGGTTGATAAGAATATTGGTATTCTTAGGTCCCTTAACGTCCTTATATGTCAAAGCTCCTAGCTGCCTTAATAACCCTTTGCTTCATTCTCTTTCGTCTCTTTTATTTGGCAAGAGAACAAACTGAACACAGTGATCTAGATGTGGCTTCATATGTGCTGAATAGAGGGCAATAATCATGTCCCTTGACCTGCTGGGTATGGTCTTGCTAATGCACTCCAAGATGTGGTTAGTCTTCATTACTGCAAGTGCACACTGCTGACTTTGGTGGTTTGTGGTCCACTGGGTCCTCTCTTTTAGAACTGTTGGTTCCAGCCTGCCCCAGATGTGGGACCTTGGCATTTATCTTTTAGGAATTTCAATACAGATGTATTTGTTATACAGTAATTCAGCTTGTTGAGGTCTCCTTGAATGGTGGCCATACCCTCCAGTATATGAACAGTCCCCTTTTATTTGGCATCACCTTGTACTCCCAAAGGGTCTCATCATGCAAGTTACGGGTGAAAACATTAAATAATAAGAGCCCGTTATTGATCCCAGGAAATACCCCTTGGAATCACCTGCTAATTGGACTTGAAACAGTTATTAGCTACCCCTTGAGGCCCCCATGACCTGGTCAGTTTGTAATCCACCTTGTGGTCCACCTATATCTTCCCAATTTGCTGTAAGGATGCTGAAACACTGTATCAAATGCTATGCTAAAGAAAAGGTGGACAACACCTACTCTAACCTCACCCGGAGAGCCTGTGATGTACCTATAGAAGGCAATCAGAGTGACTAAACACAATTTGCCCTTGGGAAATTCAACATGGCTGCTCTCAAAAACATTTTTGTTGTTGTGGAAATGGAAATTATTTCCATGAGTACTTGCTCCATAATTTTCTCAGCAACTGAGGAAAGGTTGATCAGCCTTTCACCACCCAGATACTCGTTGCAATTTTCTAAGACAGATGGAACATTATTATAGTTGTCAGAAAATTCCTCTGATCACTGTGACTTTTCACAAGGGACAGAGTGCCCTTCCAATGACTTTTTCTGGCACTCTTAGTACTCTCAAATGTATCTTATCTACTAATCCCATGGACTTGTATGACATTCCTAGTTTGTTTAATTAGAAGGTTGAAAACCTGAAAAGGCTTTCAAGGAGAATACAACGTTTAGGACTGGTGTCTTAAAACGATGGAGATCTAGTAGCTCTATCTATTTTGTTTATTTGATTGAAGGTTAAGAAGTAGCCTCTTACCATCACAGTCTAGGAGTATCTACAATTTTTTTATTTATTTTTTTTTCCCCCCCCACATGGTATTTTCTAGCTCTGTAAGTCTCACACAAGAAGAGTTTCCCAGCCTGGGAACAGAGAAGTGGGTAACAGAGGTTCACTGTGGATGTAGTCCACTGTTAATTGAAGACCTAGTGTTGAAACTAGATTTAAAATGAGGCAAGAAGATATGTCCATGTGTAAAAAGAATTTACAGATTTGATGCAGAATTTGCATTAGATACCATGACATTGTGTCAAGGGAAGTCAGACTGGAAAGTCTCTGATTCACTAATATTTATGACTCAAAAAACATGACTCTGCACAGAACTAAATTCTCAGGACCTCATCTTCCACTGTTATGCAGGTGGCAAACTGTGTTCAGTAGAGAGATTGCACAATATCAGCAACTGTTTTCCCTGTTTCAAAAAATGTATTGAAGAACTAAAATGGGATCAAAGAAGGGTAATGAGAATGACTGAGGATATGAGAAAAAACGTCTTTTGAAAAATTAGGCCTTTTTTCACTTTAGAGGGAAGATCAAGAAAGGGAATGCAGTAAAATAATGGACTAAGTACAGTAGATCAGATGTTCTCTGTCATTTAACATGAGCTGAGGAACATCAAGGAGAATTAAAAGGTAACTTTCAAAACTGATAAAAAAACCCAACCTGTAATTACCTCTACATATAAAACTTGTAATTAGACCATGGAACACACTGCCAAGTCACAAAGGCCAAGAATGTAATAAGATTAGAAAGAGTATTGTATTTTTAGTGATAACAAGAATATTCAGAGTTATAATTGGAGGATAAAAATAGTAGAAGGTCTATTAAGTCTCAAATTTTGGTTGGAAACCAACTTTATGTCTTGTGGAGTGAGTTGATACTGCCATTGGCAAATCAGTGAATAAAAAATGTGAGGAGTAAGAAATATGGTCCACTTCTGCCTGCTCTGGAGTCATTGTACAGAGTGAGTCAAAGTGGTCAAGTAGTTTCTATAACAAGGCAATACTAAATAAAGTACTGTATTTGCTGCTGTAATTGTGTCAGCAGTGTTATATTTAAATTGCTGCAATGATGTGAAAAATTGATTTTGGTGTTTTGTTTGGTGGGATAGTCTGGATAAATGTTTTTCAACCTATAATCTGTGTATTGGTGGAAATAGTAAGACATCACAAAGCGTTCAATGAGTTTTGTGTTTGCCCACATGCACCAAATAAAATCAAGGAGGGAAAAAAAAAAAGAAGTAATAAAATAAATCAAGGATTTCTTATATTTGTTAGTTCATAAAATTATCAAGTTGAAAAAGTAGGTGAATACGTAATCCTGCCATTAAAATTAGAGAAACACTGGAACAGATGATCTCTAAAGGTTTTGTGTAGAAATTTAGAAAAAGCTTGACTCTGTGGGAGGAAGCAAAAAAGCATTGGTTTTGTGACTGTGTTTGAGTTGTATAGAAATGTTAGAGTACAGGTGGAACTGGATTCTGTTCTATCTTCCCTTTTCAAAATTCTTGTATGAAAATTTTGAAAGGTGAAGATATGAGAGCCATATCTGACTTGTCACCATCATAGCTGTAAGATTTAGATAACTCCATTGTATCTCTGACCTGATCCAAAAGGCATATGGCTGTGCTCCCAGTAAAATAATTCAGTAATTTGTTAATAATAAATTCATTACAACAGACAGTGGCAGTACTAATGTGTCTTTCTATATTTGAATTTTCTATATTGGTTTTCAATAATTATAATGATAGTAATAATAACAAAGTTGCTCAAGACTTGCAAAAAGAGACAATATATAGAGCTGCCAGCTCTTCACTTGATATTTCTTGAATCTTGATGCTAAATTTAATACCAACATAGTGCATTTAATCCCAAACGTAACAGCAACATTGTAAACCAAAATTTTGTGTGGTCCAGTGCTACTAATTTCTACTCAATATATATAGATATTTCTATTTTTAAAAGCAAGAGGGGTAATTTAAAAGAGACTGAAAGGACAGTGTGTGTGGGAGTTAAATCAAGAACTGTTATAATAATATAGTTGTAATATGAACATAATGGAATAAGTTCACATTTTAAGTGCAGCTAAAGTTTTCTGTTGGTTTTATGACTATGTAAGTTCCTAATTAAGGCTTGATGAGCCAAAATTCAACAATGTAAAGCACTCAGACCTTTCCTACTATCTTACTGTCACTACCTGTGTGCTTTCAACTCCAGTTTTTTCCACTTCAGCTTCTCAACCACTCTGTAACGAGAAAAATACTGTAGAGTTACTGTAATCACTGAAATGAGATGTGTCCTTTGAACCACATACAGGAGGGAACCACCAGATTACTTTGCACGGGTGTGCCCCAGCTTTCTGATTGACGAACTACTGGTGTTCCTGGTCTTTGCTAATCTAAAAGGATGTAATTATTAACCAGCAAAAACTCCAGTCTTGCATGTGCATCCCATGTGGAGTCCTCTGCAGAACCATCTCTAGTGGCTGCTACTGTTGTTACTACAAGACACAGAACAGCATCATTAGCAAGCTGAACTGGTGTTTGTGCCTTGGTACAAAGGATCCTCAATACTGTGCTAGTGTATGTAATTGACAACAGAATTTCATGTGGAAGAGAAGGTTATACATTGAGTACGTTTTTCTCCAAGTAAAATTACTCTTGTCAGAATAGGCTGCCCTTTCTATTTTTTGAAGTCAGATCATGAGAAGAACAATTCCAGAAAGTTGATACCTGGTTTGTTAATGTACTATTAAAATAGTTAAAAAAAAAAAAAAAAAAAAAGTGATGGGAAGGAGTGAGTATCTTTAAATGATCTTTGATCAAGGCTCAGCTGAATGCACTCCAACATTTGTACTATAATTAAAAACACAGTGACTGTCCTTGCTCAATGTTTTATTCATAGGTAACTAAAGTATGTACCCTGAACTGCATATGACTGTGTGATCAAAGGACACTTTACTGTCTCTTATCAGTAGTAGTAGTTTACTAACTTTATGGTAATCATATTTCATTTTCTGTTGTGTTTCTGTGGACTTCATAAAGAATATCATAGTTTATGTTATGTTAATCAGCATCTTATAGATTTTTTTAATTGTTTCCTAAATGTTAAAATCTAGCAACAAATACACTACAGTGCTATTGCACTTTCTGAATAGATGATTTCCCTCATATTTCAGGATGGTAAGTCTCTTATGCATGATCTAAAATGTGTCTGCAGGAAAACAAGAAAAGATAACACAACTTGATAGCAAAAGCTGTGACATACAAGACAATAGATTCATCCTAAGTCAAGAAAAATGTGTTGAGTTTTTCTGACAGTTGTTTTTGATCAACTTTCAGTACTACTGAAGACATTCATCACGAAGAAGGATATGTCTAAAGAGGCACCTAATAGAGTTTGGTAGAGGGCAACAACCTGCACCTGTGAATCAAACTTTGTCTGTAGTGAAAGTATTAAAATATGTCAGTGGTTAGGGCCTTACAAAAGAAGGGAAGATCTAGTCCTAGACTCTTGGCACTCAGAGGCACAGCTGTAGCTTCTGAGGAAGGTCTTCTAGTTACCAGGCTAACAGTACTCTGAGTGTATGCACCCTCTGAAATGCAGAATGTGTAGTTTTGAGCACAAGATTCCATGGGTGCCAAAATAGAGTCCTCTAGTAACTTTCATTTGTCTTATTTTACTGTTCAACAATAAAGTAATTCTTGAGGTTAGTCAGTGCTAATAATTCTTGAGCCTTAAGAATTTAAATTTCAAATGAAATCACAATTAAGTCATTCTGTGTCCCTTCTGGTTAGGGTCATCTTGTGTAATGGAGGAATACTGGACTCTAAATCCTGGTCCGCAGGTAATTTCTGTATTTATGGTATAAAAAGATGCGGTTATTCTAGGATAGAAAATGTGTATTTCATGTGACATGAAAAGAAAAAAGTTATCTGCATTTAAGACAGATACATACCAAAAAAAAGATATTGGAGCTGGTAGCAGTGGTGAACATGCTACATCAGTTGATACTGAAGTAGAAGCTGTAGAAAATTACTATGTTGATGGAGCTGGGAACTGTAAAGACTGCGTGGCGTGACTGCAAGGAAGTGAGTAGAAAAGCCAAAGGTACATCCAGCACTGCTTAGGCCAAGGAATGGTGACTAGGACTTTTTTTCTGGATGACACTTGAGAAGGAAACTGATGGCAAGGAACAGTCTCTCTATTCCACAAATAGCTGGGGTAGCTAACAGTACTCGGCTTCTGAAGACTTTGTTTGTGATACTGAGTCTGGCAATATTTAGTACTTCTTTAGCGAGAAAGCCTGTATAAACAGTTCTAATTAAGGTCAGAGACTGAGGTACCTAGCACTTTCTTTAAGAACTATGGACTCTGTTACCGTGTAGAGTGTGGTTTATCTCCCCAAATGGAAGGCCTGTGTGTCTTTCACTCTTGTTATTCTTGCTTGACTCAGAAGTGCTAATACGTTGTTTTAGTTAGGTGAGCTGGCAATGAGCTATATAATTTTGAGTAAATTGTTTAGGATAAATGCAGCAACTCATCATTCACTGAGATATCAGCCATGCTTCCAGAGAGGCAACAAACAGGAATATACACAATTTTATACTGCATTCATGTAAATTTAGACCACATAGATACAAACTGGAAGAGGCTGCCCAGGGAAGTGCTTGAGTCACCATCCCTGGAGGTATTTAAAAGGTATGTAGAGATGGTGCTTAGGGACATGGTTTAGTGGACTTGGCAGTGCTTGGCAGTTTATGACTGAACTCAATGATCTTAAGGGTCTTTTCCAACCAAAATGATTCTTTGATACTGTGAGTGGAAGTGATATTTGATGGGATTAAATAATACACATTAGCAATTCCCACTTTAAATGATAGTCCTGTTGCAGCTGTACCATTAGTTTGCCTTGCTGCATAGCATTTATACCTTTGAAGCACTGGCAAAGAAAATTCCAAAAGGCAAAAAAAACCAAAACAATTTGAAGTCTTCAAAATGTGTTGAAATTTTCAAGAATCCAGAGGACTCATTATTTTGAAATGCTTGGGAGAAAGTAACCTAGGCCTGGTATTTTTTTTTTTTTAGTTTGTTTTTTTTTTGTTTGTTTTGTTTGGGTTTTTTATTATTATTTTTAATTGCTTCTCTTCAACATCACCCTTAGTTAATATCAGAAAAGGAAATTCACATCACCATTATTTCATGGTACAAAGGCACACTTAGCTTTGTTCCAAGTATAGACAGAAACACACTGAACACCTCTGCTTTTTCCCACATTATTAACAATTTTGTCATCTGCCTTTTTTGATGTAATTTATATTCTTGCTACCTCTGCACTAACATTCACAAAAGTAGGATTTCTTTTTTCATCCAAAATCAATTCTTGTCCTTATTGAATACAGAATTTTTCTGTCTATAGTTTTAATTTCCCTTGTTACCTGGTTTTCTTAACATATATTTTAAATTTCTTTTTATTCCATGTTTAATTACTGCTCTTTGCCATCTGTCTGCAGGGAAATTTGGTATATCTATATTACTAATAATTAAAACAAGAAAAATGTGAGAAACTTAGTAACAAATGCCTACATTTTCAAAATGTGTGAAATACATGGGCTGAAGGTAGTGTCTCTGAAGTTTAAATCTAAACCTTCATAATTACTAATCTTCCTGTAGTCAAAAAAAAGAGAATGAGTCAATGTTGAGTTTCTTGCCATACAACTACTTTTCATACTGTTTCATAGAATATAAAATTTCTGGTGAAAAAGAAGATTTAAATTCATGATATGAATGTTAAAGTCTATGTTTAGGTGTGTAAAAAGTACCTGTTGGAGAACACTTACAGACTTGAGCCACCAGATTAAAATCTAATATTTATTACTTCCTTCAGTTTTGTGCCTTGCCCCTGAGAAGGCCACTTGCCTCCCTTGGGACTAAGATGGCTAATGCACTTGTTGATGTGTCTGTGACAATTTTCAGGTCTGATCATTCAGGTAAAGCAATCTCAAGACTGAACTGTTTTAGCTGAGATTTTTCTAAAGAATAGTAAGTCTGGTGTTATAAAAAATTATAGTTTAGTCATGATTTCTTTAAATTATGTGCTAGTAAAAAGAGTCAAATTATAGTGATATCAGTTCTGTGAGACCACCTCTAATAATTCCCAAAGGAGGCTGTTATATTGTCATATTATTATTGACACTTTTGTGTCTATTCCCACAGAATTTCAAGAGAATTTCAGGCCCAGTTCTGGTTTCTCAAATCATGTGTTTTCTTCGCTGAATTAAAAAGAATTTCCATTGCTATCAGGGAGATTTAAATAAGACTATTGCAGACACATCTACGCAATTGTTGTCTTGCTATCCTATTGTTTCTAATGATTTCCGTTGCATACTTTAGCTTGCTGGAGCAAATGGGCCTTTTGTCACCCTTTTATATCCAGGACAAAGAGGTAACAGAATAAAGATTTATCAGCCTTGAGGGTCATATATCTGAAAAAATAGACTTAAATGAGTACAGTCAAATATCTTGTACTTAGTTTCAATTTTATTTTCACTTGTCAAGTTATATTTTATTGCTTGCTTATCTTTTGGTTTGTTTGTTTGTTTTTGTGGGGGTCCATGGTTATCCATATTGCCAAACTTTGCCCTGTGACAGGAAGTAATAATCAGTGTAAAGACTAAAGAGTCTCATTCATTGCCTGCTCTAGTTTCAGAATTACACATTGCAGATAACAGAATGTCATAACACACTGGGATCTGCTGTATAACGTGATAGAAACTGGCATGATGTGCTTTAAAAGCATGATAAAAAATCACAGACCACATTAGAAGTGAATGGAAAAGCTTTCCTCTTAGTCTTGTTGTCATTGTAATGAGTATCTTAACTTCAAACTTCTAAATGCCATAATAATGTTAGTAACAAGGAATGCCATTCTAAATCCAGGAGCAAAACAGCTTTCATAATATATGAAGGAACATACAGTGTTTGATACCCTTGTGTGTTAAACCGTACCACCCTATGTGCAGAAAAGGGCAAAATATTGTTTACTACTTTCTTCATATAGAACAAGATGGCAAAAATCTGGAATTCAAAATTCACTGTGTATGCATTCAGTATGTTTTCATACTCTAACAAGAGGACCATTATAATCTGATGGAGCAAAGGTCTACTATAGACTATATCTACTACTTGTGTAAATTGCAAAGGTAAATTTATTAAATTGCCTTTAATTCTGAAGGTTCCTGATGTGCCTGCTCTTATACCAGTGGTGAGGAGCTGCATCAGCATCTTCATCAGCAAATAGGTACCTCTTCTCTAACCTCTCTGAAGATATCTGAGGGTGGAACTGTTGAACATGGCTTCCTCCTTGTTTTGGTGATGACATCTGTTCTTCCCAAAGATGTGAGTATGCATTGGCAGGAATATAAAAGGCTCTATGAAAACATTTTGTATGCAAGGTAATGTCACCTTCTACCACAGGTTTTGGCCCTGTTGCAAGACTAACTATCTCTAACAATGTGGTAATCTTACTCATTTTAATTCTGTATAAAATAAGGACAGGAGATAGTTTATTAAAATCTTCCAGGATAATGCTGCTCTGGATACCTGGAGATGTGACTTGACCGTGGTCCCATATTATAAAAAATAGTGTTGTGTCTTTCACATACTGTGGAATTTTTGAAGAAATACGGAATGGATAAACACCAAAGAGCACTGACATGTTGTGAAGGCACAACGGTGCACAGATTTCTAGATGTTGTCTGGATTGAGCTCTTCAAGGGCACGCTAAGATGGGTTGTCTTCAGTTGCAACAGCTATTTGTAGACCACACCTTCAACCATAATGTCACAGACAAACTGCTACAACTCAGATTTCTCAGATTTTTGCTTAAAACATTGTCAGTCAATACAAGTTTTGATCACTGATGCAGGTATTGAAAAAAACCCAAATCAAAACCGAAAAAAGAGAGCATGATCAAATGACACAGAGAAATAGATCTCCCTCCCTGCCAAACTGCCATATTGAGTCAAACATTTCTGCTTCCCACAGACTCACAGCCTCCTTTGGATGTCCTCCTGCTCTGATGTGGAGTCTTCCAAGAGCTGCAGTTGGATCTCTGCTTCCCCATGGACCTCCATGGTCTGCAGGGGCATAGCTGCCTCACCACTGTCTGCACCACGGGCTGCACGGGAATCTCTGCTCCAGTGCCTGGAGCACCTTCTCCCTGCCACCCCTTCTTCACTGAGCTTGATGCCCGCAGGGCTTTTTCTCTCCCATATTCACATTTCCCTCTCTGTCTGTAACTGCTGCTGTGCAGCTTCCCTGCTGCTTCTTGACTATGTTATCCCAGAGGCGCTGTCACTGATCGTTTCAGCCTTGGCTAGTGGCAGGTCCGTCTTGGAGCTTGCTGGCATTGGCTTCATCAGACATGGGTGAAGATTCTAGCAGCTTCTTACAGAAGCCACTTGTGTAGCTTCCACCTCAACTAGCAAAATCTTGCGACACAAACCCAATACAAATGTTCTGGTGAGTCATAACAGAAGCCATTGTTCTTTTTGCTGTTTTCTACCCATTTTTCTCTGCCTTTCCTCATCAAACCTTATCTTTCTGGAAAACAGTTTCTACAGCGACCAGTTGCATTGATGATATGTGGAGTATTATGCAGTCCTGAGACTCAGAAGTATGTGATAACCAATTATTTAAGGGTTGCACTCCTTTATTTATTGCAACTACTTCATCAGTGTTTTGTCATTGGCCATACTAAAAGATGCCCCACATGGGAATGTCTCAAGGGTTCAAATACTTATTGTGTCACAAAGTATTTCTTCTGGATTATCAAATGTGGAGGAATTTGACGAAAAATGGATTAATTTCCCTGTGGAATCAGAAAGGTACTGTTCCCCACCCTTCACTGTGGAACAGCTTTTAGTTCTCTTCTGTGAGAGAACAGTCTAAACACCCTGTTCATATCCCATAAATTAGTAGGAGGAAATCTGTTTGTCCAAATGTCAGATTCCAACAACACTGCAACATTCAGTTCCTATGTTTTGTATTTGTACAGAAGCCCTTGTGCTCTACCAAGTAGATAGAAACCGATAGGCAAAAAATGGCAGAAAGAACCATTGTACATAAAAATCCAATTTCCTGCTCTGCCTGTCACATCTCTGGAGGAACTGGGACAGACTTTTTTTTTTTTTTACAGTACCTGCATCAGTGATCAAAACTTGTATTGACTGACAATATTTTACGTAAAAATATGAGAATCTGAGTTGTAGTGGTTTGTTTGTGACATTATGGTTGCAGGCATGCTCTACAAATAGCTGTTGCAACTGAAGATAACATACTACAGCTTTCTAGGTGCACACTGTTACCTTCTGTTATAGTTTATCTTATCCTGAACTTCAAGTGGAAGTTTCCATGAGCTCTTTCTACTTTCTTCTGACAAAATAAGATAAGTTAATTCAAATAATTTATTTAACAATGTGAAGGGGTTTGGCTGATGTGGCTTGAAGCAAGGCAGGAAGCACTTTGCCCAGTTTAGAGCAGAAGAATTTGTAAAGGAGTGCTGCCATGGAATACCAGCGATGTTCTGCTAATGACATCTGTGTTTCATAAAGCAAATGAATTTTCACTTTACCATCAGGAGAGTGACCCTGTCCATTGCTATAGCATGCCATTTCACAGAACTGTGCATGCAGCAATTTCCAATGGCACAGTGTGATGATGGAAAACTGGGAACCATTGTGCCTTTGGCTGCCACAGGATGTATCTGTTCTTATTTCTGGCTCTGTAATGCTGTGGATTGATAGTACCAGCCATGTCTACCTCTGGTTGAAGAACTTACTGCATCTCTTCTGAATGCAACTAGCCTGTAGATCTGTGAGTATTCCCTAACCTATTTCAGGCAAAAGGGTTAAGAATACCTGCTATTTAAATCCTTTAAGGCAAATTATCTATCTAGACAGAAGTGGTTTACAGACTCCTTAAGTGTGTATATCTGAAAGTGGTGGCTTGTGACTGCACAATTAGATTATAGAGTTCAGACTGCTGTCTTCTGTGGCTAGCGTACATCCAGTCCCTAAAGTAAGCTTATTTAGAGCAAGTTTTAATATTTTGACCAATATAGAGATAAATTTTCTTTCCTCCTTTCAAGTTAGTTGTACTTCACTTAGCAGCATGTTCTCTGAGTTGAATTTCATTCTTCATCTCCTTAGGCCTCTTTGGCCTCTTTGGAGACAGAAGACATGATCATATCTCTGAGTTACAGATTACTGGAGGCTGTGAGAATGTATAGAAGTTATATATTCTATGCTTACCCCATTTGTGTACTTTCCCCTAGGCTCCTGCTAATAGCCACTGTTGGGAATTGGATACTAGGCTAAAGAGATCTGTGTTTTCACCTGCTATGGCTCTTTTTATGATTTATTTCTACATGGCTCCAGGAAGACAGCAGCTACTCTGTGATTTTGCAGCTTGTCATTCAGTATGGAGATACTTTTCAGTTTTCTGTCTGTGTGCAATCAAGAAGAGAGAGAAGTTCAAGAAATCTGTTATAGTGTGAAGAAATATATTTGGCCTTTCCATTTACAGAGGACAGATAAAGCATCATGAAAGAAAAGAAGGATAGTGAAAACAGGGAGTACAATGAAGAGTTAGGGTAGATGCTCTTCACTGATAGAGAAAGAGCAAAGGAACAAAGAATCTATTAGTAAGGCAAGGCATGAACTGAGGAAGACACTAGATGAAAGGAAAGCAGTTAACACTGTAGCAAACTACAGTAAAAGCAATACAAAATGTTTACGTAGAATTTTAAGAACAAATAGAAATAGTAAATTCTGAAACTTATTTTTTGAAACTTTTAGAAAATAAAAACATTAAAGAAATGCATTTTGTGAATATTGTGAGTTCTCATTTACAGGGCAGTGCTTTCATTGTTTTCATTGCACTAATTCACCTGTTACCAAATGCTTCACTCATAGAATCATGGAACTTAGAATTGCAGTGTTTATGTGTGTGTGCATGTGTACATTTGTGGTTTGGGTGAAACTGGTATTTTTTCATTTGAATCAGATGGAGGTGGGGTCAGGGTGTTTTCTTTCAGGCATTTATTTATCATAGCTTACAGTTTGCTTTGTTGTTCAAATAGTATGTGACTCCACCCTCTCCCATTATTACCAAGCAAGGATACGAGGCTGCTCTAGAGAGTTTCTGTGTTAATGCTATTGAAGTCTGGTATCAAGTTGCTTTTTAATACTCTTAGGAAAAAGACTGTGGAGGGGAAATGGTAAGCATTGTGTCATGACTGCAAAAATCTGTCTCTTTGGAAGGAAACATGTTAAAAGAAAATTTTTATACTATCCAGTTCCTTCCTTAGTTGGAAATAAATTTCACTCCATTCCAGACTTCCTGTGTAGCTGGCTTGTGTACATCCAGAATTGCAACTGCTATGTTTAAGAACACACAGGTTTGATCTGAAGGAGGGTAAATGTAAGCATACCTTCATCTCCCTCACAGACAGGCTACCAGAAGTGGTTGCTCATGCTGGAAGGAGATAGTGCTTTATGCTAAGGGTGTCACAAATCACACCTAGTGTCTCCAATGCAAATGTAGAACTCCAGGAAGCAATCTGTTTCCTTCTACCCCAGTAGTCCCTGCAGGGTGATGCCGCTCTACTGTTTTAGTATAGAATATTATCTGCAACCAAGGGTAAGTTCCAGAAAATTATGGGTGAAAAGTAAAATCAACCCTATTAGCTAATTCTGCATATGTAACTGGGTCATGAGCCCATACAAAATTGTTTTGCTTGGACCTTTTCTATTATAGCATTTCTAGATTTCCACAAGTCCTAAAATAGCAGGGAATAGAGAAGGGGGTGGATGACAATGAAGGTAAATTGTCAGTCTCCTTGAGAATGCTGTCAGTATGCTTCCTGTTACTGAAATATATTTCTTACCTTTTTGGAGAACAAAGTTCCATGTTTCAGTGGTGGCTGCTGGAAATTAATTTAGTGCAGGATTTTGTTGTCTTCCAGTGTAACACACAGAGAATGTTACCTGTCTCCTCTGTCATAAACTTTTCTATGTGTACTCAGTAAAGTCACCTGTTCTTTACACTAGGTGTAGATTCACTCTCAGAACAGAGATTCTTCCAAATCAGTGTGTGTAGCACCCTAACATAGAGCACCATATCCAAAAGTAGAAGGAACAACTATGCAAGGGAGCAGATTCATCAGAGGCTGGGGAGAAATATTTCTCATAGATGACTAATGGTAAGGGATGGGCAAACTTGTGTTGTTTTGAGGTTTTGTGAACCTTGTGAACTGTAGTTTTGGTTTCGCAGGGTTTATGAACTGTTCCCTCTTCCACTTTTGCTTCTCCCTAGAGTATTTTTCTGGATGGGTTTTTTTTTTTTTTTTGTTTGTTTGTTTTTTTAAAACTGTAAAAGAGAGACCCCTTTCTGTATGTATTAATGCATGAAAAATGTTTCCATTTTAGCACATTCTCAGCAAACTATTGGATGTGTGAGGTTTCTGTCCATATCATCTCCTCTTTTCCTCAGCATTTGCATTTTAGTGGTATTTCGTTCTCAGTATTAAAGGATAATGTGGAAAAAGGACCTGCTGGGTCAGTATAAAGAGAAACTACAGCTTCCTCTTTTCATAGGTCTATCTAGTTTTAAAAAAGTCAAGTTTCTTTCCTTTAGACTTCATTTAGTCTAAATAAACTGATTTATATAATTCTATGGTATATTCTTTCAAATTGTGTTTGTGTAGTATTTGTCCTCTCTGCTCCCCTTTTCAGTCACTCAACTGATCTTTAAAAGGACAAGTCAGAATCAGGACTCTACTGGTTTCATTAAGCTCTTGCATTCTTTAGTAAAGTCCTTGGACTCCACAAAATTTAAAAGGATTTTAGAAAAGAAAGCCATGTTTTGTCATAATTGTCATCTGGAGGAATGGAAGTCCTCAAACTGACTCTCGAAGAGATAGTTTTATGTTACTGACTCCTGTTTAAATATCTGCTAAACCATGCCTGTGTGTTGCGTGTTTAAAACAGGTTGATTTATTGTGTAAACTGCTACCACTTTGCATTTCATGAATTGTAAGGAGCAAAACTTCCTCAGACATTAAAATGGGATGGCCTGCAAGGTGACCTGAAAAATATAGTCAGTAATTGAGAAGGTTGGTTTAGTGAACTATGGTTTGAATATCTTTATCTTATAAATTGGATAGACTTTTTTTTTTTTTTTTTTTTTTGGCATAGTGTTTTAGTAGATTTGGTAGATTATTGTTATAAATTTTACATTTAGTGAATGCCAATTATATTAATGAATTCTAGTTGGCCAATCAGAGAAAAGTCATAGTTTTTTCTGTTTGTAAAATATACTAATTGAGATCACTATACACAGTTTAATTGTGTTGGTAAATACTCTAATGTTTCCTTTCTAAATAGTTCATCCTTTATTGGAGAGGGAAGAGTGGGGAATTTAGTAATTTGCCAAAAATTAAGGTGTATTTTCTAATTACACAGATTATTCATTAACACCAATGCTTACAAAAAAATCCCCTAAGGCACAAATATATATATATATATATATATATATATAAAATTTTGGAAAAGGAAGTAATGCTTTATCTAAAATAGAACTTAAAACAAATCAAAGCCAACTTTGATGAAATCTTTGCACATTTTAAACTGACTCTAGGGTACACAACAAATAGATGTGGAGCATTGCAAAACTCAAATGTTAAAGCAACAGAGCACAGTCTGTATAGTGCCGAGATACAGGAGAAGAATTGTCCAAAAGACCTCGGGGCAATTATAATGAATTAAATATGCAAACTATGCTGTGCATGCAGAATTTCTGCACTGTTTACTATCATGCCATAAAAGGATTTCTCAATGAAGAAAATGACTTTTACAAGAATCGTAGATTTGTAATGGAAACAGGCATCTATCAGTATATAGCTGGAGAAAAATTGAGGGGTTTTAGTTGAATTCAGCTCTTCATGCAAGAGTATCCTTTTTATTTGCATTACTGTGCAAGAATTAATATTAGGGCCACCGACAGAGATGTGATTTACTACAAGTAAAAGGATAGATTGGCAGATTTATATTCCCTAAGCATTTTCCCACAACAACTCTTCTGATGACAAGCCAACCTAGCAAGTTTTGGCTTGCAGTTTCGGTGGTTTGCAAACTGTTTCATTTTGAAAGTATGGGAGTTACTCAACACCGGGGGGCCAAATAATGATCTGAATTGTGCTGGAGCTACACTCATGCTTCTCTAGTTGCTATTTTGGAACAGCTGCTAATGTACACTGCTGTTCAGATTGTGATCCAGTCCAGTTTCCTGTACATTGTAGAAGGTGGTAGAATACAGAAAAGGAGATTCACCTCATCCGTAGTAGACCTTTGAATGTGTCTGTCTTTTTTGCATTAAGTTTATGGAAAGCCTAGGGCACATATTTTATACACCTACGGAACTGCCCTGTTAAGATGCCTATCTCTGCACTGACTGTAGGAGCAGTCTGGTTAGCTAACTACCTTATACCAACATCTCAACCTTTATGCAGCTAGAATAAAGCAGAAAGAGTCCTGCTGTAAGAAAATTGACTGTAAAGAGGGATTGTGTATTCTTCACCAAGGCCTTTGAAAGACAATGGTTCTTTATATTAGCAATATTTTTGCTTGTAAAGGTGTTCATACCTGGGGTTTTTTGTAGCCCAGATAAATGTTATAAATTTGCTAAACCTCAGAAGTCAATGTAATGTCATCCTGCAATAGAACATTTTAAAGAATGGGGTTTTTTTGGAAAAGAAAGTGTAAGTACCTGAAATCTAGTGAAAATATGGCCCTCTCCTTTTTGCTGATTCTTGCCAATCAAGAGCAGCAATTGAGTTGCATCAAAGAAACTGCTTAACTACTTTTAGGGGTACCAGAAATTGAGAACTTGCTTGTATTGTTAGGTTTTCTTGGTCTGTTTGTGTTTTTCTTTGGTTTTTTTTTTTTTTTTTTTTTTTTGTTATTGTTGTTGTTTGTTTGTTGTTTTTTTTTTTTTTCCCAGACGATTGCAACTGATGGACTTTGTTTTTCATGGAAGTGTGAGCTCTGATGGAAAATATTTATGTAGCATTTCTCCTGCTCTTGGTGTCTAACGTGGAATGACTTCATGCTACAGTCATTCCTTCAGCAAAGCCCAAACTAAGCCTATAAGTAAGTGAAGAAGTAAAGAAGTATTGTAAGATAAATTCCAAGAGCATGTCTAACATAGGCTAGCTAAAGAAGATCTAAGGGAGGCTAAAATGTTTCTTATATCAAAGAACAAATTACTGGTAGGTGGAAAGGGAAAAGAATGGTCATGGCCCAAGGTGAAAGACATAAATCAGTTTATACTGTTAATTTCAAAACAGAAATGATGCTCTGGGACAGTCTTCTGGAGGGCAAAAAAAATCATTACTGTTAAGATGAGCTTGATCACTTTAAGAAAAAGGTTATATAATGTTATATAACAAAAAACTGCACTTGGTTATCCAAGCATAGTCTTTTGATAATAGATTTTGAAGGTTGTAGAACACAGAGCGTTCCTGCATTGTCTGCTTCTAGTCAAAGCTCTTAGTATGTATCAATATATAGCTTAGGACACTTTTGTTCATTATGAAAAAGCATCTGCAACTACTGGAAAATGCTCATAATCTCCATGGAATTCTGTGAGTGAGAAAATGTTCTGCAGTTTGATGGAAGAAATAAAAAAAAACATATTAAAGACTTATATGTAGTGGGAAAATATCTTTCCTATTTTGGCAGTTGTTCATTTGCAGAAGTAATACTTGTTACGCAGATGAGTGCATGTAAAATTGGAATACTCCCACTATTATACCCTCTAACTCAAAAAGTATTCCTGTTTATGTTTTGGTTTCTAATATTTATCTTTGAACATTCAGATTAAATCATTAATATGGCATTGTTATGCACAAAAAAAGTATTTAGTTTAAGTGGAAACTAATCTGTAATTTAAAATAATGACAGAATTTGGACTAGTGCAGGACACTAACTTCTAATGATACAGGAAGATTTGTTCTAAAAATCGCATATATGCATACATGCACACACACACACGCACACACTGCTATGTGCTCTTTGCCTAGCAAAATATTATCAGTTAAGATTAAGAGTGAGACTTCAATCTGCAGGTGCAAGGGCACTTTCAGACTATAGCCTGGCCTTAAATCACCCTAGCGTTAATAAGTGTCTCAATCTAAAACACACACACACCCCTTCAGATAAATCAAAATAGTGAACAGAGGTCTTGACAAAAGTCCTGTATATTTGAAATTGTTTGCCGATATGCATGTGTCTGTAGCACTATGTATTTGGAAAGCAGATGCCATACAATGACCACACTTAAAAGTTTTACTAGAGTCCTTTGGCCAGAGACTGAGCTAGCAATGTCTTAGCTAACTAAACTGTATAGTGAAGTCAGTCAAGTTTTGGTTTCTTTTTCCCATGCTACAGGATATTGTTAGCCACATATGATAATTAACAGCTAGTAAAGTGTTACTTAACTATTCCTGAACATACTGAAGTTTTCTCTTCAAATGTGATAACCATGGCTACCATGATTGTCTTTCTGCTTTAAACAATATCTCAAATGTGCACACGTTGTTCTCTTTATGTTTATACCATTCTTGGATCAAGCAGATGTACTCTGTTGAATCCTGTTGTAATGGTTTAAATTGTTTTTCCCAGATGTCTGTCTTGCCTCTCTGCCAAAGACTGTCCTGTTCAAAAAAATCAATAAGAATGAGTGTTTGCCTGCTGCAAGATGCTATTCCACAGTTTTGGTCAAAGCTATGGTTATTAGAGACTTCAGAGAAGGGGATTTTTTTGTTTGTTTGGTTGATTGTGTGTTGGTTTTTTGTTTGTTTGCTTTGGGGTTTTTGTTTGTTTTGTTTTGTTTTTCTAGATTTATTTGGTGGCTTTTTTTTTTTCTTATAAGTCTTCCAAAGACAGTAATCTCTCAGAAGGTGATAGTTTGTAGAGCAATGTCTAAAAATAATGAAACCAAGGTTTAGCATGATTTTTTTCTGTTAAAGATCTTGAATAAAATATATTTTATATCTACTCTTATTATTTTATTATTCTGTTATCTATGTTAAATTTATCAGTATGTGAATGCTTGACCTTCACTGGTTAAAGTACTCTCAAGGAAGGAGTTTCAAAGATAGGCATATAAGCATCTGAGAAAACCCATGTCTTAAATTTGTTATATCTTTATTCTAGAATTTAATTATGGGATAGTTCATGTTGAAAGAGGCCTCAGAAGCTCTATAGTCCAACCTTCTGCTCAAAGTAGGGTTGACTTGAGGTTAGACCAGGTAGTTCAGGCCTTTATCCAGTTGGGTCCTGAAAATTTTTTCCCCTTTTTATTACCCTCCTCCACAGGTCACACTGACTGCTTATGCTCAGCTTGCTGCCTACTAATATCGCTTTCCACAAAGCTACTTCCCAGCCAGTCAGTCCCCAGTCTGTATGTTTGCAAAGGGCTCCTCCTTCCAATGCACTGGGGTTTGCATTGCCTGGGTTTTATAAATTTTGTCTTGGTTCATTCCGTCATCAGCTCCAGGTCCCTCTGCATGATAGCACTGCCCTCAAGCATATAAACTCTTCCTCCCAACTTGGTGTTGTCTGCAAACTTGACAGAAGCACAATTCAGTGCCTCCTCCCTAATTTTTTCCCAGGATTAAATCTCCCACTTGAAAGCCCTAGCAAACTACAGTGACCAGGCACAGCAGAACCGAGTATGGCATGATAATTTTCTGCTAAGATTTAATTGCACTTTAATGTCACTTAACTTTTAACAAAACAAAAAGCTAAAATTTTATACTAGATGTGTGGGTTTTATTCATATTCCTGTGATATGATCTTGAAATCATACACTGTCTTAAAAGACATAACATTTATCTGGTTTGGGACTTTTCTGTGTTAGCCACATAATGTTAAGCAGCATAAGGTTAAGCAGAATAACACAAGAGAAGTGATGTATGATTTTTTTATGTTCTTTGTAGTGTTGATTTGAAGCTATATGCTATACAAACAAAGTAGCATTCACTACTTTCAATTTTTAAACCTAAATTTCCAATTGACAGGGTACTAATGAATCTGGCAAAGGCCAGCTTATGCCATGCTGAAACATTTGTGGAACCACTGAATACTAGCCTTCTGAAAATTAACTTATTTCAAACTCATGTATGCTCATGTGTCAATTCGTGTGACACATTGGCTAGGAACTCGGAGGAGAGAAGATAAGAAAAAAGCCAATTCACATACAGTAGCGTGGATGCAATCAAGCAGACTGGCCTGAATGATGCTTCTCTAAAAATTACAGAGGTTTCACCTTGGTCAAGCTACACAGAAACAGCAAATCAATTGCACATCCGTCAATGTATGACCTGGTTGCTTTTTCATGAATGACTGGGAATCATAACCAAAATTGGTAAGAGATGCAGTAAATCAGATACACAATCAGTTTGTTTATTAGGAATTTGAGATTCAAGTCTGTGTGAAATTACAATTCATCAGACTGGAAAGTAGGAATATGGAATAGTTTGTTAAATCCATCCCAGATTTTCTGTTGGTACCAATCATTTTGTGAAAGCTTTGCCACCTTCAGTGAGTATTATGTATAAAACATAAGTTATCTCTTCTAACCCCTACTGTATAGTTCCATGGTAGCACCTGTGGGAATGTACAACTCACTGGGTCCGGGAGAATGTGGCATTGCAAGGTTTCACAAACCAACTCCTTTTACCAGAAACCCCTGGTACTGGATGTTGAGTGGCACTCTTCTTTCATTAGGTATGAAGAAAGTCATGTAGAGATAGAACTTCAATTCCTGTGAATTTGTGGTGGCCATAGACTTCATTGGGGTCTGAGCTACCTGGATTTACTGGAATTTGCCCATGGAATTAATTAAACAAATATGGTAGCAGTCGCTTTTAGCTCTTGACATGTTTAACATATTCAGTTGGAACCACAGAAAATACAACTCCAGGCTTGTCACTTTTCTTACTTTTTGCCATGATCTCTGCTATATTACTGCTTCTCCTATTCATCTGTTCTCTGCCTAGACAATCCAGTTTCAGGCACAGCAGAACAGGTGGGGAGGTGGACTCAAAACAGGATGTGGGAAAACAGTATTGTGGGATTCTGCAACACATATATGGGATGGGGGGAGGGGGCATAAAATTTAAAATGTGTGGACTGAATGGGTCAAAAAGAACCTGTGTAACACTTTGTTTAAATGTCCTCTTTGAAACACATACCAAAGAATGTAGCTTGATAAATTATGCTTTGTGCCTGTGTTTTCCAGCAGGGTTTGAATTTGACTCCTGGTGTTGGAAAAATTAGGAATAATGTTAGACAAACTTTTTAAAGAGAAATGGGAAGGAGGTTTTAAAGGGCTGTATTGACAAGTCTAGCCACTTCACAGAAGAGTTTTCACTTCTGTATTCTGCAATCAGTCTCCAAGATTAAAGGTTGACTGACAATAGAAAGAATCATCTGGAGCTCAGAATTCTGACCAGAATTCTGAACAAGTGAAATAGGATTTTCTTCTTAACCCTGAAGTTAAATGTTTCCCATTTAATCAACATTTTTCTTGTAGTGTAAGAAGATGGCTTAAAGCAAGCAAAATTACCTCTGGTATATTCAGAGCTCAAGCATTTTCTTAATTAGAGTGCAGTATTTCAGCAACAGCCTTGGAACCTTGTCAGGGTCCCCTGCTGAGATATGCATGAAATGCATGTGATTTACAATAATCTCTTAGCAACAACATTTCTATGAATTGATAAATTACTGCATATTTTTTCTGCTTAAAAAATTATGTCCTTTTACAGTGCTCTGTAGGACATGTTACCGCAAGAAGCAGAAACAATACTGAAAAATGGAATATGGTTGCAAACCAAAGCAGATACTTTTTTCAGTCTCAATGTTAAAGGGGTAAACTGCAGCAGGTATTAAACCATTTTTGAACAGCACACATTAACCATTGCAACACTCAGTTAATATTACTGCTATGTCAGTATAACACACCTACAGCAGTCAGTAGGGGCTACCTGGTGTACAATGCTAGTAGCTAGAACACCATTAAAAAAATTGATGCAAATAATACAGCCCCTGATCTACATTTTTGATGATGTCAAGAAAAGTAACTGGAAGAAAAGTTGCTCTTATCTAAGTCTGTGAAGAGTGAGATTACTCTTCCTGTGGCCAACTTTAATTGTTCAGCAGGCCTGAAACCTCAAAAATTCTAGAAAAATATAAGCTGAGGGTTGGTGATTTCAGAGAGACAACTGAGTGTCAGTTAAAAGCTGACAGTAGCTGCTGCCCAAATCCATCCCTGACAGATGTTGTCAACAAGATAAGTGGTTTCCTCTACCAAAGAGGCTGGTTTTTTGTCACCAAGACCTTAAAGATTCAAAGAGCAGTTTTGAATTCTTGGGGAACCCATAGCTAGTATTTTAAAGTTATTGGCAAATACTTGTAAAAGTTCCCAAAGGCAACATCCCAGGTCTTAAAGCTGCTAAATATAGTAACTTAACATTTTGATTTCAACAATGGAGAAAAAGAGGAACTTAATTCTAGGAGACTATTGGATATGCAAAGTGACCTTAAAAATTGTAGTTGTCCTGGTACCCCGTGGGGCCACCTTATGGATCTTTATTTCTAATAGCAGAATGAGCATGGCAATACATGGCATGAAGAAAGGGCCCTTCCACTTTTCAGCTGTGACTTTTGTCAAAGTGGATGAAATCACTCCCTTATCTGAAAAAAAAAACAAACAAACAAAAACAAAACACCAAACAAACCAGAGACAAAAGGTAAGAGGTGAGTGTATTCCTTGAGATCAACAGTTTGAATTTAATGACAGAGACTAAACAGGGAACCCAAACCTCTTGGCCTCCAGAGAGCTATCCTATGCATTATATTGCCAAACCTCATCCCTTTGATGCCTTAGGGTTTTCATGAATTTGTAGATTTTTACACTTCTATGTAGTTTCTTACATTTAGAGTAGCTAGCAGCCTCTAACCCTGTGCTAGCTGTCTTAAGAGTCAAATAATAGATGGAACACCATGCCTGGGAAACACGTACCAGAGCTAAGACAATTAGATACCATGTTAGTCAAAACAAGAAAGAAAAGGCCAGCAACTTTGGAGAAGCTCCAATAAGAGAAAGTGGCGTGAAGATGATGATAAAGGATGAAGTAAGGGTCTTAAGACCTCCAACTCATTTTTAGGAGAGGCATGCCATGGGGTGGAACCAAGGGAAATTCTGGGTATGGACATGTCTTAGATTAGATGCAACCTTTAGATATGATAATTGAGTAGTGTTATAAAATTAGTATCCTGCCATGTAGGTAGTGAGCTTTCCCAGCTCTTACACCTTGTTGACATTCTCACACACACACACTCTCTCTGCCTTCCTCCTGCTGCCCAGCCTGGTGTGGTGCCCTGTGTTCCCCCCCATGAAAAGGGGCGGGGGAGAGCTCTGCTTGCAAAGGGAGGTTTTTGCTTCCTTGCTCTCCTAAGGAGGCAGGGGGAGAAGATGTTTTCCTCTCCCTTGTTCTCCGGGACCGGACCTCAAGAACCTCAAGTCCTGCTTGAAGGAAGACGAGACCGGTAATGGGAACTGGGTACCAGCATGAGC
>JAWWTY010000037.1:18140194-18159978 GCA_035222235.1 Margarornis squamiger
TCCTTCCTTCCTTCCTTCCTTCCTTCCTTCCTTCCTTCCTTCCTTCCTTCCTTCCTTCCTTCCCTCCCCTCCCTCCCCTCTCTCCTTCCCTCATTTCCTCCCTCCCTTCCCTCCTTTCTTCTTTCTTCCACACTGAAATTAAAATTATATTGGATGTATTCCCATTTTTACACATACTTTTACATTGCCTATAGCACCTATACAGTAGACTCTTCCTGCTATAATGTCCTGAATTTTGTGAAAAAAGTTAACAGTCAAGAAAATTACTATGTAGTGATTAAGTAGCCTCTGTCCATCCTGATTTGTTTCTAAAACACAATAAAAACATCACAGATGCATACTATATTGTACAGAGAGCATACATATGCATTAAAGTCACTTACATTATAGATTTTAGTGATGTAATTGTGAAATATGTTCTTTTTACATTCCTAATTATGGTCAGAACAGATGGCAAAGACTTAGTTCAAAGTAATATATCCATTAAAATAAAGGATGTTGCCAACCATTCATCAGTGATAGAAGAGTTTACTACTTCCTTGGAATATGATTAGACAGTACTCTGGGCTGCAAAAAAATGTAATTATTTCAAAGTTTATTTTCTGTAGTCATTTACAGTCAAAATTAGTTAGAAATCTCTTTGAATGCTTACATTATCAGGTGCAAAGCATTTAACATGTGTTTGTCATTTGAAAGCATGAAGTGGTTTGTAGGGAATGGAACTCTGAGCAAAGACTATGGGTGACATTTGTTTTGGCTTTGTGTGTGACTCATTGTGTTTACACCATTCTAAGTAATAGAAAACTAAACTCTTCCTTCTAGTAGCAGGTTTCAGGAAGGACATGTACTGTGAGGAACTCTCAGAAGACTGAACAGTCCAGTTCTGAGGCAGTCCTGGGAAGGATCCCTGCTGTACCTGTTGGAAGGGCAGAATTCCCAGTGCTGGCAGGCTAGCACATTTTGCTAAGTGCTGGGGAGTGATATGCTGGGCTACAAGTCTTCCAAATCACAGTTTATGTAATATTGCTGACTCTGATCAACATTTGCAGTCCCTAGGCAAAGTTCTAGGGTTTGTTTGTTTGCTTGCTGCTGTGGTGTTGCTGTTTCAGACAGCAACACGTAGTTCAGGCAACATGCTGAGCAGGGATGCCAACATCTTTCTCCCTGCAGACATAAGAGGGGATAGTAGGTGCCTCTGAAAAGTGATCCAGAAGCTCTGAAAAAAATTCCAATCACTTTAAACTAGCTTCATAAGCAACTATGTTTTGGCAGTTCAATAAAGATAAAAAAGAAATTTCATTCCTTAATTTCTTAATGTTAGATTCTGTAGCAGATATTTAAATTTAATTTGCCATACAGTTCTATGTTTTCCACAATATCAAGGATTTTACCTGGCTCTTCCACTGGGGCAAAAGGCTTAAAGGAAGCCCCTAGCTCTGAGGCTACAGCCACACTAGTAAATTAAACAGTCTTGGGGAATTTTCCCAGGCTCTAGAACACAAATTTTCTACATCATTAAATTACTAGTACAGTCCCCAGCATGGTTTTTGGCTTGAGCTAAATAGTATTTTCTAAGCAATTCCTGGGCACAGGGCAGAAATGTGCATGGGCCAGTGAGACTGTTGGCAGCAGGCAGTTTGAATGCAGCCATCTTCTTGTGGGGGCTGGGAGAGGTTCTTGGTTGCTTGGCCAGGGTCTGCTGGCTGCTCGTGGCGCCAGAGAAAGGTTTCTGTACATTGACTTTTCATGTATAGATAGCTAAGTTAGATTAGTTAGCTTTGGTTAGTAAGTTGCAGACAACAATTAAAAAAGAAAAAAAAAAGAAAAAAAAAGAGGGAGAAATTGAACCTTATGTAAGTCAGAGGAGAATTTGTTGACATTTATAATAGTTGATGATCTGCGCAATCTCCTGTCAGAAACTCCATCCAGGAGCAGCACAGAAATCTACCACATTCCATTGTCTCCAAAATGCACACAATAATCAGCTTGTACATGTTCATGATAAAGCTGCCAGTGGGCCTAATGCTTTAACCACAGGTCATAGTTTGCTTTCAGACTCTTTATATTTGGTATAAACAGTCTTCACTTAAACACACGTCTGAAGTAATCTGTAGATGACAATTATTTTTTCCAAGCTGGCTACCCATATGCATGGCTGGAACTAATGAACAGACTTGAATGTAAGACTGTCTATGACATGATTATAAGCAGATCCTTCTGTATTTAAAATACAACCTGAGTATAAATATAATTTTCTGTACTCTGGCAATGAATTAGACACTGTACAATACTAACTCCCCGAGCTTTGCATAATTAGTGTTTTGTAGAATGATTGCTAGGATATTTTCTTGGATTATGGGATTCTTTTACCCTGGGGTGATATTTGGTTTGCCTTAACAATATGAAGCCACCTTGTCTTTGCAAAAAGATGACTGCAGAAATTACAAATCTTCTAAGTGGAACTAACTACTGAAATGAATCCAAGCCCTTTCTGCTACTGCAGTGCTAGTGTAAATCCTCCACCAACTAAAATTGGGAAGAATTTTGCCATTAATTTCAGTGTTTGAATGATCAGACCTTAAGTAAAAAAACAATAATAATATCCATGGGTTTTATTCTTTAATTTCTTATTAATTGTAGACATGAGGGTTAATAGACATGAGGCAAAGTCAATGGGTTTAATGTGGCAGATAGTCATTATTGAGAGATCTGTTCGTATTCTGCAGAAGCCCATGGAACATTCAGAAAAAGTTCCTACAACTTTTATAGTTTCTTATTAATAAGCAAAAATAAATATGATACAATACATCCAAAGGCAATGAAATACCATCCAATGCAATATCATATGGTATAATACAATGCAGCACAATACAATACAAAACTTAGGCCACATAAGTTTCTATTAGATCACTCTGCTGGTATTATTGAATTGGTGGGAGTGTTTTCTGTATGCTCTTGGGTGTTTCTCTTGATTCAAACTGGTTTGAGAAATGCTTAAAAAACCTGACTCTGAAAAGATTTTCTTAACATAGGAAATTTAATGCCACTTGGATGGCATGTGAATCTTTCACATGCAAAACTGAGTTCAACATCCTCTAGAATACCTTTCTTCCCATTCTTAGTCTCTGCAGACATCTCCTGAAGAAGATTCTGACTCTTCTCTGTAGGCTGATGATCCTTGTTATGCAGGCATCTAATTGAGGTATATATAATTTCTTGTGTGAGACAAATAATTTCTTATCCTCCCATCTGGATTTGGGGTAGAAAACTTAATATGATGCTCAGCAAAGCTGTCTGGCATTTGTATATTTCATCTTTCTGCATAGTTTGGCATTGGGGAAGTCTTGACAGATTGGTGTAGTGAAGAGCTTCTGTGGACCTAGAACAGATTGCAGTTGGAGGAAAAAGGGCCTATTCCTATAAGGAAATAAGCTCTATTCCCAGCAAAAATGCTGTGGAACAAAACCATACAAGGAGATTGAAAAGGGAATTATTATGACAGAGTCCTTCTTTGACTCTCTTTCCATTGTTTTTTATTTAGGAAGGATGATAGAATAAAATCAGGTATGGATCATTCGTCCCTGTGACATGGTATAACCAGGAAATATCTTTACCAAGTCTATTTAATACTTGACGTACGTATATATATGCATATATGTTACATACCCCACAGCCACTGATTACACTTCGCCTCTGGAATAGTTACTGGTTTTGATATGATGTGTCTGTTCAATTCTTCTTTTCCTTTAGTACTTTATACACTCCAGGAATGCCAAAGAACTTTGGCTGTTTTGATCACTATTTTCTCAGAAGAGTGTGCTCTCTGAAAGGCAGATTTATCATACATAAGAGCAGAAGTTTATTGGAAATGAAAAGAGAAAGTCATAGTACTGCCTGGATCAGAACAGTCACTGTTTCGAGCAATACTTTCTCAGAAAATTCTTTGGAAGAAGAATTACAGAAATGGTACCAAAAAAGTTTCAAAATGTTATTAATTATATTCCGTTCTGTTTTCATCATGTCTGAACTGTTCTGTGTTATCTGGTGAATCCAACAAACAATTCTCATCACTCTTGACCTCTGTATATGGATTCTTAAAGGACAGACCTCATGCAGGGGCAGATACCACCTACATTGCTTGCACCTTGTGTGATTTGTTATGATGTTTGTCATCATGCTTGCTGTCATAATTCCTAAATGTGGAGGGGGAGGCTTTTGCATTCAAAGTTAACTGTGATTCCCAGAAATACAGTTTGTCCTGAGATTTTTATCAAGACAGACAGAATA
This sequence comes from Margarornis squamiger, assembly GCA_035222235.1. NCBI lineage: Eukaryota > Metazoa > Chordata > Aves > Passeriformes > Furnariidae > Margarornis > Margarornis squamiger. The sequence continues at coordinate 18,144,482 of JAWWTY010000037.1, forward strand.
ATCAGATGAAAATGGAAGGAGTCAAATATGCATAGAGATCAATAAATGTCCAACACAGCAAATAGTGTCATCAAGAAGTACACTACACAACTGAAATTAATTACAGCTTGTATTGATTTTAATGGCAGAGGAATAGGTTGACTAATAAACTGAAGGAGAACACTGTCCTGCAAAACATTGCTCAGCTATTACTGTGAAGTACAAGCTAAAGAAAATGCTGTATTAATTTTGGTGTCTGTTTACATTCAGACTGAGCCGTTCAAACCGTGACCTGCAAGACAGAGGTAGCAGATGGTTCACTGTGTCAGTAAAAGACCACAGTGAGTTTTACTTCTAGCCTGTAAGAGCTAGGTGCTGCAACTGCAGAGGTTTTCAACTCTGATATGAGCTGGGGATTTCAGGTAGTTACTCTGGGAAAAAAGCTTGTATGTGACCAGAATCTTACCATAACTACACTTGACAAGTAAGAGATCTTTCAGATGTGGTAAAATAAAACTAACTCCTCAGAAAAAAACCCCCAATTTTTCCTAAATTTCATATTTTTAGCCCCAAATCTTGTCCTTGGCAGAAGTAAGATTTATACCATGAGTACTGCCATGCTCCTCAAAGAAACTGTTTTTTAGAGTCAAACTGGTTCTGAAAATTAATGATCTGTCTTACTTAAGAAGCTCACATGACTGTTTCCAATGTACCCTTATAAGGAAAGGATGTTTGATTTCCCTGAACTGTCTCTGTTGCTTTTTCTTGACTATTATATTAACTTAAAGAAGATGGCAGAAAATCTTATGATATTAAAGATATATTCTGTCATTAATAGAGCAAATAATCAGTAAAATCATCTGAAGTCTGAAACCTGAAAATGTACTTTTCATAGCATATAGGAAAGCTTAATTTCCTTGACTTCTGCTGGTAAAGAGTTTTGGTTTTACCATGCAAACTTCTGTGCTAACGTTACATCACAGAATGGTTGAGGTTGGCAAGGAGCTCTGGAGGTCATGTTGTTCAAGTCCCCTGCTGAAGTTGTGTCACTTAGAGTCAATTACCCTAAACCATATCCAGACAGCTTCTGAATATCTGCAGAGATGGAGATGGTTCCTCTGGGCAACTTCTGACATATAGTAACAGCAGTGAGTAGTACCTACTGAGTATTAAACTAATGATTGCATCCTTATTTATGAGCAAATGATGTGAGGAGAACATAACAGACAAGCCAAAGAACAGCAAGTCAGACATTGGTACCAAAAAAGCCAACAAATCAAGGGACCATGTCTCTGTTGCACACTGGTATTATTTAGACTTTTAACTCTGTGACATTTTGGTATTTATAACTTCTTTCTTATTTAGTGGTATTTTACTATGTTCCACAATTTTGTTTTCATCTTTCTCCTGCTCTCCCTCAGGCATGGATTTTGAAAGACAGTACCTGGTCTCGTAATGTTCTGAAAAATTCTACCTTTTCTTTTAGTTATCAGTCACGTACTTGGTGAGGGTAAAGACCACTTGTGTTTGATTTGTTCAGCCTATATTGGTGTGGTCTGATATTCTCAGCATGTTGTCATTTCAGAGATGGGAGGTTTGCTCTCCTCCATTAAGAGAATGGAGTTGTTGAGCCAATGTTTACTACCAGCCAAAAACTAAACTAGATTACATGTTTTGTACTCAGTTTTGTGGTAAAGGATACAATTGTTTTTTTTCCTCTATGTTGATCAATAGAAACTCTTCTTACAAGTTTGTTTTTTTTTTTTCCTCTTATTGTATAATCAAATATGTTCATATTACTAAAAGGAATTTTTTTATTTTATTTGTTATAAATTTGTCTTTGTTTTAGTATAATACCCAATTTTTATAAGTATTTACATACGTATTTTCAACATTACCTGTGATAATTTAGAGCAGATCAAATATTGCACAAATTAAATACTTATTGAAATTGATGGGAATTTTAGACATAATTTTAAAAATGTCTAATAAACTAAAACTGCAATTTTTTTCTCTCTGTTTCTAAGAACTGAGCATATAACTGGTCACAGCACCAAGCCTGACAGAGTTCAAGAAGCATTTGGATGATACTTTCAGGCACATGGTGTGACTCTTGGGGATGGTCCTGTGCAGGGCCAGGAGTTGGACTAGATGATCCTTGTGGGTCCCTTTCAACTCAGCATATTCTGTGGTTGCCTGGTTCTGTGGTTCAGTGACCTTTACTTGAAATTAAATGCGTTCCTTGTATAACTGAGTTGAATCATGCAGAACAAACTATGCCACGCACTGAAAGCAGAGATACTAAAATTTGTAGATAAGTGCGATTCTAGAGATGAACAAACAAAGAAAAAAACCCCAACAGAACAAACCCAAACCAAACCCCAACAATCTCAACCAAAAGCTTTTCCCAAATGTGAATAAGGTAAATCCTTTAAAAATCAGGAGAGAAAAATCTATATGTTTGGTAAAAAACCCAAAACCAAAAAAACCAAAAAAGCCAAACAACCAAACAAACCCCCAAACACAGTGTTTCTCTCCCACCCTGTTTCACACATATATACAGATGCCATTGACTGCTGATTCTACTAGACTTTGTGCTGACTCGGTGTCTGCAGTGGGAATACTGGCAGACAACACCATATCAACAGTCTGAAATTATATACAGACACCTATAAAAATGAATGCCTATTCTTAGATTCAACTTTCTTTATTAGGGAAAGGCTGTAACGTGAAGGGTGTGTGACCTTGTGGATAAATTTGTTACTGCTTTGTAGTCTTTCACTCTGTGGATTTGCACTCTATTTAAAAGGAAGATTAGAATCAATTTTGACAGTGCACACTGATAAGGATGCACTTTACATGAAATACTTGGTCCAGCTCAGATGAGTCCAGTATTCAGATTAATCTGTCATAAGAAGGGATCGAGCTATCTCTTAATGTATACAGTATTTAGCTAGAAATCAACAAAGCTAAAGACTAACAGGTTTTTAAGAGTTTCTCAATGTTTTTAAATAACATAAAGACCACACTAAAGTGCCATGTGTAATCTTAAACACCCAATTCCTAATACAGTCTACCGATTTTAATGGAAAGATACTTTCTGTCAGTGGGTTTGTAAACAGTTCCTTGAAATCATTAAGGCAAATCTGACTGTTTTATTCCCTCTGCTGTATGATCAGGCCAGATTTTTTATTCTTCTATATCTAACAGTGTTGTGACATTATTAGAGAATCTGCTCGTGGAAGTTTCAGAGCCTAACAAAGAAGAACAAAAGAGCAAATTCAGTCCTGATGTAAAGAGAACTGAGAGATGGGGGAAGGTGTAGATCAGAATAGCTGTGTGAAAAGGAAATGTATGTCATATCAGATGTTGCTCTGACAGATGATGGCCAAAGAATTTCTATTCTCCTTAGTGAATTTATATTAAATGAGAAACATTGACTTTAAATATGCTTCATGGGAGGATGAAGGGTCATGGTTCTCAGAACTAGAATACTTTTGATGCACATAATTGATTTTACTTTTACCATAGCTTGGGCTCAAAGGCTAAGTTTGCACTGTACTTGAGCTAGTCCCATGGGCTGGCTAGTCCCACAGGTGTCCTGAAGTGTGATATGCTCTCAAGATCTGGTTCTGCATATCAGTCTTTGGAAATCCCACATCTCAAAATATGGAAGTGCTTCCAAGGTAGATATTGGCTGTCTTGTCTGCACAGCTTGATTACATGGCATTGATTGGTTTGACAATACATGAAAGGGATATGAAAAGCATATAACTGTAGGAAAGAAATGTCAGTATCCCACATGCTCTAAATCCAGCCCAAAGAACATACCAATAAAAACAGAATAGATGTGATCCAAGTGAATGAGTCTAGTCTTAAACCTTCTACCAAAACACAAAATCACAGACTAAATTTGAGACACCTCCTGGTGTAGTGAGTTGAGCCTATCTCAGTCCCACCATTCTTGGCTTCATGAACAGGAGAGTGGATATATGGTAAAGTGCTGGAGATCATCAGTGCCTTGTCTCCATCTCTCAAAGATCCGACTGAATCAGTCTGCAAGCAGGGGCTTAACTGTACCTCATGTGATCAATACACAGCTCTGAACTCAGAAGAAGTTGGTTGGACAATTTTTGAATCATTAATCGGTTTTTGACAAAAATACTATGAGGTTTGCAGTAAATGACACACATTTACTAATAAATAGTAATTTTAAATACAGATGGGACATAGTAAAGGTAGTCCAGCACAGGGCCATGAAGATGATTATGGGACTGGAACATCTCTTCTAAGAGGGAAGGCGGTGAGACCCAGAACTGTTTAGCCTGGAGAAGGCTCAAGGGAAATTCCTATCACTGTATATAAATACCTGAAGGGAAAGGGTAAACAGAATGGAGCCAGGCTCCTTTCAGTGGTGCCTGGTGACAGAAGAAGAGCCAATGGGAGCAAATCAAAACACAGGAGGCTTTGTCTGAACATCAGGAAACACTTTTTTTACTGTGAGAGTGGCTGAACACGAATAACTCTGTGAAGTCTCCATCCTTGGAGAAGTTCAAAAGCTGTCTGGATGTGGTCCTGGGCAACTGGGTCTAGGTGGCCCTTCTTGAGCAGGTTAATTGGACACAATGACCTCCAGAGAATGCTTCCAACCTCAGCAATTTTGTGGTTCAAAGATTCTGAATACATGGGAGTGATTATGCTCATACATTGCAAATTCGCTGTAGAAATAGAGAAGTGTGAGTCCATAGTCTTCTCCTCCATAGTATTCTCCTTTAAATACAGGTGCAAAAATAAAAGGTAAGGAAGCGTTATTTAACAATGGTACTTCCAAAATTTAAGTATGAATTTCCAGTGGAATCAGAAAGGCAGAACTAAACTGATTATAAATGAATCAACTCAGTTACATTGTTCTCCATCTATATTCATGTCTTTGGAAGAATGTATTTCTGCCATTGTTTCGCCGTTTCATTGTTTCATTTATCTCTCTGTTCCTATCCCATTTGGGAGTGTAGTAAGAATAGTGGATTACTCTGTAGAATTGATTAGTTGACAATAGGGATAAGGCTTCTCTTTTATTTTCTCATGGTACATTTCTAAATTTTCACATGCCTTGTCAGTTGTCTTCTTTTTTTTTTTTTTTTTAATTATATTTCTCAGGAATATGTTATACTAAAATGACTAAATTCCACAAGACAGTAAACTGAATGATTGAGCTGAATGAACAAAGAAGCAAATTATATAGTAGGTTAATGGCACTCCCAAAAACTTGGGTGAAAAGCTAAAGCAGGAGTGGAATACTAATTAGAAGCTGCTCTCTAACCAGCAATTACATATGCTTGTGAAAAATACTACTTTTACATTACATTAAATTTATTTTTTTTTTTTTAGTAGTGGCAGCAGAAGCAGTGATTTCTTAATGTTTAATTCTTATGAAGAAAGAGAAATATTTGATCCATAATAAGCCATTATCGAGCATGGAGGAACTAAATACAAAATGTATTTCATGCATCAAGCACTGATGTATCTCAGAAGCTCTGAATATGAACCTGTGCTTATACAGGGTGTGGCTGTGTACGGCAATTTGGGGCAATTTGGCATTTTGCTCTGTGTCGATAGTGTATTTCTTGTTTCTAGCAGACAAGTGTCTGCGTTGCAGAAACCACCATAACATCTTGCAGTAACTGCTCTCCTTGTTGGCAGTGGCAGCAGAACACACGAAGGGAGCCAGTGTGGACATAATTACCCTGGCTCCACCGAGGTCAAGCCTGGGGAAATGCTTGTGGGGTAATGTCTGCTGGAGCTGACTGGCCTTCAGCTAACATAAAGATTTCATACAGAAGACTTTTACCACTAAAGTTGTCTTTCTGATCCCTTTTAAGAAATCTGAAGTAACCTATTTATTTTTTTTTTTTTTTTAAGAGGACTGTTCACAGATATTAGTACTAGTGCTATTCTAGAGGCTACAGGTGTTTTTATACAAAGGTTTAACTATGGCAAAGTCAGATGGGAGGTATCATAGCATTCTCACTTGTGACTAACACAGCAAATTTCTGAAAAGAAATGAAGAAGATCCCATTTTACACCTTTTACTGACAGAGCCCAGAACCCCCTGTGCCAGTCACATTGCCATCATGGAGTGGGAGACAGTATTTCTCCTGATACAAAAGACAGACAAAAGATGGTGGGGTGAAAGCAGGGCACTAGAAAGTGAAGTGATTTGCTGAGGATCACCCAGAGTACTCACTGGAGGGCTGAGAAGAAAGCATGAGTCTGCTGATACTAATTTAGTCTCGTATCCATTAGACCATGGGATTTTCTTGCACATCCCACAGTGGTATCGTCAATGCTATGTATATTATTTCTTTATCAATTAATAGTCCTAACACATTCCATGTGTGTCATGGTTGGTCAACACAGAACAACAATATTAACAGGTTACTGGTTAGATCAAAAGTCCACCGGCATTAGTGTATCTCAAAAATTTTTGGATGGAGCTTATGATAAACTAAAAAAAGACAATCATTGCAATTCTGCACGTCATTTGAAAGATGAAAGAAAAGAGCAATAAGAGGAAGGTAAGAGTAATAAATAAAGTTTTTCAGTTCTTAGTGGAAAATATTTTGTGTGTGTGTGTGTATATGGAACAGCTGTGAAGTTCACAGCATCTTTCCCTTGGCAGGAAAACATCTAGTTCCCAAAGATACAGAATTCTTGGGAACTCATGAAGACTGGACTCCTCACTTTATAAAACATAAATTTCTGAGGACCTCACACAAAAACCTTGGGAACAGAGCCCAGGTTGTTGAGGGTTTGCAGCTTTTCAAGTTGCTCTGCTTTGCCAGCTGAATTTTGCCTTTTGAGAGCCTTCCAAGTTACTAGTAAGAAGGTAGGTGGGTGAGCAGAAATTGGGCAAGAAATCTGAGGAATATTTTGATTTTACTGAACTGGCATCTTCCAAGGAGAGAAAATTGTTGCATAGGAACATTTCTGATCAGTTTAGTTATGGTTCCCTACAATAATGCAAAGAACTTTAGATTCCATTTTTATAGCACTACATGCCTATAGGCCAGTCTCAATGCACATGAATGTTTACACATTGCAGAGAGTAGATGTACATCATTTCAATGTCATGTTTGCAAAGAAACTGTAAAGTTCCTCTAGCCGCAACAGGGCTTGGAGAGTGAGATGCCTACAATGTGACCATTCCCGGTACTGCTCCACACCAATAAGCTGATCCAGGAAGATATTTTTTGCTATTATTTGTTATTAACATGATCTGTACATTACCAATCATTGTAGAAATATGTGTGGACCTTCATCAAAGAGTCGATGACTGTATGAAACTAATTAATAAAGAAACAATATTCTTAGAAATGGAAACTGTCAATGTTGGTTTCTTTTTTGATTTATATGAGTAATATCATACATGATTAGCATAATAAGTTATGTTAATGGAATATTTCTATGATTTATAAGTGTATCTCTAACTGGTTCAGTCTGAAAGAGATAAATATGTCAGGAAATAATACTAATTCCCTTCCCTAAATATGAGAAGATGTAAAGATATGATTTAAAATGTCACACTTGCAATCAGAGAAAAACTCTACAATCAGGAATCTGCAATAAATATTTACATCATATTTTTTGAAGACAGAGAGAGTGCAAACACATTTGAAGCAGACTAAACATGTCTGGACTAAATTCTAAAAATAATTTCCTCTGACTATAGGTTAATTCTTGTTTTACAAGGCAGGGCTACAGCTGGCAGTGTCTTTCCTGTAAGTTTCTAATGTAGAGTTTTTAGATAAGCAAGTGATTTGCTGTAACAGTTACATATCTGAAAGCTGAGAAGACATAGGAGTAAAACCCAGATGTAAGTTATATATCTTAGTGCAAGTGCTGTGGGTTATATAGTGCAAGGCAAAGAGGCATATCACACAATGTGTATGTGGGGAAAGGTGTCATTATGTTATTACCAGATTTGGACTATTGTTAAGGGTGGCAAATATCTGAGATGTCACAGAGCCAAAACTCATACATGAGTCTGTACAATATTACTGCTTTGTGGCACTGCTGAAAGCAGAGAAGGCAGGGAACTCCAGCAGGCTCCCTCTGCCATGGGCAATGCTCATGAGAGAGAAGGAGGCATGTGTGGAAACCTGTCACCATGCTTCTGCAGTAGGAATTTTTCAGTGCTTCAGGGAGTCCTTATGGCTCATGCATGCCACAGGAGATGTGACTGGCCTGTTTGCTTGGAGACCATAGTACTGATTTAATCAATCAGTTAAGGTACTTTACATAAGATAATATTTCCAATTTAATTAAAAAAAAAAAAAAAAAAGGCTGGTAAAACTCCTGAAAGTAAGGCATATTTCTTGATCACATTCTTATATCTGCTGCCTGCATATGTCGCATAAATGTATTTCTCTGTTATTTCTTGTTCAGATCTGTCATCTCCTGCATAAGATAGTGAACTTCTCCATCATTCAGTGATTTTGATCCCATCTGGCATGGAAAAAGGGTTGTAAGCTTTCCCTCACATTAAATGTCTAGGCAATCCTTATTAGTGGGTGTGCTACTTTTTCCAGTAATTGACATGGCATTGCAGTAGACCTTGATAAGGTGGCTTGTCTACTGTAGGGAGTTGGATTACCAAATCCCTGCCCTGGTTCTACTTCTCTTTATGGTGCTTGTGTGAGTGAGGCCAAGCCAGAGTGAGGCCAAGCCAGAGTGAGGCCAAGCCTGTGTAAAGCTGGAAAAAGTGGAGCATTGTCAGCAAGTTTTCAGTTATTAAATTAATGGTTTCCATTTTAAGGACACAGCAGCTGGGCTGGAGACATCGTCTGTGCTGCCAGACCTGTGGCAGGAGAATGAATCCATAGTACAGAAAGTCTGACAAATCAAGGGTCTCACTCTGAAGCTGTTTGTGAATTTGGACAACACAAATAAAGTGGGTTCATCCTTCAAAACATCCAGGAGGTTGTATTTGTTGGGGAAGGAGGATTCAGATGGACAGTAGTCAGTGAGTCAGGTGGTATTTCCACAGGGGCATGGGAAGAGCACAGTTGGAGACACATGATGAAAGGAAACTGAAATCTTGGTCTGTTGCCCTTCAAAATTAGTAGAAAGCTCTAAGCCCTTGTAGGGAGCAGAGAAAGGTGGTAGATACTGCTGCAGAGATTCTCTGTGTTTGCAGCAGAACTGTGAAATGTGTCCTCTGGTTTGGATCTGAGTAACAGAGCTGAAGAAAAAAAGGTTTTGGTCTCCAGGATGGGATATGGGAGACATGAGGCAAAAGAGAGGAGTTTCTACTACTTTGATTCTTAATTGATCATTGTATGCTTTTAAAGGGGAGATTAAGAGGCAGGGGGAAATTACTGAAATAACTGATAATTTGTGCTAAGATCTGTGATGCATTTATAAGAAAATTTCTCACCCTTATAATTTTTCAAAATCCTTGCGAGTAAAAAATACTGAGCCAAATTTCACAAAATCAGATAAAAGATCAAAATTGGACGTTTCAGAATTTTAAAGTCACTCTAAGCTGCAATATGTTTTGAAAAATATCTTGTCTTCAACAAGAAAAGAACACAACTGGAACCTCAAATATATGTTTTTATTAATTATATAACCACGTAAGCAAGCAGTGAATCACTGAACTGTTAGTTGTGTGATTATTTTTTTTTAATACCAAAAAGTACTTGGTAAAGATGAATTTAGCAATTATTTGGGGAATCAAAGAGAAGTATGTTTCCACAGAAAACTGTTGTTCATACATTTTTTTTGCTTATTTATATTTATCTAATATCATAATATAATAAGCATTTTTTTTTTTTTTAGATTACAGCATAGCACTTGATTTTATTATTTCTGTATGCAACTGTGTTGCATTTTCTTCTTCTACTAGATTAACCTACATAATTTTATTTTGGCATATTAATTTGTGATAAGAGCATCCATTTAAAATTATTTTTTATAAAAGTTTAAAAAAATTTTGTCTTCTGTAATACTTTGTTCAAAACCAAAATTTTCTTTGTCTTCTTTCTTTATATTTGTAGCTTTTCCCATTACTGTTTCTAATTTGTAATGAGCAATGTTTGTGCAGAGACATTTTGTTATGAAGACAGCTGAGCTTTGCCAAACATTTTCCTGCTAGCTCAAACTAGAATTTCAAGAGAACATTCCAGACTATGCCCTTTTGAGTGGCCATTTATTGCAAGTAGTGATAAAATAACTTCTTTCTAGCTGGTGTTGCATAATGCAGACTATTTCTCTACTAGGTTTTATTTTTTTTCCTAGACCAGAAGAGTTATAATATGTTTCCCCTCCAAGGTTTATTTGCTCCTCTGGAAATGAAAAACATTCTGAAAAAAAAACAAACAACCAAAACCAAAAAGATATTCTAAGTGATAAACAGTCATTGGAGAATAAATTGATAAATACAAGATGTTCAGATGACACAATGAAGGCACTATTCACCTATCATCTTCTCTTAGCACCCCACTCTTGAATTCCTCTTTGAAGATAATGGGAATTTTGTCTTGATTGAGGAATATAGGAATATGACAGAATTTACCTAACAGAGATAATCAAAAGTCCAAGCTACATAGATATTTCTTTTTACAAGAAGGCACTCTTTCTGTTCTTTTTAAATTTGTTTTTGTTTTTGTTTTTTTTTGTTATCCCTAATGGCAGTGACAGTGGCAAGATGGCACTGTTTTGTGTAATTGCAGTCTGGAAGACCATTTAAAAATTATCAATGCTTTCACACTAAGAGTATTAGAAAATACATGTTTTTCTCAAAAAACTGATCTGTTTGCAGCTGGTTTACTGTAAAAGACAGTAGCTATGAAAATTCAGGACTTTCTGTTGTGCAGAATTGACTAGTTTGTTATAGTAGCAGTAGAGTGGATTAACCAATACAGCATGACTTTGCTCTCAGGAGACCAGCTTCCCACTCAGCTTGTTACAGTGGTGACACAGTGGTCAGTTGAATGGATCTGCAAAGAGAGCCCCGATGAACTGACTATTATTAGTGTCTTAAACATTGTCAAAATCATACAAAGACTTTTATCAAACTGCAAGGAAGCAACTGCCTGCTGCGACCACTGGCATTCCCCCTCCTCCTAATGCCTCCTGACTGGAATTTGGACTGTACTGGGGACTTGAGATAGGACTGTTGTCTAATCATCTCAGGCCTGAGCAGAGGTAAACAAGGCTCAGGAAAGAATGTCTCTGTGTTAAGAATCCTAGCTGAGGAGAGTGGGTGGTGGTGAGAAGAGTTTTGGGGGTGTGATGGTGAAATCTCTCCTCACCAAACCAAAGGAGTAACCCCCCGTGCCCCAGGGAAACCATGTGCACACAGGATATTCATGTGAGAGGTAAATGAAAAGGGGTAATAAACCACCAAAGACCCTCAAAGCGCCCCCTTTACTCCTCCTGAGGCCTTCCACCACCAGAAGACTGCACATGATCCAAGTGAGGCAACAAATCTGGAGTTTGTCACAAGAGACTGCAAAACTTCCCCCCACGGAAGGGAGGTGCCAGATATTTTCTGAGTGTATATTAATCCATTGGACTCTACATTTTTTGGGGAGACCTTCACCACCAAGAAGACCAGAAGAACTGGACTGACAGGGCACCACCAGGTTCTATGGAGTGGGGATACATTTTTTATTTATTACTTTATTATTTATTATTATTTATTTATTTATTATTTTATTACTCTGTCACTCTCTTCCTTCTCCCCTTCCCCCTTCTTTTCCTATTTATTTCTATCTCTCTTTCTCTGTCTCACATTTACCAGTAAATAAAACCAATGCTATTGACTTTGACATCTGGTCTCGTTTGCATCTTCGTTCGGGCAGAGGCATTTCGAATAATTTTAATAAATGGATCATAACAGAGCCCAAGCTCTTTGAAAGGTTCCTAATTACAAAGGAAGAAATTGCAATAGCTAAAGTTACATACCTTTGAAGTTGCTCAATTAACAGAATTGTCATCACAACTAAATGAAGCATTTTTATGTAAGACCAAAGTCCTTTGGTCTTACTACTGAAAGAGTCTTGGGCTTGTGGTGCTTTACACAGAAATGTCTGCTCAATAATTATATCATCACTTCTTGTGATACGGACCCTTAGAAATGAGAGAAAACAAATGCAAAAAAAAAATCCATATAAGCATTCAAACTTCAAAATTAATGTTTTATCTATATTTGTTTCCAATTATACTCAGTTTTTGTGATCCCTTCAAACAATCATTTGAACACTGGTGGAAATTAGGGGAACATAGATACAGAACTACCTCAGTGTTTCTGAAGACTTATGTGAAGGTTTTGGAAGTACTGGCATGCCAAGGCAATTGGACAACAATTACCTATCAAATCTGGAAAAAAAGCCCAGCAACTGTCCTTGCCCATAGTTAAAATGTGTATCTGCAATCTCTCTGTAGAATTAAGCACTTTCACCAAATTGAACAGCTTCACATTTTATATAATCAGAACTGGATTTCAAATGTGTACAACAACAAATGTGGGCTGGGGTGGAGCTACCTATCTCTTCCCATATCAGCCCTCACAGTGTCGTGCCTTGTGATTTTAACTAGAAGAGTGTTGATAGCACCCCAGTGTTTTGCTGCCCAATCCTACTCCAAAAGCCAGTAGGCTGGGGCCAGGCAAGAGGTTGGGAAGGGACATAGCTGGGACAGCTGACCTAAAATGACCCAAGGGTTATTCCATACCATATGGCACCTTACTAAGCAATAAAATTCAAAAGAAAGGAGAAGGAGGGAAGGGAGGTGTGTTTTTTATTAAGGCATTTGTCATCTGAAGCAATCACTGTGGGTACTGAGGCACTACCGCACAGGAGAGAGATGGACGTCACCTGCTGATGGGAAGTATAGAATAAATCTCTTTGCTTTTCTTCTCTTTCACATGGTCTTTTCTTTTCTTTATTAAGCTGCCTTTATCTCACCCCCTGAGTTTTTCCTCTTATTTTCTCTCCCTGTTCTGCTGAGGAAGGAGACTGAGAGGGCAGCTTGGTGGCACCTGACAGACAACCAATGTCAACTCATGAAAAAAGGACAACACATTTTTACAATCAATTATAAATTGCTATTCTAGGCTTTACTCCAGTCATCACAGATAGCATGAGGCTTCGCTCGCTTCCCACAATATTCAAAGTCTTAAAGAGGTATGACTTCCTCTGCAGTCTCTTGTGGTGAAAGAAAGGTCTGGAGTGTATAACTTGGACAGAATCAAAGTCGATTCAAGTTTATCACAGAATCACAGAATCAGCTAGGTTGGAAAAGACCTCTGAGATCATTAAGTCCAACCTTTGACCTAACACCACCTTGTCAACTAGACCATGGCACGAAATGCCACTTCCAGTCTTTTCTTAAACACCTCCGGGCATGGTGACTCTACCACACCCTCAGCTCCCTCAGCCAGTCCTCATAGCACTTGTGCTCTGGTCCCTTCACCAGCCTCATTGACTTTCTTTGGACCTGCTCCAGCACCTCAACATCCTTCCTAAACTGAGGGGCCCAGAACTGGACACAGTGCTTGAGGTGAGGCCACCAGCTGGATGCAGCACCATTCACCAGCACTCTCTGGGCCAGGCCACCCAGCCAGTTCCTAACCCAGCAGAGAGTGTGCCTGTCCAAGCTATGGGCTGCCAGCTTTTCCCTGTCCGTCCTTTAGGTGCTGTGTGATCACACCCAAGATGAACTGCTCCATAACCTTGCCAGGCACTGAGGTCAGGCTGACACCCCTGTAGTCTCCTGGATCATCATTTTGAAAAAATCACAGCCAATAGCCAGGAGATGGGAGAGGCTGAAATAGAGATCATGCAGCCTGGAAAGTTAGAACTGGGAGCTCTGACAGAATGAAGAGCTCAGAGCAGGCAGCCAGGAGAAATGGCAATGCCAGGATGGAACACACTTAGTAGAGCTGCAGGCTAGAGTTACTTCCATTGTACTCTACAGGAACTATTACACAGAGAAAACATTTCTAGACCAAATGAACCTGATGGCTGAAAGTGGAAGTAAGTTCCATATCCTCTCTTGATAAGCTGAGAAACTGCTATATTACCAAAAGTGAAATATCCCTTAAGTAGGATGCCCAGACTAGCTGCAGCTTTGGGTGTGTAGAATGAATACAAAGCCCTGGAGATAGAGAAGAGCTGCATTCTTTCGTGGAGAAGGTTCTAACCAATATTTAACTTGAGGCTTTCCATGAAAGACATTCTGAAAAAGTACAGCCATGAAGTCTGAGAAGCCCTACAGCTGGGGACTACATTTCCCATGTGACTGGTAGAGAAGCATCTTACCATAAGGTATATGTCTTAGATTAATTTCTGAGCAGACTTATGAAGGGATTCATGAGATGGGATAGAAAGAGTTCTTTGAGGAACAAATAACCCAAGATAATAGATCTATAGACAAAGCAAAAAATATCTTAAAAATATCTTTACACCTCCCCCTCCAAAAAAACCCCACCACATTTTCAACAAATTCTCCAAATAAGCCAAGACTGTAAATATTTAAAACTGTGGATGAACTATTTCAGGTTCTATCCACTGAAAGAGATAGTTCCACCCATTCCACATCTCATGCAGTTTCTCCTCCCAATCCATGGGACCCAACTAATTTTCATTATGTTGGGATTTTCTTGAACAGGCACCAGTTTCTGTCTAGTTTTGAGTGCAGCTGGACAAATGCTTACTGCAGCCCAAGGGGGTACATGGTGTCATGAAGCTGAGGAGGCTGGTAGTAAGAAAAGGATGGGATGGCCCTTTTCAGTCACAGCACTGTAGCCTGTCGTCTTAAACAGATCATGGAACAGCACTGTGAGAGACATTTCCCTCAGAACATAGACATGCTGTGGGATGAGAAAATCGAGCCTCTTGGTATTTAAATGATCTGGAAGAGTACACATATCTTCTGCTGGACTGAGACCAGTGTTGTCAGCTCAAAGTTGTATATTGTATTTATTCCTGTTGAATTGTGCTAGCTGAAACACATGAATCACTATCCCTTGGTTTTTTGCTGAATCAGTATCTCCAATAGAGGTGAACCGGGTTGCCATGTACAGAATTTTGGTTGTATTCCCCCAGCAGAATAAAGAATGAGTTTTGATGTCTATAACGTAAAGTAATATGAAGTTGAATTAACCTATGCTCATCAAATTCATGCAGTACTAACTATGCAAATTGCCCATTCAGATTATTTGGGAGCAGATTTGTGTAGACAAAATGGTATTCTCTCTGATAAAAACTTATTGTAACCTAGTTTGAATATGTGAAGATGTATGTTTATGTTTAGAACTGAATAATATAAATTCTGACATGTAGGCCTTATATAATCATGGTCTTTTTGTAAGTATAAAGCCATGACTAAGTTTTTGTTTGACTGCAAGGAAGATGCCCATTGGCCGCAGCAAGCCAACTGGGTGAAGGGTGGAGATGAGCTTTGGTTAGGCCACCTTTTCTAGGCCTCTCTCCATGTGGAGCAAGCAGTGC
>JAWWTY010000037.1:18160078-18184894 GCA_035222235.1 Margarornis squamiger
CACACTTTGTCTGACCCTTCAGTTGAGACCTGACTAGCATGGGAGACCCTACCAGAGGCATGTACCACTGCCAGCACGGCTCGCAACCTCATAAGGGCATGCAAGCTTCTCCCCCACAACAAGGGTGTGACTAAGTACATAATTGCAAATAAATCTAATTTCTAGGTATTTTCATTAAGTGAATTATGGCATACTAAGAAAAAAATAAGTTTATAATGGCAATGAGTTATACTTTAGATGATGACCTACTAACCACAGTACTGACCTGCCTCATGGTCTTCTTGGCTTTGCTCTTTAGATAAAGAAAAGTTACTTCTGCATCTGCCTCTTCTTCTCTTGGTATTTTTGATATGCCTTGTTTGTAGACTCCTCAGTACAGATGTTATTTTAGCACTGTGTGCTAAACGCTGTGTGCTAACTATTGGTGAAATGAAGCCTGGCTTTTACCTGGGGACTATAGACATGAATAAATAATGCTAATACTGTATAGTTGCCTGACTACATTGTTTTGAATGGGTTGAAAAATAACAGCTCACAAGGAGTCCCACAGCCTTTTTTGTGAAACAGAGACTGGGCATGCAAGTAGACAGCTGGCACAGGTGTCTGCATCTGCCTAGCAACCCCATATTGGTCCCATATCTTTTATGTATCATTCTCTGTGATTTAGGAATGGGAGGTGCACAAGAATTTCTCAGGGTCCTCATGAAGGATTTGTTCTATTACATGCTGGTTTTCTAATTCACTAGGTAGTGACCAGTATACACATATGGGTGAGAGAGACATGTTCGCTGGGAAAATCAGAGCTTCAAAATTAACAATCTGTCTGCAAGAAACCTTCAATGAACTGGGTTGAAAAATGAAAGCAGTAGGTCAATTTAGCAGAAGGAGATCAGCTGTTATGCACAAATAATGCACAAAATAGAAAGAGAAGTAGTTTCCTGTCCTAAAATAAGGCATTCCGAAAGGAAAAAAAAAAAAATGGCAACAGCATAAACATTCATAAATGTGTTATAGTTCCTCTTTTTTTCAGAGAAAACTTACGTTTTCTGTAAAAATGTATGCTTTGTGTGCTTTCAAAACTTTTCACTACAGAAAGCTTGATTAATTATATCCAGGGAAGAAAACTGCCTTTTCTGTTCTACAGAAACTGTAAGTAATTTTATAGGAATTTATGTTTTATACAGAATGCCTTTTACTACCAAGAGTTCTTTCCATGGCAGGACTGGAAAGAAAGTTAACAGGCAAAAAATCAGAGGTAGAAAAGCCGTTTCTGTTCCCTTCCATTGAACTGGCTGCTCTCCATAGCAGAACATATCATGCTTTTTGCAGAAAGCTTCTAAGGGCTCAATACACCGATCTGTTATGGGAGTGACATAAAAATGCCAGTGATTCAGTTCCTAAAATGCTCACATAGCACTGTGTTTATCTTCCCTTGTTTCCTTTCCTGATATTAATGCAAAGTGTTACCTCTCTTAGTTTTATCCTATAAACCCTAAATAATATCTATTTCAGCCAGTATATTCAGACTGCCCTTATGTCTCTATTAGACCATTTCTAAGCCAGTCAAAGGTTTTAAAATCTTTCTTAGTAAATTAGCACTTAATCATATTGTTCTGTTCTGAAAATTCTCTACTTTGAAAAAAAATTTGCTGGTAACATGGATGTAGGAACAGAACAAACTGCTTTTTTTCTGACTCTGTGATGTGTACATGCATAGGCAATCTCAGAATACCATTTCTAGTAGTTTATAGCTCCAGCTGCTATAAAACATAAATAACTAGGCAATCCTTTCACAGTGAATCAATATTTGACCTTCTCAGATCTTCAAGATCAGAGACAGGAAAAAACCCCTCATGCAACCTGTTTAAGGAGTCATTTTTTCCATAAGCTGTTCTTCCAACCAAATGGTTTCTGACCCTTGCCTGTGTTGCTGATGATAATTTGTGATCCAATGGCACCCACAAAGTGCTCATCACTTTGAAATGCAGAGGTAGAAATAAGAGCTGTCTGGGTCAGTGATTGAGTAATAAAAGATGGAGTAATTAATCTCATGGTTCAAATTTGTTGAAGTGCTGGTTCAGCCTGACCATTTTATTTAGGAGGAGTAGCAAGAGCTGAAGCCACTGTGCATTCTAACTTGCAAAGCAGAGATACCAACTAGCTCTGGACCTCTTCTGGTTATGTAAATGTCCAGCCAGTTGCTTGATGGTCCCTATAGAGGCTTTTCCACTGATCCACTGCCACTGCAAATGTGTGTTCTTTTTTTCTTTTCACTGCTGTCAAAAAGGATATGGCAAATCTCAGGAAAGCCTCAGAATAAAAACATCCTCCATCCTCAATATAAGGAATAATAATCAGAGCTCAAAAAACTCAGAAGACTGAAGTAAGTGCTTAGGATCTTTTATGTATTGTAAGCAGAAAATGTAGTTGCCCACTTCAATTGTTAAAATGAGGCCCCTTGGTAATATAGTTGCATTTATATAATTTTATGGTGATGACTGCTGAACAGAGCATTTTTTTGCTGCCATCTTCCTTAATACAAGAAGCAGCATACTTGTAACGCAGATTTCTTTGATATACTGCAGTACTTCACAAATCTCTGTAGGAATTTAAGTGATCAGCAATAAAACTCTTTTCTCAATTCTGAACTCTTATATAAAACCTAACCTTTATCACTCCCCCAAACACTGCAAATTCTAACGAATATCAAAAATGAAAAACAGATAAACTATTTTAATTGAAGGGTAGATAACAATATTTTTGCACTTACACATTTGTCCCGAATATAAGCATTCATTTCAGAAATTGAAATTGTCTATTGTTGCATCTCAGTTAAATGGATATTGAATTCATGGTGATAAAATGTTACAGTAGTCCTCTGGCACTAGTATTTTCTAATATAACTGAAATCTGAATTGTATATAGCATAAAGTCTAACTAACATTGTAGATAATTGCAGTGATCTTACACATTTGTCACAAAGAAAATATGTTAAAATACCCTTAGATGTCTTAGAGTGATACATAGTTGACCTTATTACATGGTCTCTTGAAGTCTGACAGCAGACTAATACTTTCATGTGAGCAATGCAGATAGTAAAGGTCAAGGAATGAAGATGGCAATAACAAATCTGACTTTCAGCACTGTAAAGTGAAAGCCATTAATGATAATGTATACTGTTACAGCCAAGACATAATGTAGATCTTGAAACTGTGCAATGTAATTTATTTGATTTATTTCAATTTACTCTTATTTTATTTGTGCACTTAAGAATTGGAATTGGATATATAATAGGGAGCAGAAGGATGTATTGTTCCGCACCCTCTCCTTGTCTGCAAGGCAGTTTAAGTTTTTTTCATATCATCTGAATGAAACAATGCTAGAAAATTATTTTCATTTTTTCTGTGTTTCATATGGCTCAGAAAAACTTACTGTGATACAAAAAGCCTTATGGCCTGTATATTAGAAGTAATAGACGCAGGAGAAATTGATGTTTTCTCATACTCCAGGGATGCCATTTCCTTCTAAGATAATTACAGCAGTATGTGGCTTGTTGAATTGTCCCTCTCTCTTTCAGTGAAACAGCAGCAATCTATGCCGGCCAAAAGATAATCCTTCCATCCTACTAATAAGCATCTGGAGGATGTTTCTGTACCACTTCAGGCTAAAGACCAGTCCCAGTTTTTCAGCTTTTGAAGTACTATCAGAAATCCCACACACAATCAATGACTATTTGATTAAGCATCAGACATAGATGCAAGCTTCAAACGACTACAACTCACATTTTGCTGACTTTTTTCCCAATTCAAGCAATTATGATTAGGAAAAAGTGATTGGTTGTGTATGCATATGATTTCTACAATGATAGTGGTAAATTGGAGGGATGAAGGGAGATGAAAGGAAAGGGGTGGCACAGATCTTTGGATTGTTATGAGTGCAAGGCATAGTTTGTAGCAAAGCCTAAGCAAAAAAAAACCACTGAAGTAGGGCAGAAGACAGAGACCAAGTCTTCAGGTCTGGAGCATGGCTAGCAGGGCTATCCTATCCTTTTAGCAGCATGCCCAGACCCTGGCTGTGTTCCCAGGGAAAGAGGAAACCAGGAAAAAAAAAACCAAAAAAACCCCAAAACAACAACAACAAAAATGCCCAAAGCAACAGCTGAAAAGTAAACAGCAAGGAGCCCTGGAGGTGTGATGATGGGATTCATCCCATGGATATGGATTCAAAATCAGTTCTTCTACCACAATCCTTTGCTACCTGGCTGCCTTTTCTTAACTTGTCTTCCACAATAGCTTGATCAGTCTTGGAGACATCTGCTCTATTCGAGGCAGCAAAATCTGGAATCCCAAATCATATGGTACTCTCAACTATCTGTGTATCCTAATTCAAGATACAGAAAATATTCACATAAAATAAGTAATGATCACAAACTCTGTGGCTATGGGAGGAAATTAAGCATGTCTGGGAATGTTCTAGGTGCCAGGGTCAAGTGCTGATAAACACACTTTACCTCCAGGAAAAGGCAGACAAATGGTTTATGGGGGATTGTCACTGGCTATTTACAGCTGCTAAATGAAATCAGAGAATTTGAGGAGAATATGCCAAATCTGTGCCAGGGAATATACTAGCAGTTTACTACCACAAAAGGTCAAATTCAAAAGCACAATTTAATTTATTTCTATAGAGAAATCTAGGGAGTTCAGAGCCATCCTTGTCTCTGTTGTACCTCCATATAGAGCCTTGATTCTATGTAGTCTGTCTTCCTTTGCTGTCCATACTAAAGCATTTATATAAGCATGAGTTGAATTGAGTTATTCTTCATACTGCCAAGTTGAGTCATTCTGCATGTTGGATCTGTTGGACAATGTCCCATCCTTCTGCCTGGGTCCATTTTGAATGACAGTAGATAGCACGTAGGTGACATAAACAGCATTTACATACACATGGTTTCAAATATCACTGAACACAAAGGCAGTGTTGCTGTTTGGATGTACTGGATGCTCAGGCTGAGTCTTTGGCAAAAAAAAAAAACAACAACATTGATGTCAGCAATATGTCCAAAGGAGAGTCCCGGCGTTTGCATTAACCTCTGCATATTTTGCTCAAAGAACTCCAGTGTATCTGGATGTGGGAGGATGCTTGACTGTGCTTTCATTTGGGATGCTCTGTCTATACTTAATTGTGTTGTACAAGTAATGATCCAGTGTAGTAAAATCCTGGCAAAGAGCCTAACTGCAAAGCATTTGAGTGTAAAATGTAAAAATAATATAATTTACTTTGCATTATTGGGATCAACTTTTTCACTTTAAAGAGCTTTTATTGATTAGTAGAAGAAATAGAGAGAAGAAGACCCATATATTGTTGGCTTCACATACATCTTCTAATCCTCTTACTGAGTAAGCCAGTTCCAGTTTTCAATAGGATCACTTACAGAGTAACAGACTACTGTCACTTTTCTCTCACTATGGATGGAAATTTTGATTAAAGAAATACAAAAATTATTTATAGATATATATTTAAAATATGAGAAGATGCCCGCAGATTTTAAATAACTCTGCATTGCTAATATTATTACTTGGACTAATTATTCAATGAGCTCACGTATCCTCTAATCTGTTTAATGTGAAGGTTTTACTTGGCCCTGCACAAAAGTGAATTTACTGTGGTAGAGTTGCCTGTTTATAATTGGGTTTGTTTCTACTATTCAAAAGCAGCTTATTATTCACATGCAGCGCTAGTTTTTCAAACTCAAGTCCTTATTCTGAGCCCAGTACTGAGGCCTTATTTCTTGGCTGGAAGTGGTGAAAGAGAACATTCTGATACCAACTAGCACATCTGCCTTCTCTGTGTGTTTGGATATTACAGTTTCTGAGCTGGGTTCTGGAGGGAACTATTTTTAGCCCTCATCATCAGAGAGGAGACTGCTGTGGGTTGGAGCGATTGAGGGAAGGCAATAATAAATCTAATCCAGAAGGATCCTGATATAGGATGGGAAAACAGAATTCAGATGGCCTACTGACAGTTTCTGTGGTGTAATTCACTGGGAGGTATGTTGCATCTCATCTGTTTTAAACAAACAAATAAACTCTAAGACTAAGGAAGTTTCACTCATAGTAGTAAAGTGTGCCTTTGCACTCTGACCGGCTTTTGCTAGGAAGTCATAAATATGAGATGCATAACTGCCAGCTACCATAATTTAAAGTAATTTCCTGGCTGAGCAGTATTAATGCAAGAGGTGCTGCAGTCATTTGCATTGTTGCAGTGCTAATGTTGGAGTTTATTCACATTAAAGCTAAAGATGCCAATTGTCTTGCTTGTGGTAGTAATATTCTGAGCAACATCTCTCTTTATAATGTTTAAAAATTGTCTAAGTAGTAAATATGTCTCAGCTTGTTATGACTCAGCTCATAAAAGACAGAATATTTTAATGCAATGAAAGAATACTGATGCTTTTTTTCCAAATTTCTCCAGTAAGGATTTTAATAGCTCTAGACCAGAGTGGTTCTGATTGCAACTTGTCATCAACCCATCTGGCAGAAGAAAACAGTGGCTGGGATATTCAAGGGAGTTTAGGAGTGTGAGGCACACAACTTCCTTTTAGCTTGTGCTGATGGAGTCCATTCCTATTGAATGCAAACTGAGTCACTCTTCTCTACAGTCATACTCTTGCTATGAGCTAAGTGTGGGCAGATGCCCTTACCAGATTAGACACTAAAAACAGACCATTCTTTTTAAAGACGATTATCTTTACTAATGTCATGTGTCCATGGGCTACACTAAAAAGCAGCCACTGGATTATTCATAATTTACTGCCTTATTAATATTTTTCTCCTGTGAAAAGCTAAATCTTATTGTAACTTATGCCTTAGTTTTGAAAAACTTCCTATATGTAGACAAATTAGCAATAAAACCACAAAGAACTAGGAATTTAGGGTCTTGCTTTATACTTTCTTTGACACTTGAAACCCCATTCTGATATGATAGAAAACTGTCTTTTTAGTTTAGGCCAATAATGATAGAGCAGACAGCTATACAGTGCTTGTCTGAGAAACACGAGGATAAGACTCTCTGTTGTCTAAGCTGTATTGATAGACAGTTGTAACCTTCATCATCACTGCTCCTACTAAACACACCTAAATAATTGTATGTACAAGTGCTTGGTTTTCTTGCCAAAAGGTATTATCTGCCATCAAGCCACAGGTGGAAAGGTATTGTCTCCATAACTCATTTTTCCCTTCCTCACAAAATTCACCACATACCTCTTTCTCTACTTGAGTACCTGAAAAAACACTTACAGCACATCGTGGTGTTCATCAGGCCTGGGATTTGTCAGGAGAAAGTCTGGAGCAGAACACTGAGTTCCAAAGTCCAGTCCAGAGTTCTCCAGTTCCCCTTCCTTTTTTTTTTCCTTTTTTTTTTAAATTACTTTTTTTTAATTTTTTTTTTTTTTTTAATTTGCAAATCATGCCTTATGAACATCTGCCACTTGAAGGAAACAGCAAAATAAGAATTCTGGAAATATGGCTGGTGTCTTTGACGTAGTCAGACAAGACTCAGTCAAGTCAGTGTGTCTCTTTAAAGACTTCTGTTAGACCCTTGCAGGTTCTTGGGGAATAGTTAAGCCAAGTTTTGGGGAGTGGAATGCCCGTATCTTTATTCGCCTCACAGTATTCTTGCTGGTACTGTGTTGCTATGAACTAAGTGTTCTGTTGAAGAACTGGCAGAAAGCCTTCAGTATCCTGACAGACTTAGAGTTATTGCCATGAAGGTGCATACTCAGAAAAATTATACACTGGATGAAGCTAAGAGTTTTATTAATTAATGGTTTCATGTAGTTTGGTCCCTGCTAGAGGCAAAGTGATTTTCAAGGCAAATGCTGCAATAGTCTGAAGTGTTGCAATTTCCCTCTTGTGATGATGGTTGAGCAAAGGCTTAAGAGTGGCGATGGTGTAAGACCATCATGGGATGCAAGATAAAAGTGTTGGCCATACAATGAA
Organism: Margarornis squamiger; assembly: GCA_035222235.1. Taxonomy (NCBI): domain Eukaryota; kingdom Metazoa; phylum Chordata; class Aves; order Passeriformes; family Furnariidae; genus Margarornis; species Margarornis squamiger. The sequence continues at coordinate 18,168,076 of JAWWTY010000037.1, forward strand.
GAATAAATATTTTCCATCCTAAAGGTATTGTATAGTATTGTAACAGACTAACATACTGAGGACAGTCATCTTGTGACAGGGAAATGGCTTCTTCTCTAGTCTTCCATCAAGTGTTATCAGACACCCTGCATGTTCACGGCTACCCAGTAAGGACTTTGTTTTTCAGTTTTGGGAATAACATTATTCTGATGTATCCAACAGGCAATATTTTAAAGAATACAATGAATTTTTAGGTTTTGTCATATAAGAAAAGAAGAGACACGTCTTTTCAATCTACTGTGTATATCCAGACATACACAAAAACCCAACCTTTTACCTCAGCACCTCTAGATATGCTGAATTGTGGGGAAAAAAAAGCTGCTTGATGGATTATGTAGTTTGAATGCTTTGCTAATGGTAGAAGCTCCAGGTTTTTTTGTAAGCAGTTAGAAAGAGACTGAAAGTCCTTGAATATATTTTTTTTTAAAAAAATAGCTAAAATCCATGAATTTCAGTCTCAGAGGTCATCAGCTGAAAGCTTATTGTGGAATTTTAGAAATTATTGTTTTTCAGTTTGAAAATTTGCAAGCATTCTATCAAAGAGCAGAAACATTCAGGCCGATAGTGGCAGGACAGTTATTTAAAAAAAAAATAAAAATGTTTGGAGAAAATCTAGAAAGACTTTATTTTCCTTTATAAGTCCTCTGTAATTATAGCTATGCCAGTGACTGTGGCTCATCAACACTGTATGGTTTATTGAGAAAAGTTCTGAGCAATGCCCTTATCAAGAAAGACCTGTAGTTCTTATGAACAGAATCCTTAGAAAGTAAAAGCTTTACCTCCAAAATTAAACTTAAAATATTACAGAGACTAGCTCAAGGTTTTTGGAGATGGGTATGGAATATCATCTGCTGTAGTCTATGAGTTTGGGTGCACAGCAGTACAGACACAAGGGTGGGACACTGCCATCGCAGCACCCACGTCCCTTTACCACCCAATACAAATGTCCAGGTGCAGAATGACTGAGACTGGTCCAAAGCTTCCAGGAAGAAATTCAAATAATGCATAGAGCTTGCATAGAAAATGCTCTGTGTATTTTGTCTCTTTTGTTTTGGAAAGAGTCTTGCCTGCAGCACAACCTTAAAGTCCTTTGTGACTAAGGAGTGTAAAATTTAAGCATTGACTGTATAGCAATTAAAGTAAAATGAAAGAAATTATTGTTCAAGTATTTCTGAAATGCTCCCTTCCCCCCCCCCACTAAGCAACTTAAAGAATATGTTTGCTGTGCAAAGAAATAAATCTGGTAATGCTTCTGAAGCAGGGAAGGGAGAAAGTGAAATGTGTTGGTATTCAGATTGCTACTAGAGGCTGCTTGCCACGCTCCTGTCAAGGACTTTATATTTTTCATGGAATCTCTTCAGCAGAGCATTATGAAATATGATTTAACTCCCATTATAGATTTAAAATTAAGAATGTGCTCTTCTCAGACTTAAAAAAAAAAAAAAAAGTTTAAAAACCCCACAAGTTTAAAATAAAACCCAACTGTTTGTGTCTCTTTAGTAAAAAACCTCAAGCATATCTTAAATAGGTGCCACCTTCTGTTAAACACCACCTCCTTTTTCGTGACTTCCAGCCCCCACCCTCAAAACTGATGATTTAATACAGGTAGCTTGGACACAGCACTTATTCTGTCAGAGTGCTACGCAGTTAAATGATAACTGTGCCACCAAATGTAGCTTTTGAGAAAAAAGGGGACAGCAAACTTCCATAATATACAGAGGTGATGAGAATTTGTGTATAAAAGGTCCAAACTGCTCACGGTCAAACAGATCTGAAGAAAAGAGCAGACGAAAAAAATAATGAGGGAATAAAATTAAAGAAGGATTGGGAGGGATAAGCTTCCACTTCTTGAAAATGTTGTATATTAGGGAAGGAGAATTAACAATCATATGGGTGCATCTGTGTAAGTGTTTTTCTTCAGATCTAAATTGGATTTTTGAGGTGAGCTATCCACATGTCCCTGCTTATTGTGCTTTGGCAGCCTAATGAAGAATGACAATAGTCTCAGAGATGAGCTCTGGGAATGAACATACTGAAATGGACATTCACTGGGAAGGATCGGACCAGAATCAATTTCAAGTATAAATCTTCACAACTTATGTCATGGGAACCTGGTGTCCCCAGCACCAGTTGTTTTTCCCTGCTGATCTGATGATATTGCTCCATGAACTTCCTGCAAAGTCCCTTAGTCTTAACGCAGAGACGTTTCCATCCATCTCATGTAACTACAAGCATTGACCTGAGTTGTCGATGTCAGAAGCACAGCTGGTGGATACTGACTGAGCTCGAGAAAGCAACAGAGAGAGCAGCTCAGCTCTGTAAGGATCCAAGTGAGCAGTGGATGTGTTTGCTTCCATACACAGGCTCACAACGTGAACACAGTCAGGGTGCCAGTGTCTGTATGGGAGAAATATTGGCAAGAAACCTACAGATTCTGGATAGACTTTTAATAAGTCTCCTTGCCATTTCTAAAATGTCCTTTTTTTTCAAGGACAAAAAAATCTCTGTTCTTGACTGTCCTGCTTTTACTGGAAGTTGTCTTCCTAGTCACTGGTACAATGCTGTTTTTTTGGATTTAGTATGAGAATAATATTGATAACACACCCATGTTTTGTTTGTTGTTAAGTAGTCTTTACTCTAAATCAAGAACTTTTCAGTGTCTCATCCTCTGCCAGTGAGCAGGTGCACAAGAAGCTGGGAGGGAGCATGGCCCAAGCTGGCCAAATAGATGTTCCGTATCACAGAACATCGTGCCAAGTATATAAACTGGGAGTGGGGTTGGCCCTTGGAAACTCCCAACTGCTGCTCAGGAACAGGGTGTTCATTGGTCAGTGGGTTTGTTTCTCTTGTGTGTTATTTTTCTTTCTCTTTTATTTTCATTATTCTTATTATTGCTGTTAGTATAATTAATGTTATTATTATTAATGTTATTATTATTATTCTTCATTATTATTATTACTCATTATTATTATTACTATTATTATTATACTTTATTTCAGTTGTTAAACTGTTCTTAGCACAAGAGATTTACTTCTTTTTCTTCAATTCTCCTCCCCACTAGGGAAGAGAGGACAGTGAGCAAATGGCTGCATGGTACTTAGATGCCATTGGGGTTAAATCATGGCATTTACCTAAGTTTTTCAGATGACCCACCGGCTCCAGCACAGGTACTTACATGTAAGACTGTTTGTGAGCCTCACAGGACTTATCACAGTGTATGGTGATATAAGGAAAAAAGTTATATTTTTTTTCCTATCTCAAAGACCAGTTTGTGGCTCTGAATTCAGGATACAGACTTTAGATTTTAGGGAAACTAATTTGGATGCATTATTGCTTTTATTTCTAAGATTTTTCTCTAGGAAGTAATTTTTCAGAAACTCACATCTAAACTTTTCAGCAACAGAAATTGAGCCACAAGGTATTTCCGATTCCACTAGAAGCTGAAAAATAAAATTAAATGTATCCCTGCTAAGACACTATTTAACATTCCTGTCTGATACGAAATTTCTGAAAAAATACCTTTTGGAAAATAAGCACTTTTCATTCAGTTGCTGAAGAAATAATTACTAAGAGTAACAGTGGATCTGTTACACCATGACTGTATTCATTAAGTAAGTGATTACAAGAACCAGAACTGTTGTTATCCTCATAATGCACTAGCACAAGATACACAATCCATAGACTTGTAAAGATTATCTAACAAGTGGCTGACACTGAGTGTCTTGAAAAATTAAATAAATTAATGAGCACTTATTTAACATTGCATTTTTCATTAGCTATTTTTCCCATGTGATACTTAATTCAACCTGAGAACATTTTTATACCAAATGTTTGGCTAAAGCATTAATCTCGCTTTTCAAAATGTTTTCACAGGGTTTGCTATACAAAAGAAAGTTAGATCTATACTTATCATTCAGTGATATGTATGAAATATAACAATAACTAATGTGAATTCAGTTATTTGATGGGCATTGGTCTTGATTCCAGCTCATAAAATCCTGTTTCAATAGACTAAAACAGACTGGAAGACCTGAGTAAGCTTATCCTGGCACTTATCCACAGACACAACAAGGCTCTATGGGCTGTCTCCATAAAATGCAAAATATACTTCGTTTAATACTTGCAGAGTAAGAAAACCTTGGGGTCTGTCTGGGCCCTGTGAATGCAGCCAGACTGTCACCCTGCCCACCAGCCTCCCTGTGTCTCCCATCAGAGGGATGGTGGGACAATGTCCATCAGTGAGGGCCTCCCTGGGGTCACATCCAGCACCTAGCCTGTCCCTCACAGAGTCTGCCAGCATCATTCACTCAATCATGAACTATATTATATTTTTTTTTAAATCTGTTTCCAGAGGATATTTCAAATGTGTTGATGGAATCTTCACTGTCAAAATAAAAACATTTCCAGAAACCAAAGCATTACTGGCTAACACATACACACTGATATATTATTTTTCAGACCTGCAGCTATCATAATGAGAAGTAACTACTCATACATCACCTGGCAGAACAAGCTATATATACAGGAATAGCTATAGTAATAGGTTCAACTGCCTGCTTAATTTATACAAACTCTTTTTGCTCAATAGAGAGACAGTATAGAAGTTTTCAGTGTGTAATGATTTCAGAACATTGATAATTTATTTAAACTCAACAGCTATTTATAAATTTTTTCATCAGCAGCAAATGCTGATTATTTCTAAAGAATTCTTTTTTAGCTGAATGTTTTTATTTCTTCACAGGTTTTCAAAATCTGGGGACAGTAAGCTTGATGGATAGTTGCTATTATTTTGCAATATGCTGGTAATTCTAAGACTACACCTGGAATAAGAGATCTATAGCAGCAAAACAGCCATGATTCCCATGCCACAACAGCAGTAGGAAAAAAACCCGATAAGAGGATTCCTCTTCTGGTTCTTTCACCAGATCTGTCCTTCTTCTCTCCTTCTGCTTCTCATGTGAGAAGAAACTTGGTCCAGAATAGTTTCTTCATTTTGGGGATTTCACTGTAGTCAGCCAGATAATTCAAAGGTCTGTGAAGCCCATATTATCAAAGCCCCAGTCTGATTGGGACATTTTCTTGTTCTTCCTTGGAGTCATTGTTTCTTTGTCACTCTTAGTGGAAAATTTGTAATGGAATAAATTTTTTTCAGAAATAAGTATTTTTTTTCCTCTTAAATGTTTTTTACTGTCTGAAATTGCTTGTAGATGTAACACTTTGGAATGTAATCAGTTACCAACCCTTTGGAGTTGTTTGATCAGTCACAGTCAAGCTGTTTGTTCTACTCCTCTGCCATTAAAATCATCACAGATAACCAAATTTATGAAGACTTTTATCCCATACAGTGTAATATCAGATATCTGAACTTAAAATAGTTTGGGAAGATCATTTGGACTGATGTAACTGATTGATGTGCATTATTTGTGGAGTTGACAACCTCTAAGTGGTGAGGTCCAGGGAGAAACTGGAACAATAATGTTTGTAAATATTCTATCTACAAGATGAAACAAGTTCTTCTCAAAACTGGAGTCTGTTTCCTTTCGTTTGACAGCATAGGGATTTGTGTAACTTACCAGAAACTGTTCTTCCAAAACCATACAAATGAATAATTGTTTCACATCTTGATCTGCAACCAAGAAAAAACATTATTTTTATTCATAATTACCAGTCACTGATATTTCCTTCAGTTATGAAGTCTCTTGCACTCTCTGCTTTAAGAAATGTTATAAATGGACATAAGAGGAGATGTGATTAGAAAAACCTGGCATACATCATACATAACATATTAATTAGTGGATATATTTGAAACCTTGCACTTTTCAAATCATCTGCTTTGACCAAGACCTACCATAGCATGATTCTGGAACATCAGAAGTCCTCATTTTTAAAAGCAGCTGGGAATATTTTCTAGTTCCCTTTAATAAATGAAGTAATTTATATAACTATAAAACGAAAAAAAAAACACAACACATAGCTGACTAGTTTTAATATTTACAAGCAGTAGTTTGCACATATCAGCTGCCAAATCCCTACAGCATTTTTACATAGCAGATAAGGATGACCATTTTCATTTAATAGTCAAGAAACATCTAAACAGACAAAGAATCTACTTCTCCTATATGCTATTGACAATGAAAGAAAAAACAAGATCAGGAATCAGTTGTTCAAGGCCACCCAGTTAGATCTGAGATTACAATCAGAACATGTCAGGTCTCCAGTGCTGTGCCCAGACCAATGACAAAACTGAGGGGGTAAAACCTTAAATGAATATTACAAAGGTAAAATTAAATCAGCCTTTAGTGCAGATGCTGTTCTCATCAGTTATGTTTGCAAATTCGTAAATAACCTCCTCCTATTTTAAAGTGTGTAAAATAGACTTGCTTTATTTTATAGTCTTATTAATTTTTATGTTTGACTTTTTTATCTATATTATGTCTGCAAATACTTTAATAATTAAAAAAGGTATTTGCACTGGAATTTTTTCATTCAATAAATATAATGGATTTTTAATGAATCTCTTAATTAGGCGTTGGTATTAAAATAAAGAGTGAAAGATATTAACATAAAGTAATGCTTAAAGTAGGAACACGGTTTGATTAAATTTTTTATATTTGCACATTTTCAATAAACCAAGCTTTAAAAACTGCCCTAAATGAATTCTACAAAGCATTGAGTAATGTTTATATCGTTCAAAGATAAGCCAACTCTGCATCTTTTTCCTATTTTATGATTTACTGCACAATGATAGAAAATATTTCTGCAAGAAAGAACTTTAATTGTGCAAAGACTTTAATTATGAAGCATCCTTGGTGAAAGCAAAATATTGCTTCAGGTACATAATGAATATGCATGTGTATGTGTGTATATATACATACCTGGATATTCCTTTAAAAATACACTGATTAATAATAAGGGGTGATATTCTGGCTCTGCAGTCAGTTGAATTCTGACAATTGACTTCCACACAGATAGGATTTCATCATCAAACCATGTTTCCATCTTTCTTTTTGTTTCAGATTTTGTCACCACTGCCTGAGGTATGCTGGTTACACCCTAGATGTTGTAATGGTCATTTTAGATCTTGGTCTTCTGTTGACTCCATGGGAAGGACTAATGGATATGCACAGTCCCCTTTGAAGCAATGTGTGCTCATGGTTTTTCAGCTGCACTGTCATTCAGGGTCACAGCCTTTGCTTGCCAGCCTAACTGCTGCCAAGGACCAAGGAACTAAGCCTGAGAACAAGAAAGGGAGAGGTCACAAATTCTAGGACAAAGAGGGCACTTCTAGTCTGGTCCACTCTCCCATGTGGCTAATGAGGCCTCTCAGTGTTACCAAAATTAGAGTCAGCAACTGACTCATGGAAGTTGAGGAGACATTTCCTGGAAATTGCTAATGACAATTAAACACCTGAATATATACTATAGAATAAAAGCATTTGTATAACATGTTTACTCTTACTGATGTCTGCAATAACATTTGCTATATTTATTTCTGTTCTCTGAAATTTGTCTTAAAATAATTTTGACTTCATCCTTATTTTCTGTAATTAAACATCTGATGTCAGGTACTCTTGTCTTTTTGCCTTCTTATGCTTATATGCCTACTTGAATGACATTTCTGTGGTTGCAAATTCTTAATTCACACACATTTTAAGGAAAAAAAGAGATAACAAATTATTAGAATATAGCAACTGTGACATCTATGTATTTTTTTTTCTCTGTTCAGGCAGAGCATTTGATCAACAGAAGAATGAGCAAAATGTGAACACTGAACACTACTGAGATTTTTCTTTCTTTAAAAATGGAAACTAAGCTTATTTATTTACATCTGTGTGGGGAAAAAATAACCAAAAACAAAACCAAAAAAGAGAAAAAGTAATACAATTTGTATTTTGAATTCTTTGTTGGAATAACTTTTATTTGCTCAAGAGGCACAAGTTTTGAACTGGTAAGCAACATTTTCCTCAGAAACATGTAAAAAGACAAAGAAAATAAATCTCATCCTAAAGTCATACTCTTAGAAAAACTAGGTGTGATAAATTAAGAAATTAAGAGAATGGTTAAAAAAAAAAAATAAAAAAAGACAATATGTGTCTGGGATGAGAATTATATTTTCCTCTATTCCTGACAGTGGAATCTTGAATAAATGTACCTGATAGTGTAACATTAGAGTAAGTAGCAGAACAAGTAGGAAAAAATCAGGTTACTGAGTTGAAAAGCACAGCACTTAACTTTGAGGAACAGTATCTACAGTCCACAGCAGCACAACAGTAATGATATAGAAAGGTGTGTAGGGACACACGGGTGGCTATCCATGCCATATGGAATTTAGAAGTAAAATATTTAACTATTCAGGCTGAATAGGATAAGCTTTGATGGAAGGCAAAGGTTTTGTACATTGAATCATATAGACCTGTAGTTAGTAGGTTCTAAGCCTGCAAAATCTTGAAAGAAAAAGGAAAAAGAAAAAAAGAAGGAAGAGAGAAAGACAAAAAACTCAGTTGATCTCTTAAAGAATGTGTTTAAATCTTATAGTTATAAATATACTTTATTTCATTATAATAGAATAAGTTATAAAAGATTTTTATGAGCACTAATTATAGCTAAATAATCAGAAATTAGAAAAATAAGAAATGCTCAGTGTTCAATTTGACTTTTCAAGGCGCACAATGTGCTTATAGTTCAGTTTATATAATTCTTAATTTGAGAATGCAGAAGTAAATGCAGGTAGGCGTGTTTCTTTTCTGCCTGAAGAGGAGTTAACACTGTCATATTTTAGCCTCTGTGAGTCCCCACAGTTCATCTGCAAAGGCTCTAGCTTTTGCCTGCTTGGACTCAGACTTAATCCAATCATCTATATCTCTTTCAGTCTAAAGAATAATGCAGAGCAAAAGCCAAACTTAAAAATTTATTCTAGGAACCTAATGAATACCAGAATAGTAACTATCTTGCCATAGTTAGAATAATCTAATATTATACAATAAGATTCTTTTTTTTCCTCTTCAATTAAAATGCTAAAGGCTTTTGGACAATTTTCAACTACCCTGGATAAGATAAGCCTGACGGTGTGCTCTCTTTGTGGTCTCCTTGTGACTGCTGGCCAAAAGAGATCTTTCTGCAGGTTTTTCATTCCTTATGGTGATCATGACCACTTGTGCATCAGCTTCAATGCAGTTTACAGACTGCTTTAAATTTCTTGTTATATTTATCTCCCAAGGACCAAAGGTTTTCAACAGATCTAGCTGTGTGCCTTGCCCAGAATACCCAATCTGCTGGAATGCTCAGGTATGTATAATATAGTAGTATATGTATAATGTAGCGGTACATATTTATCTAGTATAGGTATAGACAGTTCTAGTCTACCACTTGGAATTTCTTTAAACTGTGAAATGTGCATTGGAACAAAGGCCACATTTCTTTTCATCATCAGAATACAGAGGTACAAAATTGAGAATCAAACCCAAGACTCTTAGTAGGCAAATTTTATGTCTTCAGTGAAATAAGGCATTTAACAACCAGTTCTCACCCTGTGGTGATTCACCAAGAAGCAGAACCAAATCTGACACTGAATTCACGTATTATGGAGTCAGTGTGGGGTTATTTCTCTTCTCCTTATCTGTAATCCATAATATTGTTTAATGCAGGCAACATGGAAACATGGCTAATTTCCTGTGGTCAAGGGCATGTACGGTAGCAGATGACTACAAAAAAGAAGCAAGTAAAAAGCCCACATGTTTGTAAGTTGCACAGTATAAGAAGAAAGCTTTGTCTTGTTACAGGCAGTTGAGTGAAGCCTACAGCTGTAAAATACTGTTCAGAAGCTCAGCTGGGGCTGGGGATTCCCCAGAGCTCTGCTGGTGTGAACAGTCAGGAGCGGAGCTTCTGTCCAAAATGCCCTGAATGCTTTTGGCCCTAACTTCATGCTCATGAAATCTGGATGAACTAAAACTTGAAATAAAAAAAAAAGAGAAAGCTGGCTGTCTTTGCAGTATTTTGAGTTTGTGCCCATTTCCTAAGGGCACTGTGATCTCTTTCCTTGTTTAGATTGGGGTGACAGAATGGCATTTAGGTGCAAACATAGGAGGTAAAGCTTTCTAGTCTCAGTCTGTTGGATATGTTTCTCTGCTTATACTTTGTGATTGGCTTCTCACTACCAGTACAGTTTTCCTTGGGGAAAACTTAGGAGGTTCCTGTCAACAGTAGTTAGTTCCCATGGTCCTAACACATGCATCTCGGCCAAGGTTACCAGCTACCTTGTTTTATAAATGGAGCCTGTTTGTGGGTTGCGATCAAAACCAGACCTATAAAATGATCTACTAAAGGGAAAAAGAGGCTAACCTAAATACCTGGATATTTAATTATACAGTTCTTTTGCAGAGTGTGTCTGTACAAATTGCCAGACCAGTATGACTGAGGAAACAGTAGGTGTAGGACGAGAGGGGAAGTAAAAGTCCAGGTGCAGGCAAGGCTCGTACCTTGCTAATGGGCTGCTGTGAAAGGATTGCAATATATAACCACACTTTTGACCCTCCTTAAAAATATCCATGATAGACAATTTGCATCAAGGGATCGCTCTTTCAAAGTAATATCATGCTGTGGACTTCATTCTCAAATGAGCAAAAATTGCCACCTGTTTCTGAAAACTAACTTTTGCCATTTCTATGCTACTGCTCATGACAAAAATTTACATTATTCCTGGAAGTCCTAGCGTTAGAATAGACCATTTAAACCAGTACTTTCAGTCACTAGGTTTGATTGCACTTACAGTAAAAAGCTGCCCTGGGAAATTGATTGGAATTGCTTGCAATGAGAGACTTATTCTGGTTATCTCAAGTGGATTAAGGTAAATTTGAAAGAGGGACAAAGGAAGCACTTGGCAAAATAAGAGTTCACGCACAGGGAGCTACTTCAGAGTAGCCACTGTACTTTAAAAGTGGCACTGATTTATTTTGGAATAACATCTACAAGTAGATAAGTCTAAGTTTCTGGTAACATGAAGGACCCTTGAAGAAGGTGTGAATGTGACTGAATTTAGCGCTGATATCCCACTATAATTTACACCTGCTTTCAGGCTGCAGTACACTGCCAGAAAGGTGGAAAGGGGCATTTGTATCAATTCCAGGCTATTTTATTTGTCAGTTATTCTGATTGCAGCAGTGGTGCTCTAACATCAAGCAGTGCAGTGTTAGAATAGGCCTTTACAGGCTGCATTGTTGGTTGTTTCATTGGGGTTGGTTTGTGTTTGTTTCTTTCCCCAAAAAATTTTTGAATTTTTCTAATGTTAGAAGCAGATTTTTGTTCTAGCACACGGAAAAATCCTTTGCACCTGCAGTTGCTTCAGATCTCTAACTGGGGATCCCCATTCTAAAATGGTCCACACTCTGATTACTGACTGTGTTACCACAGCAATGCAAACTCAGTTTGATATGAACATTCTTCCCTAGAATTACTACAGCTGATGAGCACAGTAATTATAGTTTCCTAAGGTGCACTTAAAATAGCAGAGGCAAGGGAATGCATTCTTGGAATATATGGTATGTTCTTTGCAGGCTGTCCTGAAAAATCTCTCTCAGTGGGAAAGTTCAATTTGCCTGTTGTGGTTATAGATGAGATATTTTAGATTTTTCAAGATAAAGGTTATATTGGAACAAGATACAGCAATAAGCATAGGAAATATTCATTTACACAGCATGATTTATATTATCATTGTTAAATCACCTTATTGTTACTGGTTCTACATACCCTCAGACATAACAGGACAGACCCAAGAGCAACATAAACTGGTGTTGCACCATAGAATGACATAACTAGGAGGGTTTTTACGTCAGAAAAGTCAGTACTTGCTGTACTGCACCTAGCAAACATCTTGCAGCTTCACAAGTGAGAAGCTGCTGAAATATACAAAATCCAGACTTTTTGGGTTTTTTTTCATAGCAGAATGGCAAAACCCAAGCAAAAATTCCTCTGAAAGAAAATCTGAAAGCTTTTGTGGACTGATGTTTATAACAGTGGAGAGTATATTCAGGATTTTGAAGGTTTACAAAATCACTGGGACTAATCTTCTGCAGATACTAATTTCCTTCTGAATATATATATATATATATGTAAACATAAAATCTCAAACTGTGATGGTGCATAATTCATTGAAAAGGAGTCTTAAGATACAACTTTTTCTGTCTTGATTTTCTTCATGTTTTAAAAGATGGTGAGCTCTAATAGAAATGCTCCTTTTCCAGGGAGCTGCTTATCCTATCTTACCCTATGAAATGTATTGCCATTCATATATTCCAGATTATTATAACACCACAGGTTTTCTCTCTGTTGATTGAACAGTCATCAACAGATTTAGCAGAAAGACCAGCTATAAATGAAAAGTAGCATATTGAAGAAAGAAGGCAACAGCTGGAAAGACCATAGTTTGGTTTTGATTCTGTAGCAGAGCCAAATCCCTTCTGGAAGCTGGTTGTGCTGAAATGAACTGATGGTTGGGGCATACAGGGGTTAAGAAATACCCACACATTACAGAACTGGTGAATGACACTGGTGATCTGGCCCACAGAAAGTAGTCTTTCAGACAGCATTGCTCAGCACAGCGATAGAAGTCCTGTTTTTCAGACAGGGCAAAACTGACTGGTTGTGGTTTATAAAGAAGCCATTGCACGTAAGTGAGGTTGTAAATCTTGGAATTTCAGCCACACTGTGACCAAAGAGGTGGGAGGACTGCAAAAATCCCTGGGTCTACTTCCCACTGCAGTTGTAGGTGTTCCTTGCTGCTGATCATACAGTGCTCCAGCAGCATCCACTTTATTCAGCAGTTATTGAAAGTGTATTGTTTTTCCTAACTTTTGCCATTCATGTCGCTGTATGCAACCTGTTCAAATAAATTCATTAAGACAATTTTTACTTCTTCTCTGCCTAATTCTTTCAAATAAGTGTCAGGTGTGTTGATGTTAATATGCAGCAACTAGTAATGGATTCATTAAGTGAATGTAGATTCTTTTTTCCCTTGTGTTTTGATTCATGAATAATTATTCAGACCAACTGTACTATCACAGTCTGAACTGTGTAATGTATTATGTGATAGCATATGACTACTATATATGGTTAGGAGAGGCTGATCTGTGGTAATATGAAGTTAAAGGATTTGTTATTGCATCCAGTACAAGTACATAATTTATAGTTGCCTGGGGTAATTTTTAACACATGCATCATTTATTTGTGTGATTATCTGTTAGGAAAATATATGTAGATTACTAACTTTAGGTAGCTGTCCTTCTGAGTTGTTTTTTTTTTTTTTGTTCCTTCATCAGCTGTTTTGCACTATGTTATTACTTGCAAGAACGAAAATTTTCAGCTATAGCACCAAGAAAAGTGCTCTTAGTTTTGAAGTTAAAGGAAGAAGATCTTCATCCAATGTCAAGACAGGACTGCTGTTGTGTTTTTAGAAGGGAAGGATTGCACACATCCACTTAACTATGAAATTTATCACCCAGAGAGGAATAATAAAGAAAAAATGCTGATTAACATTGACTTCAGCCTTTGTCCCTGGCAAAGTTAATGTTGAACTTCTGTTATAACCCAGTTGTCCCTTACCCAACTCTCAGCTTCTCCACACAATACTTAAGGTCATAAATAGAAAATTTCACTGCTTATTAAAAACTTAAAATGTTTTATAACCTTTAAATATGACTATGCTCTTAATTTTATGTGTAGTTTAGCAAAACTACACAAAATTCCTCCTTCCTTTGGAGTATACCTACAGTTGTCCAGAATTTCTTTTTCTACATGAAGTGGTGACCTTGCTAAGAAGCACAAAATATTTGACAAATGGAAAAAATGAAGAATGTTAAGTACTACCAACTAGTTTTGGTACTGACTAATTTAAAATGCTTGAGCTGATCCTTTGATTAGTGGTAATTGGATGATAATGGTTAAATTTTTGTAGGAAAGAATATGGTTATGGAGACAGAAGCTATCTGAAGTTTTATTGAAATCAGTAGGAAAAATTATAATTAAGGAATGGTATTAGAACTTTCAAAGTCTAAGTTAAGAAAGGTACTGCAGTCAAACATTTGTTGAAGATGGTAGAACTGAGTGCAAGTATATATGGATAAGTCCTTTGGAAAGTCAAATGCTTGTCGAACAGGTCTTGTTGGTATTTAAAAGCCATTTAAATGTGCCACTTAGAGACATGGTTTAGGGGTGAACTTGGCAGTGTTGTGTTAATGGTGGGACTCAATGGTCTTAAAGGTCTTTTCCAACCTTGTAGTGGGTTTGTGTGTCCAGGTTTTGGTAGCACAGGGGCTACGGGGGTGGTTTCTGTGAGAAACTGCTGGAAGCCTCCCCCATGTCCAGCAGCACCAATGCCAGCTGCCTCCAGGACAGACTCACCACTGGCCAAGGCCCAGAGACCCCTTGTATCCTTGGCATGGATTACCTCAGGAAGGGGTATTTCAAGGATCCAAAGGCGTTGTCAGTGGTATTTTGGTGTAGGTACTGTAAATACGGAGAAGATCAAACAATTATCAGGTCTTCCTGTCCTCTCAGAAGAGCCCTTCATCATGGGATTGCTGCAAGTTGAGGACCGGCTAGTGCTCATTGCTACCAGAACAGTGCACTGACAGCAATAGTGCACTGAGACTCCACAATTACCATTCATGAGCTGATTTGTTGACTGGATAGGCAAGGAATGATCAGCAGGACCTGATTATGCTTTAACAGCCCCGTATGGCCAATGTGAAAGTCTAATGGAGAGTGTAGGCTGACAGTGGACTATCATGGCCTGAATGAAGTCATGATGCCTCTGAGTGCTGCTGTGGTGCATGTGTTGGAACTTCATTATGAACTGGAGTCAAAAGCAGACAAATGGTGCCACAATTGATATTGCTAATGCATTTTTCTCAATCCCTCTGGCAACAGAGTACAGGCCACAGTTTGCCTTCACTTGGGAGGGGTGTCCAGTATACCCGGAATTGACTGTCCCAGGGGTAGAAACACAGACCAACCATCTGCCATGGACTCATCCAAACTGCGCTGGAAGAGGGTGAAGCTCCAGAACACCTGTTGATGAATATATTGATGATATCATTTTGTCAGGCAACACAGCAGAATATTTTGAGAGAAGGAAAGAAATAATCCAAATTCTTCTGAATGCTGGTTCTGCCATAAACCAAAGTAAGGTAAAGGGACCTGCATAGGAGATCCAGTTTTTGGGTATAAACTGGTAGGGTGGATGCCATCATGTGCCCACGGATTTAGTTAACAAAATAACAACTGTGTCTTCACCAGCTAATAAAAGGAGACACAAGCTTTCCTAAGCCTTGTGGGTTTCTGGAGGAGTCACATTCCAGGTTATAGTGAGCTTGTGAACCCTCTCTGTCGAGTGACCTGGAAGAACAATTTCGAGTGGACCCTTGAGCAAAAACAGGCCTTTGAGCAGATCAGACAGGAGACAGCCCACGCAGTAGCTCTTGGGACTGTTTGGGCAGGACCAACCATGCAAAATATCTTCTGCACTGCAGCTGGGGAGCATGGTCTCATCTGCAGCCTCTGGAAAAAACATCAGGAAAAAAACAAGGTTGACCATTAGGGTTTTGGACTCGGGGTTATTGAGGATCAGAAGTCCACTACACTCCGACTGCAAAATGTATATTAGCAGCCTATGAGGGGGGTCAAGCCACCTCAGAAGTTGTTGGGATACCTGCTCCTGGCACTGTGCTTGCCTGTGCTGCACTGGATGTTCAAAGGAAATATCCCTTGAACACACCATGCAACCAGCACTACATGGGGCAAGTGGGTAGCTTTGATTACACAACTGACTCGAATGGGAAAGCCAAATTGCCCAGGAGTCCTGGAAGAGATTATGGATTGGCCAGAAGGGAGACGTTTTAGAGCTTTGCCTAAGAAGCACCACCATCAAAAGAGTTACCAGAAAATGAAAGAGGCTATGTTCTATTTACTGATGGATCCTGCCATGTGGTAGGAAACCACTGGAGGTGTAAAGCTCCTGTGTGGACTTTGCTTACTAATGGGAAGTAGAGAATAAACCTTGTTATTTTCCTCTTTGCTTGTGCATATGCAAACTTTTGCTCCTGTTTAGTAAACTGTCTTATTTCAACCTACAAGTTGTTTTCTATCTTATTTTCTCTCCCCTGTCCAGCTGGGAAGGAGAGTGATAGAATGGCTTGGTGTGCACCTGGCATCCAGAAAGGCAACCCACCACAAACCTAAAAGATCCTATGTTTCTATGATTCTTGCTCTCTTGTAGCACATAAATAGCAAAGTTTTAATGCTCTCCACTTTTAAAAGTGGAGACATTCAGGTTGCAGCTCAGAAATAAAGTTTGGTAGCACAAAATGTAAATGTGACAAGGAATTTGTCCAAGAAAAGAAGAACATTCTGCTTCATTTGTGTTGTTTGTCATTTATAATCACTGTTACCTAAGAAGTTGACCTTTAGTATTTACGGTATTTTGAGAACCAAACCTGTACAAGACTTTTATTAATACTTGGAAACTTCACTGTTGAGCAATGTTAGCAGACTCTTGGCTTTTGTGCAGTCATTGTGTCTTGTAGACAAATATTAAAGATTGCTTTTATTTATTGATTTTGACAAAGAAGCCACAGTTTCCGGGTTTCAACATATTTTCATCTGAAGTGATTGCACCTTTCCTAAGCTGGATATTAGTTTAATTGAAATGCACATTGTCGTGGTTTGACCCTGGATAAACGCCTGGTGTCCAGCAAAACTCCTTCAGGGCCTTTTCACCCCCCTTCCCCCC
>JAWWTY010000037.1:18184994-18328138 GCA_035222235.1 Margarornis squamiger
ACTTCCAGAGCCTGCAACAGAAGCCAATCTTCCTCTTAGGAGAAAAAAAAAACTCCTAATCAGAGAAACCCACGACACACATGCTTTTTCAGAAGACGAGGAACCTCTACATATAAATAAAACAAATGGAAAATATTGTGAAAAAGAACTTCTGTGTTTTGTTTTTCTTTCTTTGGCTTCAGAACAATAAAATAAATAAAAAAAAAAAAAGTGAAAGTTTAGTATCATTATTCTAATTCAACTAGAAAAAAAGAAAAAAAAAAGTCTTTGAGAGATCGTAATTTCTGTACAGTGGTTATATTCAGTGGGTAATCAGTCTTTATGTTGACCTGCTAAAAAGTGTTAGATGAGGACAACAGTGAGAAATTTTGTGGTCTCCTGTTTTCTCTCTTTTCTCTTCATTATTAACCTAAAATATTTTATGTATGTTAGAATTTGGTTTTCTTGCACTTGTTCTTATACCTGGAAAATATCAAGAATGTTGTGTTTTAATTTCCTGTTGTGTTTAATAGTTAGATGGAGTACCTAGTGATGTTCATGATTTCTTTAAGTTTTTAAAAAAGCTTATAACTTTTCCTTACTTTCCAAAATTTGAATATCTCTTGATGTATGTTCTATTTACAGCAAACTTATTAAATGTTTACACTTTGGGATCTAAGGTCTTAACCAAATGATAAAGGAGTTTAATATCCATTATTTTAGTAATTTTTTAGGATTTTGCATTAAATAAATGTGAAAAATAACAAGGGACATCATAATCAAACTCTCTTTCCTTTCACATCTGTTTTAATTGTTTAGTAGTAAAAATTGAATAAAAATGCCAGGTGTCTTCTTTATTGAATACATTTTTGAATTTCTGTTTGAGAAGTGAACATAAGTAGAGTGGGAAGGATAATGTCTGACTTTAAACAGTCTAACAAAGTAAAAGAAAACATAAATAAAACTTTTATTTAAATTTCTAGATTTTATTAACATTCTAAAGGCAGATAAAATAGAACTTATTAGTTATTTTACAATTTTGTATTTTATGCTTTTAGATGAATATGCTACTTTTCCACCTATCAATTTTTTAATGAAATATCCTACACCTTCCTTCTCTGTAGGTGTAGGTAACACATCTTCAGTGTTAGGTATTATACTTACTAGAGTTTTATGTCGATATTTAATGAATAAATTGTGATATTTAATGAATAATTTACTGGAAAACATTTTTGCCATTATTTGCTCAACAATTTTAGTTATTCTACTGAAATAAAATACAGTAGTATATTTTACTTTCCTGCCTGAAATTCTGAATGAATATGCTAATTTACTGAATACATATCTCATCTCTTTCTGTTTCTAAGACTTCCTTTATGTACTGTAGGAGGAAGCTACAAATACTATGGAAAAAGGAGAAGTAATGACAAAACCTCACTTTAGACCAACACGCTTGACTTTCTAGGATCTCTCTGGGGTCAGTGAATAAAACCATCCCTGTCTTCTCAGAGCCAATACCTTCATTAATGACCTGTCTGGCAGCCATCAGGATGTGACATGGCGGTCTCTCTTCATCTTCCTGTCTGTGGTGGCACAATCTGTTTGGATCAGCTCTCTCAGACAACTGAAAACCAATAAGGATTAAAAAAAAACCAAAAAACAAAACAAAACAAAAAAAAAAAAACAAACAAAAAAACCCAAACAAACCAAAAAACAAACCAAAAACGGTGGGTTTAGTTAGATTAGCACCACAAAACTGAGTTGCTAGATCCAGCACAACGTTATGTGAAGTACAGAGGAGGAGGGGCAAGTATCTTTGCCTTTTGGTCAGAAGTTGTAGTTCACAGATCAGATAAACCATGTTGTGAAAATGTTGTTCTGCTTAGGCATTCCAACTCCCTTCAGGGTAACGTATCTCTCCATTGGAGGATGTTGGTGAAATTAGCTCCAGTAGTCTAATGTAATCTTGTAAAGAACCTGGTACTAAAATGCAGTAAAATATGAAAATATTCATAATTATTCACTCAGAAGACCTGCATGTCTGCATACACTTGGTTGCTTCTGAGTATGCAAGAACCTAAACAAGGATCTGTCAATACTGCTTAGGAGAACCTATCTTTCTTAATCAAAGCCAGATGAATAGATACTGTCTGAGGAAAGACAACCAAAAATGCTGACATGTAGCGCTCAGCATTTTTCTTCTTGGGTTTTGTTTCTTTTGTTGTTTTGGGGGTGGGTTGTTTTTTACTTTTTTTCAGTTGGTTGGTGGGTTTGTTTTGTTTTTTTTTTTTTTTTCCCTCACAACCATCAGGGGCTGTCTCTGATCTCACATGGAGAGAAGAAAAATGTGCAGTGAGAGGTTTAGTGGATTCAGATGTTGGAACAGAAGATATCCAGACATATCTGCATGTGGAAAAAAGACTGATAATGACTGAATAAAGCTAGCAAATGGGTAGGCAGAAGGGAAGAGAAAATAGTCAGACATGCAGAAGTCATGAGGAATAGCAAAAGAAAAGATACAGGTACAGTGTGAAGGACAAAAATGAAATTAAATGAAATAAAGTGAAAACAAAAGCAACCCTATATATTAGTATACACATAAATATACAAATAAATAATGATGTAAACTAAAGAAGGAAATATATATATCTATTTCAGACATGAAAAAAGAAAGAATCATCTGCTATTTCTCACAGAATTGTGCTGATCAATCTTAAAAATCTCCAAAATTCCATTCTTTTTAGGATTTTTCCTGAATCAAAGTTTACTTTTGGTCTGTGTGAAAATTCGTATTTATTGACATGTACTTTATTTTCATCTATATATTCACATTAAAACCTAGAAGTCTGAAGGTTATTTGCTTCCAAACTGTCTTCACAAACTGGTAGTGGTTTAACATACATTTTCACTTCTGTGACAGATGGTTATGTTTGATATTATCAAGGAAAGACATAAAGCAGTTGCACTCTGAAACTTCTTGAGATGCTTGCTCCAGGCACAGTGTGTGCCTGATTAGTTGTGTACCACCCGTGGTATTTAAACATGCTGCATAGAATAATTCAAGAAACTAATTATGTGCTGCTTTGGCTACTTCAAGGCATCTATTAAGGAACAGAAAGGTTAATTTCATGTAGACTTAGTCAAAAAATCCTCAAAATTTATTGCTTGAAGTGATTAGGAGAAAATATTAGACTGTTGCAATTAAAGACTTTTTCCTACTATATAAAAGCAGTAAAAAAAATGTCTGGGCTTAATGCCTGAAATCAAATACATTAAAGTGACATTAGAAAGTTGTATGACTGAACAGAGTCAGCCATGTAGAACAAGTCAGCTTGTGCTGGTGATGTAACTTCCACAACATCTGCGTTTAGAAATCCTTCATGCTCACCTGGTTTTTAGAGCGCCCAGGAGAGCTCTGAGGGTGAGGTGGGAACATTTGAACCATCTCCTTCATTGTCCTCCACTGGGAAGTCAGTTTTCACACTTTAAGAATGCCTCGTGATGATCCAAAGTTCAAAGATAGACACATTGAACTCTAAACCTGAGTATCTAATCTTAACTAAAATTGCACCTTTGGTGCACTTCAGGTAGGTACAAAATTATGTTATTGTTATAAAACATAGTGTGAATGGTTTTCTAATATGCACTCAGGTTGATGAATAAGATGGAAGGGCTGTATTTCTGAGGAGAACATGGTATTGGATTGTCTGGATGCAGCTATCAATTTTACCTGGACTTTGGTCAATGACTTCAACTTCCAAAGTATCTTCCTAAAGCTAAGATTTTGCTTAGCTCTACTCCCAGCTCAGTAAAGTATTTCTTCTGTGTGCAGTAAGTGGATTGTGAAAAGCTGGAGACATGCTGTGTCTTAGAGTGTGGAAAATTAATACTTCTTATTGGATTATAGTATTCTGTGACTTGTGGAATTACTTTTGAGCACTCCAGAAATTTTATTGCACATGTCTCCTCTCTATTTTGAAATGTGGACATTTTTAAAATAGTTTTCTGTTTTGGAGCTTTATAGCAAAAACTGTGTAATCTTAGTAAATTGGTTCAAAAGAGGTCCACATTAGTGTTTTCATTTCATGTGGATTTGTATCCCCCAAGTTTAGCTTTTAGTACAGAGTTCAAACAAACCAAAAATTCAAAGGGAAAGCTCCACCCATATCACTGAATTTTGTCTCGGGAGTGTTTTTCCCCTTTGAGTCATAACCAGAAAAATAATGAGTAACAACTGGTTTCCATCCAAACAATGTATGACCTGCCTTTGCTAAAAATTATGTCTTCTCTACCTGGGAAAGCTGTAAATCTTGGTGACAGTCTTGGTCAGCCAGATTTAGATTTCAATTTTCCTCTTCAAGATTGACACAAATATATGTTTTTTTTTTTCAACTACAAGCTGCTTTCCATATCTTTGTGAATTTATTTGTTTGTTTATTTATTTGTTTATTTTTATTGGAAGAATTACTTATCCACTTTTTCTCTTATGATATTCTTCTGTATGTTATTACTTCATCATGATTTTAAGACTACTGAGTACATCTTCTTTCACAGTCTACTGCCAAAGGAAATATTTACAAGTGCAACTGAGGAAAAAGAAACTCTATGACTGCTATGAATTTATTGCTGGCTACACAAATGTGTCATGATTCTTAGTGGTGCCATGTTTAATTTTGACCTAATGTAAACCTTTGTATAGACAGTGCTCTGACATTTCGGTTAAATCTGCAGAAAGACTAGTTACTTGGGTAGAAATATATGACCTCATTCTAAGATGTAAGTGTTAGCACCAGCTTGCCAAAATTCTTTGGGGAAGAGTTAAAAGTCAGGCATCCTTCTAAAAGGGTCTCATTCATACCTGATATCTTTGTTTCCTTTCGTTTCAAAATGTTTTCACCAGACTTATACTGTATGCATATTTAAAATTTTAAGGATCTCATATGCACTTCCATGGAAAATTAATTTTTCTCTCTCTCTCTTTTTTTTTCCCCTTAACTTTTATTTAGTTACCAGAAATCTAATCTTGTCTCCTTTTCCTTTAGCTCCCTTATTTGTGCTGTTTGATTTTGTTCCTGACATTTTCTTTTTCTTGTGCATTTAGATTTTAGTCAAAATTACTGATTTTTTCCAGGATTCTAATCTAATAGGCTAATTTGCTATCCTTTTCTGCCTGTGTATATGTTTCATTCATGTAAGAAATAATTCTTCAATTGGTTAACACGTTAAGGCAGATTTTAGTATGTAATTGTTTAGTGAAGATAAGCTTTTTTATCTTAGTTTGATAGGAAAATTTAAAATTTTGCAAACAGATTTCGGAATTAGTATGATTGTACTTAATAAAAATAATGAGTACATATATTCTGAAGTGAAAGAATATCTTTATATATGGTAATAGCTAAATAGAGAACAAAGCCTTGATTGCTTTCAAAAATGTCGTACCCTATGAACAGTCTTCAAACTCTGCAAAGCAACAATCTGTTTGTGCAGACTTAGGGCACAGTAGGCCAACTTTCTTGCCACAACAGACCTCTTAATCTCTAGTGGAGTCTTCTGAAGACAATGATGATATTCTTTTTCCTTATGAATAAATGTGCCACATATGGAAACACTGGACTTTGATCTACTGCCCCATACAGGTACACATATTTGTGTGAAGGCAAATCTTGTCTTACAATTTGTACAGCTTTTGGAAAAAAGAGTAGCCAGAGGTAGCATGTTGTTACTTGAACAGTACTTGGAGTTTGCTCCTGGTCACTTTCTTTCTCAAAAGAACTTTAGTGACTAAAAGGAAGATGCACTATGACACATTAGTTATTCTGGAGATAACAGCTTGTATTTGGTCACCATCTTTCTGCAGTCCATTGGTCCACTGGGTCCTTTGGGACCATCGAAACTGCTAAATGCCATGTGAGAGTAACACTTACAATTTGGTTGTGTGATGGAATAGAGCCTGTACTTTCCCAAGAAAAATGGCATTAGAAAGCAACTTGCTAGAGCCAGAACACATAATCTCTATCTTGCTCCTGGCTGGTATCTGATGAACCTTCAGGAAAGAGGGCAGATAGATAGTAGCACTTTAGCTGAAATGAATTATCATACTCAGAGACAGGTTGTGTACTCCTGCTTTTGTATGTCTGTGTAGTGAACAGAGGAGTATGATACCCATGCTGGTTTTACTTAGCAATAATAAAACCCACAAACTTCATCAGGAGGGAAATATATGGATGTTTTCTTATGGTTCTTGGCAGTTCTGTAGAGACTTTTCTGAAACTAATGTGGTCTCATCTTCATTCCTATTGCTATCTGTACTAACCAGATTAAACTAGTATGGCTATGACTCCTGATGTTGTAAAAATGTCTTAATTTGCAGTGTATTCAAGTTCTAAACCCTTGAAAGGGCAAAAAATGAGATTACTAAATTTTCATGAAGAGCCATTTTAGAAACAAAAAGGATTGTACTAGCATTTAGTTTTGCTTTCTTTTGTTTACATTTTTCTTATTTTAATCTTTCAGATTACATACAAATCACAAAGAATTGTTTCCTGTTTTATGGAAAACATTTTCTCCACTTCCCCTACTCCCTTCCCATTTTTTCCTACTTCATTCTGGAACTAAAAACCTAGACGAAATATTGTTATTGGATTCATATAATAAATTAACAGGTTTACCATTAGTGTTGTGTACAAATGTTCAGTGGATATTTAGAGATTATGTGTAAAAAAAGCTATTGGAAATCTTACATGAGGGATTAAAATGAAATCAATTAAAATTTGGTTTCTGCTCTCAGCAGATCTATGTAAGATCTGAGTAACCCTTAAAATGTTTCAGATTAGAAGTTCTGGGGGAACAAATAATTTAACATATTGTTTCACCATCAGTAAGAACCTGGATCAAATTAATGGAAGTCAAAAGAAACTCTGCTTTTGCATAAGGCTTAATACTCAAGAAGTGTCTACTCATCATCATGGGACAAGTGGTGATAGCACAATTCAGTATTGTGACACACTCTGTAATACTGCCAGTATTATTTGATGACTTTTTATAAGTAGTTTGCTGCTCCTCTAATATATATCTATATAAAAGCAAATTATGTTGAAAATTAGTGCCATACATTTTTGTTCTTTTCCTGTCCTATTCCTTAACAGGTTTGGAAATTTAGCTATAAATAGGTTAATATTTTGAATGAATCATTGTTCATTAAAGAATTTTAATGATTAAATGTTTTAATACAATTATATCTAACCTGTTAAGCATGAAATGTATTCAAAAAAGGACATACATGTTTCATAAGAGTCCCTAAGAGTGAAGTGTTATAGACTAATAATAGAGGAAAAATTAGGTAGAAAATTGAATTTAAAATCAAAATGTCCCAACTGGGAATTGTATTCTCTTTAAAGATTTCAGTAAAATGTATTTATTAATGTCTTCACTCTCTTCTTACTTATTTTCTCTACAATTATCAGGGAAGTTTATTTTTTTTCTGAAATTTTATTTTTTTCTAACTTTTTTTTCATTTAGTTACTTCATTATGAGTTATGGAGAACACACACAGAAGCCATATAAAGTTGTCCAATAATTTCCACTCTCATATACAATTTTTCATTTGCTTATAAGTTTACCAAACTTTAACTGTTTGAACTATTACCTCCCATGTAATTTCATTGGTGAGGGAAGGGGAAAGCCATTTCAATAAAAGGTAATTTGTCTGCGGCTTTTTGAGGATAGGAAAACTGCATCTAATAGCCAATGTCAGTAGGTAATGAACCGGTTTATCTTATATTGTCCGTAAAAAAATACAATGAGGTCATTCTGATGTCAGAAATACACTTAGTGCTACATCTGTGGATATTTGGCTAAATTGTGAGCCTTCTTAAATTTCAGAATCTCATTAGAACCACATGCACTATAGAGTTTACTGGTGTTGAGAAACTACTTGAAGCTTTCATTTGAACTGGGTATGCTAAAGTCCAAGGCTGGAAGGTCTGAGCATAATTTTCCTTAGAGTTGCCACTTTCAGTCATCAGGAATTATTGTCATATTAGATACTGAAAGGTGGGTATAAATTTGCCCTTTGTTTCCTGTGTGGTTGCTGAGAAAGAAAGGATGCCTCAATGTGCAGAATCAACAGTTGTAAAGAGCTAAAGGAAGGCTAGAAAGTACAAGATTAGGTTGAAGAACCAGGTGAAGGCTAGATGAAGATAAACATTTTGTTCAGGAGTGTATTGGACTCTTAACAATTTAGTCCTTCTGTCCCTGAGACATGGAAATAATAATGCCAGTAAATCTCACAGAGGTGTTGTCAGGAGTTTTTCATGATCATCTCCAGTATATTCAGAAATTATACTGATGGTAGCACAAAAAAGATCACAAGAAAATAGACAATGGTGTGTTCAGAGGTGAAGGACGTAAAGTGAACACAGGGCTCCATACTGAGTGATAGAAACCACAAAGTATCAATTACAGTATTCAAAGCATCTTTGCATCATAACTACTAAATAAGTAGGCACCATATGGGAAAATAATTGTAACCATGGTATTTAAAAAAAAAAAGAAATAAAAAAATCCTTCAAAACTATCAGATATTTATGAAGCCCTGATTCATAAACTGTACTCAAATCTTAGCAAAAAAGTGAAAGGAGCATTCACAAATCAGTAAGATATTAATATGTTCTGAGGTTTCCATTTATCACTGTCAAATGTCTCTGTAACTTACCTTTTGCATACTGTCTTGAGCATAAGCAGGCAAAGATCCTCTCAGCTTCCTGTCAGGAATTCAGTGTGTATGTTGCCATGCTTCACACTATTGTTTAAGATTTTCCAGCCTTCTTCATCTGAAGGCTGACATTTTTTTTTTTTTTGTAACACACCCCTTAATCCACATATGTATTTAGATCACAGTAAAATATCTGGAAGACATTTAGAGTTAAATGGTGCTTTATCACTTCAGTATGTTAATTAGAAAATATTGCTATTTTAATTGCAGAAGTGTGTATTGTGGACAAAAGAGAACCTGCCTTATATGTCCTCTGTTGACTCATTTCTCTTTAATTTGTAGCACATTTTCTTTACCCTGGTTTGTGTGCTTAGATGTGTCCTCATTTGACTTTTGGCTCAAGCAAATAACTCCAGAAACGAAGGATATGCCTACTGAGATCACTTCCTGCTAAAGTCTGGTTTCTTGGCTGGGAAACTGACTTCTCTTGTTCCTGCTGGAAAGTATTTACAATGGAGATGTTGTAGTATAGTGGCAAAGCTATTCCAGGACGTGCTCATGAGTATAAATAGACATATGAATAGTTATGTTAAAGACTCATAGAAACCAATGAAACCAAAACCTAATAATAATAATTTTCAGTCTATGTTTTAAATTGATATCCCAGCCAGGGAATGACCATCCTCTGTTTATGAAGTGGCTTTTGTGATTACCCAATTATCTAAATACCTTGAAAAGTTATAGTGATACACTAAATCACAGAGAACAGGAAAGAGAACCACAGCACAACATTGTTCTTGTGAAAGCTAATATTTATGTCAAAATTGCTTTGAGTGCTCTTAATATACACAGGGTCACTGTGTTATGCTTACTTTCATGCTGCTGGTCACCACACCAGTGCTGTGTGCAACAGTGCTGAAACTCAGGAAAAGCAGGGTCTGCAAGGCATGCCTGGTCTGTGGAACAGGGCTTGAAGGCACAGGTAGAGAGGTGAGGAGTCAGGAAAAGTTAGGAAGAGAACTGGTGCTGGGTTGCATTGTTAGACTCTTTATTCTTCAGCTCAGGACTGGTGTGAACCATTCTGCATGACCTTTCCTAAGGGTGATACAGAAAGGTGTTTTCCAAAGTTGAATCTGTGATTGCTCACTACTTTTTTTCTTCAGGTATTTCTGTTGCTGCCAAAGAAATTTTTATTAACTGCCCTGTTTGCAAAGGAAAATACAGAAGTCTTAAGCCATGTATGGCCAATTTTAGCCTTTGATTTGAGGAACTGTGTAGTTAAATCTAATGGCACATGTTTTATGTTGTTGATATTTTGGCATATTTACCTAACACTGATTGGAAAAACGCCAGTAGATTCTTTTGAGTCCCTTCATACATAACTGTAAGATTTAGAGGTACACATATTACCACAGTGTTCTGCTGCTTGTCATGACATCTCTTATGCATATCTACTTCTTTTAAAGCTCTGGTAATTGCCAAAAAAATTAACAATCCAGTGAAAACAAATAATAGCCATTTTTTATTAAAGAAAAATTTTACTTACTTCTTCTTTTAGTTGCTGCTCTACCTTTCTGAAAAAAAAGATCTATTAGAAAATCATGCAAAAAATATTGATTCTTGAGAAACATTCCATTAATTATATGATAAAAATAAAGTCCTTTGTCCTTATGAATTAATGTGTTTAAAATGCACTGTTATCCAATGTATACAAGAAGGTGCAAATAAATATTTAGTTCCTGCTCATATTACTGTTGTTATCACCGTTGCTGTGTTTTTACCAGAAACAGATTCAAATTCCCCCTGGCTTCTTCCTCTTTCTGAGCTAACCAGAGTCTTGGGCAGCCTGCCAAGCAGATGAGATTGCTAACTTCCATATTTACACTGCTTGTTGATAGTTCGTGCTTGTTGTCTCCACATGTATTGCCTTTCTCTCGGACAGAGGAGAATTTTAGTGCATTGGTGTGAACTTTGAGTCAAAATGAGGTGCTCTGGCCTGCGTCCTCCTGTATGTAACACCTCACTGACTTACGCTCAGCTTAGATCTCCAAATCCTCTTTGTACATTTCCACAGCATGTATGTACCAGACAACATGACAGACTGCTGATTGCATGGATGTTGCTAAAACTGTAACATTAAATAGTGATAAAGGAGATCATACCACCCTTTACTTCCAGATTTATACTGGTGAAGAGACATATCTCCCCAGTCCCTCATTAAATGTATTGAGCTTGATATTTAAACTGTTATTTTTGTGCAACAGAAAAGTTTATATATGAGGTGAGAGCCCAGTATCAGTAATAAAGGCACTGTGCAGTTCTTTAGCAAGAACTTGGCCTTTATGTAGGTATTCAGCATTAAGAAACATTTGTTCACAAGAGCAAAAAGACCCAGTGGAAAGGCATCTTTTCAGCTGGCATATTTTCAAATACTTCTGACGAATTAAACTGACCTTTAGAAATACACATCTGGGCTGGCACTAAAGTGTGTGTATATATGAAGAAAAGAGTAAGCAGGGTTACTGAGCCATTGTTTGTGCCCGAGCAGGTACCCACAGCAGGTACAGTCTGTCTGCGTGCACACCGGTGAGTGATGGCAGCTCCTTCGTTACGCTCTCTTCCTGGATGCAGAACAGAGCGTCAAGCTGTGCAATCAACAGTGCCAAGGTGTTTGAGGCAAGGAACACCGTGATCTTTCTTAAGGCAACTCTGACATTTTAATGATCTAAAAGGTTATGTTGAATTATTACACTATCTGTAGACAGTCCACTGAGGGAAGAAAGTTGGTGTGGGGGGGAGGAGGGAGGAATCTTTGGGGTTTTTGGGGGGATTTTTTTGAAGAAAAACATTCCAGATAATTTTTGTATTAAAGACTAGAGCAGATAGGAAAATTCTAATAAGAATTCAGAACTTTGTTGCCTAAATAAGACTTTAAATGCATACAGAGATATTTGTCTGATCCAGTTGTCTTACAAGAATTTGCTGCATTACAAACTAATTAACATAGAGACAAAGACTGTAAGGATCATGCTTTTAGTGCTTAGAATGAGAACCATATTTCCAGAGGAACTCAGATTGTGTTCCATAAGCTGGAGTGATTAATTTTTTTGAGGAAAGTTCAGCATATGAACTGGTGGATGTGTTGAAAATCCTCACTTGGAAAATCTTTGAAAAATTTGAAAAATACTGTTTTGGAACAGTTAGAAGCTGAGGCCCAAGCGCTTTTGAAGGTGGAGCTTGTCAGAAGACAGAAATCCAACCATTTCCAAAACTTTCTTTATAACATAAGCAATAGAAAATATCAGTTCCAAAGCCTTGATTCATCTTACTTGATTTTAGCTACTTGACTGAAATGTTTATATTAGAACTAATATTGCCATAAACTCTCTACATACTGAGAGTAAGAAGCACTTCAGAATTAGTAACTTCCAACAGAGAAAACTTACTCTCTGTAGGTACTTCACTTAAATTTCAGTCAAATCTGCATACAAGTTCCTCTCTAGTCTCTTATTTTTTTTTAATTCCACAGATGGACTTTTGACACTTTTGTACCATCAAATAAGTGATGTAAAATAAATGATCTTGTATCTAAAGTACTGTAGGTTCATTGACAAGAGAATAAGATGTAGATAGTATCTTGCCACAGAAACAGGACTATTGCCAGAAAGTAGCAATGAAGAAAGAACACAAAGCCTTTACATATTTATGTGCCTGGTATCTCCTAAATACATGTGTATGATGAAGACTCAAATTTAGAGCAAGTACTCAGATAAGAACACAAAGTTGTCAATTAAATTTCAATTAAATATTAAGGACAAAACTTTAAAAATTTGTTTGGACTTTTGAAATACACCACAGTATAGTTAATATTTTTTTTTTTTTTTTTTTTTTTTTTTTTTACATGCCAGAAAAGAATAATTGCCTTTGTTGGAACTAACAGTAGCTGGCTGGTATACAAAAATTTTGTTAGTTAAGAGATGTTTGAAGGTTGCTTATGGTTACATGTTGTCTTAGTTATATGAAACAGTGGGAAGAAAGAAACTCAACTGATGCAAAAAAAAAAAAAATTCAATCAGTTTGGTTAGATTGAACAGTTAATAGTGGTGGATAAAAAAGATTAGTATAAGAAACAATGTAAGTATTGCATCTATGGAATGGAGCAACAGATGGTTTCGGGATAAGTATAGGTATAAGTCTTTTGCAATGGTTACTAAGCCATGTAACAGCCACAAAAAAAAAGAATTTCCATGCTTTAATTTGGCAACCGAAGGCCATTGTGAAATTTCCAGCTACTTCACTAGAACAGTCAGGAAAAGTGTGTTGCTCTAATGACTGCCTGTCCCTTGTTAGGTGTTTAATTGTGATTGAAAGACTTCAAGAAAAAGACCAGGTCTGGGTTTTGGTTTTTTTTTTTTTTTTTTTTTTTTTTTTAACTTTCTGAAGGAGGCTTCCTCATGATTTTGAGAACTGAGGAAAGAAGCTGGAAAAACTAATGCATACCAGATTCTGCAGAAGCACTCAAAACTGCAACTGAAGGAAGACTTAGTAAGATACCAAAGCACAGTATTAACTTACAAATTATTATCTTATGTTTTGTTATTTAAACAAGTACTTGTAAAAGTTACAAGGAAAAATGTTTAATACACTGTTAAAAATGTAGAGCAGTACTCAGGAAATATTTATTTTTATTATTTCAATGTTTGCATACTTTGGAACTAGTGTGCTCTATATTGTTTCTTAAACACATCTGCAGTAATTACTTGAATCTTGAAATGGTTAGGCAGAAATTAAATTGAACAGTCATTTCCCCATATCACTGTGTATCTTTACTTTCTATGGCAAAAGGGAATGCCAAAGAAGAGAGGATCTATGTTAATTCCCAAGGAAACCTGAACTCTCTCTATATATGTTGGTGAAGCTACTAGTGCCTCCAACCTGGTACCTTATGTTTGACCTCTGTCTTTCTTTCAGTTGCCAGGGGACTGTTTTCTTCACTGGGAATAGTGAAATGTTTTAGATGATGCAATGTGATACCAACCTACCTTACAGAAAGCCAGAAATACAATACTTAAGTGAAAACTCTGCATTAAAATACTGGATTTTTTTCAGAAAAACTAAGCCAAGATACCACAACTTCTATTTATAGAAATAATTTATCCAGAACTCTACAAAAAGCTGCAAAACATTTGAGATGCAGTGCAGCTCTACTAAGAAAAAAAAAAAAAAAGAGAAAAAAACCAAGAAAAATCCTTTTCTTGGCTATTCTGAAGTTATAATTCAACTGAGTTCATATTGTCTCTAAAACAATCCTCAGGGACATGAAATGAAAGAAAAAAACCCAAACAGGTAAAGGCTCTGTATGCAAATGTAATATACATTGTCTATGTTAGTACAGGAAGTGGAGATTGGAGTAAACTGATGTTTCCCCAGATCACGTCTACCCTTAAAGGGGACATGCTCAATAAGAGAAGGGAACACCAGAGAAAAGAGAGGATCTGTGAGTGGATAGGAAATGGATCAAAGTACTCACTCATCTAGTCAATCTGTCTTCCCAAAATCTAATATAAGAAAGGAAATTTAAGTCAGCCCTGAGAGTATTCAGCCTGCCTCAGAGCAGGAACTTTATACATTTTCTCAGGGTTAGGATGTATAAAGATCAGACAGAGAAAAAAATCCACTCCAAAACCTTAAACTTGGCCTAGTTGGTTTATGCTCCTGGGAATTCCTGGGAGCTCCTGACAGAACTGTCTTCTTGGCTGCTATCCACACCAAAGAGTTTTCCCTGGGGCCTCTCTACAGTGACTCTGTCACAAGTATAGCACCAAATGACTGCAGCAGGCAGTAAAAGCTTTATTGTAATCTTTTCCCCACTGTGCTTCCAGGTGATAATTGAGAGCACAGTTCATTCTATGGCTTCGTGTTTTCCCTGACTCTTCTGCAGTATTTGTAAGCTGGAAATTTTCCTTTTGAACCCTTTGCACACATATTTCTTCCCATCTGCCCTCACCCCTCACTCATGTTCCCAGTTTGGAGCTGTTGTGGTCCCTGGAGACCTGCACAGGGTGAGGCCCCATCTCCCTTTGTGTTGCTGGTCAGCTGCATGAAGGATCATTTTTAAAGGGCCCAAGACGTATTTGTGTGTTGCTGCTTTCACTCATCTGTCCAAAATCTGCAAAGCACTGTATCCAAGAGATAAAATGAAAAACATTGAGTAAAAAATTGATGCTATTTGAGACATTAGGATTTCAGACTTGAACCAATACCTCCCATGAAGATGGCAAATAAAGTCAGCCAAAATCATCCCAGAGAAATTCCAAAAAAATATGTAAAATTCTGCCAGGAAAAACTGACACTATAAGTATTAATTAATCAAAAGATAACACATTAATATATAATCCACCCCGAATTTTCCTATTCTTCAGTGGATCAAGAATGAATATTTGTGAAATCCTTTGAAGAAGATAAGCACTGTTTAAATACAACACATTAGTCATTGTTATTATTATGGACAGCATTGTTGACTTGATTTTGAAGAGTTCCATGTGATGACTATTTTAAAATAAATTACTAGTGAAATGACAACTGTACAGTGTATGAAAGCAAGCTCAAAACATTCAATCAACACAGTGTTCTATATTCTTCTTGAAAACACACTGATTTGTACTTATTGCATGTCTTTCTTATTGTGAACGAAAACATCTGTTTGGGATTTCTAAGAATCTGGAGAACAGATGAAAATGAGATGCAGCATTCCTGTATCTTGATTATACTTTTTATTATTTGCAGATCAGACTACAATCCAAGATCCAGGTGCAGTGATGTTTTTAAGGAGAAGGCCCCAAACAACCTACATGTGAAATGTGTGAGAGCATGTCTATACCACTCTGAGCAACACAGTGTCGAGTCCTCAGCTAGCTCCAGAGGGACCTATCCATCCAAACCACACAGCTCAGCTCTCTAAGATGGTGTCTTGAGGACAATGAGGTGGTGTTAGACCACTGGTGTGCCCTAGTAAGTAAGCCTCTTTGTGGCTGACATATCCATGCTATCCCCCTTCTGAGCACAAACCCTATTGCAGCCAAGTCAAAGATCTTGGCAAGAGTCTCTGTTATTCAATGCAGACTTGCCATCAGTGCTCAGGGATAGTACTAATAGGATTTTTGTTTGGTTGGTTGGTTGGCTGTTGTTTTTCAGTTTTATTTTTTTGTCTATTTTGCTCAGAATAAAAGTTGGAGATGGTTTTAAAAGACAGGTTCAGATCTGGAATTGTTCTTCACAGAAGAAAGAGGATTCTTAGTGGGAATTCATTCAAGCCCTTCTTGGTTTCTGCCAATCGGTAACTTCATTCTCTAGGCTCCTAGGTATTTTTCCTTAATCATTCTTCTGCTAGAATAATATTTTGAATTATCATTATATTTACAAATCGAATTTGCAGTGTCCATGAAAAAATCTGAAAATACTGATTGAGTACATATGACTCATACACCCACCAAACATAGTTTTAAATTCAGAAATCCCCTTTTCAAAATACACTGTTTCTTAAATTGAGAAAAATATTGGATAGACTAAGCAAGAAATAATTTGTTAACTAATTATTCATTAAAAAGGAGCTTTTATACAGATTCTTCCAATTCTTTTAGATCAGATTATTTTGCAGTTAGATTACAGGATGATGATTATTACAGGATGAAGATACAGATGTATCTTCCCATACTCATTCTTTTTTCCTGTATTTTTTTCTTCAATAACTTGTTAAAGACATTCCCCTGTATGCATCTTAGGCATATAATTCCTGTAATACACCAAGTTGTGAAGAATCCAGACTTTTAATTTGAAGTTCAGAGTTTTATAAATAAATTCTCTATTTTTGTAATTCTGTGACATGGACACTTGATCTTTTCAAGATATCCCCAAGATTTAACTTGGCCTTACTTTATATTATGTAAGTAGCGTCAAGCTTTGCTTTTAATAACAAAATTTTTAGTGGTGAAAAATCTCTGAGCAAGGTTTTATTTGGAGGGGATTTTTTAACCTATTAAAAGAAGATAAAATTTACAAAGAATATTGTGCCCATTGACGTAATGTAAGCATTTACTTTTCTGCTCCTCCTCTTAAGCATCTTTGATGAATCACCTACTTTATTAAACACTTGGCAGTTCCTCAGAATAAAGCTTAACTTCTTAGGAAGGAAAACTCTGTTGATGTCATGGTGATAGTAATATCAGTCTGTTACCAATCACATAATTTGCAGAAGTTCATTAGAAGTAAATGACATATTTGTAAAGGAATTCCCATACCAAAAAGGCTTGATTCAAAGCTTGAAGTTTGTAAATGTACCTGAAAAAGAACATTTAGTGCTTAGTTGTTTCATCCCAAATTAGGTAACAGCTTTGTTGTGAGATGAGGGAGATTCTGCAATAGTAATTTAGCTAAAATATATGATCTTTGCTCCAGACAGGGGTGACAGATAATTAGATGTAATACCTACTAGAATAATACTTTAGAGTTGAGAAATCAAAATTGCAAAATGATCCTTAACAAAGCCTAATGGTGATTAACTATTTAGTACTCACAGCACTCTTGTGAGAGGAGGTAATTGTATTTTCCATTTACAATAAGTTCTTCATGCAAAATTCATAAAGGAAATCAGCATATTCCAAGACACATGTAAGGAGATGAGCCCTATTCTTGGCATGATGGCTCTGCACTACCTTTTCTGCTAGTTGTGAGATCCATGAAGGAAAACAGACAAGAGAGGTGAGGGAGAAAGAAGAGGGTGAAAGAAGAGCTGGAATACTGGGGAACAGGCATGGGGAAAGGATTGAGAGGTTATGGCACATCCACTTGATACCAGGGCTCTTGTGTGACGATGGATGAAGAAAGTAGGAAAATGGGGAATTGGGGTAAACTGCGTGAACTCAGTTTTATAGCTGGGTGAAAAGGTCTTGACTTTTTTTCTTAATACCATAGACAATTCGTTGAAACCTTACTACCAGGCACTGCAGATTTTAACTGAGGTCTTACAAACTCTGAGGCACAGAACTTCTTGAAGTACTTGAGAAGTGTGGGGGCTACACCTATAGGGGAGTGGCAGGATAAAAAACTTTCAAGAACATTGCAGGGTTTTTTAATCCCTTTCAAAAGTATTTCTGTAGGATGCTGTAATCCAGCTCTTGGGGATTTACAATGTGTATACAGCTTTATTATCTCTGTTCCACTGTTGAGCATATTGAACTACGGATATGTTGACTGACTTGCCCAAGGCCAAACCTAAGAGTCAACATCAAGATGAGAAAATAGTATATTGTTTTCTGTGAATTCTCCTACACTGAACTTTTCAATTTACTTTTTTAATTAGCATATGCCTGTGCTTCCTAATAATAAAAAAAAAACAAAACCAAAAAACAACTAACTAAACAAGCACAAACAACTTAGAATGTAAATTTTTATAAAAAATTTAGATGTCTCTGATTTAAGAAAAGTCGGGATAGTAGTACCACCTTTATACAATTTTATGTTGACAATATATATGTGATAAATCTTGGTATTGTGCTAGATATACTTTTTCTGTTACTCTGCATTACTTACTTCATGTGCACTCTTCCTTTATTAATTTTTTCTGTGGTTGTAAATAACTTCCCAAATTCATAATTAGACATTTATATTACATGTGTTGACAAAAAGTGTCTTCTCTTTACTCCCTTAGATTGTAGCAGACCCAGACATATTTGTGATAAACCATCCTTGAACAAGACAGAGAAGGATCATGTCCTGTTCCTTTACTCTGCCAGTACAGATTCTCTTTCTGAGAAAAAAGAGATTTCCAGGTTCCCAGTGGGATTGCATATTTACCTCTAGCCTTGGAATGTCCCAGCAATACCATATTTTAAACGCACTAAATTTTTCAGTTCAAGAGATTAAAAATAAAAAAAAAAAAAGGTTTTTATGGCATCTGATGACACTTCTAGAAAAGGGTCTGATGGTGTCTAGGAAAATTGGTTTTATAGATGAAAGGCTACAACAAGCAGTCACAATAAAAATGCAAATGCTTTAAAGTATTCTAAAATGTCTTTTTGTAATAAAGATGGCATTTGCCACCCATATAGTATAATATTTTCGTCTAGTATAATGTTTTATTGTCAGTAATTTGGTTCTCCAGTTGGAAGGTAATGAAGCCTGCCCAAAATGATTTATAAACATATATATAAATATATCATGTTCCTGTGTGACTCCTTGTATGAAAATAATCCTATTCAGCTGAGATCAGCCCTTTCATAAGTGCCTCTCAGAATCTGGCTTAAGGTACTGTGAAACAGCCTGATTTTCATAGGCGAAATGTATGTGTAGTAAATTCAATTTACTCTTTCCTTTAGATGCCATGTATATTGTGGATTTTTCCTTCCTATCCCATAACAGTAATTAAAAAAATAATTCTCTGTACTTCAAGATACAATTTCTCTTACATGAAACAACACAGATTTAGCAAGGGCTTTTCTACAAGAATATTTATTTCATCTCTTCTTGACTATAGTAAATACAGTAGGAAAAAAAGAAACAGATCATGTTTTATGGAGTGACCTAAAATAGAATTAGATGATTGTTGAACGCGAAACCTTCAGCTGTATGGGATCAGAGATTTGTGTGCCTGCTTGCATCAAGTGTGACAAAAATGCTGCTTCAGGAAATAGCTACCACCCTATCCCCAGTCTAGTCTACTAAACAATGATGTTGTTGATGGCAACTGAAAATGGCAAACAAATTGATAGACAGCTGTGGAAAAATCCTGGAAAGCTATGAGTTTTGCTTGCTTGCTTAAACACTGCAAAACAAAAACAGTCTGTCAACCATAATTTCAAAAAATATTGCGGTTGGTTTGTGTGTGGATTAATAGCATGAATGGCACCTGAAGTCATTACAGAGATTACAAAAGTGAAATTGAATAGTACATTAAAGCTCACAAATGCTAGTTCTGGTCACAGGGCAATATTCTGCAATACTATTAACATCAACTCCTTATTAAGCAATGGAAAGAAAATGGCACACCCTGACTTTACAATGTATTACAGTCTCCAGATTTGGCAAATAATTTCATATTATGCTCCTTCTCTAAGTTTCCCCACTTTAGTCTAAAAACTGATGAATTAGCTTTTATAGTGCCTTTTTTATTCTTTCTGCTTGAAAAATTATCTAGTTTTGAAATTATCTCCTTTTGCATTTGTTTGGTGTTGTTAGCTACAGTGACTTTCCAGAATACTTTGAGGCTGTATTTATGTGCTTGATGTATGTTGGAAAAGGCACTATATGGACCATATCTCACCTACAAAGTAATTTGGTTGTAGGGTCTATTTCTCTTTGATAAAAGTATCTAGAGTTTAAAAAAAAAAAAAAAGAAAAAAGAAAAAAAAGTAAGCTAACATTCTTTTAAGGTAGTAAAGCTACCACTTTCCTGTAAAAGAAAGTTTTTTTGTAAAACAAAAAACTCTTTTGTTTGAAGAGTTACCAGATATTTTTTGTTCATTTGTTTGTTTCTAAAGATTGGTAAAAATCAACTTTCAAGCAGAAGATTTCCAGCTGACTTGGGCAATAGCAAAAATTTATGAGATTAGTGCTAAGGGGTCTTTGCCATAGCTGTCTGTGCAAGGACTTTCCTTACGCCATTCCACTCACTTCAGGAATGGAGAGAGAACTTTCCTTTGCCTTTTAGCAGTGCTAAGGAACTTCCCCTTTAGGGATGCTCTTGACATAGCACTCTGTTTACTGCAGGTAATGACTGAGTTTGGAGACTGAGCTTCCCATGCAACAACCAAAATATGATCTGAACTCTTCACTTGTGTAATACCTTTTTGTTACTTCATGCAAAGCGAGTGATTCACTGAGCTTGAATCCACCATAATGGATGACACCTGATAAGCTGGGAGATCAGAGTGGGATCACATCAAAGCGGTTTTCAGGGCTGATCTTTAAAGAAGTATAAACCATCAGTCATTTTGTGTTTCCATGAGCCACAGTTCACTTGAAGCTTGAAAGGTCCTGGGAAAACATGATTATGTTCCTACCTAGTCCCTAAATTCTCTCTCTGTTACTGTTTGCTGCCCAGGTTTAGACCTCATATATCATTCAACTGTTTCTCATGTTCTGAAAATCTGAAAAAAAATATAAGCTCAAACACAGCTGATCAATGACCTGATCAATGTCACATTGCTGATGAGTATTTGAGGAACTTAACAGTGTGGAGAATTAACAGACCAATGTTATCAAAAGCGTGGTTTCGTTTGGTTCTCTCTGTTGTTAACAGTGAGAGGAAGACATCTCCTAGAGGCAATTTCAAGATTTCTTGAGGTTACCTGTTTAGGAAATCTATCCTCCCTGACAATAAAAGGAGCCTACAGATTCTTTCTTTCACCAAAACTGGTCTCGGTGAACAGCCTCTCTCCTACACCAAAGCAGGGTGTGAGAAGGCAGGGCCACCTCTGATAATACATTTTTTGTTCCATTGTATTTGCAGAAAGTTACTTTTATAACAAAACCTATATGGTTTCTAAGCACATTAAAACGTCACCCTCAGTTCAGAAATTTTTGTAGCCTTAGGAGAAATTATAAAGTCAAAACCATTGCATAGTGCAAGAATAGTCAATGAGGATAGCTTTTTGTCACTCACTTGAGAGTGTATACTCATTCAGTTAGGCCAGCTGTTAAAGGCAATTTAGCAAAGCACTTAAACATACTGTATCTGTAGCCAGAGGGTAAAAAATGGTAGAATAGCTTTTCTTTTTCTCCCCCTGGGGAAGAAACAAGGCAGTCTGACCCTGGTCCTCCCACTTTGTCCCTAAACTACAGAGCCACACAACAGAGAGATCTGTTATGCCAGGTCAGGTGGAGATAATGTAATTGAAACAGCACGTCCACAGGCACATGTACATACACACATAATAAACATTTTGAAACATGGATGTCCCCTTACAGTGGGTAATCCTATTAAAACTCAGCATTGCTGGCAGGACAGATCACATCCTCTGATTCAACAACACTTTGGAAGTGGACTTATGCAGACAAATACACCAAATGTGCTCTTAACAATTCCTCATCTGTGTACGATATTATTTTGGGTACTGTGGAAAACTCCTGTTATTTTTGGGGATTCTTGCAGATGCAGGGACTGAGACTTAGGGTCTGGAGACTATAAATACATGCTTTCATACCTTATCACTGCTTCTTTCATTTACTTGGAAAAATACAAGAAAAAAGGAAGTTTTACTCAGGCATCCAGAGTACTTGGACAGGAGCATTGTTGTGGAATTGTACAAATGTAATTCTTTCTTTCTTAGCATTTTTAAGTTCAGTGTAGGTTTTCCTCTCATAGTGTAGACTGTGATAACAGCTCTGGTTCAGGAGGGGAAAAAAGTCATATTGGGAAAATGTGTAGACAGATCCATCAGATAACAAATAACTGAGTAGAAACTGAATTGAGAGTGACAGCAGCAACCCACTGGAGGTAACAAGCTAAAAAGACAGGAAGTCAGTGAGACATGACAAAGAGACTAAATGAAATTAATCTTCTTCCTGCTGACAACAAATTTCAGGCCAGCCACAGCCACCCAGCTTTGCATTACCCATAATTATATTCTGGTTAAATATATTTCCAAATGAACAGGAGCTTGCTATAGGTTTCAATCAATGGGATTTTTGATATACAGGAATAAAAAAGTAGGTTTTTTTCTAGATAGGTCTGTAGATGTATTTTCTATTAAGCATTAGGCTCTTGTCATACACAGTATTTTACTATCAGATGTTGCTGGCATCAGAAATGAAAAGAATTTGTTGAAAAGTCACGGAGCAGTCACAGAAT
This sequence comes from Margarornis squamiger, assembly GCA_035222235.1. NCBI lineage: Eukaryota > Metazoa > Chordata > Aves > Passeriformes > Furnariidae > Margarornis > Margarornis squamiger. The sequence continues at coordinate 18,207,533 of JAWWTY010000037.1, forward strand.
GTCAAAGCAAGTATAACAGTGTGCAGCTTTGAATGACAAAAATTTCCTTTCTCTTCCATTAAAGATTTTGATTTAAGTCTCTTGGCTTAATGTGACATAAGCATGCAGGCTATAACTGTATTGCATTTCCCTCAAGTGATTTCAGTAAGTGGTCATTTTTGCAGAGTGGTAAGCAAACACAAATCAGACTCAAATGTCTGTTTCAAGTAAGGCATGATCTTCCATTTCTTTACACTATGATCACAACTGAAAGAGAAAATCAGAGAAACCTGGAGCATAGCACAGGATGAAAAGATCTGACTTCAAATTAGACATGCACTGATTAAATCTAAACTATGAATAACTGGAAACAATCCAACTTACTCTGACAGGAATAATTGCTTTTATTGGTGCTCTTTCTCTGCTGAGTTTGCTTGATATTTCCCTATCAGTCATTCATGACATGAAATTATTTCCAAAGAGATAATCTAAAGCACTCACTACTTACTACTAATGTGTATACTGCTCATCTTTATAAATGAATATGTTTAATTTAAATGAAAAATATTTCAAAATGAGATCTGTCAAGCATACTATATCAAGATATTTTTTTCTCTTTATATATAGACCTAAATGAGAATCTGTCCCATTCTATCTGCTGGGCACAGACATCACTAATTAGTTAATAATCTAATGAAAAAAAGGTACTGTATGTCAATTTTTCTTTCCATGCTTAATTGGTTTTGGACAGTTGCTTTCTTTTTTCATTTTGTTTTGTTAATTCTTTCTCTAACATACAACTATTAACCACTGCTTTCATCACACAGAAAAAATGGCCACCTGCTAGAACTCTGGTTTTTAAAGTGTTGTTACATTCACAGAAATGATTTTGTAAAAATTATCTATAATGTATATGATGGATACAGAGGCCCAAAGTTGCACCCAGTACCCCTTTGTGTGTGCTCATGTGTGAAAATGGACATACACTTGCACTGGAAAAATAAAGAACCATTTACTGTGGATGTGAATGAATGCTTGTATGAAAAGGTTAGATAAACATCTGCCAGGATTGCCATAGGTCTAAGCAGACCAAATCAGGCAGATGGACTAGATGACCTTTCTGAGTACCTTCTTTTCCTTATTTTATGATTTTGCAAAGCATAATAGTATGTAGAAACACAGGTTTCATATCACAGGACAGCATCATCTTCTCTCACTGAGACCATAACACCTGAATTATTTAATTAATTCATCCAGTGATGAAGCTGTTGTCAGAAATACATCGACTGCTAATTCCACAAAAAGCTATGAAAGCTCTGAAGCAAACTGAAATCCAAAAAACATTATGCTTGATTTCTCTTAGCAAGCATTAAAAGAAGTACAGTTGTTTTACCTTTATGAGCACATGTGATTACAGAATAACGATTTAGAAATTAGGTGGGTATTTAGTAAAGAAAAAAAGGGTTTGGATGTAAAAATAAGTGTCGTGCCCAAACAAATGCCAGGCAATTAAAAAAAAAAAAAAATTCTGGAAAAACAATATGAACACCCTGCCACATGTATGAATTCTATAATTAGATGAAAGTTCAAAAAAGATTGTTTTAAAAACAATCACTTGCCAGACAGTGACAGAGGTTAACAATATTCTAAGGCATCTTTTCTCTTAGCCTATGACTGGCTCTGCTGGAAAGCAAAATAGAAGGCACCCAACAATATAATCCCCAATCTGACTAGGAGATGTAAAACATATTGGAGATCTCAGGTCAGGTTCAGAGCTGGGACAGATCATGTGTGTAAATGGCTGACCCCTCATCCAAACTGTAACACCTGTGGTGCAGCCAAAGCGTTGTAGAAGGTAATGATTATATGTAATAGATGTTACACAAGTCACAAAATGATTTGAGGAATTCATCTTTGTAGATAAGCCATGGGAAAATAGGAAGAAAATTCCAGGTGTTCAAACTTTCCTCTTTTTGGCAGAGACATATATAATAATTTCCAAAGCACAGCATGTTTTAAAACAAAGCCACACTATATTAATTTTTTTTTTAAGTTAAGGTGAATATTTCAGTTCATTCTTAATGCAAGGTATCTGAAATAACTGAAAAGGATTAATGACCTTTTACACCAGCTGAAAAGCAAAGTGCTGTGTATCTCCTAATTATTCAACAGATTTTTCAGCAAAGATTTTCCACTGAGGGTAAGATCCCTCAAGTCCTACTCAAACTGTTAAAATAGGGTTAAAAAAGGTGAAATTGTCTAGCAATTAGCTATTAAAAGAAGAATAAAATATTTTAAATGAACAGGATTTCTTTAAAAATGTGCGGAACACGTTACATAGTTATCGATCTTATTCAGTAAAAGAGTGCAATGAGAAAATCCCTGGCCCAGTTGAATTTGAGACATATTTTTACTTCAGGTTCGAGCAACGCTGAATGTTGGATGAGTGTTGCAAGTCAGTAGTTGCAGAACAACATGTTATAGTAACACAATATAAAAAAATACAAGTCTGGTTTAATTTATGGGTTCAGTCTGCATATAAAATATGTTTAAATCATTGCCTTTGGATTCCTTATCTTGTATGAGAATTGGATTTCTTTTGAAGGTCCTGTCTGAGATTGAAATCCCTGTTTATGCCTTAGAGGTGCAAAAGGTAAATGAAGCAATCCCTCAGTTTTCTTGCCTTACAACATGTCCAGACCCTGGACATCCCTGGAAAGTTCGTTGCACTTTGTTGTTTGCACTGGCAATCTCTTGCAGGGTTTCTATTTGGCTCTTCCTTGGCAGTGTTAGGTTAGTGGTTGGACTCAATGATCTTAAAGGTCTTTTCCAACTTATATGATTCCACAAGCATATGATTCTGTGGAATGGTTCAGTCTCAAGAACAAAATACTGTAAACTAAGGCATGATGAAAATAGTTATAGTTCCATTCAAGTCAGTGTTCAATAATCACAAGAGAATTTCAACAAGATATTTTTCATTTAGCTAGACATGAACTGCACCACATCTGTATGGTTGTTACACATATTTTTTTACTATTCACACAGCAGGTATGGATGTACCTTAACAGACATGTGAGGGAGAAGGAACTGTGCTAGCAGGATCTAGCTTCCCGGGGGAATAGTAGTGCAGACACATCACTGTAGGGTTTTGAAGGTCCCTCAATCGCTTCCATATTCATCACCCAGGATTATTAGTTTAAGTCAAACCTTGATAAATTTAATTTATTATTTATTATAAATAATAAATATTAATAATTTATTATTAATTTATTTCAGCAGAGATACAAAAAAGACTTTGCCAAATCTTATCTGAACTAAGTATAGGAATTCTTCTGGAAAAAAAAAAAAAAAAAAAGAAAAAAGAACTAGAAATGTTGTCCTGTACCTCCATGTATCATTTGATTTTATTTTCAAGCCAGACCATAGCCAAGCAAGTCAGTAAGTGAATAAAAAAAGGAGGGGAGGAGGGAGTGAAAAGGTTCATATTAGGAAATTATTAAATTTAGTTTTCATCCCTGAAAAGTTCCATGTGACAGCAGTTCAATATTTGATCAAAGGTTCAAATAATTTTCTATTTTTTTTCCAATATCCTTAAATCTTAGGTCTTTAAAATAATATGAAGAAAAGTTTAAACTTATAGTTGTAACTTTTAATATATCACAGTTGAATTATTTGATAAATGAAGACTTCTCTTTGTTGTATCTATCACCTGAGGAAAAAGTTAGAAATAGTGTGATGATTTACTTAAACAAGTCTTCAGAAAGGGTCTCAAACACTCAGTGTTCAATTTTTTTACATTTTTAAATTAGGAGAAAGCCATGTAAATTTATAGGTAGCAAGAGAGCTTTTTATTAAGTTTGCAAGGTTGATGTATTATATATTCTAGGGAATGTATATAAGATATTCAATGCTCACCATATTCTCCTGCTAGTATAATCATAATAAAGTACAGTGGAAACCAAACAGCATTGGCTTTTTTCAGGTGTAGGATCTGCCTCACTAACACATTGACACAGATCTCAAAATCTGTGAAAGTATTTAGTTGTAAAAGGCCCTTTGCATGAAGATTTTCTAGCTGCTTGCTTCTGACAGGAATCCACAAACAACTGTTTTGACAGTCTAAAATAACCATCTTGGTTCTACTTATGTCTTCGAGTTATGGGTTTTCTTCCAAGTACAAAAGCAAATGAAGTCTTGACAACTGATAAGGCCAAATTGCCTTGTGACTGTATGGAGGGTTCTGCCACCACTGAAACTGCTCCAGCTGTGGTGTCAGCTGGGTTGACACAGCCAAGTTAAGCACTTTTGAGGATGGTGGTAACTGCAGCTCACCTATTCTTAGTGCACTGGTCCCCAAAACTGCTTCTGTTGAAAATTCAAACACCATTCATAGCTTACAAACACTATTGTAGCCCTATGGCTTAAAAAAGAAACTTTGACTCTAGACCTTGGTTCATACCTAGCATGCAGGTGTCCTGCTCCCTGCTGTTGTTTTTGCTGGGAACAGTGACCTCTGCCTTGGCAGCTGGATGAGCTCTGGCAGTGCATGATTGCAGGTGAAGCTGTACTTACAGAAACTCCTGCCCTGGTCTGCCTGCCACGTCCACTGATGGTCAGGATGGTCCAGCGCAGCCTCATCCCTCTTCTTGGTAGCCAGGACTAGCTGTAGTAAGCCCAAAGAAGAACAGCAGATATATGTCAGAGCCTGGGATAACAAAGGCAGCTACAGATGAGTTAAATAAGCTTGAGCAGAGACCAGATGTAAACTTTTTTCAATTCTAAACAGCTCCTGTGCCAAGTATTCTAGCTTGACCACTCCATAGCTGTCTGAAGCAAATGGAACTCATTTTTCTTTTCTTTCTTTCTGTTTTTTTTTTTTAAACAACAGATGGCAAAGCTGTTCACAGTCTCTGTTTAGACTAACGTTTGTTGTATTGTAAATAATAATGAACTGAACTTTTAGTCCAACCGTTCTCCAGTCCTCAAATATTTTTATGCAACATATGATAAAGTGGTTCTCAGAAAAAGTTCAAGTTTCTGTTGTCATATTGTCTAGTTTTTGGGATTAATTGTGTTAGGTGGATGAACAGCCTGCCAAACTCCAGGAAGCCAAAGAGCACAAGGCCTTGCGAGCTTTTGCCATTACCACTTTATTGCAGAGTAAATATCTGTGCTAGAAATTGCAGACTGTGATATTGGTTTCGAGATCTAGTGTATCAACAGCAATGTATCATAGTTTTCAAGGTCTGACATAGTATGCTTTGGTGATTTACTACGTTGAAGTGTGGTGACATAACATGACAACCATGTATAAAAAATGATAATAAGTTGATCTACATTTTCTTTTCCTGTGTGCCTTTGGAACTTGAACAGGGCTAGCTCATGCTCTTCTTTCTACAATTTTATTATTGTACAAAATAAAAAGACACTAATTGTAAAATTACAAGTGTCTTCATGATGAAAATAATCTTACATACTTACATTTAAACAATTTTATTTGAGTGGTACAATGTCACAAGAAGCACTTTTTTTATTTTTTTTTTTTTTTTTTTTTTTACTAGCAAACATATTCTCCAAAACCACTGAGGTTTCACAGTAGAAAATGAACTTCAAAGCTTGAAGATAGATCTAATGGATTTTCTATTTATAGTGCATTGAAAATATTGATATGTTTAATTCTCTATAGGTTTCCAGTCCTTTATCATGAAAAAAACCCCTAAAAACAACAAATCCAAGATCTATCTAAAGTAAAATAGTTAAAGGTAGACCAAATAACTTGTGTTTGATAAGACTTGGGTAACAGTTTATGACATCTGTCCCACTAGGAGGGAGGAGGAAGAGATCCTGCATAGCTCTGAACTTTTGTTGTATCATGTGAGAACACTGTATTTCTGTTACACCGAGTGATGCTGTTAGAAGGGTAACAGTTTGTTAAATCCTTTTGTTGATCTTCTCTATATAGACCAACCTACAAAGCACAGAGATACAAAAAAAATTCATATGTTACTCACTGATTTTATTTTCTTACAATATTATTAACAACGCTTGTATTTTCTTGGTGAATTCCAGTGTGGGCTTTATGTATAAGCCCACATATGGGCTTATACGGTATGTATAAGCCTTACATATGGGTTGTAACTTGTGTTAGACACATTGGGTAAGTCTAGACTGTGGGGCGTGTGTTTTTCCATAGATGTAGTTTTCTGGACCTCCCATGATCAAGGGTAGAGACAATACATGTTCAAGTTTCCCTTCCATTGCTATATCCAGGTCTCTTCTCCTTGAGACCAACATACTGTTGAGAGTAGGAAGAAAGACAGATTCCTGATGTCTTGCCCCACTGTGAGGTCAGGAGAAAGCTGACTTTGGCCTGGGATGTGGGAAGTGCTACTTGGCCCCAGTATTAAGATCTAGCTAGATTAAAATACTGTTGTATGATAATGCTCTGAATTCAATAATATGCATGACTGCTTCATAATTTGTGTCCAATGTTATGTCAGTTTTTGTTCATGTCATTTCCTGATATTACCAAAAGTACACTATTTTTTAGTCTTAGTATCCATATTCTTAATGATCGCTATAACAGAATGAACAAGATAAAAATAAGCTAATTTAATCAATCATGTTTTATCAAAGCCCAGTTGGCTTCCATTTTTTTTCCTTAATTGAAAATGCAAATCACTACCTAATGTGATGATCACCTTCCACACTGAAAAAGCACTCAGATGATGGATCAGTAAAGTGTAAAGAATACAATAAGTATTGAAATGTCTAGAAAGAGAACTGAAGATCCATAGGAAAAAAACAAAACAAAAGAACAAAACCCAAGCCAGCATTTTTTTTTTTCTTTTTTTGGAGTATTACAAAGGATTAAGGTGCTACAGTCCTGGAAAACAAAAAAGTTGCTGAACTAAATACCACACCCCATATAGGGAAATTAGGAACTCCCTGAAGAAACTTCTGTAAAATTCTAAAAGCATAGAGGTATCCTGGTATCAGAGAATTACTGTTAATTGTTTATCTCCAGTATATAAAGAACTTTCTCATAAGTTATGACAAAAAAGAGGTGACATTAGGGAATTTGTTAAACAGCAGCTTAAATTCTCTGGATGATATTAACGGGATTGTACAAGCACACAGTCAGCATGAAAGTAGACCTGTGAGATCAAAGAAATCCTCTTGGAACAGACAGAGATGAAACCAAAACACTTATTTCCAAAGAAGGGGACTGAATTTTTTCATTGATTTTATTATTCCTTTTATTCTGGTTGACTGACCCACATTCAGTCACTCAGTCATGTGAATGCCAGTGTGTCAGATGGGTGCTTTTTAGCTCTTTGCATATTAATGGTCTGTTTATGCAGGACCCTTGCCCCTGAGGCAGCTATGACCAAACACAACTCCCTTCTGCAGCTCCAGTTGCAGGATCAAGGGAACAGACCCCTGTATGATTTTTGATCTTTCTTGTATTCATCTTAAGGATCTGGTATTACTTACACATCAGCAGGTTTGTCTCATTCTTCTTTGTGCAACACCAGTTTTATGCTAGCTGAAGTCCACTGACTGGACTGGTGTTAAATAAACATTTACAGCTGTTTAACAGCACCACAACCTCTACATTAATCTGGTTTTGAAACCAGTGCCAGTGTTACCCCTGGCCTTTCTCCTGTGGAAAGAAGCCTATCTCTTGGTATTCCTCAGTGAGACGTCCTGATTAAAATAGAAGCAGTTAACAAACAGTGTAAGGCACTGAGTACCCTAACCCTAACTAAAAAAAAAAAAAATGAAAACAAACCCACAAACAAAAACCAAACAAAGACAAACAAAAACCAGAAACTAAAAATTATTTATTCACTTTATGAAGTCCAATAGGGGCCAGTATAACAGTTTAGCAGTATGAAGTCAGTTATTTTTGTCATTGCTGCTAACATAAATGCATAAGGAAAAACCTATAATTTCACAGTCGTGGATAAACATGATCTTTAAACTTGCATTCTTTCTATATTTTAAGAATAAATAGTGCAAGACACGTCTTTTCTATTGGGAAAAGTTAGAGAGAAGAGTAAGGATGTATTTTGACCCAGTCAGTTCTCACTTCTGATGACTAACACCTTCACTTAGCAGATGGATACCTGGAGCAAGTTTCTAGGTTTCTTGGAAGCTCACAGATTCTGGTCGTGTTCCTGACAAATCTGTAGTTTAGTAATCTTTTTTTCAGCACCCATATGGACACATGAGGGTTGACCAAAACCAGCATGTGATTTTGAGGCAATTTTTTTAAGGAAGTAAAAAAAGAAAAAAGAGAAAAGGAAATTTAACATACTTGATTTCATTAATTTGAAAAAATCATTTGCTTTCAAATGCACTTCAAATGTTCTTATAATTAAAGCAATGGGGAAAAAATACTCCTCCATTCACTTGAAATCATGAAAACTTAATAAAAAACAAACTCCAAATATTTTATTATTCCCTCTTTTTCAGAACTTTTAGTTTTGATGGACTAGAATCTGTTTTTTCAAATGGTTCTATTCAGAAACTCAGAGACAAAATATTCAGTCCCAGAATTATTAATTCTGAATATGTTAGAAAAACATACTTTCTTTGTTACAAGAGATGGTTCCTTTGGACTTAATTTGGCTGAGATGACTCTCTTTTGAAGAGTGAAATGTCACTAACTCCACGGACCTATTCTGTTAAATGCCAATCTATCCCTTTTCACAATTAAAAGACACTAAAAAGTAAACTGAAGAACTTAGACTCCAAATATTGCCTGAAGCTTTTCAGCTGCTAATTTCATTTTCCCACATCTCTCTAGATATGTACAGACTTTGTGGTTCATCCATGAAAAGCCTTCCCAATAAGTTCCTCTTCCCAATGTTATTGACACAGATGTTCTCATGATGTTCCCAGTCAAATGTTTCAGGAACAAGTGGCAAGAAAGTAGGAGGAAAAATAAACATTGAAATAAATGGAAGATGATCAGTGTGCAGAACAGAGCACATTTTACAACTTCAAACAAACACTAAAACAGTTGGAAGAATTAGAGCAACAAACAAATTTAAAATTCTCCCTGTTTGGTAAGAGAAATACACAAGTGAAAATCGGTTTAACAGTTTGCCTAACGATACCAAGAGAAATCCACAGTAGCCCATCCCTATGTCTATTGCCTTTATACTGCCTTTTGCATTTGAATTCAGTATGAAGGTCTCTGTTCAGCCATGCTGGCTGGTGGCAATGTAGACCAGAAGCTGAACTTGTTAATCATTGAGCCCTCCTTGCAAAGAAAGTGGCCAGCTGCATATTAGCCTGCATTATTGGGAATGTAGCCAGCAGGTCCAGGAAAGTAGTTATTCTGCACCATGTGACACTAGTGAGACCTCTCCCAGATAACTGAGCCGTGTTTGGGAATCCCAAGTACAAGGCACAAAGATGGACATAAGGAGTGAGTATAGTGAAAGGCAACCAAGATGATTAGGGACGCATGACATACAGCTTGAGAGATGTGGGTTTGTAAGGGAGAAGTGGTAGCACAAGAAACAATCAACACAACAGAATGTGGCAAATGCTGGCTAAATATAAGGGTAGGCTAGCATTTTTTGCCATGAGGATGAGAAAATATGAGAGAAGGCTGCTCCTTGGAGATATTTAAAACTTTACTGAACAAAGCTCTGAGCAACCCACTCCAGCTAGACCTGCTTTTAGCAAGAGGCAGGGCAAAGTGACCTTCACAGGACTCCTCCAGATGAAATTATCTTATGGCTGAATGATATTGTAGAAGGCACAGAGAGAGGCTAAAAGCATTTACCCTCTCATTACTTGCGTGTTGACATAAAACTTCTGCTTCTGTCTTGGGCAAGAGGAGATTCTTTCACTAAACTTCTCTCACATTAGTAAGCAGAGGTACCTGACATAGTTTCTGTATCCTAAATGGCTACTGAAGGTCCAGCCTTGAGTTATGACTTTCAAGATACCATGTTGATGGCTGATACAAGAATGATGACCTATACTCATTTCTATCAACATATTATGAGAAGAGTTCGTAAGGTATATTCAAAACCAATATCCATAATAAGTGAGAATCAAACACAACCGACTAAAACTTCTGACTTGGTGAAACCTTTACTGATATCCTAATACGAAGGAAGAGATGACAGCATCCACCTCATGCAATTTTAGCCATCTCTAGTCCTTCCTAAAGTCAGTGGGAAATTTTGAACACTCCCTAGAGAAAAATAATTCCTTTTAGTATGGGATGAATCACTCTCTAAAATCTCATATCTTTTTTTCATTAACATCCATTTCTAATTAAGGTTTTTTTATTTTTTTAATTTCTTTTTAATCTCTTCTGATGGCAAAATTAGAGAGCACTAGAATAACTTAGTTTTCATAGTTTTGTGGCAGTAAGAGTGATTTTTTTTTTGTTTTCACTAACTTAAAATGTCAACACAATAAAAAAAATCCCTTTATGGTAAGCATTAATGGAGAAATATTGAATCCTATGTTTAAGTATAAATATATGACGTTTAAAATATTGCCTTATAGTGAACCCTTGAGACTGCAGAAGCCATTAGATTTTCAAGCGTAACGTAATAGACAAGTTATAGCAGAAGGATTGTAGCTGTGTTGTTTCTAATTTACCATCAAACATAGCTTTTATGAAAACAGTATATTTTATTATACCATCAGGTATTCCTTCAAAAACATACAAGCTTTTGGCTCAGAAAACCTTCAGCAATCATTAAAATGACACTAGCATCCAAAAAACTTTTCTAATTTCTTTAGCCATGTTGACCATGTTGACTGGAATAATATTAGCAAAAGTGCTTCCTCTCTCTGGAACATTTCTTTCCACATGCTGTAAGAATTTTAAAAAATGTTACTTTCATTAGCATGACCTGCTAGGCTTAGATGGAAATATAAATAGGTGTTTGCTCAGGTTATTGCACTTTTCAGCTTTCAGAATTAGAATTTGGTAACAAATCTTTCTTGTTGTCCTTGGCAATATTACTCAAAAAAAAAAAAAAAAAAAAAAAAAAAAAAAAAAAAAAGATAGATGTTCCTTCTACTTTCCTGATACCTTTTTAGGATGGACTGACTATACCTTAGAAGGCATATTTTCTCATATCAACTTATGGTGTAGTGTGGCATAAAAACTTAACGGTGGTTGAACACTTGTGTCCCCTGCCCTTCTGAGTTTAGTCACTGAGCTGAGCAGCTGTATCATCTATAACTACCCTTGCTTCTAATAATTTTAATGATGCTTAGTACTTCTAATAAGTAGATGGGAGCCCGGTAGGCCAGTTTTCCCTATTTATCTCTGAAGGCTTTCACAGTAGCCCAGTGCTATTCTCTAGACTAGACACTTCAAAGGCCACTTTTGGTTAACTTCAGCTAACTTAAGATCTGTAGTAACCTTAACAGTCTGCATGCTCTATTAGAGGATTTAGGCAGTTCAGAACCATCTTTTATTTCCTTACAATCACCCCAAGTGTATATATATAAAAAAATAGATGGCTTTACATGTTCTTCACAAACATGTCATTGCTGAAGGTGGTCATTAGGAACAGGCAAAAGAGAACAAGTTTCCATAGATTTTCCAGTCTGAAGAGGCTGCTGGTGATGAGAAAGGAGATAAGAAGGATTGCTTAACTGAAGCCAAAGGAGATGAAAGCCGATGTCCAGAAAGGCATCATGAGGTTATACAAATACGTATTTCAGAATAGTGCTGTGGAAAACTCTGAGATACTTTTCATTCTATGAACACATCAGTATACATAAGTACATGCACCTCTTAGCATCTTGCTTTCCCTGATGAGATGCCAGAGACACCTGAATTCTTATTCCTACATTAAGCATGAATGCAGAGAAGCACAAGTGTTAAGACTATAAATATAATAAATATAATAATATATTTATATTTAAATATAATCAGTTCTACAAGATGTTGCTCTACCTTTCTAAGGAACATAATTGAGTGTCAATAACAATGTTTTTGTAAGTGCTGATACATGCTAAACTGCATTAGTTCTAACTCAGTAGCTCATTGTTTTACTGTTCAATAAAAGAATGTTATGAATTTGTGATACATTTACTAGATGTAACAAAATAAAATAAATTATAATGAAGCAAATTGGCACACAAAATACAGACCCGGTAATAAATATTTATAGCTGAGATAAGCAATACAAGTCTTGAACCAAATGTTAGTCAGTGAAAGTATATTATAAAGCTAGCAATAGTGAAGTAGTAGTCACTGGAAGGTCCACAATATTAAAAAAAAAAAAAAAAAAAAAAAAAGAAAAAGGAAAGAGAGTGTAACACTTGTAGGAATCTTAATGAAGTGATGGTCTGTACAGAACTAGGAGTTCGCAGCAGTCAAAAAAGAAAGTGTCTCTCCGTCTATTTAAAAGTGAGACTGAAGAAGCAACTGTAATTACCTTTGCAGGCAACAATTATTTGCACTCAAGACAGGAGTTATATATGACACCAGTGAGTTGTGTGCTTCTTTTGTTGGGCATATTCAAGAATGAAAGATTCATATTAGATCTTGCTGTGAGAATTATTAAGGGATCTTGTGTCGACCCTAAAGTAGGAAATGCAGATTTTCAGTTGCTTAGCATGACCAAAATAAACTTAAGATTACTGACTTCTTGAAATACAAGTGAAATAAACTCTAGGGAGTGAAAAACCAACCAACCAAACCAAACTGAAACCAAAACCAAAGCAATGTGATCAATATTTCATCATCATGATTAGATAAAAGAGATAAGTGTAAAAGAGAAAAGTATGCAGTATGTATAATGTAACAAGTTGGAAATCAGAGAAGAGGATTGGATTCAGTGAGTGGAGAGATTTCTTTCAGTTTTATATCCCTAAATTAACTAAACTAAAACTAAACAAAATAAAACAACACAAAAAAAAACCCCAAAACCCAGACCTGTATAAGTAATGAGGAAAATATTTTTTAAGAACAAAAAAATTACACTAGTAGGTGTTTCATTCAGATGTGCACCATGGTATAAGACCATTTTGTCATCTCTTGGACCAAGATAACAGGACAGTTATGTGTAACTAGTTTGTGAATGCCTATGGCACACATGGATTTTCCTTGTTTTTTTTTTTTCTTTAGTTTATTCATCAATAGGATGAAGATCAATAGGATGGGCATTGGTTTTCTGTAAATATTGAAGACCCATGCACTCCAGCTCCAAAAGAAACTAAAAAAGAATGGTATTAATCACACAGTTCCATGTTTCTGATCATAAAAGCACAGCAGAAATCCTGCAAACTTGCAAAATGAGCTGTAACTATTGAAAAAGTACTTCAAAACTTCAGCGGTAGAATAAAGGAAGCTGAGAAACTGCAAGAAACTGTGAAGGAGCAAAGGTCTGAGAACCAATCTGTGAACCCACTATGTACTTAACAATATGTGTTTAACACTCGGGTACTGACCTACTGTGTACCTCAGTACCTCTTGAATCAAGGACAGGGAACAGAGAAGGACAGGGAAGGACAGGGAGCGGCAAAGCACGTGTCCCTACAATGCTGGCAGCTGTGCACTGACAGGAGTCCTATTTGTAAGGTTTTCACAGGCATGTCTTGTATTCTGTATATGTTGAAAGCAGTTTTATATTGATATGATATTTATGTTAATATAAATGTCATAATTGTGTCCTTATCAAATGTGTACACAGTCATGTTTATAGTTCTTCTGTCAAAGGAGTCCAAAAGAAGTGTGGTGGTTTTGTACTTGACACTGAATACTTGACACAACATTTCTGAAGGTCATAAATAATAGTAAAGGTATTTTGCATGGTGTGTGTATACCTAATATTGTGTACACAGAGCAGAGATTTCATGTTTGAAAACACAAATTGGCTTATTTTCTTCTTTTTTTTTTTTAAAAATTATTTTTTAAAGCCAAATGTTTCCAAATATACATTGTATCTGAGGTATGACAAGTAAGGTCCAGTTTCTGTAGAATTACATAAATTAGAAACATTCAAAGCACATAATAATGTCCCAACGTATCTATTTCAGTGCAGTACACAAGGCCTAAACTGGTGTGTTGCTAATGACTAACACAAGCTAATAGCTGTTTTTAAAATTCAAGGTGGTTGAAGGGCGAGCAATTCAGTTGTAATAGCAAAAGTAAGTCATTAACTCATGGAAACTTAACTCAGCTAACTCAAAGAGTAAAGAAAGAACTAAAAAAGCACTTTATTTTGCAAGGCAAAGTGAACATACTTGGTTTTAATGAGTTTTGTTAATTATAGAGATAGGCACTTTTACTCTAGAAATATAATCTATAACACTTATAAAACTTCCCAAATCTCTGACTCTCCTGAAAAGCTCTGTATTTTCACTGAACAGATGTGAAAGGAACAGTCTGTGACAGAAGTCTGAACAACCATTCTTGAACAACACGAAAGAAGAACAGTCTGCTTATTATTTGACTGCTCTACATACTGCAGAGCTTTGTTTAACCATGGTGTAAAAATGTGTACTATGGGGAAAAAAAACAAAACACCTTAAGCTACATAAATATAATTTTTGTTTAATTCTGTCAATACTTATAGTCAACCTAGTCTTCACGTATTTCTCTGGTCTACAGTCATTTTCAGAGTTCTCTGGGTGAAACACTGCTTTCTCCCTTGTTGTCTTTCACAAGAGGTCAAAAGGCCGCTGCCCTCCAGAAAGATGCTGGAGTGATCTTACTAAAGCTATAAACTGAGGTTCACAGATCTCATTAAAAATAAAATAAAGTGAAATTTAACATGGCAAGGAATAGTCACATAAATATTTGATTACATTCTTTGCCTGTAATATATTAATGACTCCAAGAAGTATTAGAGCCCCATTTTGGCTAAATGCTATGCAAACTTACAGAAACCACCTGCGAACAGTCAGTTATTACAGTAATTACAGTAGCAAGTCCAGCATTATAGAAGGAAACACTAGGAGTGGAAACAAGTCTTTAAAATAATGTGTTAAGGGCTGACTGCACATATTTGCAAACTCAGCAAAAACTAGTTCAAAAGGTACCGCTGATAGACATGCAAGAGGAGGAATATTCTATTTGTCAAGCATCAGCCCTTCCCCTTGGCATGTCCTGTTCCCCTGATCCTTTCTGGGAGCAGCACACTGTCTGTATGGCCTGCAGTCCTGATGTCTAATGTCAGCATCTCTTCAGACCTGACTCAGGGCACTGCTACAGTTTTTGGAGTTATTTCATGTGTTTAACTTATAATGAGAACAAACAGTCTCCTATAAAACTGAGTCTCCATATTTTTTCAAAGTTCAGTGTTACAGTGGTTCTTCTACACTCTGTTCATGGCACATTTCACAAATTTATCCCTATTGTAATTATTTCTGTATGTTACCCTGTGTGGTTTACAAAGACATGTCCCTGTTTAATTTAACATTTTTTTTTGAAACAGGTTAATTAAAGCAGTAGAAATCCTGGGATTTTTTTAGCACATAAAGCTTATTTTAGTTTGGTTTAGGTGAATTAAGAGGAAAGGTGAGCTAAATGAAGGAAAACAAAAGAGGAAAGAAAAGAAAGCAAAGCCTAGTCTATATGCTAAATTTCTACCAGCATAGCTAAGTAAATTAGGCACATTAAAAATCACTGCACTGAGCAACGTTACTATCTTAGTTGAATAATGGTAGTACAGATGCACCAACAGAAATGGCCACATAGCATGGCACATTCAGGTACAATCTCTGACAAATTTTGAAATTTATATAAATGTAAAGTAATTTCAAAAGTGAAAATTAGAGTAAGTGGAAATCATCCTGAAATGGAAAGTACCCTGGTACAGTTTTCAGTATGGATAGGTTATCAGATTCTCTCTGCTCTAAATAATTGCCTGAAGATGGATTCAAACAAATGTGAGAGCACAAATGGATCTTTGGAAATCTCACTTGGCTTGTGGTGGCAATGACCTTCAGTCCTCCATTTCTCAGAGAGGTTACTGACCTCTGATTCACCAACAGTTTCTTGAGCTGTATTACAGTTGCTTAAAACCAGGATGTAGTGAGGAAGAGGTCCCAAAACCAAAACAAAATAGGAACTTTTTTTTCCCCGCACAGGGCCTGATTAAATGATGATACTGACTTATACAGAATGTTGTATAAACCAGAGGTATAAACAATTTTGAAAAGTGGCTCTTATGGTGGATGGGGTCATATTAAACATGTGGCTTGGTTACGATAACCAGCGCAGGAAGCCTGAGAAGCTCACAGCTAGAAACCATGAAGCTGTCACAGAAACAATCCCTCCAGGCATGCTCAGTTCCTTATATATTAGTTGCCCATGCTATGAAGAGCTGGTTAAGGCAAATATAATCTCTCTGATGCTGAACGAGGGGTTTGCAAGCCCAGTCTGTTTGGTCTGCAGCAGCACAGCAGGTGCTCATGCCAGCTTCACTGGAAGATCGGAGGTGAGCCGGCAGTTGTTGACAAATCAGCTGGTGGTGAAAGGGGCAGCACTTACAAAGCACATATCTCTCTGTCCCTTTGCTACCCTCCAGAAGTTCGTGTTTAAACAGAGCCAGAACACTGCTGCTCTTCAGAAGATGTATTTGTCTTAAGAGTGCTTCAAGTCAATTTCCACATCATGATTTCCAAATAAGTATTCTCTCTGCTCCATATAGCTTCTGTCCTTTGTCCTGTCTTAGGAGACTTGCTTTGCCATTGTAATTCCTGACAGGAGGTGTCCACCTTCATCCCACTCAACTCTGGTTTTAAAAACTCAGGCCAATATATGTGTCTATGTCTACACATAAAGGTAAATGCATGAAGGCCTGTGAATATATTATTCTTCCATAATATAAACATATTCTATATACTGTAGTTTTTTGAACATTGTATTTATCTCACTTTCTCCTGATAGATGTGAAAAGGACCCCTCATATATTAACATGATCTGTCAAAAGCTGATGTTAGGTATTCTGAGGAAAGACAGTTTTTAATAAGATGAAAAGTGATTTTAAAAGTTAGGTGTTCCATATGCGGATGTTTAGGCAATGATTGTTTTTAAAGTATCGAGTAAAACCATGGTTGTCCCTTAAGCTTTGATGAAAGTTCCTCTCTATGGCTTAATTGTATTCAACCTGGTTTATTTTGAAGTTTTCTTTTTCTTTTATGGTAATTAAAATGTAGACACATGTTAAAAGGTTAAAAGCACTAGAACCGCTGTCAGCTTTCTGAACTGGCAGCAAAAACAGCATAGAGAACTAGATTCTTACGCAAAGTCAGGGGAAATGTTCTCATTCACATTTTAAATTCTGGCTTCAGGCTTTCAAGAGGCTTTGGGTTAAATGAAAAGTTCCACCAGATAATTAAAAAATATAAATATGGGCATATAATATAGTGCAGTAAAAGCTCTCAAATTTGTTTATCATGTTTAATTTTCCTACCAACAAATGAAAGTTGTAAAACTCTGCTTGTGGTTTCCTAGAATAATTAGTAACAACTGGAGACAACTTTGAAATTTTTTGATATTTGATAGAGGTAAAAATATCCAAGAAGCAGCTGTAATTTGCATGTGTAAAAGTGATTATAGAACTCTTACAGACTTGCCATTTTCAAGCTTCTAGAAGCTAAAGGGGTTCATAAAATTACACTGATTCAGTTACACTGAAAACTTCTTCTTTAACCAACATAGCATGCACAGACACACTCTGTTCCTTTTTCTTTACTTCCTAGTATTTTTCTATCTATTGTATAACACATGTGATACAATAGGGCAGCAATACACAAAGTAGAGTGTGTGAGGAAGGAGGGAAGAAATTAATAAACTATAGCACTTCATGGGCCATAGATGAATATCATTCCATGAGCCTGATTTCGGGTGATGCTATTTGGTTTGCAGCTCCTAAAGATAAACTGATAGCTGAAATCAGGAAGTTCAGTTCCATGACTGCAGGAAGTTTTCTGCTCTATTCCACTTTTCCTGTTTCCCTATGAAGGTTATGTATTCAGAGGGGAGATCCACGAAGTTAGTCCTAGGCTCTGAGAGAATTTCCACCTGTTAGTTTCACTGCTCCTGCACAACGTTTTTATTCCCAGATTTGCATATTTTTTTTTCTCTCTAGAGAAAGAGCATCACAGTATTATTACAATGTGGGCACAGTAAAGCATATGGAAAGCATAAAACACTGTGCATGCATGGTGGCATATCAGTGATTTATTTTAGAGATCCATCATTGGTACCAGTGACAGTAAGTGTGGTTAGGGCTCATCTCGCCTCTGAGCCAGCTAGGGAATTACAGCACATCAGGTTGCTGTCTTTGGTATTTTGCTGCTACTGCTCACTAGCACAGAAATTGTCAAATAAAATCTGGGCAAGCCCCTCATGGATTCAAACCTTCCTTTTGGACATTGTTGTTCTTCAAACATCATTTTTAGACAAATTTGCAGTATACTCCTTAGAGGCAAGCTTATTTTTCTAGAGTGTCTTGAGTACTAAAGGAGCGTTGAACTCTGAAAGAGAAATGTTGCAAGCAAATAGGTAGGTTTAATAAATGAACTCAGTTTGATTTACTGAGCCAGACTGTCTTTTTACTCATACCAGTTGTATGCTTGTATAGACATATTAACATGAAGTGAATTCTTTCTCTGAAATGATTTCCCTTCCTCCCAATGAAAAGAAAGGACTGTGAGTACCTTCTTATGTTATTTCCTCATTCCTCATAAGCATTGAGGTGAGTAGGGATATTCTGCCATTCATGCTTCTTTAATAATTCTGTACCTTGTCAGAAAATCCCTGGCGACTGTATGCTTTATTACACATGTCTTTATTATACAGATAAGCCTCAGCTTTCATTTAGTAACTATCTTTTGGTTTTTTCCATTTTTTCAGACCCTTATACAAGATTTCACTGGACTGGAGCTCTTCTGACAGGGAGCAGACATTGTGTTGCATCTCAGACACAACAATCATTTGAGTAATTGTGATCACAGTAGGGTTAATGTTTTTGTCTATCAAACGGTGCAGAAAAGAGTTGCAGAAAAAATGAAGTAAATAAAGCAGAAGTTCAGGCTGTTCTTTCTGTCAAATAACTGTGTTTGTTCTGTGAAGAACAAACAGAAGGGGATTTTTTAATCTTAATTAATTTTTTTTATTAGAATGAATCCAGATTTTAAGTTTAATTTTCATTGAAGTAAATACTTACAGTAGTGGTCAGGGTGTTCTTTATAGAATCATAGAATAGTTGAGATTGGAAAAGATCTCTAAGGTCATTGAGCCCACCATGAAACCAACATTGTATTCACCAATAAAACATAACCCCAAATGAAACGTCCATGCACTGGTTGTGGCACTGACACAAATGTATCTCCATCCTTTCCTGAAGTTTTTTGGGAATATTGTGGAAAGACTCCTGAGCTGATTGCATGAAGGCAAGCTTGGATCTGGAAGTAGCCACAAGTTGAATCTGACCTTCTCAGCTTTTGACACTTCTCTTTCCAGTTCGCAAGTTTGTACACAGCAAAGCCAGGTGTCCTTGCTCCATGTTGCCCAGTCCCCTGTTTCCAGTTCTAGGTTTATCACAGACATTTCTTTGTGATAGCATTAGTCATTTCTTTGGAAAAGTTTTTCTGGCAATACTTAGTGTTCTGGGTACAGTATGAACTATTGTATCTGTAGTGGCTCCAGGACCACAAAACCTGGTATGTCTCAGTGTGCATTTAGCTGAGGTCTCTCAGCTTGAGATTTCCATCATGTCTTTTTATTGTGTGGCATAGACATGGCCTTGGGCACAGTCCCACAGGCATATGCAGAGGGAGGGAGGGGTCCTCTTCTGCAAACCAGTATGGTAAACCACATCTTTAATTTCACTTAGGTAGTGTGGGCCTTCACTCCTCCAATCTCCCAGTACACGTGGCACTATCCTGCCCCAAACCTGTACAGGTGCATGAGGAAAAGGAGGAAGCTGCCTGTGTTCTTTTCCCTAGTTGGCACACCTTGCATTGCAAGCCAGCATTTTGCCTCAAGCATCTGTTCTAAGAGAGAATACCATACAAATAAAAGCAAAGTCTTTCTTTCCGTCATGTCATTAAATAATAATCCCAAAGTAGAAATTATGTATGGCGTCTGCAAAATTTATTCTTTATATTAAATATTGTCTGTTTTTAATGTTCACTTGTAAACCTTCTGGCTTTCATTGCAATAAAACTAATCTTCAAAGTTCTGAAGCAATATGAAGTTTCCCAATGCTTCTAAAAAACCTCACCCAGTTTCGAAGGTGTCCGATTTCAGAAGCTGATTACTTGGCTGAATAAAATATTTTTACTCACCTGTTTGAGTTGTAAGCTTACGTCATCCTAAAAGCTTCTTTTTTTTTGCATAAGAGAAAGTGACTGACCACAAATGCTAGAAAAGTATTTGTCTTCTGAATGAGTGGCTGAGAATATTCAAATTAAGTGCCTTGAATAATGTATAAAAATAGTAAGTTAGTTGTATACTTTGTTTATATTTGTCTTTTTCCACTGATGTTTTTATTTGCATTAAGGTTGTGCCTGATCTAGACCAAGATAAAGTAATGCACCAATACACACAAAGTTGCATTTCCTTTCATAAAAAGCTGTTTATTTTCAGACCAGAAGTAAGAGGTGGGTGCAACCAAATCATCAGGAGGGAGAGGGTAGAGGTAAACTGAAAAGAAAATGCAGCTGCATGGGTAAGGAGTGCCTAATGGTTTTGATTAAATTAATTTGGTTTTAATTAGTTATATACCTCTTGCTCAACTCTCCCACATTGTGTTTGCAGAGTTGGCAGTTAGGAAAACCCTCTCCATGTTTGCAGATTTCATCTGGAAACTGCTTAGTAACAATAAACAACTATACAATACCATTTTAATGCATCTTATTTTTTTTTCTCAGAAATCTGTGACTATACAACACTGTTCCTCTCATTTCTAGCTCTCACATCTGGCACTGAGGCACCCACAAAAAGTGCAGGTTTTCACAGCATTGTATTTTACTGCAATACCAAACACTGTGATAAACAAAAAAATAGTGTATTTTTATATGTGTCAAATATAAGCACAGAAATTAACCAAACACGTCTTGACTGTCTTCTCCCTTCAAACTCTCCCCCAGCATGTAGGAGGAAGTGGAAACTCTGCCACGTGGGATGCAGGAGCACAAGAGAAAAAAAAAAAAAAAAAAAAAAAAAAAGACAAGATTGAAGGGATGACGTCTTCAGCAAACTGAGTGTAAAACCCTACATGAATAAAGTTGCTAGCTGAGGCTCCAAGCCCTTATTTAGTAAGATGCTGTAAGCACCCATATGGTTGTTCTAAAGCTTAAATCCTGTTTCCATGCATATATTCCTAATTAGTCTTTTGTAGTGTTTTGCTGAATTGAGGCCAATAAGAAGACATTGATGAGTAACCCCAATACATTTAATCAGTACCAGTGATCTGAACTACATGCCTTTATTTGGTTTAAACTCATCCTAAAACCCCACATTGTACTATTTCTGATCAGCCTCCTACTTGCTTCTTTTAGATATTTATTCCTTTGGGCACTTTGAATAGTTAAGATGGGAATAATGTATGAATGTATGTTACACACTATTTTAAACTGTGGTTTTGCTTGTGGGTTGGTTTTGGATTTTGTTAGTTTTTTGTTTGTTTGTTTGGTGGGGTTCGTTTTTGTTTTGATTTAGTTCTGTGCTTTTTTATTTGTTTGTTTTATTTGTACTTTACTGACTAATCTCTTTTACAGACACTTTAAAAAAGAGAAGGGTTAAAAAAGACGTTCATGTTTGGTTTGGGAGGAAGCCAGTGTCAACGTGACCGATGATGGGAACACTGATGATATGCTGGGTGAGTCTTTCAAGTTCTGAAGCATGAAACATGTAGCAGCCTGTTAAACATGGGTGAGAGATTCTGACAGAAGAGCTCACCTGGCAGTAAAACTTATTGCAGGGAATAAGGGAAAAAAACCAACTGAACAACAAAACATATCAGGTTTAAATATTCTTTTTGCACAGGTCTCAAATGAGAGAAGCAATACTAATTGTTGCAAGTGACTATTCTGTGAATCCCTGATATGCAAAAATATAAGCTGGTATTATTATTTCATTAATAACCCCAAAATATTC
The DNA here is from genome assembly GCA_035222235.1 of Margarornis squamiger. Taxonomy (NCBI): domain Eukaryota; kingdom Metazoa; phylum Chordata; class Aves; order Passeriformes; family Furnariidae; genus Margarornis; species Margarornis squamiger. Next base: position 18,229,632 of record JAWWTY010000037.1, read on the forward strand.
TTTGCTCTCTTTGAAATGACTCCCATGTTTCCCTTCATAATTAAATACTCTATAACTTCTGTTGTTTTATTATGTGTAAGAAAAAAAAGCCTAACAAATATGTGACCTCTCTTACTTTTCTTTGAATTCAGTATTCACAAAAATTGGTTTGTCTACGAGGTGGCCTAGTCATAATTGAGTTGTAGCATACACCATATACTGCATATTTATACAACTACAAAAATGTAAAGCCAAAAAAGTCCTGTGAGGTTCCCACCTCCCCTGCTTTTAGTATTGTGCAAGTGCTTCCCTCCTCCTGTCCTGCTTGCCAGTGTTCCTCTATTCCAGTCTCAGCAGGTGAGAATAGTTTCCCCTAAGCAAACTCAGTACTCTGTTTCTCTACTGAAACTGAAACAGGGTATGGCTATTATATCCAAGCCGAAGCCTGACTGTGCTTTCTTGAATATAGCTAAAAGAAGATAACAATAGCAGCTGGAACATCTTGCCTCAGGTTTCTGATCAGACTGAAGGTGCAGAATATTAGCATATTATGAAACTATACACTGAAGTTTCATGGTTGTATGCTTAAATTTATATCCCATGTAGGTATTTATGCAATGGTTCTGTCAAGTCTATTTTTATGTTGCTTGGCCATTGCATCTAAGGTGGCAATGCTTACTGCACCTTTGTTTTGATGTGTACATATACCATAGTTGCCACATTATTACTATTTTAGTTGCTTCATGATCTGAAGAGAAGATTTGAACTTTTAATTAGAAGAGTTTTTGTATTTGGTACCAAATAACTATTATGGCTTCATCTAACTAGGATTAAAAAACTAACACGTGAAATAACTTGGTCTAAAAGTTCACAACAAGCACATTATGTTTACCCCACATATGCATGGAACCCATGTGTGTGTTAAACTGATATATTTTACCACCTCTTCCAGACAAGGTGGACTTTTCAGCCATTTCTAAGCTAGTATAGATTCAGTGTCACTGAAGCTCTTGGGTTATCCTATCCATCATATTCATAGTCACTGACTATTATTTCTGAAACAAAATAAACAAATCCTCCTTTCTGTCTTTAGGGGTGTGAGGAGAGGAATTTTGCAGCTCAAAGACCTGAGGATATAATGCTTTAAATGGTGATTTCTATAAATGCAGATGACTTGAGAACTATGAATAGGAAGCATAATTACATCATGAAGGATTAAGCTAATGAGAAATACATCAGGGAAAAATAAATCATAGAAAAAAGTGCATCTTACAGTCATGCAGACTGAGTGTAACACTAGAAGTTAATTTAAAACTTGAGTATTGCCAAAGATTTTGCTTGGAAGGTAAAGTAACAGGTGGCTACCCATTTTTCTTCTTTACTCAGCTCTGCTGGTTTTAATCCTGTCTTTGTTAATCTATTTAAAACAAAACTGAGGGAATTCATTCTGTATTACCCTATGGCTCCACTGCATTTCTTTAATAGCTTTAAATCCAAGTTATCCTGGCAAATTAATATTTCTGAATAATATTAAGCTACTACTACAAAGAACCTGCTCACCTCAAATCCCTAAACCTCTCTCTGTAAGAAGAGAATAATTGACTTTTCGTTTTAGAACCAGCACTGAAGTATTTGCTATGGTCATTCATTTACAATGAATAAAAAACACAATAAGCAAGGGACTACAAAAGTATCTTTCATAGCAATAATGTATTTTGAAACTTCCTATTTCTGCCTGTTCATCTATCATTTGTTGTATTCACTGTCATTCTTTCTTAACCCACTGTGTTTTCTGCTTGATTTAGATGGCCAAATGACAGTAGTTCAGACTGGAAGGGACCTTAGAGGGCTCTTGCTTCAGACAGGGTCAAAACTGAGAGCAGATCAGGCTACTCAAGACTTTATCAGCTCCACCAAAGGTGAAGATTTCTTGGCCTTTCTGCACAACTGGTTTCAAGCTTAGTTATCCTTACAGTTGAAAACCTTTCCTTATATCCATCTGGAGCCACTCATGGTTTGGTCTGTGCCCTTCTTTCATCCATGCTCCATTTTGTATGGCCTGGCTTCATCTCAATGCCCCATGGGTACTGGGAGCTGCTGGTCAGTCACAAAGAAGCCAGCGATGCCCCATGTTGGACAAGTCCAGCTCCCATCACCAGCCAAAGGCTCTGTCTCACTGAGCTTGGTGACCCTATGCTGAACTCACTGCACTTTATGGTCCTCCTTGTCCCAGGGGCCCAAGACTGGATGCAATAATCCAGATGTGGTCTAGCAAGTGCCAAGTAGAGTGGAATAATCACTTTCCTTCATCTGTTGGCTATACATCTGTTGAAGCAGCATTGTATGCCTCTAGTCTTCACCACTGCCAGGGCACACTGTAGACCTGACCTCTGGAACAGCTTTAAATGATAACTTAGAGTGATTTGGCAATTAATGCTTTAATTGTTTTCCTCTCAGTTCACAGCATTTTCCAGGTCAGAATAAATGAAACTGGGTACAAAATGTGCAAACCCTTAGTGAGAAGTAAACATTATAATTCACCTGAAAATCATGGGCCTTAACTGTGAGCAGTAGAACAGATAACTTACAGTTAAATGCTAATTTGTCATCTTATATTAGATGATGCAGTCAGTGTGGACCTGAAAGATAACTTCTGGGAATCTCTGCAAGTGCCTTAGTCATTTAGTCATTTAGATTTCTTGCAACTCTACATTTAATGATCTTTATGTATTGGTCACCTCAGCATGGAATATCACTCATCCTTCTCTATAGTGGATGCCTTCTTTTGATGCTTTCCGTCATGTTAACATTTCAGTGGATTAAAGCTCTGTATATTTAGGCAACCTTTTGTCTAACATTTATAGTATGCTTTATTATGTAACACTGGTTACACTGATGAAACAAAACAACTGGCCTGTGAACTGATTTACCCAACAAAGACTTTTAGATTTGTGAACGTGTATGATTTCGGTCAACAGTGTGAGAGACCATAAAGAACTCTTACTACTCAACCTGGAATATGAAATGGGACATGAGGCTTTCCTATCCAGGTCTATGAAAATATTAAAAGAAAAGCATGTGACTGTTCTAATAAAGCACTGTAGCACATGAATAAAGCCCTGGGGATTTTTTTCTGGGTGGGAATTGATTTTAGTTACTGCAGAGATACTCAGCAAGTATATATTTTTTAAATGCCCTGTTAATGATCACAGGTAAAGTCTACCTCAGCAGCTGTTACTTTTGTATTATTCCACTTCATCTAATTTTTGCTGAAATCAATGGTAGTTTATTACATTTCACTACAGTTATGTGTATGTGTGCATGTATATATGTATACAGGTCAGGAAGAAGGAAAACCAATTCTACTAATGAAATGTAAAAAAAAAAAAAAATAAAAATAATCATTGTTTATGAAATGTGCCAAGGGAGAGAAAATTGTTGGAAGATCACGGTATATTCCAGCTATTTTTAATCAAGTGGTGTGGGTTTAGTTGGTTGTTTTTGTGTTTTATTTTTTTTTTCTGGTAGCATGCAATTTTTTTTTCTTTTTTTTTTCTTTTTCACTATCATTGAGCATTGAGCCTTCTGCAGATGAAGAAGATTGTGACTACTTTCTCTCCAGGCTAAACTCCTTTTTTGCAAAATCCCTATAAGTACTTCACTTGTTTGTTTGGTTTTTTTATCCCTCTTTCTGAATCTCAGCAGGACAGTTTATAAATTCACAAAAATTTATACTATATGGAAAGGACACCAAACTCCAAAGCCTTCTACTGGGAACAGAGGATTTTGTTTTCCATGGTGACTTTTGCAAGTTTCAATGAAAGGCTTAAGACCTTATTTCTGCTCAAGTGCTTTTGTGGCCTGGCTTTACATCATAACCTCTTATTGAACTGCTGCAAGGACCAGTGCACCCCTAACTGTGCTGAGTAATGGGAAATGTCTCTCTAAGAAATCTAGAACATGGAACAGAATGAAAGCAGGAGGTATACAAATACTGCAATGACTAATTAAATAGACTGTCTACAGTAGGCAGGTCTAATAGAGATCATGGCACCTTCTCTTCAGCAACTGCTTAAGATCCAGAGACTGGCAGACCTGTGAAGTAAGCAGTCTCAATTGTTTATTGTTTTCTTTTTTTTCTTTAAATTGTCGTGTTCTTCTCATTATAGTTCTGTTTCAGATTGCCTGTACAAAGTTCATCGTTCCACTATGTAGCAATACTTCTACAGAGCACTGGAGCCAAGAGAATCATGTGGAGAGTAACAAAGATTACTTTCTGTAAGACAAATCCAGGTTTCAAATCTCTGTAAGGAAGAAAGAATGGGATCCTGAGATACTAGAGTCACTAATGTTAGAAACTACAGCAGCCTGCAGGACCCAGATGAGGTCCTGGATTTTTGGATTTTCTGAAAGAGAAAGTGATTTTACATACTTTTTTATGGACAAAGTTTACTGCATCACAAAGTGAAACTTTAAAATTTTTGCAAAAAACATTTCAATTGTCAGTGAAAGTGAAGAAGTGTCCTGCCAACAATATGAACACAATCCTTTAAAATAACTGCAGCTTGTAGGAATGGAAATGTTGGTTGTTTTTTTTTAAAAATTGAATGTAATACTTGCAATAAGATAATATAAAACTCAGGCCATTTAACTATTCTGAAAATTTTGTACATCAGTAAGTAGAAAACACTTGTTTATATATTTAATTTTAAATGCAGGTTGTTGATGTGGGCTACCAGGAAGTTGGTCTTTTAAATGAAATCCAACTATTTTTCTCTACTTCAAACTGAACCACAGGTGGACATCTGCTACAGAAAGTTAATCAAAACACTATTGGTTTTCTTCCAGAGTGAGTTTAATTGTTCTATAACTATACTGGGTGCACAAAACAATCCTCCCCATGGCTACATACATTTATTTAAATTGCCTCAGAAGGTGACAGTGACATAATATGAAGGTTGTGTTGATCAACAGCAAACTCCCCACAAAACAGTAAGTACAAGCAGTGCAATAATGTGAACAAATCATTCAGCTAAACAAGCTGGCAGGTGGGAGATCTGGTTTTAAATACTGAGACTGCAATCAGTTGAAGTGCTGAACTATAGGCACTCTTGATTAGGATGTGATTCTAAGTGAAAATAGGAAGGGGCTGCCGAGAGTGGAACATTTTCTCTGTTAGGGAAAGCCAACATATATTTTTCTTAACTACAGTGATTTTTGAGTAGTAACCCCTTTTGACAAGACTTCCTATAAGATGAAGTGTTTGTTTGCTAAGAGTCAAGATGGAAAGTGACTGTAACTGGCAAGTGAATAGTCAGAATATGAAATATTGTTTAATAACATACTTGAAATAAAGATTGCGTAATTCACAATGCTGAGGACGTCCACCTCCTGATATTCATGTCTCCTTGTAACAAAGTTACACAGCAGTCAAAATACCTTGCCGCACTGGTGCCACAAATAATAGCTTGGAACTTGGTGTGTATTGGGACAGCACACCCTGTCCAATGTAATTTCTTTCTCTCTTTTTTTTTTTTTTTTTTGTAAAGAGCTACCAGATCAAATAGCCACTTGAATGTTTTCATTCATCTCAATAATATGTATATGTGTCCTGTAGATTTTTTTGTACTGCGGTGGTTTGGCTTCTCAAAAATGATTGTCACTGTATCAGACAGTAATCTGAACTTTTTTAATGGCTCTTGTATAAACCGTTACCGGGATTTTCTCTGGTTTGTTTGTTTATTTTTCTAAAGAACAGCATTTTTTCCTAGGCTTTAACATCTTCTGCTTACTTTTTACTTCAGGCAACCAGTTCACATGTCAGATTTTTTTTTTTGTTTGTTTTTGACAGTATCCCATGATCCACAGTAACTTATTGGAGTGATATGTAGCTGTCCCAGCCTGTAAGTAGTGAGAACTTGTGGTTTTTCACTGAGTGAAAAAAAAAAAAAAAAAAAAAAAAATAGTGAACACATCCCTGTGCAACAATTTGTCTTGGTTAAGTGTTCGTAGATATCTATTAAGGCATACTTCACAGTGCAGTATCCACTTTGTGCAATAACAGCATTTTGCGGTTATATTGGATTAGTTTAGACTTCAAAGTGAGATCCAGATGTTTAGGAAGTTAGTTCATTTTCTTATACCGTTTCAAATATCCTGAAAATAAGGAGGAATCAATATTTCCTGGTTTTAAGGAAAAGTGGTTACAGGCAGAACCCTGTTTCTTAGCTGCCTTCCATGTCACTTACAGTAAGACCCTGAACTTCAATGGGCAGTACCCAGTGATTAGAAAATTAATAATAGTAGAGGGGGAACAGATGATTTCTATGTAAATTGGGATAGTTTCCAATGTGACTCACCCTAAATCATAGCAAAGATTCTGATCCCTTGAAACTGCTCACTGTGCCAGAATTACACAGCTGAGTGCTCTCACCCTCTATTTCACAATCTCACTCTACAGCAGTTTACTGAAAATAATCATGGTAGTGCTCCACCCTGAAAATAAAGTGCTGAAATCAACCTGAGGTTACATGAGGGAATTCTGCTAGCCTGAAGAGTGAAAACAAATGGGAATGAAAGAAGGAATTACCTTGCATGTAGGTGGATTCCCACAGCTACCCTTGGAAAGTGATACTACTTTTCGACATGACCTTTTTACTCTTTATGACAAAGGCTACTACATGCCCACAGGCCATGAAGGCAACTTGAACAAATTCAAGATCATGTTATACACTTGCAAGAGGGTCAAGTATCAATGGAAGAAATATTTTCACCAAAAAGCTTAGATTCACTATGGCAGAATTCTTGAAATCAGTTTAAGTGTTAGCAATACTTCCACAAAGCAATCAGTCTGAAAAATATCTTTGAGAAAAGTGAATGAAAATGGAGTATATCAGCATTGTAGAGAAAGCAGAGAAGCTCCAGGCTGCACTCTGCTCTTTGCAGTCTGTTGTCTTACTGAAAGCGTTAGGATTTGTGCTTTGTTTTGTTTTACCTTGACCATTATTGGGGAGAATGAAGCTTGTGATCTTATGAAGAACAGGTATGGGAAGAGTCAGGGGTATGAGTCAACTGTTTTACAAGTGCTGCTGAAGAGGCTAAGATTTGCGTCATACTGAGAGAAATCTTGTTTCACAAGGGGGTCAAGATTGTTGTTGAAATGCCTCATTTTGTCAAGGACCAAGCCCTTAGTGGTTAATAGAAGATAAACATTTGCTACAGGAAATCAACCATGAAATTAATTAAAAAAAAAAAAAAAAAAAAAGGCACAGAGACTGATAAACTTGTAGACAGAAAGTTATCACTAAAACAAAAAAAAAAGGTGTTGCTATTAGAAAACAGTGAAATTTTACTTTGAAACAATAATTTCTTCACATTTCCTTATACTGAAAAAAATAAGATCCTTTTCTTATCCTATGTGGCCAAAACAGTGTCCTAGAATAGAATGCTAATATTGTTGTTTGCCATTATTTTGAGGAGGTTATCAACAGCAACTGCTAAATGTTTCATGTTAAGGAAAAGAACGCATCTGAAATGATTTATGAGAACACAGACAGCCTTAGCCTCTCCTCAAAAAGCTGTATGGAGAAGACTGAACCCCAGAATTAAGCCCAAACTTTCTTCACATCCTCACTACTTTGATGCAACACTGTTCTGAGTCAACACTACCCCAAGATAAAAAAATCAGGGTCCTACATACCTTTGCAGGGATTAAAACACACAACACTGTATGGGTTACCAGTGTCAGGCTTTGCAGATTTACTCTGATTTCATAATGACTTTTGTCATGTTGTCGTGAGACTGACACCATGGAGATATCTCAGCTGAGAAGGTCTGTTTCAGAAGGCTCAAGACTGGAAGACTTTACCTCTTTTTCACACTGTTTACACAGCAGCCAACACGAGCACATCTGCCATAATTCATCTCTTTAACAACTATCTATGTAACTCAATATTATCCAGTCTAATCATACTGACACTTCAGACTCGATAAAGAATCATTAGATATATCACAGTTACATATTTTAAGGTTAAAATAATTCCACTATGGAGGGGCTTATTACACCTTTCTCCAAAAAATCCTAGAGTTCAGTAAGTCTCTGAAATATGTGTCAAAATTCAGCTTGACCTTCCTTGTAAAGTAATTGTCACAGAGAGGTACTGAGTGAAAGAAAGCTTCCTCATTAAGGGGAATTCCCTTCATAAGTATATCTCTTGAATCTTTGCCTCCCTATTCCTACTTGGAGTATCAGTGAACTAGAAATGGGTGCAGAGGAGGTGCAGGTCTGGAATGAATGATCAGGAAAGTCATGGTGGTCTATTGCACTTGACACTGGTCCCGAGCATTGGCAAAATGCTCAGAGGTGCCCTGTAGTACTTTTAGGGACATATCTATTATGTTTGCACTTGGTGTCCAATCAGGCTGCCTGATTCAAAAGCCACATTCATACAGCACCTGTCCTGAGCTCTGACTCTCAGAAGGGTTCATTAGGAAGTGTAGCTTTGCACTGTCAGCAGTTCCATAGATATTAGTTTGCCTGAGTTCATGTCTGCTCCGAGCATTGCGGGTATGCTTCATTGTGTCTGCAATACAGCAGGTAAATATTTTCCAAGTAGTCCTAGAAGTACCAGGCACTATAATGCTGAGTAAAGTTCTGTTTAAGTACAGTGTGTGACTGGACTAAGCATCTTTCTGAGTTGCCTTGTTAATATCTGGAAAATATAAGGGAATGTTAAAATTTCTAGGTTTGCATGTGGAAGGTGTACCAAGAGATACTTGCTTTTAGAAGCAATGGCTTACATTAGCTCAGTTCTAAAAACACCTGTGCATGCAATTGGCTTCATTCATTCAAGTGGTCTCTTTTCAATACTGTGGGACCACTCATGCATAAAAAAAACCATACATATGTGTGACTATGTGCAGGACTGAAGTTCATAACCAGAAAAAGTTCACCTCCGAAAGCAGAATAAATTTTGAATCTCATTAAAAATACAGATCTGTTGCCTGCCAATCAGATACATAAACTGATAAATGCCACAGTGCAACATGGCTTTGACCAGGAAGGTAGGAGTAAAAGGGAATGATTGTTAATGATTATAACTCACCAAGGGCTTACCTCATGGCAAAGCCTGAGGGCAAATGAAAATTTCAGGAGGCTGGTATCAACAACTTTCTGCTTTACAGAGATCATTTTTGTTGTTAGATCACAGTTTGTGAGTCCAGAGCTGAAGAAGGTCACATCATTTGCACTAAATCCACATTTTGTTGAAGTGGAATGTGGTCAGTATTGCTTAGCTTTGAGATTGACTCATAAAATAAAATTAAAGTCTGGATATACTGGACGTCATTTCTAAAAACTCACCCATGATGTTTTTTCTCTTCTTACATCATAGAACTTTGGAAATAGAAATATTTTTAAAGCAACCTGCACATTAATAAAGCATACTGTGTCATGTGCCTCTTTATTAAATTTCTTAATTAAACTAAGAAATTCTCTGGTAATTTTCCTAAGGAAGAACGGGAAGTGGAAAAATGAAATCTGGGTTGGAGATAGCATTGCTTCAGAATTTATGAGGTTTTGAGGTTTGCTTTCTTTTAAAATAATTTATTTCCTTTTGCAACCCTTCTATTTAATTCCTGCATTTAAAAACACTGGGGTAATTTAATATCTAGGACATGCTTTCCAGCCTGTGCCATATGAAAAAGACAGAAATATTTCAAAAGCTATGTTAGTGCAACATAGTCTTCATTTGTAATGATGATGATTTGTCATTGTTTGAATTTTTTCTGAGCATATTTGTAAAGGTTTTTATTAGAGTGGCACCTTGGCAGTCTACAGTTAAAAGTACTGTAGATCTATTTGCTCACCATTTTCAGTCTGATGGTCAAAAGATGTCAAGAATTAATATCTTGATATCTCACCTCCTGTGTTGCCAAGACTCACTTTTTAGTGGAGTGTATTTCTTTACAAAGTGCTCATAAAACTGCTTCTGTAAAGCAGGTTTTCCACAATTAGCATTCAGGCTAATACATTCTTCAGAAATTTCAGGCAAAGTATCTGTGCTCTGTGCTAAGTAGTTCTCTTGGTCATTTGCTTTCCCACAGATATTTAACAGCCATCCCTCTAGTCTACCAATAATTTGGCATAACTTTTCCCATTTTCTTTGCCTGGCCTACTCCTCTTTTCACAGTGGAACACCTTTTGGTGCTTAAACATTTGACAACATCTTCCTTACGCTTTCATTCTCTTTAGGTATCTCAGCTGCAAAACACACAGATTTCCATAGTAACTTGTGTATTGGGGTCTGGCTATCACATGTCCTTTCCACAACTGCTTTACCATGCAAAGGAAGCTCGTGAAAATCTAAGGCCTTGAGAAAGAATGGTTTTCTAATCCAAACAATTCTGCTAAGAACTGCCTGGCTGTTATTACTGGAGGAAAGATTTCTCTGGAGAGTGTCATCTTGAGAGATTACATCTGTAAGCATCATCACTAATGGGGCATCTATTTACCTTAGCATTATTTCATTGATGCTTCATTCACTTCCTGCCTCTGTTCCTTGTTTATTGTAATATAGTCACTTCACTAGCTTCATTTCTCAACTGGATGCTGCCTTCTACCTTCTCATCTGGTCTTAATATATGCAGTTTAAAAGGAGTCATGCATTTCATACATATGGTATAAACTCTTTTCCTCTATTCCTGCTTCTATTCCTTATCCAACAAAGAGTTAAACTCCTTTAAGAGACTATATGGTATCTATTTTCTGTTAATACAGAAACTGTTAAACAGAGACTGTTTTTTTTTGTGATACAAGAGGTGATAATAAGCAGAAGATGTTTTTCATTTTGAAGTCACAATGTTTTTCTACCTATCCATTCTGCTGTTACCTCTCTTCTCAGTGGAAGAAGGGGTGAAATTAGAAAACTGAAACCTTCTTCTACAGATGTCTCCACAAAGGCTGAAACTTCAAACATAAGATGTATATTAGGAGGAGATGTGTGTATGTGCAGGATATATTGCAATACATAAAAATATAACTATATAATTTATAGTTTTATATATTTATATGTAAAACATGTTAGATTAATATGTATATCATATAAATCCAATTAGAATAGAATGAAGTAGAATAGACTAGACAAAACTAGAAGAGAAGAAAACAGGAGTGTGATGAATAAAACGGTGCAGGTTTTTCTGACAATACCTAACACTTCATCAGATTTCTATTCTGTCTCTATATGTTCAAACTAGAATTTATGGATCATGCAAGTGTCATAGGAGAATATTAATGTTGCTATAATTTTATGCCTTTAGCTTAAAGGCCTAAGTTAGCTAGCATGTCACCTATGTTCCTGTGGAATATAGACATCTCCACAGATTAACTAGACCAGAATGTTGGCCAAAATGCTCTGAAATAACCTTTGAAATAGCTATTTATGCTACACAAATCCTGTGAAAAATTATGCCCTGCATACTTCTGACTGAGATCAAAAACTTGAGAATTTTTCATGTGACTTAATCCCCATTTCACCTGGTGTACATAAATTGGGACAGGAGTGAAAAGTCAAGTCCCAGCATAAAAAGGACAAACTGTAGTCTTATTTGGATTTTGCTAGTCTAAGTGAACATTACTCTTTTCATCATCTTAACTCCCGTCTTCAGGCCAAGCCATCAAGTTCAGATAAATCTACTGATGGTATTGTCTGTGATATGAAGAATTAGTTCAGTTATGGAATTGTAATTTTTCTTTTCCTGTTATAGATATGCTAAGAAGGACTCTGCGCAGTGATTTGCCCATATGCACTGAAAGTTCTTATCAATCAGCATTTTGCAGTGGTTATGTTACCACTTATTATCTGGTTTGGAACCTAGATGCACTAACACGTAGGGAAAAAAAATCCGAGATCTTATGTTATTTTTAAAGTTCTTAGTGGAGAAAGAAATTATAATGATGGGACATAAAGGCTTCTCACTGCTATATTCAGCTTCTGTCACCTTCACTCTTGTTCAGTAATACTTCATTCAATAGCAATTCTACAGATATGAAGGGGACAGCTAACAGAGCAGGATATTATTTTCTCTGAGAAAAGCTGGCAATATGTCCTTGAGATACTAAATGTGACAGAATTCAGTGGGGCATCTGTTAAGGCAGACACAAGTTCACAGTCTGGAGCACATTTTCACATACTATTATGTAGCAGAAGATTAGCACTGCACGTAAATTTACTTTCAGCCATCCAGTCTCAAATAAATATAAGGTTGTATCAGGTTTGCAGAGGTGAGTGCTGACCTACTTTTTTTTTTTTTTTTTTCATGAGAAAATATGATTGCTTGCACATAGGAAGGTTGGGAAAATAGAGAAATAATGGGTTGAAGTATGTATTCTATTTGCTTTATGTTGCACATTATTTTAAGAGTACATAAAAAAATAAATAATATAGTTGAAAACCTTCAAATCTCAAATGAAGAAGTCATTAGAAATGAATGGGCTGTGTGCAAGGAAATCATTACCACAACATCCTGTAGGATACAAAAAGCAGACTAGCAGTAATTACAGTCCTGCAGGAAAAATCAATAAGTGCTTCTCATGCCTTTCTGATCAAGGCTGAAGCATGATATTAGCAACCTGTGAAACAATGGAGCACTTAGTTAATCTTACCTGAAAGTCTGAAATGTTTGTCAACTCCCTCATATTCTCTTTGCTTACAAAACTCATGGTCTCCTGCTATGGTAGTCTTTCTGATGGAATCCTAAAGGAAAAATATTTCTGTTGTGCTTACAGGAATTATGTGCTGAAGAGGAGTGGGAATGAAGTGGAAATGCATTTAAGCATTCAAAAGTAGAAAGAAAACATTAAATTTAAGGTTCCAGGTGTATGTGTGACTTGACAGGATTTAATTTTTTCTCCTTCTTCTGTGTAAATGAAGAATAAATCATTAGAGCAACACCACATGAATCTGTTACAGTATGAGAATCGAGTCTAAAGGATATAACTACCCCTTGCTTTGAATTATGGCTACTAATTAAGAAACAAATAAGATTTTGATCATTGTTACTGAATTGTGGCCTTTCAGAGCTGTCCTTCAGTTCTTAAAATGGTAATGCCCCAGGGACTTCATAGTTATAGATCCAATCGTCATGTTGTGCTTAAAATAATTTTCTTTAGGAATGATACTTGTCCTCCTTTTACCTGGAGAATTAACTATGTTTTTACAGGAAACTGAGTTGCTTTCCAAAATGGAGAGTTCAAGAAGCACATCATAAAATTCAATCTCTTTCAGGACGATAATATTGCTCTGTGACTTGTTTATGGCTTTATTGTTTCATGTTTGGCATGGAAATGTAGAATACCATTTAGTTACAATTCAGTTGATCCCATTTACTAAGTGCACTTTGCAAAAATACATTGTCATGTGTATATGGTGTATTGACAAACGCAGTTCCAAGTCCTCAAAGCACTGATTCAGCTCAGCACACATGAAAAAGCTTATCTTGAATCATATACTTAAGGTAATAACTTCTGGATAAGCCACTTAAAATGGGAATTAACTTTACGCAACTACTTAAACATTCTGCTCAGTCAGAACCTTTTCCTTCTTTGAGTCCTACCCTCTGCCCCCATGCCCACATCAACCGCCTGAAAAATATCAGACAAGTACAACCCTGTACTACAACTGAGGAAAATTCAATTCAGAGGTCAAATAGAAGAACATGGTGATATGAATAAGAAAGTGCAATTACCAGATGCAATAAATAATAGAAATTACAGTCAGGCAGTAAAAGCCATCAGGGATTATTTAAGTTTCAGTACAGTGAAAACATTGTAAACTGACATAAATAAATGAGTTCATTGCTTGTTGAGCCATGTTTACTTCAGGTAAGTTCTAAGACAAACAACAGTTTTTAACATTCTGGTCAAACTGTAAAAAAATGAGAAATCACGTTTCAAAACAGCCTATTTCAAATATTAAAATAAAATAAGTGATGATTCTAAAATCCACTGAAAACAACCCCTTAAAGAAAGGATGCTCCAATTTAAAAAAAGTTAAACATGTGCTTAATTTAATTAATCTGCTTAAATATTTCACAAGATATCAGATGTTTTCTAAAAGGGCTAGGGAAGCAACATTAGGTTTGCCTATACTACTGTCATCTGATTAGCTCTCAGTACAGTTTACTTCCGTCATCAAGATCTTCCAGGCAGAGTATTCCTATCTGAGCATAAGAAAAAGTACATCTGATCACCTTACCTGTGAACAACATGCAAAGGAATACAAGCTTTTCCTTTTAACCCTGTTCATGAGACCATTGCAAGAAAAGCATGCTGGCTAAAGTCTGCATTCTGTCTACTGTGTGTTTGCTTAGCCGTAAATACCTCTAAAATCACAAATTCTTCATATAAGATACTCAGCAGCACTAAATAAAATAGGTCTATTGCTTAATGTTCCATTAGATTTTATATGTACCATAAACCAGACCTACACTGGATGGGATTCTTCATTTAATTATGAGATTCTCATTCAACTTCATCTCTGGAAATAGATTCCTACCAACTTTTATGAGCATGATTTTCATATCTCCTGAGTATCTGCACCTCCTACTGACTTGGTTAGAAGTTGTGGATGACCACCACACCTTGAGGTTCAAATAAGAACCTGAGTGGATTAGAAACACTTGCTTCACAGATCAGAAATTGTCATTCGTTATTATGCCACAACATGGTGATCTTTGGACCCAGCAATTTGTGAAGGTAACACACTATTATGGTCATCATCTATCTGCATTCTAACACGTAGCCTGGCTTTGTACTACAATATATACCTCAAGAAAGTCATTATGTTAATTACCATGCATTTGTCAAGTTGAAGATTTTCAGGCCAGAAGGGACCATTCTAACCAAATAATCTGACCACTTGTGTAATATAGGTGATACACTTGCCCAGAAATTTCTACATCAAACTAAAATTTTTGTTTGAGCTCAAGAGTAGCTTCTGGAAAAAAAAAAAGTCTAATAAAACTTGTAAATGACTGCTAATAATAGCATCACGTAACATGCCACCTCTAAATGCATTCTCCCTTACCTTCAAATCTACACCAATGTTGTTAGGTCCGTCATTACAATGTCTCTGCTAAACTATTACATATTGCTTCATTTACTTACAGACATCATTTAATTATCCCATGTATGATGCACAACCCAATGCTTATGGCATTTGAGGATACACCCGTCTGATTACCTTCTCTATATATGCAAGTCAGTTTCTCTTTGTGATTTGGTACTGCTGCATTTGTAATAAAACTGTAGTTTTCCCTTTCAGTTTTCCAGAAATTTACTTTGTATGTTTCAGGTAGATACACAGTCATCATTAATAAACAACCTAACATCTTTTCTTATTGTAAATATGTCCTGCTAATTCTGTGAGCTAATTGATTCACTGTGCTGAAGTGACAGATACTAAATTCCCCATGTAATCAAACTATTAAATAGACTTACTTCAAGCTTCTGTGCTCACATTGTACAAAATAGCAACTAGATTAGCTTTGCCTATAAAAAACAGCTAAACTGTTATAATAAGAATGATGTTTATACTGTAATGCATTTTGTTGACAAAGCAGTCACTTGCCTGATGTATACCAGATGTATACCAGTTGCCGCTCAGTCCCACAAGGAGAAAGATAGGGAGGGAATAAAATTTCTTCTTCAAAGCCAAAATCATATGACTGATAAGGAATGACTAAAAATTTCATGACAGTACACCTAAGGATAAAGTAATAAACATTTAGTGAATACACTGCAAGTTCAGTTATGGCTCAGAATTAAAATATATGTTTATGTTGTGGATAGGTGTGCAATTTGCTATAATAACAGGACTTAAGTCCCTAAATCCAGTATGTGTGAACACTTTCACATCTCTCTACTAATCATGAACATCGTTCAGATTTCATCTACTGTGCCACACTGCACCAAGGTCATCAGCCAAGTTTACAAACTTGTTTGCCATACCTTTCTATTTCCTATATCAGTGTGTGAACTTTTGGACCTGGGAGCACTTTCCACCTCCTAGGTTCAGGAACTTGCATGGATATCTCTTATCCCCATGCTGGGGCCAAAACTTGGGACACAATACTACCCTTTATTTCAGCAAACTTCTGTTTTCCATAGAAAATAAACAAAAATGTTTCATTTGTGAAACAAAACAAAACAAAACAACCCCCAAAAAAACAACACAAACAACAAAAAACTATTCACTTTGGTTTCTCCCAAAGTCTTCTTTGGTGACATCTTTTCTCAGTCATGTAAGTCCTGTTGGTTCAGGCTGTTCATAGGACAGATCAAAGGGATCTCAAGAGGCCTCTAGTTCAGCCTCCTGCTCAGAGCCGAGTGAACTGCAAGGCCAGACAGATTACTTAGGGTTTAGTCAATTTGGTCTTGGAAATCAGTAAGCAGGAATGTTGTATATACTCCTTGGACATGTCGTCATCATGAGGACCTGCTCATATGTCTGTTATTTCAATGAATGTCTACTGTCTCTTATCTTCCCCTGTTTCGCCTTCTTGATGCCTTCCTGGTAAATGCTGAGGGTTTGCTACCTTCTCCCTCTGAAGTCATCCCTGCTCCAGAAGGAAGAAGTCCAGCCTACCTCAGCCTCTCCTGAAAAGGCAAATGCTACAGCTCCCAATAACATGGTGGCCCTGTTCTGAACTCCACCCAGTTTATCAGTTTTCCTTATTGGAAGGTGCAAACTGGACAGGTACGTGGTACTTAAGACAGCTCAGTAAGTGCTGCATACATGGAGATAACCAGTTCCGTAACTGCCATGCCACAATAGTCTGGGATGCCACTGCCTGCCTTTGTTGCCAGAGCACTCTGCACTCTGTTGTCTCATGTTCAACTTGATGTCTGTCAGATCCCCAGGGGTTCTTCTGCGGAGCTGTTCCCCATCCATCTCTGTTTCAAGGGTCTCTTCCATGCAAAAGAGGTGGAGGGATTTGCATTTCTAATGAATTTCTTAGGCTATTCCAGAGGGGCCTAGGCCATTCTGGATAGAAGCCATGACCTCATGTGTATTGGCAGCTGCTCTCAATTTGCTGCCTTCTTCAAAGACGGCACAAACGTCCTCCATACAATCGATTACTCAGATAAAGTGACTTTGGTAGGTGCTGTGGGAAAGAATGAAATAAAGGGAGAACACATCCAGCTTTCCTACTCCTGTTCAGTTGCTGCAAGCATCCATACAGACCAATGATAGAAATAATAGCCTTGCAGTACCTAAAGGGGAATCAAGAAAGCTGGAGAGGGACATTTTACAAGGTCATCTAGTGATAGGACAAGGAGGTAATGACTTCAAACTGAGAGAGGAGAGGTTTAGATTTGACATCAGGACTAAATTCATCAGGTCAGCGTGATAAGGCACTGGAACAGTGACATTGTGTGCTCCCTATTGCTGGAAGTGTTCAAGGCCAGGCTGGATGGGGCTTTGAGCAACCTGGTCTAGTGAAAGATGTCCCTGCCCATGGCAGGAGGGTTGAAACTAGATGATCCTTCAGGCCCCTTCTAACCCAAACCATTCTATGACTCTATGAAGAGTCTACCTTTTGCCTGTTTTCTATGCCTTTCAAAGACTTACCATGGACAGGAAGCAGTTTGGTGTTACTGTGAGAAAAGATGCTCAGTATAGAAGCATAGAACATGATTTCTTTGCATTTAGTAGACAAATAATCAAGATTATTTGTGGCTGTGTACATCATGAGCTTTGCATATATATTAATTTATAAATGTTTAAGCCATATATTTTTGTTGTTTTTCTTGAGCCAAATATTGTGTCTGCCCTAGACCATGATCTTAGCTAAATGAGCAGCCCTGTTCTTACTTTTCAAAAATAGACAGCTAATGTCAAGGGTGGTATCAATTTTTTTATCTTGTTTTGGGTATTCTGTTAATAGCTGTTGCCTGTTAATAGCTTTAAAGAATAATTGTTGCTTCTGTGGGTGTGACCACATACAGAAATGCAAATCTTGCTGTTTGTTTTAATTCCAAATTTTGCATTAAAAATTCTTGAGCACTTATGGTAATTTTTATAATTTCCATTAAGATGGGCTCTGGCAAATTAATATTCTAGAAAAATCTGATTATAAACACCTCCAAGTTGATCAGCATACAATTGGTAGCATTACTTATACACGTGAAGTTAATTATTGACTGAATTCACAGAGTTGAAAATATTATTACTGTCTTCTAAAGGCCTGTCTGTAAGCACAGAGAATGGAACAACTTTTGAAAATTTATAGTAAATGTGTGCCACATTACCAAAAGTTTTAGTGCTTTCAGGTCTAGTGATACTTCAGATGAAGCAACTATGTGGAAATGGCTCATACAAGAAAACCTAGGACCTCTTGAGATCTGATAGCTGAAAAAACGCATGTCCCATACTAGGTCAGCTTTGTAGTCCAAAAAGATGACCGAAAAATTATGAGTTCATAACCAGTACTTTCATTCTGCAAAACATTTCAGTACATCCGGAATATGAGTTGTCCCATGTGAAACATGCTTCATTGATGAAGGTTTCCTGCATTGATGAGAACTCAGTAAAAAGACCGTTTCCAAACATTACAATGAAAAAAAACAACATGCAGGTTCATAAGGAAGGAGGAAATCTAAATTGATTTGCTAGATTGGAAAAGGATAAAATTTTTAGAAGTATGTAGTGCAAGGAAGACCAAGCCCAGATCACTTTACAGATCTAGTGCTCAACTGGTGCCTACCACAGTAAATATTGGAGCTGGGCCTGCCGAGGTGGTGCCAGCATTGCAACATTTACTTGATCAGTACTCAGACTATCTGGCACACATATTTTGCTTCATCCTTTCAAAAATCCCTAGCAATTTATGTATTAGTACCTTTCTCAAAATGAGTAATAAGTGCCACCTAAATACTGTGCTAAGATGTCACAAATTGGATAATTGCATGTCTTTCACAAAGCAACATGGAAAATAAAAATTACCTCAGTCACCAATTTCTAACACCCGCACATTACTATAAGTAACATGGATTGCCAGAGCAGGTAAATCAAGTAGATTTTGTATCGTGCTACGCCCTTTAAAGGTGAGTTTTCCTGCAGAGTTTGTGCTTCAAAAAGTTTACTTCCTAAAAGATAAGACATAACTAGCATACACAACCAGCAGGCAAGAGAAAACAAACCCAAGTTTTCAGTATAGAGGAGCCACTTGAATTTTTACACATTCTGTTTTCTTATATTTAATCAATCATAGTAAAATTTATAAGCAGCTTAAACTGGGAAAAACCCAAAGCCAACCCAAACTCCAAAACCCAGTAACAACAGGTAAGAGTTTTCTTTGTTTTCCTTTTTTTTTTCCCATAAGTCATCCTTAGTAAGAAAAGTATATTAAGACAGGTAGTATTTCTCTTCATATCGAGTTAAAATCAGAAGGGAAATGTATTTGCAGTGTTTTAATACATAACTCTTCATATCTAAAAGTATAAGCACTGGCAATTTACCAGAAACAGTGGTATATTTACATGCTGGCATGCCTCACATTGCACTTAACAAAGTACAGTTAGAAATTCTTTGCAGTATTTTTCAAAATCTACAAGCCAATTAAGCAATGAGAAAGAGATTAATCAAAATTATAATGCAGATGGAATGTCCGTTGATTACAATGACTTCAGTAACAAGTGAACTGTAATTCAAGCTCCATATAGAGGTAACATAATGGCACATATTCTTCAGCTGCAATACACACATATTCTAGACTACTGGTGTGGAAATTTCTTGTCTCTCCGCATCCCCCATTCAAACCTTCACAATCCATCAGATAATCTGAACCATAAATTGAACACTGCTGAACTCTCAGTACTGATTTAAATAAAATCTTGTTAGAAAACTTTTTCATTTTCTTTTAAATCAAGGTTTGGTAATCCATTTTGGAATGTATCACAGACAGAAATCACTCTTACCAATTCTGTATTTCCAGTGCTGTCCTGGCACGCAGGGAGATAAAATGATGGAAGGTAGACGTAATGATACATGCAAAGATACACAATTTTTTGTATTGTTAAACTTTACTAAAATTCTTGGACAGAACATGAATCGGATCTCGTTAAGTCAATTCCTCTATTTTTACACTAAGTAAATTATAGCAAGTTTGTGGCAATGGACAAAAATGCTGAAATTATACATTAATATTAGTACATAAGACTTGTGTTTTAGGAACTTTCCAAGTACACTTTCTAAGAAGAAACATTAAGTTGAAATCTGCTTATCTATACCACTTTTTTGTGTTCTGTAGATACTATTTCTGTAGTGTAGAAGGTCATTACTAAAATTAGGCTGTGAACCCAGTACCTTACTCTTTTATCTTTCTCAGTGAGTCAGGTTTTACTGGATTGGAATTTCAGAGAGATAGGGGACATTAATAGCTACAGCTGTATCTATTCCTATGTAAAACATAATTACAGTATACCAACACTAAAAATATTAACTTAGAAAGTGTTTAGAGTACATTGATTATAAAAAGGAATTATTAAAATAAGTCTTATTTCCACTTCAACTAGATTGTTATTTCTCAATTTTCCCTGAAGCATGTTAAAAATCCTAATATCAGGGTAAAACATATCATACATTAAATCTAGGTCTCTTCTTTAAAAGTGGAGTGGCCCATTTGTTATTTGAGCTAGTGGAAGAAGTGAATTATATTGGCTCAAATACACCAACAAAAACACTGAGGACTGCTTTATCCCTTTCACTGTTACCTAAAATTAAACAAATAATCACTGTAGAAAGATTATGGGATGTTCTGAATGGAACTCATGTTGTTTAGCTTTAAATGTCTGTGATATAGACGATTAAACGTGAGAAAGTAATTCTCTCTCTTATTTTATCAAGTTGAAAGGAGCTTGGTATTTTTCAGATATTCTTAGATGTCTGCTTTATGATTTTTTTTTTTTATTTTATTTTTTTATTTTTTATTTTTTTTTTTTATGTCTGAAGACAGGCTGAGATACATCTTACTTACGGTGATCTTTTTTCACCCAGTTCAGGTACAAAAGACAATGAAAAAATTTGTAACTAAATAAAATCTGGTCTTATTCACTAACCATGAAGGGAGCTAGGAGTTCCCAGTATCATTCTTGGGAACAATAAATACTATTACAGCAATGAGAATATTCTTACGCTATGTCTGTGAACCTCACAGCATCAGGTTGTAGAAAAACCTATATCTTTTTCTAACATTACATTTTGGCTAATGCTGCCTGTATACTTCTTGTTCTTCAGGCATAATCAGCCTCAGTAAAACACGTATCTGATCAAACCAGAAAAGCTAAAAGGAGACAATCTAGCAAGAATCATTCAAAAAATTATCAAATTTATTTTCCTTTTGTCCTGTGAAAGCAAAATTCCTCTTAATGCAGGAACTAGAAATTAATATAAAGATTAAGACTAGCTTGGCTGAAGCTTGGTTGTGCTACATCAGATGTGACCTTCATCTATTGCAACTCTTAAATATACATTTCATGTTAGGTAAGCAAATAATATCCTTGACTTCAGGTACACTATTTACACTCTTAAACAAGTTCACACATGCTTTGTAGATCTGAACCTAAGTATCCAGAGCACAGACTCTAAAGGATAAAACCAGGCAAAACTGTTAGTTTTCCATAAACTTAATCTCTGCTCAATTAGCTGCTTAGGTAATGGAATGATCAATAACTATTTAAAGTTTTCCCCTGGTTAATCATTGCACAGAAACAAGCTGAAGATTAAGTGAAACGCCTGCCTGCACTTTTCACACAGGTAGAGATAAACTTTCAACTGTGACATTTAAATTAGTGAACCTAAGTTGAGAATAAACATTCCTGTAAGTGGAAAGCTTTTTCTAAGACTTCTCACCCCTCTTCAAATACAACAGTAAAGCTTATCTTACAGGTTTATCATATAGAAACTTTATTTTTTTCCACTTAGGAAATCTTTACATCACTAGTAACAGGACCTCCTTATGTAAATTGACACATTAACATTTCTTTAACTCTGGGGTTTTTTTTGTTTGTTTGTTTTATTTTGTTTTGGTTTTTTTTGTTTGTTTTAGGTTTTTTTTAAAAAAAAAAATAATTCAATACCTTTCTATTTTCATTGTAGTGTCAGATGTTCTTCCATTTCTTCCCTTCTCATGTTCATCCTGGTTACTTATATCTCATATATTTTGAATTTCTGAGTTCTGTCCCACTTAGACCTTTTTATTATTCAGCAATGTGATTTCCTAACTATTGCTGTCTTACCTTGTTTTAATTCTTTTA
Source organism: Margarornis squamiger (assembly GCA_035222235.1). Classification (NCBI taxonomy): domain Eukaryota; kingdom Metazoa; phylum Chordata; class Aves; order Passeriformes; family Furnariidae; genus Margarornis; species Margarornis squamiger. The sequence goes on from JAWWTY010000037.1 coordinate 18,251,926, forward strand.
AATTCTTTGGAAAGGGAAAATAAGATGATAAATAAAATCTATAGCATCATATCATGCATGTCTATATAATATGGTATTACAGTTCTCTGTAGAATTCACAGCAAGTCAGACACAGAAATCTGAGAAAAAATTCTCACGCATGCAAAAGTAATTATATTAATTAATAGCGCGACATGAATCTGTTCTGATGAGAATGTTTTATTTGGAACAATCTTTAGTCTAGGACTTAGTGCCAGTCTTCTTCAGGATGCTGTAGCTAGGTTTGCACTGAATTTATTTCCAGTTTGTCTGTTACAAAAGAGAAAGTATAAAATAAAACAGAGGAGAACAGAAACAAAATCTACAGGTCAGTCTCAGGACCCTTGAGGATATTTTGCAAGTTTATCATTTGGTCTGCCTTGGATTCTTCAGGTACAGGGGTCTAAATCCTGAAACAGATGAGGCTGTAACTAATGGAATCAAGTGCTTAACAATTCTTAGGCTTTTGCCACTATTAAAATGTAAATTGCAAATAGTGTCTTGACTGCAAATCTGTTAGGGCTGTTCTTCGTTCATCTGCATGTCCCTGAAATGAACAACTCTTTGAATGGATAGATCCTGTTCTTGGATATTCTACAGGACAGAAACCATTCAGACAAAAATGCAGACAGACCAGCCTTAAAAGAGTTAGGATGAGCTCTAGCAGATTTAGGAAGAGAAGTGACAAATAAAAATTGACACTCTCAGGGACACTACAATTATTTTATTCATGGAACATCTGGGACTGTCTAGTGCAGCTGAAAGAACAAGAAATGTTAATTGAGTGATCAGTCATGGCTCCAGTGAGTCACGCTAACAAAGACATTGTGGGATGGCAGCAAAGGCTTCTGCAGGTCAGTTGAGAAGTTTGAGATAGCTTTATTTTCTTCCTTCTCAAGGATTAACTAAGCTTCATGGTGTTTTTAATGTCTAAATAGATGCAAATAAAGTAAATAATTTTAAACCAATGAAGCAGCAAATCTCCATGAAGAATACTCATGGAATTTGTTTTCTCCTGTGGCTTTTACCACAGCTCAGGATAACAGGTGTTGTGATTTTTTATTTTCAAATGTAGATAAATCTAGGAAATCTGTAGGCATTGGGTAGGGAAAATGTTGCCAAAAAATCTTCCATTATGTCAATAGAAGTTTTCAAGTTAATTTCAATAGGACCAAATCTCTAGTGGGTTTTAACATTTTTCCTGTATGTTTGTGGAATGCAGATACTTTCCCTTTATTCTGAAATAATTTTTGAATTTTGTGGAATTTTACATTTTATGATTTTCACAGGAAACATAAACTGCCTTTTTTGTTTAAAACAAGCATGTTGAAGTCACCCTTCTCTGGTCTTGGTAACAGTTTCTATACCCCACAAGGACAGTACACTTTGTGAAAAGCAGAGTTATTAGCTTGTATGCGCCTGGAAGATAGGAGATTTGGATTCAAATATAGATTCTGTTTGATCTGAAGCAGACACTGAACCAGACATTCCTGTCTGAAATGTATTGTAACTAACTGTGTCAAAAATCTTTTAGCATGAACTTTCTGTAGACTCTTCCTAAGGACAGAGAAATTGCAGTGAATGAAAACAGAGTAGATTTTCCTGAAGAATTCATTTATCTTTGGAGAGTGGGGCAACGTGAATAGGAAAAATTTGGCAAATAAGAAAAACCTGCAATTTTTTCACTTGGCCACTCTCTTTGCCATGTGAAATTTTAATTTCTCTCAAGCAAATCAATTTCTCTCAAATCAAAGATGAGATTTGAGCTTTATTCTCCAAAATAAGATTTCTAAATGTCCATTGAAAAATATTAATAAAATCATGGGTTAAGGATATTAAATTTGCATCTTAGATCTGATGTTGCAAAGTCAACTAGCAGCATAAGATGGTCAAGTTGACTCACAAATTTTTGTCTCAGTTTTTAAAACTGAGATAATAATATCAGCTGCCTTTTTAGGGTGAGTTGAAATCACTGGATTAGTACTCCAGGTTTTGATTTTTCTGATAACACTGAATCTCTTCCAAATTTATCAACCCCAATATATTATTTGTAGGTGTCCTGCACTCAAATTGCTGTCCTGTAAACTGTGTGCCACATTTCTGCCCAGTGATCATATATATCCCCCACAAAATATCAAGTCTTTGAAAATGAGGACAACAAAAGAAAAAAACAGGTGAATAAACACCTCCTTCTGCCCAGACTTACAGTTTAAGCCTTTGTTTAAACTTTAAATTCTATTTATTTATTTAGTGTTGTTCAGGAGGGACCCCCAGGCATAAAAGCATAAGTAAAGCCTATTCAAGAAGCACAGATTTCTGATCTTTTGTTTCACTGGTTCATTTACTATCATGTCACATACTCATGCAGATAGTTATAGGCATTCTTCCATGGTTTTCTTCTCCTTGGAGGCCTTGATAACCAACCCAGTAAGGTATGTTCTAAACCTCACAAGATTAGGATGCCCGCATCATATTAAAAGGAGTAAAGACACTGCTTTGATATCACTGCTTGTCTCCAGCAGCCTGTATTTCAAATGACATCTTAAAATCCTATATCCTAACATTGTCTCAGAAATACAATAAAAATACATCCTGAAGTACATTTTGTTTTCAGTAGACCCACACATTACATAGACCACATATACAATATTGCAATTCTTCCTTGTCCAAATCTTTCCTGGCCATGGTGAATGAAGTATCATAGTTCAGGACTGTGGTAGCTTGCATGTGACTTTCCACTTATGAAATCTATGTGTGTTGGTAGTACTAAAATTGACCATTTCATGCATAATTGCCTTGGTGGGAGAGAGGAGGCATGGTCTTATTTTAGTACAGTACTATAGATATAATTTCAGCCTTATTCATTTCAGTGTGAATCCACACAAATATAGGTGCCATCCATAGAGAACAGTTTTTGCAGGACCAGAGCCAAAACTACTTACATATTTGCAAAAATGATTCTTAACAAATTGTCCAATTAATATTTGCTAATACTCTTCAAATACATTACTTAATGAACAGTATTTAATTAGGCACATTTGCATATGAAGCAAATTATTTTAAATAATTTATTCAATGCAGAGAAAATGACTTTCACTGAATAATATATCAAGGGAAGAAAATGTCCAACTGGCCCTCTTGATAAGCATTTCTCATGCTTCAGAGCTTCATCCATGTGCCAAAACTGCTATGACCTGGAAGAGGTCCCATCACAGGTCATCAGCTGTCCACTGGTTCAGCTGAGTTCCCTTATCAGACTTTGTTTTCTGCAGCAATTTGTCTATCTCACAGGTGTAATAAGGCAATGGTTTATATTCAGCAGGTACAGAGTTTAAGAACAAGTTATCTGCATATTAGCTGAATTTAGTGAGGGGGTCAACAGCCTACAGTCACTTTTCCAACAGTTTATATTTGCTCATCTCCTGGAACAGTTCTACAAGTGTGTCTTACCAAGTAACCATTCTAAATGATGGACCCTTGTTTTCCTGGGGATGGCTGAACACTTGCCTGTCCATGGGAAGTGGTGAATTAATTCCTTGGTTTGCTTTGCTTGCACACATATATGGCTTTTGCTTTACTTATCAAACTACCTCTATTTCAACCCATTAGTTTTCTTACTTTTACCCCTCTGATTCCCTCCCATCCCACCAGGAAGGAAGTGAGCAAGTGGCTGTGTGGCACTTAGTTGCTGGCTGGAGTCAAAGCGCGACAAGCTTCAGTGGACACAACTGTACAATGCAATGCCAAAGTGATATTTGACATAAAGGTTTTATAAGGGTTTGTGTGTCTGGCCTAACTTGTCCTGAAGAAAAAAGGCAAAACAAAACCTGATTAAAAACAATTAAATGTACAATAAACACTAGTTCTGCATTAGTGAAAATTAATATATAAGATCAGTCATAATCCCATTACTGAAACTCATTACTTCTGTACTGTTATATAAGGTAATAAGTCATTATTAGTGTTATTTATCACTTATATTAAACAGCAGAAAGATAGTTATCAGAATCAGAAACACACTTTATAAAACATAATAGAGACATTTCTTCAAGAGCTTTGTGTTTGATATAGCCTCAGAATGCTTCAGCTTTTCATAGAATTTGGTGTTCTGAATGGAATTTTAAAATTCCTTCAGTGTCTGGGTAATATAAAATAAAATTGCCTGAAATCTGGATATTATTGGAAAGAATTGCAAAATCTCTTTCTCAGGGAACTGGAATATTAGGTTACTTCTATAGTTATTTACACTTTGTGTGAGCAGATCAAAAATCCTTTATAGCAGGCTTTGTATTCATCTACTGTAAATCAATGTGTTTTTATCTGTCTTTCTCAAATATGGACACGTGCTGGCAATGAAGTAGCCCATCAGTGTCTGGATTCAGCTTCAGGTTTTCTGAACTACAAATCAAATCTGATGTTTCTGGCAAAGTGTTTGGAACATAACTGACAAAATCACACTACCTTACCAATTGGCATATCAGAAACTTCAAGCGTTTCCAAGAGAAGTCTGTCCTTTTGGTGTGTGTCCCAGTTGTTCTGGTCTTAGCGTTGCCCATTCTAGGCATCTTTTTCAGCTTTGTATGTTCCCTTTTCCCGAGTTACTCTTTATTGCTTATCAATATCTACTTATAAGCCATTTATAATACAATGACCCACAGCCAGCTTGGTGACTTCAGTGTCCCAGTATCACAAGTGCGAAAAGAATGTTCTCAGTGTGGCAGCTCCAGTTTCCTTCGTGACAAGTCACTGCTCTTGTGCCTCTGAGACCTGCTAAAGTAGATGCCCTTCCTTGTCTCCTCAGCACTGACAGAACATCTTCTTAGGGTTTTGTTTATTAAAATAAGACCTCATAAAACTGCATCTGTGACCAAGTTAGAAAATGGTTGCTCCACAGAGCTGTTATTTTAGTCTACAACAATCAAAAGATTTGTGATCAATGTGCTGATGGGAGTTTTGCTGACTCCTACCAGCATGAGTGAAGTTTTAACTGCTCCTAATTTCCTGTTCCCATAGTAGAGTCAATAAAACATGTCCACACCACAGTGATGCCAGAATACAGCCTGAAGCTATAGCTGGAACCATTACTGAAGGTAAGTTTGAGTTAATATACTGAGTTATAAACTATGATGGCTAGGGTGCTGACATCCATTTCTATCTTCTGAGGATGTTACTGACGCAGAAACCTCTGAGAGAGCAGTACAAAAAGATAGGGTAGAAACATCTCAACTCTATATCTAAACCTAATGATGTTTGTATGTAAGGGTTTTTTAGATTGACAGCTGACCCTTTAAAAAAAAGCAGAATATTTTTGCCTATAACTGGTGTTTATCAATGTGAATGCATAAAATCTAAGAAATTATATGAAATAATCTTCATTTACAACAATCCAAAACATTGTCTTTCCGCTATGAATATAATAGGAAACTAATTTAACTAATAATTACGTCCTGCCAAGAACAACCTAATTTCAAGAGCTAAATTCTTTAGTTTACTACATACTTTTGTGGATTCAATTATTATTTTGTTGATGCTCTTCAAAATTATTAACCTAAGGATTTTGTGCTTTTAGCATTTATCTTTCATTTGTTATTATAAAAATAATATTGTTTCTTTTGACACATTTATTCTACTGTTTTTGATTTCAACATTATTGTTGTGATTATATGTATATATATATATGTATATATATATAAAATACATCCTGGAGTTATATGTAGTAATTAAAGCTTATTCGGGAAGCGACACATTTGCTGAACACAGAAACTGTCTTGCAACTAATGCAAATATCTCCTTTCAGAAATCTATTTTTACTAAATTGTTATACTTTGTTTATAACATCAGATTTAGAAAAGATAATATTACATCTCTTAGGATTGAATTTGCTGCAGAGTATTCCACCTCTCACTAGAATTAATGCCACAAGGAGAAATATCTCATCAAATTTTCGGCTATGTTGCAAAATCAGTATGTCTTGAAGATCTTCTGCAAAACCATGTAAACTATAATGATTTGATCACTTTAAAGTGTTCTCAGCACCTCCCTCCCTCCCTCACTCTCTTCCAAATTCCTTCCTTCCGAATTCCTTCCGAATTCCTTCCTTCCAAATTCCTTCCTTCCTTCCTTCCTTTCTCCCTCCCTATTTCTCTTTAGTTTGCTTAATTGTCTTCAGTTGTTTTATTTCTTTTTTCTTTTTTAACTCCAGTCATATTAGAATGTGCAAAGAAGAAAGCTCCAGCTGTAATTTTTTATGTGTGTCTGTAGATAGTTGTGTTCAAGGACTAGTATATCACAGCTCTAATTCAGAATCTACATCTTGGAAGGTAAATCTGTTCATGAGTGTGTGTCTCATTATACTCAGCTGAGGATATTGGTGTCTGAGTTATGATAAAAGCTAGTAGTAACACCAGATTACCCTTACATTGGAAGATATTTTGTTAGTAAAATGATATAACAGAATGATTATAACAGAATAGGTAGGGGTATAATTTTAGAGTATTTTCATCATAGTGTAATAAGAAAGAAAAAGTATTTCTACACACGAATTGGTTTAGAGTTTTATTTCTGTAATCCAATCATAATTTCATTTTCTGCTTCAAAATGCAATAGGCCAGACTTCTCAGTGATGCAAGCTGATGTAGCAACTGTGAAGATATTATATTTTGTGCAATTAGGGTGTAAGAAGTAGACGTGTAAAAACAAGTAATTAGGCAAAAGAATAAACCAATGTTTTAGGGACATTTGTTCATCCACTCATATTTAAACTTTGCCAGTGTAGATTACAAAGCACGCAACAACAAAGAAAGTTAACATATTGCATTTATAACCATATATCGAATGTATTTCACAATCTGTTGAGTACATTTAAAAACATTTGGAATCCATCCAAGCTCTTAGAAAAATTGATATATCTCTCATTAGCATTTTGAAGATGTCAGCCACTTTTATACAGGGTAATAGAAAGTAATCTGCCAAGGGAAATAGTTAGTGTACTGCTGTGTGTCAGAACAAATATGATTAACATTGTGCCAGATGTGTGTCCCCACGAACTCCCAGGAGGAACTGCAGAAGTAGGCCTTATAGTCAATTATTGAAATTGGAAGTGCTCTGTACCTCTGATTTGTGTGCACCAACAGTATGTTCACACAGGGCTACCAGAATCCCTGCTTGTGCATGCTTCTGGGAAGAGCATTAATAAGCAAATACATGCACATCATTACCCATGTCTTCTTTGTTGACTGTAATTTTTTTTTCAAGAGAAATGAACATGCTCTAGTGCTTCTACATAATAAACATACATTTAGCTAAAAGCCATAGAAAGAAGAAAAAATATTGCTGATGTAAATGTTTATTTCTTTTTGTTTATTGGTCTAGGAGAGAGAAAATTAACTTGAAAAGTGGTGTAGAAAACAACAGAAGAGTAGTATGTATGTATAAAAGGATGTATTTTTTACTGATATACTTTAATTTTGCCTCTCCATCTTGGGTTATTCCACACAGATTTTTTAAACTATTTCAAGTGCAGGATGATAGGACCAACACATTTATTATATTTTTACACTTATCCTTCTCTATAAATACCAGCTGCATAGATTTTGTCTGAGTGGTGATGACATTGAATACAAATTGGTGAAATTCAAAACTGATTCATAATTTGTGCAGGAGAAAGTGTTTCAGTAAAGTCTACTGATATTTTTCAGAAATTTCTTCTTTCAGATTCCTTTCCCTGAGGACTTTTTACTCTGAGATATATATGAAAACTGTTTACTGATTCATAGGCATGAGGGCTATATGGGCTGTGTCATGGGCTAATGGTTCACTTGGGATACTTATAAACACTACAATTTGAGCAGACAGGAGGCTGTCTGCTCATGACAGTCCCAAGATAGCAGGATACAAGCTGTGTGATGGCATTACAACAGTGTCAAGTCTGAATAAATGCTGCTGGGAAGAAAGATTAGTGGTTCAAAAGCCTTGACTTGATAACTGAAGTTGTTTGTATTTAGACACTTCAGAATAGCCAGACAAATGATGACCCTTTTTTTTATACATTGTATTTCTCTAAAATCATATAAGATTTATCTACATTACTTGCATTGTATAAAGCCTTAACCACTATGAAATTCAAACTGAACTATATTAAAGGAGGAGCAGACATTGTCTGATGACTAGCATGCTCTCCATCTATCACCTCAGCTCTTGAGATGTGATGGAACTTGTGCGTAGCACCTCCTATGACTTCCAAACCAAGGGCCTGCTTGTCCAATGTCTGGACCTTGCTCTTGTGAAACATTTAGGATTCACTGCTGCCCTAACACATGAACTAAAGGGTTGTTCCATGAGTCGCTGCAACCCAAGTATGTACAGATTTGAATCAACATTCTGGGTGCTGAAGCACTTACAAAAATAACCAGGGTTTGCTTGCTGTTTGGTTGGAGTTTTTATTATCTTAAAAAAACCCCACAAACATGTTTTATAAAGAAGTGGTTTTGACACAAGATTATGCTGGAATAACCGAGCATCATTAGTTATATGGCAGAGCTCTACACTAGGAACTTATTTGATAAAGATGAGCTACAGTTGTGATTATAGGTGCAAAGCCAATTCCAGCCATTCTTTTCTGCTGCCCACCTCCTCCCCGTCCTGTCTCCATCAATTATCTCTCTTTTATCTGAACTGAGTGCCAAGTTTCAATCACATCCAGACACTGTGAAGGCAAAGACTTTGTGCCATCTGGGTTTGCTGTTTTGCTGAGAAAGAAACATTGATCTGTGTGCTATGTCAGTGCTGCACAGATTTTCATTCTAATTACCCAGGCAACCTCATTTACACACTGAACAAGACAGGTGACAGCAGAGATATCTGCATAGCTTCACACAAGATGGATAACCTCACTTTGGACTTTTGGGTTATTGAGAATTTGGCTAGACTAACCAGTCTGATCTGTGTAGGATGAAAGAATGGGACTTCTGAGCTGACTCATTCAGAATGCAATAAATAGGAAGTATTCAATAAGCCCTGTGTAAAGGTCTTGAATTGGGAGAAGAGTGCTAAAAATATAAATAAAACATGACAATGTATTTTTGTAGCAGATTAAAAGTGCAGGTAAATTGGATTGTGACAGAAAAACAAGTCAAAGAAAAGCAAAACAAATGTGCAGTGGTATTATTTCCCTACCTTAAAAAAAATTGTTTCCATAAGTGTTTTAATATGTTTGAGAGTAGTGTAAAGAGAGATGTTCTATGTACCTCAGAAATAATTCAACAGAGACAGCAGCTTTTTTAATTTCTCCATCTTCTTTTATCCATATGTTTCATCTATCACATGAAAGACCCTCTGTTAGCAAGAGATTATTTAATTTTCAGGCTAATCTCTCTCTGGGGGCATCTAGGTCCCAGTCTCTAAGAATGCTGTGGTTCTCTTTGCCCCTCTATACTTAAGTTCCCCTCTGGCGAAAAAGCAATGTGAAAAACCTGAAGTCTGAGTAAAAGAGCTTTCAGGCATCCACAGAAAGAGTTTTGAAAAAGTATAACAGATTAGACCGGAGTCCCTTATGACAGAACAGAAGGATGCTCATAGATACCTGCTAGTAGTACAAAACACACACCTCTCCAGAACTAAGTTGAGCTGTAAGCTTCTGGAGTTTTAAAAAGGTGACAATGGACAACATCTATAACTTCTGATGTAAGGTGATTGAAATATTTAGTCATTACGGAAAAGAATATATAGTTCAGGTGTACATGTAGGAATTAATTTTTAAATGGTCTATCATCCTCATTTCCTTTTTATTCCTGTTTTTGCTATGGCTGTTTTCCCTTTTCATCTATACCCAGGTTTAATATTTTTATTTGATGTTCTCAGCATCAGTAAAATAAAATTTGACCGGTGCTATTGGTATGGGCTTGCATGGAGACAATGAGACCTGGTCTTAAAATAATGAACTTGCACTTAACTGAAGAGCATCAGGATTTAGGAGAAGCTTGAGAATCTAGGGATACAACTGGAAAAAAAAAAAAAAAAAGTATTCAAATTCTGCCTTGAAAAGAAAAAAAAGATTCTTTAAATGATTCATATACATTTCAGAGGGTTTTGCAAGTATGTCTACTTATTTATTATGATTTAAATATTTTAAAAATGAAGGCTTAAGAATCATTTTGAATCATAGGATTTTTAATTTCTAGAATATTCATTTTTTATATTAAATCTATGGATATTTAAGTTAAAAGACATATTTTATTGTGTCTTTATTTTCATATCAAAAGATAGGAAGTGTTTGAAGCACTTGTTCACCCTATTTCAGTTCCTATTGCATCTGAGACATTATTCTCATAAATCACTAAGACTGTGTCTCTGTACTTTAGTTCTCCAGTCACAGGAGAAATCCTATATTTAAGGAGTGTTTTGAGGAGGACTAAATTAAATATTGTGAGATTTGAGATCACATGCAAATAGTTACAACTGAGAGAAAGAATTCAAACACTTTTCACTGGAAATAATTGACTATGCTATCAGTATGCAAATTGAGGTTTACCTAAACAAAATAGTACATGCATACACATATATGTATATATGTTCATGTGTATGCACACATATATATTTCGAGAGGGAAAGCAGGTATTTAAACTAGACAGACAAAAAGTCTAGCATTTAAATGTGTCCTAATCTCCCAGATGTCATCGGTTTATTTTCCATTTCATTTTGATTTAAGTTTTCCAAAACAAAGTATTTAATCCCTGAGCAAAACTGATAAAAGAGGTTTTAGGGAGAATGTAAGAAACCTTCCAAGGTTATCAGCTTGTGAGAGCTCTGCCACCTGTATCTTCCCAGCATTCCTTGGATCTTTCCTACTGTTTGATTTTCCACTCTCTCCTGAGCTGTTTTAGATCCAGCTGTTAGAGTTTGACCAGGTCCCATAACCCAGGCCATGTCAAGGTTTGAACAGAGCATGATAATGGAAACAGCATGCTGGCAAGACAGTGTTTTGAAAAGTTCTACAGGAGATTTACAGCTGTGGCTTTGCTGAAAGAGAAGCTGTGCTGGGATGAGGCACTATGGGGGTAACTTTTTGGTGAGTCTATAAAAGGGATAGCCCTATGCCATTCAGTAAACTCCCTTGTAGATAAGGCCTTTAAAAGCAGATTATTGAAAGAGGTTTGGAAGCATTTGGAATGATTCCAAATATTTCAGATGAGAAAACAAAGAAATTGAAACATTGTATACCACTCTATTCCCAAAAATTTCCTATATGAGCTGGAAATGTTTATATAATTAAAGTTCAAAATTGAAATATTTTAATTGAAAATCCATTAAAAAATTAAAAAAGAAGTGTGAATTTGTTGATGTTGCAGATTCTTAGTACAGTTGAATTTTTGGGTGCGTTGATTCACTAGAAAAGAGTCACAAAAGTTATTTGTTCTATAAAGGGTAATCCTTCCTATAGCCGTGCAGATGGGCAATTGTTTCTGTTTAATATTTTTACAGATCAGCTTTCATTAATTATGGTCCTGTTTGCAACACTTTTTCTCCCTTGTATTCTGAATGCAAACAGTGAGCTGTGTCTGTTTGTTGTTTTACTGGTTGGTTTTTTTCTTCCGTGGTGATAAAAGCTAGAAAACCAAATAAAGGTCAAAACAATTGCAAAATAGGTAAAACACCATCTAGGAAAAAATACCCTAAACTAGTTTCAGTTCTAGAGATGGAAGTGGTAACACTGTCTTTTATTAAGATTCCCATTATAAGATGTTGCACTCTGCCACCTATAATTTTGGTGTGTTTTGAATAATTGAGCTGACATTTCAAAAGCTGGTTGCCTTTCTTAGGCCAAATTACATTATTTTTATATAAGTTGTAATCTAAGTCAGAATGATTTGGATATTTCTGAAAATGAAGCTTGAGAAAATATATTGCTTCATTCATATTAAACAAGAGAAATTTTGCCTTTGAAAGGAATTAAAAGTTATCTGAAGGAAAAGAAAAAGGTCTTTCTATCAGGCTTTTCCCACTGTCAGGAAAGGCTTCTGGGCTTTAAGTCTGTCTGGAGTTAACAGGTCAGAAGGGAAAACTCAAAAACCCATGAATAGTTGCTTTTATTTGAGCTTGGGCCTGTTTGTTTAGCATTTGCCAGTTTGGTCTTTTTGCCACTGTCATAATCTTAGAGAACTTGGGGCTGATAAATCCACTGTTCAAGAGTTCCAGCACTATTTCTTTTCAGAGAATGACCATGGACTAAGTCCAGAGTTTCAGGTAGAGCCCAAACACACTTGCACTCTGACAGATGTGTGCTAACTCATGTATGCTATTGCCATGTATTGGCACAACATCACTAAGGATTTCTGAGATCAATAAAACCTTGCAAGCTTTTTTACCCTCCTGCTTTTTTAAGAGGTCAAGATGATTATACATTACATTATACTTGCATCCTGATCTGGGTTTCTACATATCTAATCTATCATACAGCACAGGAAGAGCCAATGGTTCATAAATATTTTCTTTTACTCCCTTCTTCTTACCTCTGCTATTTAACAAGACACTTCTCCTTGTACGGGACTCTTTACCATGTAAGCACATTTATGAGTGGACAGTACACCTGTCTGCTGTATCTGTCTTCTGTAGGGCCTGCTTTGTCTTATTCTCCAGAAAACCTGTATATGATCATATCTATGTGAATGTCTTAGCAGGAATACTGAGCCTACCAGCACAACCACAGGCAGAGAACCAGCCCATCCTGTGTAGTCTGAATAATCTGCCCCTGGCCCTCTCTCATGCTCTTGTCCAAACAATATAAAGAAAAACACAAGGCAGAAGAGTGAGGGAGGAATAAGATTTCATTAATGAATAAACACGAGCAACAATAGGATTGGGGGGGAGGAGAAGAATTAGGATCAACAGTTGGAAAACAGAAAATTGGACTAATCAAGCATGAGACTGGATGCCTGAGGGAAATAAAGCTACACAAGGTTTGCTGTGAAGAATGAGACTGGAGTCTGGTGTGTGGGCGATTGCATTCAAGAGCTGGTGAAGAGACAAAGTATAGATTGGTCTGACAAGAAAAATAACATGAATCAAGGAAGCAGTGGAGGAAATGGCATCTGGTTTGCTGGAAAAGAATGACCACTGAGATTATACAGTTTTCTGAAGCAAAGATTAAACCTGCAACATGATGCAGCAGGCTGGAAGTAGGATCCCTTGGAAAACTTAGGGAGAATTGAAGAGATCAAGTATTGTGGGAACTGACTGTAAAAGCAATCTATGCAAAGGAGATGGTAGGAAGGGTAAAACAGAAGAGGTTTTGTTGTTGTTTTTATCTTAGCAGTTTCAAAAGACTCGAGGAGACAGCAAACCAGCCATGGACTAAGGCCAAGTAAAGAGAAAAATAGGAGGGGACAAGAGACCAGGAGGATGAAATGACAGTATGATGGTTGTAGAGGACAAAAAAATGACTCATGGCTGAAGGGAAAAGAAACTCCTCCTAGAGTCCAGGATGGACCCTTGATTTTTTTTTCCAAATTTCTTCTATCAGCAAATTTCTTCTTCTTCTATCTGCTGGTAAAAGCACTTTCTGAGGGTAAGATTTACTTTTTTTTTTTATTTTTGTGCAGGGCTTAAATACCTGCAATTGCTATGTTTTACTCATTGAGCTTAAGACTCTGTGCTCAAGATACATGGTGAGGCACTGTGATGCCCAAAGGAGTCTCTACTTTCAGTTTGCAGCTGAAAGGAAGTCACACATGCACACACAAAACACCTACATAGATATATACTTACATACTTACATATAAGAAAGAAAACAACCCAAAACTTAAAGTAGTCAGAAGTTACAAAATTCCAAGATACAATTGTTAGGGTAGCCTCCTTATACATAAACATTCTGATATAGTCTTGAGTAATATGATCATTTCCACAAGAATCTTCATGCATTTAGTGCATAAGACACATTCAAAGAACAAATCAGGTGTTATTAATAAGAGGTTACTTGTTACTAAAAAGAGACATCCAAAAGAAAAGTCAGAATTTCCTTATTCAGATCTTTGAATGTGGTTCTGAGGAATTTCATTTCTTCCCTCCTTCTGATCTGTGTGATGCTAAGCAAGCCATGCAAATCAGAGTTTTCTGAGGTCAGCACTAATTTCATGTCCTCATGTCCTCATGTCCTGCATGTCCTGCATGACATAGGGAACTACGAGATACTCTTTATACTCAGAACTGCAACTAAACTTACTGGAACGTGAACTTGAAAAACTAAGAGCTGGATAGCATCAGCTTCTCCAGAAATTAAATCTATGTTGCAAGCTGGCAGCTCGAAGTCCATGGATGCTGTGACCTTTGAACACCTAACTCTTCTCCTCTACCCTGCTCTTGCATTTGCAAATTAGAGTTTTCAGTGTACTTGATTAATATGAGTATTGCAGAAACAAATTCAGAAATGTTTGTGAAGTGATCAAGTACTAATCTCTAGTATCAAACACCATAAGAAGTATTCACCGTAAAATTAATATTCTGCCTACATGTAAGGTAGGGATTCTTGGAAATAAACTAGGTCTTTTGTACTGATAACTACACTTGATTAACCTAAACCATATTTTTTAGACATTTTCTCAAAGGAGTAACCATCTTCTGTTGTTTGCATTAAGCAATAAAGTGTCCTTAAAAATAGAGTACATAGTCATGTAATTACAGATAATGTCTTAATATAAATATACAAAAAGGCTGAGTTAGAGTTGTATACGTAATCTTAAAGGTGTTTTTTTCTAAACTATGAGCAATAGATGTTTCAGTCAATAAAATTCTAACAGCATTTTATGTGCATTTATGCATAGAAGGGGTATTTATAAGCTACAAGAGTGTGTGTCTTGTATATCCACAATACCTGTTTTTTTCACTGGTCTTTTTGTCACACTTCCTCACTGCTTCTCTTTCAATCATTTGCCAAGAACTGAGGGGAACTCAGTAATGATTTAGCTGAGTCTTGAAAAATGAACAAAATTCCCTCTTAATCTAAAATGCAGTATCTGAACCAGCAGGTCTGAGCATGTGTAAAATGAGGTAAAGGAAGCTTATGAATTCTCAACTGAAACACAGTTTTCTAACATATTCAGTGTGTGGGACTCAGTACAGTACACTTCTGAATTGTTTGTTTTTCCAGTCTCTAGTCTTTAAAGAGGGTACATTATATGTGATGGTAACCACAGAGGCAGGTCTGCTGCCAAGAAAACATATTACTACTGTTCAGAAATGTAGCCTAATTGTTTTCCCTCTGGTCAAGTTACCCAGAAATACTTGCTTTTCTGCAGCTCTGTAGCAACAGTTAGATTAAATGACCTGCCTTCAAGAGAATTAGAGCCATTTTCTGAGGTTCCATTACTGAAAAAGGCTCCCTTCCTTCACAAATTATGTATCCTCCATGAGCATGGTATTTTTACAAATGGAGATTTCTATAGAGAAAAATCATTTTATGGTGAAAAATGTTCTTGCCTCGTGGATGTATTACATACCATACTGCATGGGATAGCTGTAGGCCATGAAATTATTTGCAAGTTAGTAAGGCAATAAAGCTACAATGGGTAAAAAGCAAAAATAACTACAGTGAATAGGACTATCATCTTCTTGACCCTAACTCAGATGTACTGGAAAAGGAATGAATGGACAAAAACCGGTCAGTGTTCCTGGGCAAATAATCAGCTTCCTTCCTTATCATGGCACAATGAATCCAAAGGCATGACGGGCTGAGAATTAGAACTGCTCCATATTCCCCCTTCACAGTTGACCCTGTATGTTTTCTGTGCTCCTTTTAGGGCTTGGTGCTGGAGTTTCACCTAGCACAGGACTGTGCTTCCATTGCACAACCCAGAGCCTTAGAAAGTGTGAAGACATTCTCAGCACTCTCAGAGCTAGGTGAAACAAATTAGCTTATCTCTAGTGGAAAACTGGAGACTTTCTTTACTTATCTCTAAATAACCTCCTATTAAACTAAATGTGATAGAGAGGAATATTCTGTCATCTGAGAAAAATTTTATAAAGCCTGTGAATCAACTACAATTTTCTATAATTGGTCTAATGAGCTGTTCTTCAGTCAGTAGTGTAATTTAGAAGGCCCTGCTTTGCTGATTCTATATATGGAAACCTATCTATTGATTAGCTCTGCTACAGTAATTGAAAAACCTAACAAAATAGACTGAAGTTAAAGAATTCTGTGTGGTAGAGATAATAGAAATAATTTAAATATCTTGTATTGATTTAAAAGAAATGCAATTAAATCTTTCTGGTAATTAGCAATTTCTTGTTTCTACTAGGATACCTACTAGGTACCATTGTACCTCAACATAATTACTCACAGAGCAGAGTACAAAGCAAAATTGGCTAACACTCTACTGTTGGCCTTTCCTAAAGGGTGAAATGAAGCATAAGCTAAAAAGAATTTGAGGTTACAATGAGATTCTTTTGAGAAAAGTATGCAACTTGTCTTGTGAGCTGCACAAGAAAATCTTCATGTGTCTGAGTCACAGAGGTATATCCACATGAAACCAAGAGGAGTGGGACCTCCAAAAATAGTTCACAGGAAAGGGATAACACCAGCTATGCAAGGCCCTGGTTGCTCTGTTGCTGGGTGATACAGAGCTGCCTCTCCTGCTTCTTTCAGACCTCCGCCAGCTGCCTTCATCCGTTTCTCTTACATTGTGCGGTGTAGGCATGAGGGAAGCACTTTCGTTTTTTTTGAGTTATACACAGACTTGGTAGCTACTACTTGGTGTCTAAAGGATATGAATGAAGTGCCAGAAGAGAACTGCAATATGATGAAGTCATACTGAACTTACCTTATAAACTGTGCACTTCATGGCTCATTTTCAAGCCTTGTAACTCCTCTTCATTCAGTAATTTTTAATTTTCCTTGAAAGGAAACTTGTGAAAATTCCAACTAAAATAGTAATCTATTTTCCAGGAAAAGAGAGAGTTATTTAGAACAGGCCTTTTTATGAGTGTTGAGGCAGATACAACTTTTTCAGCAGCATTTGTAATTTGGCTACGATGATTTTCAATCTACTGTATAAAAATAACATGGACTGCCATGATTTTCTTAATTATATATGTGTAGACTAAATCAGTCAAAATCAAGTTTCTAGAACTACTACAACCCAGAGATTTTGCCATTGTATTCAACGCAAAACCAAACAAAAACCTGGATTCACTAGGAATATGGGACAACATGCAGTTGGTTTGTGCTATTGACAAACTGCCATTGGAAGATCTTGAACAGTATTTTGTTATGACCTTGTCACCACTCTGAAATTTGGGGTTTTTCTGGTTTTTTGTTTTGTTTTTGAGATGTAGCCATAAATAATTTTACCAGGAGATTGATTTCAGCCTTTTAGTTTTCTCCATTTGGAACACAAGGACTTTCGGATGGTAGTAGCTTCTGTTAATAATCAATTTGTTCCTGCTGGTAAATTTATTTGCTGCAATTAAACTTTCTAAAAATTTAAAAATCTCCATGGTATGGTTCTTGAAGTACTAGGTCAGCTGAGGCCCTTTAATTAGGAAAGAGTTGCTAATGGAGTACTACTGAGAAGAACCCAGCACGGAATTTGTCTTTTTATTTGGTCTGACAGTCATAGTTCTAATTTGTTTTCAGTGCTTTAGACTTCAGAAAAATGCTAGGCAAATGTTTTGAAGGTTGAAGTTATTATATATTAGTGTTTTGACATGGAGTACAGAAGAAAAGGTAGAAACATTGTGGAAGTGTGTTGCAACTTCAGAATTATGTTAACTCCATGAAATGTAAAAGCTATCCCAAAGTCTAAGTCATTTGTGTAAAACTAGTTCTGAATTTTAACCCCGACTAGAAGGCTGTCATATTTTCCTTGACAATACCTTTATTTAATCATTTAAGATTTTAAAACAAAACACAGTAAACATGAGCCCTAAAACACACGAAGTCACCAGTGAATGACATGGGAATAGCTGAATGTTGAAAAAGAGAAAATTCTGTTATAATTAGTATTTCTGATAATTGCCATTTATTCATTAGCAGATTACATTGGGCAGTATTCTCCATCAACATCCTTTTCATTCTTTCTGTTGAAGAAAGTCTTCACATTTATCCTTATCCTAAATTCAAAATCATTGTTGTCCACTGTGCACACAGGGCCTAGATTCTCTATTGCCTTGCACAGTGTTATTGTTTATATATTTTATATAATTTCAAGGTGTGTGTGAAAAGCAGAATCCTTGTATATCTAACATATGTATAAAAAGGAGTAAATTAAGTGCATACATATGAATGTATGCATGAATATTGTTTATTCTTATTAATAATCCAAGGATCATAGTTATCTTTGTGTAAAATCAGATTTTTTTGCACTATTATAAAGAATTATTTTAATTTACCTTCTTTTATTTAGGAAATCTATTAAAGTCACTATCACTGCAGTTAGAAATTCAATCGCTTCATATGCAATGAAAATGGCTTTATTTTGCAGTGTCTATTTCGGTTCTTCTAACAACTTCTTTAGTTACTATTTTTTCATGAAAAAGAACATAACTGTCCCAACTACGGAGTGTTGTTGTGCACACTTTATAAGCCAAACCAACAGATGTTAATCTGTAACAGGCTTTATTGCTCTTAAAGACAGGTATATATGCACATTTTTGCTAGTGATGAAAGCAAATAAAGTGTATAAAACATTAGAAAACAGTCCAAATATCCAGTCTTCTCTACAAATCTGGCAATCATTAAAACAAAACAAATAACCACAAAACTCCAGCAACCAACTTCCTGAAACAATAAAATAAAATAATAATTAAAAAAAAAAAACAAACAAAAAAACCCCAAAAACAATAACAACAAAAAAACCACCACAAAACAAAACAAAACAACAAACAAACAAACAAACAAACAAAAAACACAAAAAAACTAGTTGAACATATTAAGAGGGACTGCTTTTAGTGTAACTTTCCTTTCAGGGTTCAGATGTTAATAAAATTTCACAGTCTTTTACCAGTGACTGATGACTTAAATCTTATGCATGTCTTTTAATTGCAGCAGCGTAATACATTTCTTTGCACCAAGTAGTGCAAGTCCGTACTGGCATTTCTTCAAGCTGTAAGTGTTAATTCTCCTGTATTGTATAGTAGAGCTATTTAAGCAGAGTTCTTTAAAGATTTTTCAAGAATTCTTCAGCTTTGTTTCTCCTTTGTATAAGACAGAAGCCACTCTAGGACACTCTATAAGCTGACATTTGGATAATAATGCTTTTGTATTTCCTACAGCCAAATATAATATTCTGTTCTTTATTTAATAGCTGTAAACATCACAAGAGGTTAATTTCACCATTAACTTCTCTTCGAAATTTCCTTTTGAATGTGATCCAATTGTTCCATGTGCTTTTTCTTGTTTTTAGTTCTCCCTCTGCATAAAACATCCTATTTCTGTCTTTCTTTTTAATCCTTGCTATAGAGGGGTGCTTTCCCATCATTACATAGGAGACAATGCGTCCACAACAATAGCAGGGAGACAGACGTTCTGTCCCACAAGGAATGACCCGGAGGCATGAAATGCTAATTCAAAGATGATGGAAATTCAGATCAATGAGAAAGAGCATGAGACCAGTCCTGCCCTGTAACTGTGATGGCTGCCACCAGAGAGAGGACTGTCATTTGTGGAAGGTTGACACCAAACATTCTGAGCTGAGCGTAGGAGAGTGCTTTAGGTGGTAGATGGAATGGATGGACTAGTTGGAGCAGATGAATAAGAATACCACTAGTAGCAGTGTATGGTATTTCCTGGCCATAGATTTGGTCCTTCATCTTTCACTAAATGAGAAGGTGTGGCTGCTTTCTGCCCTTGCAAACCTTTATCGGTGACATTTGCTCTTCAGGACTTCCTATTGAGTCTGAGCCAGCACGGAAACCTCTGTGAAGGACACAGACTATTACTCTGGGTTGAACTTTGTTTAATGATTTGAATAGTTCAGGAAAGAAACAGAGAAGAAGACCAGTTTCTTACAAACTCCCTCCATGGAGGAGCTGGAACTCAGCTTTCCACATTCCTCTAGTCTCTGTTAAACTGTGTAACTTCACAGTAGGTGTGCCTTGAAATCTTTCTGGGGGCTATCACAGAACCAGACTAGAGGGGTGTTGCTACTGGAATGGTGTGTTTTGAATAACTGAAATGTGTAACAGTTGTGAGGTTCGATCTTCAGAAACCCTTTCTAGAAGTAAAAAAATGACATAGCAAGTCCTTCAAGTTGCATATGCTGCAACTATAAACGAACTTCCTAATTTTATTCTTAGATTATTAATTCTTCTTGACCTTAAAACAAATCAATCAGTTTCCCTTAAGCCCTATAAATGCTTTCCCTTTTAAGTTGTTACTTTAATTTTTCAAGTCTTTATTTCACAAAGGAATCGGAATTAGCTCTACAGACATAACAAATTAGTCATATTGATTCTGCCAAAGGTGATAAATTATTAATAATCAGCCCCTCCCTGCACAGCCAGCTGTAAACTCACAAAAAGCCTTCATGAGATCTCTGATGCAACCATCTGGGCAATGTATAAAACCTTTTCATTCTTCCCCATATCTGTTTCATGGTTTAATCTTCTTCACTGATTTATGTTACTTGGGATATACATGGAGGAACATATAAAAATAGATTTTGCCAATTTAATTTTCATGTTTTCGAAGGCAACTAACATTTTTAAATGCACTAAAGTTCCACTGAAGGGAAACAGATAAAAAAGAAGAGAGAGAGTCAATATTCTTTAATGATGTTCCAGCTGTCTGAATTCCTAGAGCTTTGTTTGCAGACAGCCATGTCAGCACTCCATGTGAAATAAACTTTATTGGCCTGAAGTGCCAATAGTGAATGACTGTATTACAACTGCTGATATGCATACTCTGGTGCCAGAGACTGCTTAGACAGAATGAATATTGTTGTTATAAATTACTCCTCAGAGTAGAGAAAAAAAAAAGGTAAACACTTCTGCTCCATTCTCAGACAAGTGGCTGTACCAAGATTTATGTCTGTTAGATTTCCATTTTGAGTGATCTGTGCTTTCTCTATAGAGATACTGGAGCACTAGTTAGAGATGGTCTTTCAACATTGTTTGCTTTGTTTCTCCCACATGAGTGCAGTCTCTATGCAATCCCTCCCCTATCATCAGCACTGTACCCTTGGGGAGATCACAAGAAGGATGAAAGAGGTTATTCCTATAATGAGAGTCATATTCTATTATCTTAATTCAAAGTGAGTTGTCTTTTTCCTCTAGAAATGTCTCATCATTTTAAAAAAGCATACTCCAAAAGGGCAAAACTTTGATATCTTTGTACTGGGCAACAATATATATAGTCAATGAACACAAAGATGAAAGTACCACTGTAAAGTATGCTGGTAGATTCATTATCATATGGTATAAAACCATTAAAGACTAGAATAGCCCTAGTGACTCCAACACCTATTCATGTAATAAGGTGCTGATAGGAGATAAAAAGTCACCTGAACAAGTTCTAGACTTTAACCTATAATTTATGCATACTGTGTATTCATAAACATCTCATGAGACCTTCTAATTCATGCATCTGAAGTAAAATTTCACAACTTTTTATTTCATGCTTTTGTAAGCCATGTTTCCTTTTGTATGTCCCGAAACCTCTTGACAGTTGCATTTTACCCATTTGGGAAATTGCATGTAAATGGAAGTATAGGCTTATGTGTTAACAGCTAGAGCAAGATGGGAATACATTGTGTTTTAGTTACTTAATAGAAGAGAATCAAATATTTCTATTGGAAGGGACAATGAGCATCTAGTCCAAATGCCATTACCTTTGTGTCCACCAGGAATTTAGCAGGGCATTTACAAACATTTACTTTATCTTGTAATGTATTTCTTCTCACTCCCACAAAATGGCCTTACCTGTTAAAAAATGCATAGAATTCTATCAGGCCATAACTCCTGACTAGCCCTGCCAAGCTGTCAATGTCCTATTGCTCAGATATGTTTCCTCCCACGGTTCAGTCTTGAAACAAAGGACTCATCCCAACTGGTGGATCACTCTCTTTTCAGGGACTTCCATGTCATAGAGTTTTGTAATTAGCGCTGTGGCCAATCCTGTGCTTTTTCAGTTCAAGATGAAGTTAAACTGATATCATAGCAAACAGGAAAACTTGATATTTAACTTTTCAGCATGATACCAGTTCATACAGATATAATGGAAGAGTCACCAAAATCAAACAGAATTAGTCAGTTGTGAATAGACAGATTACCCTGAATTGTTATGAGCCAAGACGCTTCTCTGCTAACCAGAAGGTATTTCTAAGTGAAGTTTTAAACAGAGATATATCTTCACTATGTATAAATCATTGTTCTTCCACTGAAATTAGGACAAGACCCTTTCTGTTTATTAATAATGTTATAATACTTTTACTTCACACCACCCCCCACCCCCCTGCAAAATATAAAAACAGCCAAAAAAAAAAACTCTCTTAGATTACCTTCAGAACTCCACAAAATTCTGATGCTTTGCACTGGACTTCTGTGTTGTTTATTTTTTCTTGTGCTATTTACAGACACAAACTTATGCAAAGGTTTTAAAATGCCATGAAATTGATAGCTTCTGAACTCAGACATGGAAATGTCAACACAGTTTGGGTTTAGCTCAAATGTAAAAGATCTTTGAAGTTTATGTGTGCTTAGATTTTTTTTCTAACTTTTGGCCAAGACCCAGGCTATAATGGTAGGAATAGCTTGGCAACATCATGCAAACCTAAGATACCTTCACCCAAATTAAGCAAATTTTCTGCCTTTGTTGATTAGTTTTTTTGGGCCATTGCCACTTTGTATGGTTAAACTGGTATAGTCTTGCCAATAGGATATTTAAACAGTGCAACAAATATCTGCATAATTTTAAAAGTACATCTGCTTTTTGAGTCACATAATCTACACTTATTTTTGTGGTAGGTGAAGTATGAAACTCAAGGCTTAATTTTTCTTTCTAAAGTTCCATCTGGGAACTTAAGGGAAGAGCCAGATTTGTGAAACAACAAATTTTATCCAACCTTACATGGTTAATATAAAAACACAATATTCTTTTTTTATCAGTTCTGGCATTAACAAAATAAACTGGTAAATAATTATTTTTCTAATTAAAAACATTCCATTAAATAACCTTAGGTCTACAATATGGAAGTAAAGAAGCTACAGGTGATATGAATACTCTACTGATGACTTTTTAAAATTATACTGGTTATAGTTCTACTGTGACAATGTATCTAGGGCTTAGTCAAAATTATAAGGCATTCTGCTAGAATCAGCAGACAAAAATATTACCAATGAGTTCCAAGCCCCATAATCTTACAGTTCTTCTAAATCCATAATTTTTATCAATTAAGTTGCTTGCTTCTGTATATGAGGAGCATAGAAAAGCCTGCCTGTTAGCACTGGACAGGCAATTTTATGTTTCATTGTTGAAAACTAGCTGTATGATTACTTTGAAGTCTATATAGGTCTTTCCAATGTATGTAGCAGAACTTAAGTGAACTCTACTCAATTTACCTCCACATCATAATCCAGTGGATGCCCCACACACCATATGCTGTGGGCTCTAAAAAACCTGAAGTGCAATAAAATAATTACAGTTGCGAATCTTCAGAAAAATTGTTTGAGTTACTATGTTTCCTTTCCAAGATGAACTGTGGCAAAAAGTAGTACAGGGCACACTTTTAAAAAGGACAATACAATTACAACTTACAGAAAAGTGCCAAAGGGAAATTGTCAAGATAAGTCTACGTCTTGACCTACTTTTCTCTTTAGACTTCCAGGAAGAATTCTTTGGCCCTGTTATAAAATAAATTTAGAGCAATGGAAACTGAGCTCCTAAGGTGACTTACAGGCTTAGCCATAGAAGTCAGACAGTTCTGTACATTCCCTGCAGACCAGTTAAGGTGTGACAGAGTGATGAGGTATTTGGGAGTAAGAGGTGCAGCTCCATCTTCATGTAGTTTCTGCCCTTAGCCTTTTTCATCAAAGCATCTGAAATAAGGAACAAAATTATTGCTAGATTTTGTCATATTGACAAGTACCAAACGTAAATTGGATTCCTGTTCTACACCCCACTTACCAATAAAAGAAGAAAACTTTTGCACTTTAATGTCTTCTGTTAGCCATCTTTTTTAACCATCTATGTATTTTTTTTTTTTTTCTTAGGGGAAAAGAGCCAGATGTTAAGTTGCTGAGAATCAGCTCATTTTTTTCTGGTAGGATCCAATTCTCTCTTTCCAGCTCCAGATCATACAAGTGAATAGATATAAAATAAGGACGAAAATCCACTGAAAGAGAGCCCATGTTTATCCCTCATTTATAGGTCTTAGTCACTTTCAGAGTATAGATTTATACAGGTATTGTATACTCTGTGAGTGAAATACTGAGGTGCAGCATACTGGCAAGAGAGATGTCCTGGGCAGGGGGCTGGGCTTGGAGCATGAAGTACTGTTTCTCTGCCCATTGCTAAATTCAAAGCACTTGCTAATACTCACCCTTATTCATAGACTCTGTCTGTACGGCATGCAACAGCAACAATTTGCAGCAAAATACTTAGGCATGATGAAGTTAAACATATAGTAAAGCTTTTGCAGTGTAAAGGAACAGTCATTTCCCAGTTTACTGCACAGATCATTTTATGAGATATATATCTTCTCCCCCACATCCTGCCCTCTCATATCTGTCATGTTCCTCCTCCTTTGTCTCAGTCATAAGCAGATACTGAACAAATAGCCTTATCTTCATTCACAGAAAGGAAATAAAAAAGAAAAAACAAATATGAATGAAGGTGTGTCATTCACATATCAACTCTTTTCTCCGGAAACCCCAGCTCCCTGATGCTATGTGCTGTAGCAAGGTGCATTTAGCAGGTGAAATTCAGGTGTTAACTAACAACTATTTCCTGTCCTTTAAGATAAAGAAGGCCATACAGGTTCCATCCAGCCCAGTATTTTTTCAGAAAAAAAAGGACAAAATATATTGCAGCATGATTACAAGAATAGATGCTTATGACACCTTTTACTCCACCAGTTACTAAGTGGGGACTTTCTAAGTCAGATGTAGTTCCTATACATTTATTAATCTTTGGCATTTTCCTCTTGTGAGGAGCAAAATATTGAGAATCATTCATGCTAGTGTTTTCATTTGGTTGATATATTTGTGAAATGAAATTCAAAGGTTAGGAGAATGATATACACTTCAAACCATAATCACACAGAAAAAAAAAAAAGAGAACAGGAGTTATTAATTTTTGTTGCTACTCTAGCAAGGCTCACAGTTATTACCAAGATGAATTATAATAAAGACATTTTAAAACCTGCAGAAAGTATCTCCACTGCATGCTGTAACAGGCATAACAAACCTGCCCAATTTTGTCTTCATGTTTCTGTGGGAGAGGTGTTAATGACCTATTGGAATTGAAGCTGATTACAGGTCTCATTAAACAAATGGGTGGAGTAAGCATTAAAATACCCTGAGTAGTAAAAACAGCTGTGTATGCAGGAGCCAAAACCCACTGCCACCTGACAAGACCACGTTGTCTAATGAAAAGCATGAAACTGAAAAATGGGTGTTCCCATTGTGTAAGTGATGGTGTAGGCAGTCACAGGGAGGCCTTGCAGAGGAGCACACATGGGAGAGCTGTCTCTTGAAACAGAACAGAGAAGCCCAGGGTTGTTCAAATGCAAAGTAGTGCCAATACTAATCATACACATTCAGATATATATGTTTCCTCAAAAATTCATCAAGGAAAAAAACAGTAATTCTTTTGCTCATCCAAAGGAAATAACTTTTGATTATCTCGGATTTCAAATTTGAGTCAATGAAATAGCAAATGATATCTGTAGTGCAGCTTCTTCTGCCTTTGTTTGTTTGTTTGTTTGGTTCAGTTTGTCTGCTTACACTTCTGCAGGATACTTAAGATATATAGTATTTACTTATCCTCCTACATTTAGTCTTCTAAAAATATTCCCGTTACTTCATATATAAAATGAAAACAATAGAAAATTTGTTAGAATTTTAGAAAGAATCAGAATAACTGTTGATTAAAAGCTCTTTATGAATATAAGGTATGAACTATTACCAGTCCACCTGCCTACTTTTATAATGAGCACTGTCTGACAGAAAAAATAATCAAAAGCCTTCCTATATTAATCAAACAAGTTAAGAAATAATTAAACAATAACAACAAAATGCTTAAGGCTAGTTGCAGCAGATAATCAAGAATCATAAATCTTAATAAAAAAACTTTATTTGTAGCATATATATTTATGGCAGGAATGGAAATCAAAATAGTCATTTCAGTGAAAATGTAGTAACAGAAAATACTGGAATTTTACATTTCATATGTGTTCCCAGATTTGGCAGATGAAGTTGATAATGTTTTGGAATACAGCAGCATGGAATTTATGCAGCTGCTCCCTCCATGGGGTTTCTGAATACTGTTGTATTGTCCAGGGTATACTAGTACATATTTACTAGAACTGGTTTATTAGTAAGTGCATGTACATACAAGTACTGCCATGTGTATGTATGTATAACACAAAAAATGCATTTAAAATTATACCCAATTCTTTCATAATGTTAAATCTTCAGTGCACTGTGATATCAGACATGATTTTTTTCTAACAATAGTTCTGTGAGGTATATAGGAGCTTTTAGCAGTATTCCTGTTTTACAGAGAGGGGGAGCGGGGACAAGGTGGCTTGCCAAAGTGAGTGTGAATTGGTAGCACAGCCAGCACGATGGTCTCTCTGCATGTTTCCAGTTAACTCACCAGTGCTGCTCCTGCAAGTTGAATTCTTCTATGGCATGTGCTGTGCCTTGTGACACTTTGACATTAAAGGCTACCTGAATGACATCTGGTTCACAGCTGGTGATTTGTTTTGTCTGAGCACTTAACACCCTGACAGGGTAAAGCCAAGACAAAGGTAACCACAGAGGCAGGTAGGAAGTCTCTGCCCTCCATGCAGCAGGTTTAGCCACTACTGTACAGATCCTGTAATCTGATTACAGAACACGCTTAGATGGTTTTGCTGCTGTCTCCATCCTAATGACTAAGCTTGCCTTTATAGAGACTGTGCTCAGGCTTGTTACGCTTTAGACAGAGCCTCAGAAAGAATGCAGGCAGGATTCTTCCTCAATGCCTCCTGAAAAGGTTTTAGAAGATAAGTAGCTGAAACTTCTTCAAGAGACCATATTTTACATTAGTCACAGTGTTTGTAGAGACCAGACTGTGTCCTCTACACCATTTTCCCTGCATCGGGATACCAAAAGCAGAAGTTTGTTTCACTGTTTTAATTAATACGTTGAGCGTTCTCCCAAGGACTAGTTTTCCAATCCACAAATAAGACCGTGCTTCCACAACTGTTGCCAAAACAGTAGTTCCTGGTGATTCTGTGAGGACTGGCAGCAAGGAAGTGTGGTTTCCTACAAAACTCTGACTTGTTGACTCCCAACTTTGACAGTAGGGACAGACACCTCAATAAGGACATTTATGATGATTTTTCTTTATGTAATACTAGTCTTGAACCTCAACCTTTCCCTCAAACATGGCTGTTTATGAGAAGTTCTGATACATTTAGTCTCCTCTGCCCATTTATCTTCATAGTTGTAAGAAATTAAGTGCCCTTCAGACCTTTACCCTCTAAACTGTATCACTAACTTTATCTTCCTCCTAGGTGGGGGAAGACACACACTGAACATGATTACATAGGCTGTGTAAGACTATTTCTTTAGGTGAAGAAGAAAAAATACTGACAAATACCTTATTGTTTTCTCTAGTCTTACTAGAGAAGAGTCCAATATTTGCTAAACCTTCTGAAGAAACTTTTAGTCTGTTGTTCTAAGAAAGGAAAAGTAAGGTGGAAGGGTCACGTTGGTGAGAAGGGCTGTGTACTTCCCTTTGGAGAAGTGCCACTGAATGGTCAATGCATACTTTTATGAAGGCAGAAAGTTCAGCTCATACACAGCCAGATTTGATTATCCAGTTTAAAGCAAACACATGCAAGAGCAGTGAATCAAATCCAACAAGTCAAAATAAATTAGAGTACATGTTGTCTATTGATAACAAACAATTGCATACATGAATGAGTTTTTTCCTGTGATAATCTCTTATGGGAACTTCTTTCACTGAGTGCATGCACGTCAGACCTGTGAGAATTCTACTAAAATGCAGTGACCTGCTATGCAAACACCAGACTTTGAAGAGATCTTTTGTTTACCAGTTTTTGTTTCATGTGGTATTTTAAGACGTATTAGACTTTTGCGTAGATAGGAACCATTTAAAAATCTTTTCCTGTTTCTCAATGTATTGACTCAGTAATGGTCCTGCAGAGATACTTGGGACTGTCACACCTGGGAGACATATTTGTCAGACCAGAATCCTGTTTAGAAGCTTAATGGATGTATGAACAACCAGTAATACAGTAGCTCTGGCTTTCTAATAATGAACCAAATGTCACCTCTTTTGGCCATTATTTAGACATTAAAAATCACTTGACTGTATTGTACATGATGAGTTTCTAAAATTGACATAGGACAAAATTAAAGGCATGAGTGCAGACATACTGAAAATTATCTATTATACTGTAGTTAGCATTCTTGCTAATATTGTGTGCTTTTCATACACTGCTAGGGACTGAAGATCCAGAGTGCTGTGATGCAGCTTGATGAGAGCTGTTTGTAGCAGTGAATATCCAGCCATATCTGCATCATCTCTGACTAACAGTTATTCAGGGTCTCTGACGGTAAAAAAGACCTTCAGATAATTTGACACAACTCTAGGAAAAAAAAACAGACAAAAAAGGTCAGAGAAGATTTAACTCAATTTTTTCCAGAAGGAAATAGAAGTGACACTCTCTAAGATGCTTGAATTATAGTCAGCTTTTCTTTTTTTTTTTTCTCTAGAGTCTCTCATATTTTTTAACTTTTACTGTGTGTACTTAAAGAGTCATTACTAATGTATTTATTGGAGGTTGAGGAGAATTTTTGTTTAGTTCTTTTTTTGACTTTTAAGAGTGACTAGAAAGACTTCTTTAAGTTCTTCAGATCACTGAATATTATCTGAGCAATAGATCTTTACAGATCTATATTAAGAGAGGATCTGAAGTAGCTTTCCTGTTGTATTTCATTCCTGACTACTCTATTTGTCTTATTAGTCTCATTAAGTATTCAAGGTCATAGGCCCATTCCTTAGTTAAACTTAGTGGGACAAATTCTGACTTCTAAAAATACGGGTTGCTTGAAATGCTCAAAGCTGTTTTGAGCTATTTTACTACATGACTTCTCTCAATTTTAATGAAATTTGTAGAGCTGCATTCCTCAGCTGGCTTTGTAAGTCTTGGTTATTGTCTGCAATAGGATTCCTGCATGTGTTTGTGATAGCAAAACTTTAGCACTATAAAGTGAAGTTTGATAAAGGATTGTCTTTTTCATATATGTCAATTGAGAACTAAGCACAGTCAATCTATAAAATAATTTCTGTTTCAGCCTTCTTGAAACAAAATATTTAGTTTTTTCTTTTAAGGAAAGTCTAATTTATTGTTAAAAAGAAAAACATTGCACAATAACAATAGTATATTTTAAAATTTTCACAATCAAAAGAAAACTTTAAACATTACTAAAATGAAATATTTTTCAAAGACTCAAAATAATAGTTTGATAACAAATGTTGAAATGCAGAAGTCTAACACAAAACAAAATTTGCAGTTTTCACAACTCTCATTAAAAACTTTTGATTACTAGGTATCCAATGCCTTCAACTCTCAACAATGTGGCCTGTGAAATAAGTTATTTGTAATTTCTTGACACTTTATAAGCAGACTTTTTATGTAAAATAAGATCTACATTCCAAACATTTAAAAGTATAAACTTTCAGACGGTAGTCTGCTGTTTATAAACAAGACCAGGCAGTCAGCAAGGTAAATGACATAGGAAACAGCAGGACAAATTTTACTTGTTCAGTCCCCTGGATGCCCTATTTCAAGTTTTTCTTTCCAGATGCTCAGAAATTTCCTTCAGAAATCACAAGTCCAAAAAGTGTGTGGCACAGCCAAGTCACCAACAGAGCACCGCTGAGGCCTTGCCCAAGCTGAAAGGGAGAGGTGTTCTCAGGGCACTGAGGGATGCCTCCCTACAGCCTGCTCACAGAGGTCCTCGTGTGTAAGCAATAAAGGCAGGGCTGGGGTTCACATCACACAGCCCAGAGGGGACAGCTTCTCACAGGGTCTCTTTGTAGCAGGTCAGGACAAGAAGTGGAATAGAACTTCTGATCCTCGTACTGGCTAGAAAAGTGTCCTGATCATACCTGTGGTCCCAAATCCAGCAATATAAAAGGAACATCTTTGAAAAGTATTTTTTGAACTACCAAGTATGAAGGCATAGACAAGGTAGTATTAAGTTGTTATTACTATCCTTGTGTGTATACAATGCCTCCACTTTCAAATGCCACTGAAGTGACTTCACTAAGGCAAAGCATCAGTCTCACACTATTCAAATAGGATGGGAATTTAAAGCTCTTTTGGCAACGGAATGAATGGGAACTGATTTCCTACATACTATCCTCTGTTATATTACATTGAACAGTTTGCCAGCAGCAGCCCTAGAATCTTTGCCACAGTTTAGTCTGGCAAGTTCGTCCCATGAATACCCCTGACATGAAGCTTTGCAGGTAGGACTGGCAAAGAAATGCTTGCATTTCTATCATTAAATAACTCAGCTCTTGATAGATCACAGACACGGAATTAGCAATTAGTGTCAATTTTGCAACAAGTTAATAATACATTTATATTCTAGTAAATTTAATAATAATCATCACATAAGAGATATAATAATATATAATAAATATTCTCTACTTTAGAAGAATAATTTGAATATTAATAAGTCACTTTCCCCCCATTATTAATAGGAGCCTCATGTCATTCTTTATCTGTATATAAATAATATATACTGTCCTAAGGAACATGATGGGAATTCAAAAGGTTTACACTAAATAAAGAACACGGTCCTGTTACTTTTCTCATTGGTTTCACTTATTTATGGTGAAGTTAAATTGAGATTTATTTTTAGCTCAACAGAATCCACACCAGTTTAAAGGAGATGAGAAATATTTAAGCAATTAGAAAATCTTCTATCAGTTACTTTTGAATTTGGCTTTTTATGTCCTCTGTAACACATTATCTAATTTTTTTTCTTTATGTATAATATTTTTATTCCTGTCTCCTATGGTTCACTTGTCTTTCCTCTGGTGATTTTTTTCCATGCAATTCAGCCAGGCAGTCTCATCAGAGGAATCAACTGGTTAAGTTGGTTATATGCCCTGTTGGATACAAATCAGCACAAATAAGGAGTGGGCAGACATCTCAGTGGGGTGTGAGGAACGCTGTGTGTTCCTCCATTCAAATTCTGCCTTGGCTTCTGTGATGAAGTTCTCTATTTTTACTAAACTGAATAAAAAGAGGGAAAAAAATCACCAACCAAAAAGATCAAATCAGAGCAGGATCTTTGAGCTATTTTATGTGATTTCCAGAGAAAATGCAAACATACTTTCTGATGGTATGTTCAGTCTACAGCATGCTGGACTGTCGACTGTCTACAAACAGATATGCACATTCTGGCTGATGCAAGTCCTAGTACTATTAGTGAAAGGGAAAGCCTTTCAAAACCAGCACAAGGGTCTGATGCATCTTTTCTAACTTCATAGTTGGATTCATAAGCTCTATGCACACCTGGGAGCATCACTGCAGCTGCAAAACTCAGTTAGCTCTGCCATTATGACTTGATAAAAGCTTTGAAATTAGCCATTAGAAAAGAAGCTTTTTAGCTTGTCAGCAAGGAAAGAATTACAAATCATTAAGAATTGTAGAATAAGCACATTTTCCCCCTCTTTTTCCTTATGCTAGAACAGCAGTAAAGGCATTTCAATCACCATAACTAAGTTCCAAAGTTAATTCTCTGAGTAAAGTTTCCCATAACTTTCATTTTAGTCTGCTTGCAGACTCAGGAAGAAATCAGTGGTCTGAACTAAATTTGTTTTATTCAGTCAGCATTTTAGGTTTTTTAAAAAACAATAATTTAACTAATATTTATATTTATTGGGAATGTTTTTCAGTTCTCAATTATATTCTCAAATATATGAAATATCTGCAAAAGGAGTAACAGCTGATGAAACATTTTTCTGTAGAATAGAAATCAAAATTCATATTCTTTTGTCATCAAGAATAGAAGAGATGTAAATGTGTGAAAGTGGGTAAGTGGAACATTTTCTATTCTAGTTTGGGGTGTACAGTATTTCTTTGTTATCCATGGTCCTGCCAGATTGCCTTACAAATTCACAGGACTGTCCTGTAAAGTTTAACATATTTTTTATTTATCAAGAAAAAAAATACACTCTGGATAGGAGGATAAGTTTTATCCAATGATGTTGTTATAAAATACTGAAGATATGTTTGGTATGTTTTACCTATAGCACTACTTCATTTATGATGGTGAATAGAAGTATAAATTAAATATTTACTCTTTATTCATTACTATTTTAAGTTAATTACATAGTAAGTTTGAAAGCAATCAGAAGCATAAATACATGGGAAAGCAAACCTATCATTAGTCTTAAAAACATCAGTGTTTTAAATTTTTAGTCAACAGTTAAAATAATCCACTGCAAGATAAAAAGATTGCTTTCCTGGTGAATTAATGCTCCAACTAAATAAGCCCTTGTAAATATCTCATTGCTCATTCAGCTTTCCAGAGCCAGATGAACAGAGGTCTGTCTGAACATGATACTTTATGAAGTAGACCATACAGTCTACAAGAGAAAAGATCTTCCTTGTTACCAGCAAGACTTTTAAAATTATGATTCATGTTTTCTAAATAAGAAAATCATAGAATAGAATCATAGAATGGCCTGTATTGGAAGAGACCTTAAAGATCATCTAGTTCCAACTCCACTGCCATGGGCAGGGACAAAAACTGAGGAAGACTTCACAAATTTGTGTGTAGTGTTAGATCACGTTCAAAATGTCCATCCTTGTTTCATGATACAAATTATACTACTGGTCTAAATTTTCACCAGTGGTAGTGGAAACCAGGGCAGAAAGATAATTTTGGAAAGAAGATGCACAACATTTTCTGAAATTAAAAGAAGTGACTCATTTTATTCAAGGGTGAAACCAACAACACAAGTGGTTTATCTACCAGCAATCACACTGCATGTTGAGACTTTGACATCAGAATAGGTAAAACTCTTTTACAAATGCTTTATCTGAAGTAGTAAATTGTATGCTATATGTCTGCACATATGTATGCACATGTAGTTGAGACACACATTGAATTATACAGGTTTATTGGCTCGTGAAGATCAGTGAAAAAAAATGTTGGCTCTGAAGAAGTGTACTGTATTATAGCTAATGAGATTTGTTACTAACTTTATCACTTCTGGGTTTCCACTCAAATACCAGGCTGATATCTCAGTGTTATTCTTCAGAGATATCTGGTGGTATGTGAAAAAACTGTACATGATGGTACACTACTTGAGCTCTCAGAACACAATAATTTAAGTAAGAGCTTTTTCATATCAGAAACATAACATGTCCTTAAAAAGTCAGAGAAAGAAAACAGCATGAATATAAATCTTAGACTTAATAGGAAATACCAAACTATGACTGTGTTTTTCTCATGGATGTAAAATCAGAATGAGTATGATGCAAACTTGGCAGTTGTAAGAGTCCAATATCTAGCTTACAAAACCTGAAAATCCTTTTCCCTTCCCACTCTGATTCCTCTGATCCTGCCCTTTATATTTTGCAAAATTCCTTGAGAGCAGAATTCCAATACATGAATGAAGCTGCCCTCTGAGAAGTCTCTCCTGAGTTCAGGAACAAGCAAGACTGTAGCAAGAAAGGGCCATATCCAACCGAGCTGCTGATATGAAGGGCAAAGCAACATAGTGAATATACAAGGAAAATGCTGCAACTTATAAGATTGTTAAAGAAAACGAGAAAATGAATGCAAACCTGATCTCATCTTACAACATATTTTCAGAAGTAACAGGTGACAGCAGGTGTGTTTCTCCTGTTGAGGCCTTGTAGCTAGAGACATTCCCTTGAGTGGGCAAGGTGGACTTTAGCATTTGATGAGAAATGCTTTGAACAGGAGCAGCATGGCTGAGAAAACTCACATAGCAATATAGAGGAAAGGCAAAACAAAGGACAACACCTCTGCTTCAGAGTACTTTCATATTTCCCTTTCACATATATTTCCCTTGCACTGTAGTACGGGAGATCTTTATATTGTCCTTTTCTGTCTATCAAGCATATGGCTAATGTGGTGACTTTTTGTATTGTATTTTACTGTGTTTATGTAGGTAAGACAGATGCAGATATGGGCATGCAACCTGGTTTTGGTGAGGTAGATTAATATAAGTCAAAGCTTTACAGATAGGTGCTTTTCAATATCACCAAAGTGGACAGGAAACCATTCATAAATGAGGCTTTGGAACCAATGAAAGTAAACAAAAAAAGCAAGACAAAAATTAATGAAAATATATCATACTGACCTACATTCTCTTTCTGTGCTTGAGTGTCTGTTTTCTTCAAAACAGTGGGATGTTGGACACTGTTAATGTTGCAGAAAGTATACTGAAAATGAATAACACTGTGTGGAACCACAATGCCCAGCAGATATGTGAATTGTACTGTGAAAACTGGCACGTACTTGATAACCTTTACTTGTCTGCATAATGGTTAGAGGCAATCATTTTGATCTGACTTTGCAAAACAGACATATATCCACTGAGCATCAACAGAGATAGTGAACAGCTCTTAAAGCTAGCCTTTGCATTCTCCTGGGATAGCTGCATTCTTCAGGGTTAGTGATAACAACTGTCTAGTGTTTGCTGTGAGAACCCATGCCAATGAGATCAGAGGATTCTTCTAATTGACTTCAAATAGAATAATCTGAGAGAGGGCTTTCTGTAAACACCACAGCAGTACTTTTTAATTCTACACTAACAGCATATCTCTAACCTCACATGAAGTCTTTAGAGGAGCCAAGTCGATTCATTATTTGCCAAAAATGACAGAGATTGGTGCAATTCAGCAGTGCTGCCAACATGGCACCACCCTGTTCTTTTCTCTTTACTGCAAAGAGAAATGTGAGGATTTTTTTAGTTTTGTATTTGAATGTTGTATAGTCCAAAAGGCCATGCTTACAGTGAAAAATTATTGTAACTGGCTCCAAATATTACAGACAGTTATCTTCATCTAAGCAAAACTACACTGCATCCCTGAGTGTTGGGACAAGACACATTTTTGTAAACATTTACACATAGATGCAGTGAGTTTGATTTTCCCATAGTTCAGTGTGGCTAAAAGTATGAAACTATTATCTTCACTGTGGAAGTTTGTTATTGAGAATTTTTGCCTTGATTTGCCTCTCCTACAAAAATACAGACATGTAAATTTTATAATAAAAAGTATTCATGCCCTAAGGAGAGAATGAAAGCATTTCAGAGATCAAAGTAAGACTGAACGTGGGAAAGAATTAGATATGGGACCTTTTAGTAAGCTCCTTTGATTACAGTTCTACTATGAAATCAGTCATGATCACGTATGGCATAAGGAAAGGCAAGTAATCTTTTCTATTTCTTCATTTTTCACATAGTACTAAGAAATAATAGATCAGTATTAGGAGTACACAATATAAACACTTTTAACAACTTGTCTTTCACAGAGTTCATCAGATTAGCTCAGTTGGTTAGAGCATGGTGTTGATAACACCAAGGTTGTGGGTTTGATCACTTTATGGGCCATTCACTTAAGGGTTGTACTTTATGATCCTTGTGGGTGCTTTCAAAGTCAAAGTATTCTCTGATTCTTTGCACTTAGAATCACATGCAGCAAAACCCACTTTGCTCCAAAAGAAGTCTATGAGTTTGTAACAGTTTTTACTCAAGGTATAACATTATTTATCTGCTCTCTAATGGTACTTAGCAAGCTGTGGTGCTCTCTCCTGGCTTCAAACACCTCAGAGAAACCAAGTACCTTATTATCAGCCTCTTGCAATGACTTCGGCATAAGAAGAGAAAGTTCAGTGGAAACACACAGTTCTGTGATAGAGTCCAATTAACATAACTGAAACATAGTTACATGTGTGATAAGTATTTTAGATTTTAGAATTATTAACTGCTCCTTAAATTTACATGTCACACTCTAAGACGTGATTCTTGGGATGATCCTGTGCAGGGCCAGGAGTTGAACTTTGATGATCCTTCCAGGTTACTTGCAACTCAGAGTATTCTATGATTCTATTACTTGCTTTAACAATCAGCAATGGAAAAACATTTGCTTATTTGAATTCTAGATGAGGTATACAAATCCTTTTTGACACCAGGGTCCAGCACATTGCAAAGTTTTTGCCCTCAGAAGGTTTTTTTAATTTTCAGCTAAAAGTTCTACCATCCCAAAATGCTTCTCTGAAATTGACCTTTTGGCTATGGAAGAGAATAGATGCCTCCTTAACACAGTCATTTGTGAGTGGGTTCATTGCATAGAGTATGACAAGAGATGAATTTTAGCCTACTGGAGTTAATTTCTGTAGGTCTCATACAGTCTGTGGAGACAGATAGGTCCTTCCAGAAATGGTTCCTAAGGTCCTGCTCTGCATAACTTCATGGAAGGGCTTCTTACCTTCTATGGACTGTAGAAGAAACCTATGGAGATTAGTTTCACTGGTGTCATGTTTGCTTTTATGAATATCCCACTGAATTTCCCACAGCTCCAGATGTTTTTCTTTTACACCTATTATCGTAACATCTTCTTTACCTTAAAGTACTGGCTTTGTTAGTAAGCTTTTTAAGAAAGTCAGTATATTTCAACTTGTGTGACAACTCAGCAGAGAGAAGACCCTGACATCCTAGATGCAGAGGAGCTGAAATTGTGCTGCTTGTGATTTCCACTGTCTTCAGCAGCTGATGATGGATGTCATTGGAGAAATTTTGAATGTGGTTCTTGCTAGTTATTCTGGAAAACACTTCTATTCAAGCAAGTCACTGAAAAATAGTACATACACCTCCTTTGTTTTCTTTTTTGTATGAAAAAATACCTTTTTTTACTTATTTTTTACAGACAAATTAAAATGCATTTCCTCACCATCACAACAAACACCAGTTTTAAATGGGAGATAGTGTCTTCAGATAGAAACCACAAGCCAATATAACACATTTGTACTGAGTTTTACTTGAAAGGTCTGTTGCCATTTTACCTTCCTTATCGGTGCTATTTTAGAAAATCATCTGTGAGTTTGTTGTGACAAAGTGGCCGTCGTCTTAGACACTACCTACAAAACCAGACATAATGGGTAATATTTATGCAGTTTTATTCTGGCACACAATATTTCCTAGTCTAAATATGTTTTGAAACCGTATTATCTATCTCTTATTTTATTTATGAAAACAAAACACTTCCTCTAAACATCTCCTTTACTGCCTGTCCAGTCAAAATGTTTGGATTCCTTGAGACGCACATTCTTCAACTAATCACCAGAATTGTAAATCAATAATCAGATTAGTAGCTTCTTACAGAAAGCAAGGGATTTGCTCTTCCTAACAGACAGCAGTCATGTTGCTCGTAATTAGAATTAGTTGTTTCGGGAGACTGAAGATTGCAATGATAGGTACACTATGGCATTTTCTTCTCCTTAGGAATCTCTTCCAGTTCTTTTTTCCAACTTGGACAGTATTATATGACTTATGTCTCTGCTCCCCAGATCACCAGAAAAACAAAAAGAGCCTGATGTTTACTTTTTAAATTGATAGAATTTGGCATTCTGAAAGAAAGTCCCAGCAGGATGGCCTCCCCTGCTGAAATATGTCAGCGGCCATCTCTCCTCATTATCCAAATGGCTTTTTTGATGAATGGCAGCATCAGTCTTTCCTTGTTATAGCTAGTTAGCTGAATGCTCATCACTATTGTTTTAGCATAATTATCTTCAGGGTTAGGTGGAGGCCAGACTGTTCCCCGTTAAGGATACAATACTGGAGTTGATTTTTGTTCACGACTGTTAGCACCAAGGCATGAAAACAGATTGTGAATACTGAAAAAACCAGTGCAACACTCAGTCATGCAGAATGTACAAGAACATTTTTTTATTTCTTCGTTTTTTAGGAGGTATCACTTTAAAAGTTTTTTGAAGTGTGTAAACTTATAGTCATGTCAAATCAAATGCTATTATCTGTTGAGCAGGAAGGAATTAATATATTTTCAGGAATGTTTGTATCTCTCCGACATGTTTAAACTGAACATAATCTCCTGATGTCACTGAGTGTCCAAGAAGGGGGAGAGAAAAGGAAAGAGAGGGGTACAGTTCACTAGTTAAGAAATCTGAAGTGATTGTGTTGCTTGAAGTTACAACAATTAAAAGGTTTTGCTGGTTTGACTTTACTGAAAATAAAGAGTGGGGGCAGGGAGAGAAATCCCCTTGCTAATCTCTTGATAAGATAACATTTTACATGTTCCTTTACTGTAAGGCCTCAGTCCACTACCTCAGACTGCATGGCTGTTATGTAAGATGTTATTTGGATTATGAAACTGAGATCTGATTGCAATTCACTCATGGGGAAATAAGCCCCACAAGGTCTGTTCAAATTTTCAGAGAAGGCACCTACTTGTTTTTGGTGTTCTGGTATCCTGCTCCTTTGGCTATGTAGACTTGCCAGATCAGCTACACAGGGGAAAGGTCCCAGGCGCTGCATCCCCAGAGAGAGGAGAGAGAAAGGGGAGGAAAAGGGAATGTCTGACCTGTTAGACCTAGTCATGTATGATATGTGGGGAGGTCTTTTTTTGTTCGGTTGGGGGGTATTAGCACAAGAATTTGAGATTTCTTTTATAAGTTCTTTATTTGAACTTACATGCTGTGGAATCTCTTTGCTGTCCTAACAAGTGCTGCAGTTTCCTCCACATGAGCAAGAGGAAGCACTGCTTTCAGAACCAAGAGATTTAACCTGAACAGATGTAGTATTCATATCCTTTCTTCTGCTTCCCTTTCCCACAGCCTGGCCAGTCTAAGGTTTTGGAATGACTACATCTAAGTGAGATGTGTTGTTATGTACCTTTGTTATTTTTTTGTTCCATTGAAAGAGACAGACCGACAATGCACATGGGCTTAAGTAGTGTTGTGAAGCACAGTCTTGCTTGCAAGCTGGAGAATGAATTCAAAACAATGCCCACCTGAGCAGAGCAGGTGTCCCCACTGTAGAAAGCCTCCATGAAGCAGGGGCCAAAGAGGGCTGAGATGTCTGTATGGTGCTGCCAGTGGAAAATATTAACCAAAGAATTGTAAACATGCATCAGGTTAAGAAATTTGTTCCTGTAATTTCCAGAACAGCCCCCACCCACTTA
The DNA here is from genome assembly GCA_035222235.1 of Margarornis squamiger. Taxonomy (NCBI): domain Eukaryota; kingdom Metazoa; phylum Chordata; class Aves; order Passeriformes; family Furnariidae; genus Margarornis; species Margarornis squamiger. The sequence continues at coordinate 18,291,363 of JAWWTY010000037.1, forward strand.
AAATGTTTTTGGTTTTTGTTTTTTTGGGTTTTTTTCATTACATGATTTAAATAAATATTTTTAGTTTCAGTAGGAAGCTATGCATTATTCAAAAGGCAGTTATGATGTAATTTATTCAGATGCAGAAAGCATTTTAAATTGATTTTGAAACTAATAGCAGCAAAGAGAAAAAAAAAGTGGGTGGGAACAGAAACTGTCTTATAAAATATTTACACAAATAATTGTATATTTCATGTCTTGATAGACTTCTATTTTGTGATCTCTAAAGGACTAACGAACATTAGTTATTCTTGAACAGACTTTAATTAAGCATGTTTTCACTTCATAAACATGGTAACAAGGTGCTCATTGTAAAAAAATTTCTTAACACCATTTATAAAACCACCAAAAACATTACATTAAGCATTTATAAGGGGAGGGGAGGGGAGGAGAGGGGAGGAGAGGAGAGGAGAGGAGAGGAGAGTATGTTGTGGAGGAAGAATTTTATTTACTTCTGTCATCCTGTATGCATTGTTCCCAGCCATTTATATTAGAAACACCCTTTGTGTGCCACCTCAGTGAACCTGGCTCTAATCTGCAACTGATTTACTGCCTTTGCCTTCAGGGCCATCATCTTAGCAGAACTAGTGAACATACCAGCTTTGACATACTGTACAGGAAGATTTTTCACAAAAATCAGGCTTGCCAAACCCTGAAGTTGTCAGTCAAACAGTCATTGACTGAGTAAAAGCTGAGTAATTCTTGAGGTCGGGCCCACTATTTAACATCAGATTACAAGCTTCTCTTATTTAATAAAAATTTAAAAGATGGCCTCAAGCCCATTGTGCACATACCTGTCTTTAAGTGTGTGTGAAATCCTGCTGATTTGAATGTGAATACTTCCTGCAGCAGAAGGCAATGGGAAGTTTGGGAAAAGTATGTGTAAGATCAAATGTCCTCTTCTCTGGTCTTGATCTCCTTGTGAGGCCCAAGTACATATGAGGTTTTTTCCAAAGATCTAGAGTTCATTTTCCTATCAGAGAAAAATATGCTTAACGGAAAACAGAATCCTAATTCAAAGGCTGGTGTTGCTTGTCACAGTTATTTGGATAGACAGACATTTTTCTGGATGGACTTCTGACATACATTTGTGTATAAGCGTTCTGAGTTCACACCAGGAGCCTCAGGCTCTGTGTGTGACAGCTGAGGCATGAAGTTTGAATCTCTTGGAAAACTTGATTGTTGCTATCACAAAACATGTGTAAGAGACTGAAAATTAAACATTCAAAAAAAAAAAAAGAAAAAGAAAAAAATAGGCACAGGGTAGAGGAAAAAAAATAAAGTAGCTATTTAGGCAAACAAGTATTTAGGTAAAAATAATTTTAATGTTTATTGAAATAAATATGCAACAAAAATTCCAACTAGTGTTCTTATGGGTTTTATGCCTTGTTCTGATTTGAATGACATAAAATTCCCACAAGGAACACAAGTAGGAAACTGAGGGAGAAAATAAACAATTATCCACTTATTTTGAAGTTTTGTGCTGTTCCTGTCACTATGGTGTCAGAAAGCTTTCTCTGTAAAACAGGCTTGTTTTGTAATCACAGATTTGCTAGGGTACTTCATAACTACCAAAAGGAAATTTTAAAAGAATTTTCATAAAAGTTGGAGGCTTAGAAAGAATTTATTTTCATTTAGAAATAAAGGAAAATGATGTTCTTATTCATAAGAGATTGCAATCGAGTGCTGCAAGAGTTTATTGATGCTTTTTTCTCCTTCAATTTCTTAATTTTACAGTGTATGGGAGCTGAACTGGTTTTGTCATGATGCCATAAAGGTCATTTTATAGCAATTCTTATTTTGGGTGCATTATTACAACGATTTACATGTGTTAAAATAACTGAATGTTAAATAACTATTTTTAGAAAGCTATTTTCCTGGTATATATATTATTTCTAAAGTTTTCTAGTCTAATGATTATCTATACTATCTTCAAGACATTTTTAGAAATAAAATTCATATTTTCTTTAATGTGGCTGTGATTTTACTCTTAAAACTGCTCATTCCAACACCTTGCATGTCTATGTAGGAAGTTGCAGTTGTATGCTTTGCCTTTGAAAGAAAAGGAAAATGAAATCAGGTTTTGTGTTGTGTAGCATTTAGCTGTGCATCTTTATATAAAATGGCACTGGACCATTTTTAATGCAATATCTCAAACACTAAGTGGTTTGGTCTCTTTCTTTCCTCCCTAGAACAGAATTTGATACCTGGCTTTCTCCCAAAACTGAGAGCATTATAGTGTGGGAACTCAACCTGCTAAACTTGGGAAGGAGTGGATAATTGTTGCTGTAGGTGTTCACATACCAGGGCATTTATATTTACTCCTGTTTGTTTCCAGCAATTCTTAGCTTTGCAAATTTGGCAAGTTTCTCCATTTAGCCCACATCTCCATAGTTTACAGACTAATTGTGGAATTCAGCATTTGCACATAGAGCACTACAGTGTTGTTGTCTCAAGAATGTCTCCTTCAACGAGAATAAGGATTACTGTTCTTTGCCTGGGATATAATTTACTGTGGAAATCCAATTTTTTTACTTCATCTGGAAGTCAAGGAAGTGTAACAACATACAGGCCAGGTAGTAAAACTGCTGTTAGTGCCTGTGTGTGAAGAAATGGTAGCTGAAAAAATATTCTCTCCTGAGATCACTAGCATTTAAAGAGTATCAGGGAGCCCCAAAATTTTGAAAAATATGTCATTTTTTGTGCAGTTCCTGGTTGGTGTGAATCAAGGTTAATTGTGCTCATGATCTCACTGATAAAGAGATTTAACAATTAAATAAAATACTTCTTACAGTAGCATTTTTGACCAGTTTTAAACTGTACACAATGGGAATTTGGGAATATTTTTTATCAAAATCCAAGTGATAATTTCCCAGGCATTATTGTATAGAAGATCTCATATTTAAAATGCTCGTTTAAACTTCTGGTTTGTAAAGGCTGTTCTTATTTTCTTTAAATCTTCTATCTGCCTTAAATCTTCCTTCGGTGTAGTTCAAGTGGAACCTCAGAAAAGAGCACAAAGTATGACCCAAGTACGTGCAGACCCCTTGTACAACCATGTGTAGACCAGTTTTACTGCCCACGTAAATCCACAGAAGACAGAGAGATCCACACTCATGAGCTTATTTTCATGACCATGGACCAAATTTCAATGTAACTAGCTTATTCAAATCACATTAGCAGGAAATACAGACCAATAAATCCAAAGAATGAAGACAGTTGCAGCCTTATTTAAAATCTCTTACACATAGGTACTCTGTTCCCTTTCTGAAAGTCCTGGGAATCAGAATAAAAGCTAAAGGAAGTAACATTAAAATAGGGACACAAAGTTTGAAATTATAAATGCCTTTGGACCCTCTTAAAGCTTTCAGTATGTGATGTGTATATGCACCTTAACACCATCTTTGTATAATCTATTTTTAGTAAAAGATAGAAGAATTCTCCCAGGTAAAGTTTCCTTATACAGTATATGGATTTTTGAGTAATTTTTACAGAGGTTCTCTTTGCAGGATGATGTCACTGGAATTTGCTTAGAGTTGTGCATGAGAACTGATTCTCCAATGTCTACAGTTTAAAGAGTGTTGCATAACATAGTAAAAATTATCCAGTACTCTTAGTTTTGGTGGGATGAGACAAGCACATTCACATTTAAAAGAGAACCTCCTACACAACTATTTCTACTCAAGGCTTGTCATCTAATACGTGTGATATAATTTCATTGTTTTTGAAATCTATTACTAATTTAATAATATCATGACAGAGTAAAATTTCAGCAAAAATAACTCTCAATATTCACCAAATTTCAGCAGTTGTGTGCAATTCTTCAAGAAACTTTGTAACCAGGGTAGCTTTACAAAAACTTTAAGCATATCCATGTTTTAAACAGATAGCAAATTTTAACCATCTGGCATTCCATTATGAGCAGTTAGTACAAAGAACTATTCAAAGGAAGGAGTGGACATGACAGAAAGAAAAAAAGAATGTTTTATGTTTTGTTTTACCATACCATGGTAAAGAAATGGAAAACCTCAGGAAACTGAATTAAGCAAAAATGTTGTAGAAAATATAAGATGGTATTTGAAGTTTGAGTCATAACAAATATGCTCATGTAACCAAGTAAGATTTTTGGTGAATTAATTCTGTTACTTTCCAATTCTACAAATTGTTGTCCAGCATGAGGTCTTTACTGTGAACGCCCTCTCTCCTGTGTTAGCTAGGTGACTTGCTGGAGGGGGATATCAAACTCCTACAAATACTATAGAACAGGAGTCCCTTGTTTCCTGGTGTTTCCAGTCCCCTCTTCTCCAGATCTTTTCTTTTCTGTTTTTGATTCTGACCCCAGCTTCTGTAAATGATCCCATTTATCTTCTGATATCTTTTTCTGAACCTCCCATATATTTTTCTGGTTTTATTCCCATCACTGAACTTTCTGCACAATTGATTTAACTCACTTGCTCTTTCTAAGTCAGTCTCCAACACCTGTACCTGAATATCCTTCCCTTTCTTTAGATAACATCTGATCTTTGTAGTGATTGTTTAGATCAGGAGGGCAGAACATTGAAGGGAGAGAAGAAATGAGGTCTCAGAAGAAGCACCAATATTTTCCTATAGGCTAGTTGCTGACAATATTTTCCACACTCATTTTAGTCCTCCATGTTTACGCAGATAGTGTTCTGAGAGTTTTACTACCAAGAAGCTATTGATGGTGCATGAAATGAGACTTTCAAGAGATGCAAACTTGTGTATTTTTGAGTATATTCTTGAACAGATATCAAAAGTGCAAAGTGACTGTCTCCCACATGTGAAGTCATTGTTTCTTTCTCTGGAAATAAACATAGTTCTTTAGCAAACAATCAATAGGGTAGCAACAAAATTTATATTTACATTGTCTTCCTTCTACCTGAATTCCACAGCTGCCTCTCCTCAGATAAGCCTCAAATTTTGCTTTACTGCCTAGGAGGAACTGGCAGCACTTTCTTTCTTGAACGAGAGAAATAACTGGAATAGTTTTGGTAAAATTTCCCTTCACTGAAATATTCAGCATAAACAGTCAACATTGGGCAAGGTTACAAACAACTGCAAGTGTGACTTCATAAGAGGAAGGCTCAAGCTCATAATTTATACTGTACAACAGTTTGATGATATGGTATCGTTTGATGATGATTCATGAATCAACTAAATTTTAAGACCTATTGTTTGAATGAGAAGATGAAGGAGAATGTGAAGGAAGTCTCCTCTCATAAACCTGTGCAGACTGTAACCAGAATATCAGTGTTTTTATCTTGAGAACCTCAGGGGTAGCAGAGCCTGTGGTGCAGACAAGGACTTTGCTGTTAGGCAGTCCAGGGTTTGCAGTGGGACAAGAACAAGAATTAGAATTGGTTCTCTGGTTTTTTTTCTGTTCTGAGCCTTAGGAGAGGATGATTAAGAGCCTGCCTGTTCAATTCTTTAGTGCTGACACAGCTGCAAACTATTTTGTATCCATAAAGAAATAGATTTTGAAAATTAAAACCTTTCTGATGAAATAAAAAAGATACATTAGTGCTACTGCTTTTCTTTTCACTTGTTCTAAATTTTAAGTTATCTGTTCACAGATACTATGGGCATTCTGGAAACTCTAGTTTTGAATGGCTAGCCACACATTTGCATATTTATATGCTTTTTTTTTTTCCTTAATTTCCTGTGTTTAAACCACCTGCTTCAAAAATGTCTTTTTAAGAGTTTGTTTTCTCCTTGTGGTCATTACTGGTATGAACATAAATTTGAATGTGAGAGTATTGTCAGTATATACAGGGCACAGAGGGCTTGAGGCTATTCCTTTAATGTTCTCAGCAAAAATCCATAGTGTCAAGTGATTCAGAAAGACAGGTGTGATCAATAATTTGTCAGCACAAAACTGATAGCCATTTTCTCCATTTCAGTATTTCTCAGAAGACACGGCGGAGACAGCTGAGCTTCATGCAATTCTATCTGAGGGATGTCTATAGAAAACTTATTGAGGACTAAATTTAAAAAAAGAAAAATAGAAATTGTGTTGCACCAAAAGTGAAGGTAAGATATAAACAGTTTTTGGATGTTGCTGTTATTTAGTTGCGTTTAATAGCAATCACTAGCTGCATTCCAGAGTATCTTGAAGCTGAAAGTATCTTGAAGTATTTTTGAAACTGTAGATAAACTACTAGGGGAAGTGTCCTTGATTTTCAGATGCTTTGCCAGAGTTTGGGAAGCACTGCATTTTTATTGCAAAGTTCTTAATGGGGCTTCAATGATATTGTAAGCCTTCTGAGTGGTCACTAATATATGAAGACTCAGCACTAGGTTTAATATTAGGCATAATATTATAATTTTCCATAAATTAGTAATCATTTGTTATATAAACAATATTAAGAATTTTATATTCTACTGTATCTAATGCATGTCTATACATTTTAAATGTTAACCGACAATTTTGCCATTGAAATGTTCAGGCTTAATTTAGGTTATGATTACAAATTACTATTAATTCTGTAGAAAACAAGACCTTTGAAAGTTCAGCCACCCTGAAACTTCATCATGGCAAGAAAGTACCATAATCTCATTACGACAATAAAATTTACAATAAAAGTAATGTACTCTTTTGACATATCTTGAATAATAGAATGGCTTGTGTTGAAAGCAACTTTGAAGATCATCTATTCCAACCCCCTTACCATTACACCTTCAACTAGACTAGTAGCTAAAAGTCCCGTCTAACCTGGCCTTGAGCATTCAAATTCACTGTGATCAGATATGGATGTTCTTCAGAGTGGTATCTTTTTTTTGCTAATGGGGTGTTAGCCCTTGGGATAACTGGGGAGGCACAGAGGGTTTATTTTCATGGGCTATGAAATCCAGACTTGGGTGGAGAAGGGGGAAAGGCATGTAGGGGAGGACTTAGTGTGTTTGAGAGACTGAAAACTCAGGTTGTTTGTGAAAGTAGTTCCAAGGGTTTTGGCAATATGAAGAAATGGATTGGATTACTTAGCAGAGTGAGGAAATATTTAGGAAGGACACATATGACAAACTACCTAATTTGCCTTTGATCTTGAAAGCAACATCTGTCTGTTTTTTGATTTCTCCATCTATTGTTTCCAGCTCCCACTGGTTTTTTCAGGTCTGCTATTAGACATGTAAGCTCCTCAGGGCCTGGAATGTGTTTGCCTGTGTGTTTCCTGAAGGCCATTCTGAGCACTACTCATAAATAATACATTTCTGCAGTCTGCACACTGTTGTCTGACCCAATGTAAGTTCTCTTTTTTTCAGAAGAGGATCACTAAAGACATGTGCACATACGTGCCAAATTCTCTTCTCGAAGAAACATGAGAAGACCTCTTTTATGTGGAGCAGACTCATAGTCACCTCAGCTGTCAGTAAATAGTTAGAATTCTGGCTGGATCACCAATCAGCCACACCAGCATTCCAGTGCTCAGGCCATGTGCCTCTGCTTCAAAATTAGGCCTTTGCAACACTGGGCAGCTGCTGCTTTTCAAAAAGTATGAACAAAATGTAGTCAATGAGGAACAGAAACTGTACAAACAATTTAAAAAATGAGTCTGAATATCAAGTGTGCACTGTGACTCGTAAGCTTTAGCCTAGCCATGAGTGCTGCAGAAACTCATACCAAGAGACAGTAAAAGACATAATCTAAATAATAAAAATAAAAAATACTGCTAACATATATACAGATACTATTTAAAATATCATATGCAATTGAAAACAATATATAGAACTGTGTTCCACTTTTTTTTTTTCTGTACATTTCAATGCAAGTAGAAAAAAACTGGTCTTCCAAAATGCTTACAATTATGCACATTAGAGATGAATTAGAGATTATGTGTTCTAGCTTCTTTTAAGTGCAAATCACTTGATCATCTTCTTGAGTCATTTACAATGATTTAACTTTGGGTGACTCCAGATTCAGTCTGGCACCCTGGTCAACACTGAACATTGCACATGATTAGCTAAAATCAGGTGAATTGTCCAGCACACAAATGAGACTTTAGAAACCCATGTGTGTGCCCGAAAATTGGAATCCATGAGTGAGGAATGTCCACATTTTTCAAAATGATTCTAAACATTAGTTGTACAAAGAGAAGAACACTCAGAAAGCAGATTGCTTTAGCTTCGTTGTCTTAAAACATTTTGCTGCAACATATTATTGGCTAGAATAAGAATGGTAGAAACTACTCCACATGTTGAAGAAATTAAATATACTGGACAGGAGTTTTAATTTCTGTTTCTCTTGATGACCAAGCAATTCCTCTTCCTGTCCCCCATATAGCAACCTTTGAACACAGAATTCTCTTCTGCATTTTGTAAAATTTTAATATATTTTGTAAGACAGAATGTGGTTTACTTTTCATATGTACAGGGAAAGCCTCTGTGGACCCCATGCATACAGATGTACTCCAAAGGGCTGTATGAAATATCAAAAGTGTATATTTAATATTTACATAATCTAATTAGATTATTTTGCATTTTATTAAACAAAGACAGAAGCAAAGAGCCAAAACCCTTGCTACATCGCATGGGTACTCAGTGTGTCATGGCTGATGTTTTAGACACACAAAAATCTGTATGTCATCCCCCAGACATCACGGTTGAAGAGCTACTTTTACTTGCATTGGCCTTTGAGCAACCTTCCATGGGAAATTCATTGAGTGGAGAAGCACAGTGTTAGGAACCTCTTTCCAGGTTCCTTAGGCACTAGAAGGCAGCTTTGTCTGGAGATACAGCAGAAAGGTGGCCTTCAAAGTAACTATGCATGCTGCGATCCAGGCTGGGATTGCTCTTACAGGCAAGTTCCATATAACTTGTAGGTAGCTGGCATGAACATACATCTAGTTCTTTTTTAGAGGATAGTATATACTGAAAAAAAAAAAAGGATCATTTAATTAAATAGGTTTATACTGTCAAATTGTAGCATCTGGTTTAAATTAATTGCACTTCCATGCGCAAATAGGAAGTGTTCAAAGATTTAAACAGCCAGCAATTTGACTTATATAGCAGTTATGACTTCAAAATGTCAAGAGGGATTAGCAAAGCTGTAAAGGAATAGCAATAGTAAATTTGACCCTTTAGATAGGTCATTTACCCAAGTAAACAAGATAAATATAATTTAGAGATATAGTGCAGATGCTACATTTTTGAAAAACAAGAGTTGGTTGTTACTTTGAGGAAAAGAAAACTTCTATGAACAGAAATAATCCTTGATTTTATTCTAGGCAGTGCAACAGCAAAGTTCTATATGTAGCTTTTAATGAACCATTCTCTCATAGTGAGGGTAAGGTATAAAATTCATCATCTTAGTTGGATGAAAGGAGATGTAAAAATGTACATAGCATTATCTACCTTTAGGTAAGGCAATCAGATTAAAATGAGAATGCTAATTACAAACACATTTTAAGTATCATCTGAAAGAGTGAAACCTAGACTGCTTACAGCTAACACATCAGTTGTTCAGTGTTCATATGTATCCCTGACTGAAAAAAAATTAAAACACCAAAGTGTAAAGAAACAAACACAGATATTGGTAGAGTTTAATGGCAATCTAACGGATGATATTAAAAGGAGGAAGAACACTGTTTAGAAATAATAAATTGTGTAAGTATTAAAAGAGTAATGAGTGAAGAAGAAACACTGGCAAGTTAAATGAAAACTCTTAGGAAGTGACACTGAAATTATTTTGACAAGCAATTTGCTGAATGAAAAATAACCAACCTCTTTTTCAAATATATGAGAAGCTTTCCTGTGAATGGAAGTCAGATAAACTGGAGTTTTCTACTTAGAAAAAGATGACTGAGACTATAAAATGAAAAAAATGAATGGGAAACAAGTAGTCACCAATTCCCTCTCAATAATAAGTGCATCAAAAAAACCCATGATGCAGAAAATTTTAATACAATGAAAATATTTTTGCCATCCAATTTGTAATGAAATTATGAATTTTCTTGCCACAGGATCTTGATAAGGTGAAAAATACAGGAGCAGTCAGAAAAAAATATATACATAAAAAAAAAAAAATTAACCAAATTCATGGTGACAAATCCACTGGTGTCAATTGAAGATGATGGCCCGCAAGCAATTACCAGCTCAGGAAGCTCTTGAACCATTGCTGGTTGGAGTACAAAAGGAGCAGACTCATTCTGTGTATACTTGTTCTGTTTTGTATATGTTTGTTTTGAGTACCCATTTTTAGATTCCCCTATAGATACAAGACCATATATCAAACAGCCCTTTGATTTGAGCTGGTACAACTGTTCTTGAGGTCTTACATTGAAAATATACAGCACAAAGTAAAATACAAATATCTTTCTGATTTGCTGTGATAAATTTCATTCTTTTTGTTAAACAGAAGAAGATGAAACGCCCAAAATGCAGCTGATATTTACATAGCTGGAAAAGAGCACTGCAAATTGTTGCTTGCACAGAATATAGCTACATTATAATGAGCTATGATATTTAAACTAAAACATAAATGTTGTTTTCTAACTTTCCTACCATTTTGCATGTGGTGAGACATTGGTCTGCTAGTTGATAATTAACTCTTCTGAAAACTGAGACTAGAAAATTTGTTTTGCAAATTTAATTCCTAGGAAGGCTCTTAGATGCTGAAATGTATGCAGAGGTTTTCATTAAAATCCTTCTCATTTGTTTTTACAGGTATTATTCTTACTGTTTACATTGGTGTCATATATTTTAGAACTTGTTTAGGACTGAGAATGTGTTTGGCACTTCATGAACCAGAAATGTCGGTTCTCTGAAAGGAAATTAAAGCTGACATTACTGGGGTAGTGGGAGGATAGGTCTAAGTACGAAACATTTGAATATACTTTACCTAAATCTTAAAGTACTGTGTTGAAATACCTTTCCTTATTTTGTACAAATTTATATTGCATCAAATCATCCAGCTGAGACAATGAAGAGGGAGGTATAATTTAGTAAGTATTAAATATCCAAATATCAGCTCTATGTACAACACATACTTTTTCTTAAGTATTTACTAGAGCCCCTATGTAAACTAAGCACAGGAATTGAAGATATTTCAGCAGAAACCCTGTTTGTGTTTAGGTATATTGCATGTTCAAATAGTGCATTATTAAGTAATAGGGCCAAGAAATCTGTTTTTTTCTGGGTGTTTTCCAGATAGGTCAATAAGACATGATGATAACTTGATAAAGAAATAACACTGATAGGTGATTCTATTTATTCTATATCATGGAGGCCAAGATATCACAGAGAATCATCCTCCTCCTCATCATCATCATCATCTAGAAAGAATTAATTTTCTACATTTTATAAGAAATCTGTACATGTACTCCGACAGTTATAGCTATTCTCATAAGTAAAGTATATGCTCCTATTTTCCACAAACCATCAGGACCTCCAGTGTTTGTGAAGAAAGTGCTTCACATCATACACAGGTAATATTTTAATCGTGTCATCAGCTGTCTTTTAGAATGAAGAGGGTTGAAGAAATCAAAACCCAACAGAGGTGCCCTCCCAGTAACCTAGGAACTTGCTGCTTCTGGCAAAATAACAGAAGTACTGCGTCTTCATTAGGAGTCAGAGCAGGTTAGAGTAGTTCTGCGTCTATATGAGCTTCAGTTACAGGGCCATCCTCTTAGAAATGACAGAGTATACTTTTTTTTTTTTTTTTTAAAAAAAAGAGGTGGTTATCCACTGCAGTAACTCACTCTGATATGTGAATTTGGGGGAGCAGACTTTTGCCTGCTCATGGGTCTGCCTGAAAGATTCCTGTGAGGGATGATACTGGAGAGACCTGGGCTCCACGAGAGCTGGTTTTTTCAGTCATAACTTCATTCAAGCTCTAGAGCAGTTCTTATCCACACAGGAAATGTAACAAAAGTGGATAAACATGGCAATCCTGACTAAACTCAAACTGATCTTCCAGTCAGCACCCCCAGGAGAGATCCAAGCAGAGGGCTTGAGTCTGCTTACCTTCAGAACAGATGAATAATCCTGTTGTTGTTCAGAACAAAGGTAAGCATGTGTGAATTGCACAGCCCAGGCTGTTCAACGAAGGCTATGCAAAGCACTGAGTTCCAGCCCTGAGTGGATGCCCTTCACAAAGCAGTGCCTGAGAGCTCAGGACCCAGTATAGTCACTATGAGGACTCATCCAGCCTCTCAAAGTCAACTTCATTTATTTCTTTAAGGCTTTTGATCAGGACTGTATAAAATCATATGAACAACAGATACATATGTTTTAAGAGTTAACCAATCCACCACTATGCCATATTCAATACAGTGTATGTATGTCATGATTGCTATAGTTTGATCTTATATTTAATACTGTTTTCCAAGTGTTTTTAATCACTTGAAATTAAACATACTTGAAGCATATTAATATATTAATACAACACAAACTTTTATGCATTCAAATACATGTTATAGCTGAGTATGTCACATTTGAAAATGCCATGAACTAAAAAACCCTAAAAGTATGAAATTGCACAGTCTATAGTTAAGTAATGGGGTTTTTCCTGCAATCTACTTTTTGTACCACAACTATATAGAACTGCTTCAGCTTCTTTACTGAGATCCTGGTAGTGCAAAAGAAGCAGAAGATATCAGACCCAGGTGGCATTAATAAGGGTCACGGACACTTTAATTTTCCTTGTTCTTTTCTGGCACAGGATCCACCTTAATAAAAACACCATTATTAGCAAACACATGCTGATTTACAACATCCTGTATCTTTTCTAATTTTAAAGTATGTAATCTGTTTTACATGAAAAAGTGTGTCTCCCAGCCTAAGACTTTCAAACGCACTTTGTATCTTTAATAATTAAGATGTAGGCACAATAAATCTAACTGTTGAGCTGTTTGGGGTTTATAAAAACAAGCTTGTGTCTTTGAGTATTTGTATAAGGAATATATCAATACATGTGAAAGGAAAAGAAGAACGGCCTGCTGCAATGTTTTTTATAGTTTTTACTTTTTGACAGGAACTACTGGTTTTTACCTTCACTTTTGTACTTTTAGTACAATTTGCTGAAGTGAAAAATATATAAAATAAAAACACTTATTGAGAAACAGGTATTCAAACCAAATTGATTTTCATCAGCATGTTGTGGATCTTAAATAATGAAGAGAACATGTGCAGTTCAATCCAAATAAATAATTTTTCAGGACATTTACTTATGTGGTTAAAGGGAAGGCAAACAAGCTTTTACAAAATTGTGTGCTTTAAACATGAGAATGAATTTGCTGCACCACCACTTCTACCGTGGTTTGCAAGGATTCTTAAGAAATTGGATTCAACTACAGTACTGTGCTCTGATCTGCCAGAGAAGCTTCCTTCAATATGACATTTAGAAGACAAACATTGTATTATATGATTTTTAACTTCAGACAGGATTTGCTAAACTATATTTTTTCTCTAAATATTAGTAAATCCAAGCTGTAAATAGGCTTAAATCTTTTGATGCTTAAAGGTGAACTGAAATTTACTTTAGATGATTGGGTTTGATGCATGGATGGCTTACACATGCACTATTACTTTTTTATCTTAAAATAAATTAGAACAGTTTTAGATATAACTTTAAAGGTCATCTGTTAATTATCTATGCTGAACATCTTCAAATGATGTGACATATTTCAGACTGAAGTACAACCAAGAGTGGTTGTTGAAATGATTGAACTTTATAATGAAAGTGATGGCAAATGGTAAAGGTTTACCTGGAAAAAATGAGTAATATTGACTACTCAAGTGACAATTATCTTCTTTTCTACCAAGGTGAGTGCCTTGTTTATACATCATATTATTCTTTAACCTTTTTCTTACTTCTTTTTTTTCTTTTCTCTTTTTTTTTTTTTTTTCTTCTGGATACGAATAGCATGAACAATAGCATCACTCAGAATTCTGAGTTAAATTAACACTGGCAGGAAGAGTCACTCAGTAATCACAGTGTATCCTAGAAATACACCTAATCTACCTTTAAAATAATTTTTCTTCCTTTTTCAAATTCAAAACTCTCAGCTTCCCTTTGTTTTGTGATGTATTTCTGAGGTTGCTTAAAAAACAAAATAAACCAAACTTTTTAAACTTCTATTTTGAACTCTCTGACCAGATTTAAATTAAACCATTTTTGGACATGTATATAGAAATCTAGAAATCCTATAGTAACATGCATTCCAGCTGCAACCAAAATACATGAATAGTGTGGGCACATTTTGGCCATCTGCAATGTGCTTGTGTTTAGGGACAGTCTGGGTCATTATATGTACTAAAAAAATGTTTTAAATATTCTTTGCATGGAGTTTTGAAAAAGAACAAATATTCTCAGAGCCAAATTTAAGATTTGGTAGCTAAGCATCAAAAAGGAAGCATGCAAAATTACTGACCATTTCTAAAATTCTAGGATTTATCAATCTTAACTTATTTAGTTAAACATGCATTTCATTACAAGGCCTATTTTGCACTTTCTTTCTCTCAGTATCATTTCAAAATTCCTTATGAAAAGGCTGTATCCCCTTTATATCATATTACTCTACCTTTTCCCTCTCACAGCATGACTGAAGTAAAATAACATCTATTTCCTAATAAAAATAAGCTTTTTAGTCTGTCATCTGAATAATTATGGAGAAACTTACTGTATTTTGAGCCTGTTCATAGCAAACAGTTCTGTATGAATAACCCTCATGGGGGGAAAAAAAGGTAGATCTAAATTACACAGAGGCACAATCCTATTTTGGACACAGTTCAGATCTTCAGTTTTAGGAGTGAGGAACTGAAGCAAAAGGAGGCAGACCATGGACACCACAGTGTCTCACTGGATGAAGGCGGTGTGTCCCTGCAGAGTGGCTAACCACTCTGTGGACTAGAGTGTGAAACTACACATCTGCACCAAGAGAAGACAGTACAGGACCAAATGCTGGATTCAGAAGGGTAGATGTGTTATATTCCTGTCTCGTTCTCATGATGTGCAAAAACAGGAGGCTAAAACTAACCGATACACTTACCAAATTCTACATACACAAAAGATAAACAGAAGTAGTCAACTTTTCCTGTGCAAGCAATCTCTAAAACTGGTGCATTTAAAAAGCCATGTCAATTTGCAAATGAACATCAAGCATTAGCTTCATGATCTGTTTCTTAAAGGACTTAGAGGAGTGGAAACTGGAAGTGCAGTGTGAAGCTGTGAGGCATCTTCCATAACCTGTGATGTGTATAGATAAACTTTGAGTCTCTTAGTCTAGAAGTTGAACCCCATCCCTAAAGTTAGACTGATCTCATGTGATGAAATATGTTTTGTTCTATGATTAAAATCTATAGGCCTGGTATTATTTTCCTGGAATCATTCATGACAGTGTCATTAATTTACCTTAACATTAGAAAAAGGGAGACATAAAAATTTGCCCAAGATCATTTTAACTTAAAAATTGGGGATATGTTTGAAAGGGTCAAGTCTTTCATTTCATGCTGACTATATATTTGTGTAATTAATCTTGTTCTTTTAACATGTCTTCTTAAAGTCACATTTGAAATTCTACTTTTGTGTGAGTTGTTGCAGTAGTTCTATTCATTATCTGATAGACTCTCAAAGAAAGTACGTAAAAATTCAGATTATCAGATACATTTCTTAGCTCTTTGAGGCAAGTCTGACTGTAGTGTAATTTTCTTTGATTCTCTTTGGTCACCAAGAATTTAAAAATCCTAAATTTATCTACATCTACAGATGACATTTTCATATAAATCAGAAATGTGCCACTTTATGGATAAAAAAAAAAAAACCCACGTTAGAATCTATTACTACCATGTGTATGCATTATCTTTCTAAACACGTGGTATTTGCTGAGTGGTATTTCTACTGTATTTGCACAGGGTAATGTAAGAAGCTCCATAAACCCCTTGGATTATGTGTGTCTGGTATCAAAACTATCAGCCTAAATCTATCTGCTTATTCTGATTGAAGAACCTATTTCTGAAATCTAGTGATATAATGATTAATAACTTCTCAGATGCTAACAGGTACTAAGCTTCTTATACACACTCCTTACTCCCCAGTTCTCAGAAACAATAGTAGAATATGAAAGAATAGGTTCTTTATTGGCATTATTGTATATTTAGATTCCTAACAGAATAATATATCTTCATATATTCCAAAAAGATTTTTGATTAATATTTCTGGGAGCAAATATTGCACTAAAGTACCAGAGATCACCAAAATAACAGACATGGCAAAATTAATCATCATTTCTTGAAATAGGAAAATCAGTCAGATTAAGTGAGCTTCCTCGAATTCCAAAAATGTCATTACTACTCCTGTCTGACTAGGGTGCATTTCACAGCTATTTTTTTTCCGATTTTGCAGCCTCAGTAGTGTGATTACAAATTAAAGTTCCATCCTAAATTTGTTTCTGTTGTTCCTGTTCTGTCAGTTTTCTGTAGCCTAGTTCTTTTTCAAAAAACATGCATAGATGCATAAAGGCAACTTTAAGAACTCCTCCCTCACCCCCTTTTTTTTTTTTTTTTTCCTGTTAAATTAGTCTTGAGGGGTTGCAAAGTAACAAGGAGCCGCCTCCATACAACACATGGCATATTTGAAGAACAGCATCTACTCCATTACACAGCTCCTTCAATGGAGTTAGGGAGCACCTCCTGCCCCACTAATCTTCGTCCGTAAAATCAATTGTGCTTGTGCAGACATAGCAGAACTATGAGTATTTAGCTGTGCAAGTTAAAACTTAGGAAATTTTATTTAGAGCACATGGATGTGGGGAAAGCGTTTTCCCACATGAACTCGGAATCACCATTATTGCTTGTGCTTGTAATTTAAAACTGTGCTTGGTATCCATGTACTCGTGTGGAGCACTGAGTGTCAGACAGCATTCAACACTGTGAAGGTAGTTTTCTGGATGACAGTCAGTAAAAGATTAATCTCCAAAGAGCCGTATGTCCAAGATACAGTCTCCCTACTGAAGCTCTGGGTCAGTGATCAACCCATTGCCTATCAAGTTGAAGATTTCTTTCCAATAAGTTATTTGAGGAAAGGGGAGGCACAGAGTGCTTTGCCATCAAGTAATAGTTCTCTTTAATGATCATTGGTATAAGTCCCAATAATAAAATTGTCCCAGCAACAGATCAAAGATATTATGCTATTATTACCCTATCTCTCTCTCCCCACACCAGAAAGAAATTGTAATTTTATTTATTCTAATAACCAATTAAAAGTCCTCAAAATCTACTTTACCTACAGTCCCTAGTGCCCTTTTTTCCTGCCACTTCTGCAGATCAGCGTGTAAACAGCGTGTCATATTTAGAAAGCCCAAACAACACTTGCAACACTCGTCTGGGGCAGATTGCTGAGTACAAACAGTCACTGGTGAAATGCAGGCTGCAAGAGCTTGTACAAGTGGGAGTTGTAGCACTGTACATTATCTGCTACTCATGAATAATACCTGCAGCCATCCACTTTTAAAGAAATTATATACCTCTAAAAATTCTAATAAAACCTGCTAAGTGCTTTATGAGTCACTGGGATACTTTTAGTTTCATGTGATTGAGCATGTGCTGAAATAACCTAGTGCGGTATCAAATGAGTTAATACAGTTGTACCCCACAGGTAGAGATTACTTTACAAATCTTGAAAATCATGGAAGTTATTCAATCAATTCTGGACTACTTAGTGAAATAAATAGTGAAGGGTCAGGGGCAGAAATCAGGGTGATCTAATAGGGATCTAATAATCTAAAGTTTAGATTTTTATTTTTTTTTGTGAGAAAAGAGGCTGTTTTATTGAAAAGATCATTTTTAGTAGGGAGGCAAGGTCTTTGATATATTTCTCTTTCTTCACATGAGTCTTAGTAGTGCTACTACTCATGTGGAAACTGAAGAAGGCAAAACAAGGTTCACTTTCCTTCTCATCCAGTTTTTCAGACCTGAGTCAAATAGAAGACCTTCTTTAAAATTATCATAGGGGAAACCTCTCAGACAGTGGTCAAATCCCCTGTCTTCATATTGTTCCAAGCCCTTGCCAGCTGGAATTTAAACTCTGATCTTCAACTTGATGGCACAATGAACTGCCACAGGACCTGCTGGCTGGCTCGAATTAAAATCTTTCAAATATTTTGCACTTTTTTAAGACTCAAAATCTTCTACAGCCCTTTGCAATTGCTTTATTCCCATCCCCAACATTCTCCAGGCGTTTGGCTTGTCAAGCAGCCCAACACCAAATGTGCTGTTTTTGTTTGACCTATATTACAATGCAAAGCTACTTGGTTCTTTAATTCACTGCCAAATAAAGCTGTTATCTCTGGATAAAGGGAACTAGGCCAAATGGTGATAAAGTCTCAGGGATGAAATGAGATTAAACCAGTTCTACCTCACCTTGCTATTTGCTAATTATATATGTGCTGGTCAGCAGAGCTTACTGTCTGTCTAATTATATGTCTAAAGGTCAATTTAAAGGGGCTAATGACCACAAATTAATATCCAGTGAAAAGTATTAATTGCCATAGGGGTTATACCTGTCCTTTTATTTCTTTTTGTCTTTTCAAGACATTTTCAGGACATGATACATAATGCATGAAATTACAGCGTGTTTTTAAAACACAAGAGGATTTACCCTTTTTATTTCTTTAAAATTCAAAGTGATCTGGCAAACACGATTCTAAAGCAGAACTACAACCAGGTCAAAGAACTAACTCTCATTTCTCTTTTAATTAACACTTGGCAATATTGTTAAGGAAAGCATTACTCAGAGGGTTGAAATCACATTAGCACCAGAAACCTCTCCAGGGCATCAAACAATGCTGAGAGGCTTCCATGGAAGCCCTTTTAGAACAGTGGTTCACTTTATATCTCTGCTGTCACTGCATAAACAAACACAGATCTTTCTATAAAATGGTTGACTTATAAATAAACTCAGTAGGCAAGTTTTTTTTGCTTGTTGAGGGGGAGGGAAGGGAAGACCTAGGATTTAACAACTCCTGGCCTGCCCAGTTTGAAAATACAGCCAAAAGAGAAAGCTGCAGACAAGGGCAGCAATGTAATCAGGAGACATGCTGCTGTTTTCAGACCTCCACAGTGTATCCAGGCAAATTGAGGGCTGCCCCTCCTGGCTCTTTTTGACTCTACCCCTGAGCTGCTCTTTCAGAGACATCAAGGCACCTGAGCTAAACAAGTGCAAGTGGTAAGAAGATCAGGTCTTCTTGCTGTCCTGCCCCAAGCAGCTCCTCTGGAGGCAGCATCTGCTGCTCAGCAGGTGAAGGGAGGATTTGCAGCCTCACAGCTGTTCTGCTCTGAAACACACACCTTGCCCCCAACCCCATTTCAAAGGAGGAAGTAAAGTAAAAATAGATGGGGAGAAGTCTAGTACACAGAGGCCACAAGTAAGGGAAAGAGAGCTGAAAAGGCAAGGAATAAACCAGAAATGTAGGAGGGAGAGCAAGGCAGTGCAGAGAGGAGAGAAAGGTGCAGGAGAGGTACAGGAGAAAATGATATCAAAGCATTAAAATGGGCAAGTTTATACACAACTGGTCCTTTGAATTTCAAACTATTCACAGGTTAGGAGCAAGGAGTGGGGCACTTAGGTTCAAAATAAGAGCACCCACAATCTGAAAGACAAAAACAGGAAGAAATACTAGTTTCAGGCAGTGTAATTTCTTTGAGGCAGGCCACATATGGAATAAGTTGTCATCAAAGCAATGAGCATTAGCAGATGTCTAGACATCTTTATGAAAAGAGAGGCACTGTTGGGTATAGCATGACACAGCAAGGAAATGAGACTGCATTTAAAAGTGGACTTGTCTTTTTACCAGAAGAATAGTTCCCTGCATCTTTGCAGGAGCAGACTGACATTCTTCTTGAAATCTAGCTGCTGTAAATTTATAAATTACTGTTTCAAATAGACTATGAGATCAGTCAGAACTGCTAATGCAGAAATTTGCATTCTTCTAGCAGACATTTTCACTTTTTTCACATCAGAAAAAGTGACCAGAGAATCTTCTTTCAACCCAACTATATTAACTGTCTTCAGTGTCACTCATTTACTGCTGGATACCACATATTTTGTTGAGAGGCATCCACTACCCGTAGGTACTGACACACCTATGTGGACTATGCATCCCTGGTACTCTGCTGCAGTAACTGGTCACCATCACTGTTTACACACATGGTTTAATTTCCAATTTGCCTGGCTTCAGCTTCCAGTCTTCCAGCCCTACTAGATGAAGAAGCTGGTTTTGCTTTTACCCTTTGGGTTCGAGCAGAGGAAGTCCTTCTTGACCAATTTGAATACCTTCTATGATGTACTAACTGGCTTGGTAGATGCAGGGGGAGCAGTGGACAGCACTCAGACTTCAGAAAGGCTTTTGACATCGTCTTCCACACCATCCTCATAGAGAGGACAAGAGAATTGGGAATTGGATGAGCAGTTAGTGAGGTGTATTGGAAAATCCCTGAATAACTGGTCTCAGAGGGTAGTGATCAATGGTACAAAGTCTCCTTGGAGGCCAGCAACTAGTGCTGAACCCCAGAGGGCAATACTAGTACCAACACAGTTCAACAACATTGATATTATTAAAAATATTGGTCAGGGGACAGAGTGTACCTTTGTGGTGGTTTTAAAATGGTATTCTCCAATTTAGTGTTCCCACTGAAACTGCTCCAAACCATGAGTTTGCTCATTCACCCCCTCCACCTCCTCGTCCCCCTGGGGCAGGCTGGAGAGGAGAATTGGAGGCACAAAAAGCTAAGATCACAAGTTGAGATAAGAACAATTTATTGGAAACAGCAATGAGATAAGAAAACAAACAGTAACAGCAACAATATTAATAATAAAAGTGTACAAAAGAGAGAGCTGAGCAATTCATATGCTCACTATGGAGACCACCAATACCTGGCAGCTCCCTCCATCCCTGCAATGAGGTGAGGTGGTATAGAATACCTTCCCTGTCCTAACCATGCACCCCCCCGGGCTACTGTAAAAATTAACCCTGGCCTGGCCTGAAACAGGACAACCCTCAGCAAGTTTGCTACAAGAAGTGGCCAATACAGGCAAAAAGTTGTATTGTCAGAGGGGACCTCAACAGGCTGGAGAAATAATCCCATGCACTGGTACATGCTGGGGCCAACAGTATGGAACGGAACTTTGCAGAAAAGGACCTGGGAATCCTGGTGGACACCAAGTTGCACATGGGCCAGCAATATGTCCTTCTGTCAAAGAAGACTAACAGCGTCCTCACCTACATTAGGAGGAGTGCTGCCAGCAAGTGGAGGGAAATGATCCTTTCCCTTTATACAACACAAGTGAGACCCCTATTGGAGTGCTCTGTTCAGTTCTGGGCTACCCAGTACAAGAGAGACACGAACATATCAGAGAGAGGCCAACGAAAGGTTATTAAGAAGATGAAGAGAGTGGAGCATCTCTCGTAGGAGGAAAAGCTGAGAGCCGAGACTGTTCAAACCTGCAGAAGCGAAGGCTCAGGAGGGATCTTGTCAGTGTATCTAAATATCTGAGTATACGTAAAGATGGAGCATGGCTCATTTCAGTGATGTCCAGTGACAGCATAAGAAGCACTGGGCACAAATTGAAATATGGGAGATTTTGCCTGAACAAAAGTAAACACCTTTTTACTGTAAGGATGACTGAGCCCTGGAACAGATTGTCCAGAGAAGTTGTGGAGTCTCCATCTTTGCAGATATTAAAAATCAATCTGGACATAATCCTGGGCAACCTACTCTAGGTGGCCCTGCTTGAACAGGAGGGTAGAACACAATGACGTCTAGAGGTCCCTTCTAACCTCAACCATTCTGTGATTCTGTGATCTGATACAGTCACTTTTTGTACAACTGACCTTATCTAAGGGGGGGGAAATATTGTAAGATTGAGCAAATTAAATATGTGAAAGGTTTTGATGTTTGGCAAGTTTCAGTATTGCATACGAAAGAAGCAAACAAGCAAAATATTCTTCTTCTAAATTTAATTCTAAACAACCCATGGAAAATGTGGATTACAGAAGCATTTTGAAAGTCTGTTAACGAATATTGATGGTAAATAGCATTGTATTGAATGGGAAGAAGCAAATAATAGTATGGAAAGGAATCAATGTTAAGTTGCAGTAGTTAACATCTTTGTTAATTAACTGGAAAGGGGATTAATGACATGTTAATTAAACTTACAAATGAGTGTCTGTAGACCTGTTTCATGTGTGTATATATATATATATATATATGACAAAAAAGCAGTTAAGGTAATTATAATTTATGACAGAGAAAAATAATTGAGGTTATATGTGTACATGTATATAGATTGTGTGTATATGCAAAATGAGAGAATAACATGAAGGAATAATGTTAAAAACCAATAAGGGAAAGTAAACTAACTCAGGTTTAAGAGAGAGCAACACATAAAACTGTAGAGTTTTAGGCTTCCTAACATCTCTTGAGGGGTCTTAATTATCCCCCATGCCATAATACATGGCTATCTTGAAATCTCCAAAATATTCAACCATGTTATAGCTTTTCAAGGAAAAGACTTTTAAGACAATTATTTGAATATACTATTATTTTTATCTTATAAATAAGAAGTCTATGGATACAGGAAGATTAGTAGCTGGAACCAATAGAGGGCTTTCCTAGTAATTATTGTGTTAAAAAAGATACTGATTGACCTGAAGTGATTATAACGAACTAATGCAAGGCAGCAGCTCTGTTTCCTACCCTTCCTCTCTTCTAGGCTTGACTAATTTAATGGTGGGAACATTTTCACTGCCAGGGAAACCAAACTTTGATCACCTCTGTTTAGACAGTTCTTCCTACCTGTGTATTTTAACTTGTATAAAAACTAGTCTTTGCCACAACATACTGGCCGAAAAACAAAAAAAGGACAGAGGAAAGAGAGAACAAAGAAGGACTGCATGTTTGAATACAGGTCATACAATATATAAAATGTATTTGATTACAGAAAAAAAATTTCTTAATTAGTCTCAGTATTGAAATAAAATATAATTTAAATAGACATAACAGCCAGCTATATTTTAAACTGCTCAACCTTTTTAATCAAGAATCCCTAAAAGGGAAATCGTGACCCCAAAGTGTAAATGCATCAGCACTGACCTAAACCTGTGTTACGCTCATGATTAAAATTACTGAGATCTTGGTGACTCCCTCTCCACCTACCAGAACTCTGCCTTTAACTCCACTGTTAATCTGACTATAAGGCTCATAGACAGAGATGCTTCTGTACCATATTGTCAGAGTTTCTAGTCTCCTTTAAGAGTCTAGGTCTTGGACTGAAGTATTCTCATGTCATATATTTTTATGAACTCTGCCAGTACCCTTATGCCTATGACTGAATTCTTTATTTAAAGGGCTAGAGGAGGTCTTGGGTTCACTTTAAACATTTGCCAGACTGTTGGCTAGGAACTCTTCAAGCCAAGCAATTGCATCCGCTATTAAAAGTTACTCAGGGTTATTCAATCCTCCTAAGTTTAGGCATATAATTTACTTGTCTTTCAAAGTTAAATTCCTGCTCTGAATAATCCCCTGGAGGAGCTTGTCTTTTTGCAATAATTACATAGGAAGCCTGAGGTGACTAGCCTCATATCTTAGTCATACTTAAATGTCTAATGTTGAATGCTGTTAAGGTCCCTTTCTTGTGTTTCTCTTTTTTTAACTAAGTGTTCTAATTACTTGCCTGTTATTATGAGGGGATGTTTCTTTAAGAAGTTGTTGCAGATACCTAAAAAAGAAGAAGTATTCAGGTCTGTGAAATCTAAGTAGGAGGAAGTGGTATTTCCTGAATGGAATGCCAGTCACAGAAAGGAACATGGTTTCAGATATGCATTATGCTTCGGGTTTCCTCTTGAATGACAGCCTATACCACCATATCCATGCCGACTTCTCCATCCAACAGGGAATTGAGTTTGGTAAACTGCATGTCTAGAGAATAGGGGCCAAGGTCCAAGAGTGTTTTCATTAAGCACCTGAACACTGTAGTAGCAATCCTTCAGATGGGTCATGTTCGTGTTATTCACAGCACTTCATTGTAGAGGTTCCAGGTCTGGTAACAGAAACAGACCTATCCCTTTTCATCTAATTGGAGATCAGATTCTCATCTTAATGTCCAAAACCACATGAACACTGAGACATTAGATTCACACGGAGGGTAGTGAGACAGCTATAGCATTAAAATACATAACTATCATGCTCACTGAGCATGGCTCTGGACATTATGGAAAAGAACCAACCAAGCAAATAGCTGCCTTAACACAGTGTGGTGGCTATGCTAATTCACCTGACACAGGTGTATTATAAATATAAGAACATAGTTGATTAGACTAAATACAACACTTTTCCCAAGCTAGGAGTCAAACATGGAACTCTGCAATCTGCTCCAGAAACGCACGTGCAGCTATATGGGCTGCTCAGTGGTCACTGCCCTGCCCAACAATGCACAGGGAAGGTTTGCCTTAAGGACCTTGTCATTTGGCCTTAAAGGATTTACCTGAAATTATGGAGAATATCTCTGTTTTTTCAAAGAAATAAGTCCAAATCTTTTGAGGCCCAGGCTAGCAACCACTGCAACATCCTTTCCTGACAAACATTCTTGCACCTAGATCAATGAGTTAATAATATTCTGATATGTAACTGTTTAGATCACACCCTTACACCAGTACAATTGGTTCTGCCTCCCTGCTGGTGAAGGATATTGACAATTTTGAAGGAAACAGCAAAAAAAGTCACGGCATTGACAAAAGAGAGAGAGGAAATGATACATGAGGGAAAGATTGAAAGAATCAGGTAATACATTTAGCATATTTAAATTATAATCAAGATGGAACACGGAAAGAGTTTACTAATATTTAAATGGTGCAAACCCCATGACAAAATACTGATTATTTAATATAAAGAAGGTTTTGTAGCAATGAAAAATGTGTCTGAGCTAAGTAAAAACTTCAAGCAAATGTCTGGAAAGTTACAGTGTTGAGTTGAGTGCATATCAGAACTCCCATGCTGTAAAGTGTGTGTTCCAAGTCCCTGTTACCTATCGGAGTGTGAAACTGACTCTTGAAAGAGAAGTTTGGGTTGTTCTGTCTCTCTCTAACATTCAAGTTTTGCCTGGACAAATTGCTGGGGAAGACTTGGACTAGATGAGTCTTGTGTTATTTGAGTGTCTATTTCCTGCAACTAAGCAAGAGTTTTCAAGATGCCTGCAGTCACTGACTAAAAAAATCTGACTCTGGAATAGAAGATAAAAAGTATCAGTTCCTGCAATGTGGCTGTTGATGCACCAAAGAACTCTCCCTGTCCCATTAAATGCTCTTTCCTCATGTGGCAAATGTTTAATCCCTGTAGGTAACTAATAATCCTGTAATGAAACTGACCAAAAAGAAAGAATCCACATTACCTACTATAAGGAGTTGCAACCTAGATTTAACTCTTTCCTATTTCCATATTTTTTATGCTGCTTTCACCCGGCAGAGATTGTTCTTTCCTCTCTACCCAGCTGTTAGAAAGAAAATTTACTTCCATTGCAGGTCAAGATCTTGGTCTTTTGTATTTCATCCTCTGTCTCAATTCTTCTTTCATGAGGGTGGCATATTTACAGTAAGGTTTTCTTCCCTAGAAGAGTCAGAAAATCTATGTTGTCTTTCACACTTCAACAGCATTCAAGAACACAAAATCTGATAAGAAAAAGCAAACAACTAAAAATTGCTGAGGACATATTCCTGAAGCATGGGGACTCCCATTAGAATCACAGAATCATAAAATCATAGAATATCCTCATTTGGAAGGGACTCAAGAAGATCATTAAGTTCAACTCCTGATTCCACACAATGAAACCTAGAAATAAAACCCTATATCACAGAACATTGTACACACATGTCTTAAACACCAACAGACTTTGGACCATAAACTCTTCCCTGGTGAGATTGTTCTCATGATTGACCACCCTCTCATGAAATTACTTTTTCCTAGTAGCCAATCTGAACTTCCCAGGATATGGATTTTCACGCCTTTCTTTCCATCCTATCAATGAACACCAAAGATAAAAGATCAGCGCTTCCTGCTCTGATCACCTTCATTATGAAGTTGTAGTCAGCAATGAGGTCACACCTCAGTCTCCTCTTTTCTAAGATTAGCAAAGTAAGTACCCTCAGTCACTCCTCCTGATCTTTGTTGTTTCCCGCTGGACACGTTCTAATATTTCTATATCATTCTTATATTGTGGAGCTCAAAACTGCACTCATGACATCAGCTGAGGCTGCACCAATCCTGAGTATTGTGGGACAATCACTCCTTTCCACTGTTGCGCTATTCTGTACTTCATGCATTCCAGGATATGATTGTACCTGTAGGCTCTCAGGGCACATTTTTGATTCATGTTGAGTTTGCTATCAACCAAAATCCTCATATCTCTTTCTGCACTCCAGCCTCTTGCCCCCAGTTCTACATATAGCCAGGATCACATTGTTCCAGGTACAGAATCTGG
Organism: Margarornis squamiger; assembly: GCA_035222235.1. Taxonomy (NCBI): domain Eukaryota; kingdom Metazoa; phylum Chordata; class Aves; order Passeriformes; family Furnariidae; genus Margarornis; species Margarornis squamiger. The sequence continues at coordinate 18,317,884 of JAWWTY010000037.1, forward strand.
CATATGTCATTGTTAAATTTCTTATGGTTGGTGCCTGCCCAGTGCTCTAGTCTGTCAAGATCTCTCTGTAAGGCCTCCTTACCCTCAAGGAAATCAACAGCTTATCCAAATTTTGTATTGCCAGCAAACTTAATGTGAACTCAACTCCAGTGTTCAAGTCATTGATAAAAGTATTGAAGACAATGAAAGGGCACTAAAATTGAATCCTGTGGAATCCCACCATTGACTGGCTACCAGCCAGATATTACTCCATTTACTACAAACTCTTTGAGCCCAACTCTTTGAGCCCAATTCTTCAGCCAGTTGTTCACTCATTGCAATGTGTACATGTCTAGTTGTATGCTGGACATTTTGTCCTGAAGGATACTGGGAAAAGCAGTGTGAAAAGCTCTGTTAAAATAAAAAAAAACAAAACCAAAAACAACCAACCACACACCCACTACCTTGCTGTCATCCACTAGGTAGGTAACCATGTCATGAAAGGATACTCAGTCAGTCATGACTTTCCCTTCATGAACCCACCCTGGCTTCGACAGATGACTGCATTGTCTTTCAAGTGTTTTCCAATAACTCACAGAATAATCTTCTCTATAATTTTTACCAGGCACTAAAGTAAGAATGGCAGGCCTATAATTACTAGGATATGCTTTCTTGTAATTTTTAAAATCTGAAATAATCTTTGCTAGCTTTCGCTTAACTGGGATCTTTCCAGATTTCCAATACCTTTGATAAATAACTGAGAAAGGTCTCACAGTAACCTCAGCCAACTGTCTCAGTACCCTGGGACAAATCCCATCAGGGTCTGTAAACGGGTCTTAAATGCTTATACTGGGGCTAGCTACGTAAACAGCTTTTCAGATTTTGCTTACTTTTCCTAGCCATTAAAGCATGTCTTAAACAAATTTGTTTCTTTCAAAAATGTTTAATGATGTTTACCAAGAATATGTTGGAGATTTTCAGGGTTATAAAAAAAAAATCTCAGAGCTTCAGCCTTCATCCAGCTGACATATTCAAAGTCTATATAATACAGCTTTGGTTTTGGTTTTATTTTAAGGTTATACATTGGAGTCAAATGTGCCAAATTGAACATATTAAAACATCAAATTGATTATACAGGCAAGCTTCTTACTGTGCTTCTGTTGTTGTTGTCAAAATCTTGGTAACGACAGTGACAAAATTAAAGTTCTTCTTCATTACCACATAAAAGAGGTAAATGGCCTGGGAAAATACCCTGTAACTTATTACTCATCATTAGTAATAATTTAAATGCTTCCTTAGTTCCATTCAGGATGTATAGCATGAAAGTAAGAATGTTTGTGACAAGTTTGACTGTGGAGTGGAGCAAAAGTATTGTGATGTAATCAGTCACATAAACTGATTTTATATGTAATTGCTAAATTGCCTGTTGTGAGTATGGAATGCAAGAATTGTTTTCAGGAATCACAGATAAGTGATTTGATAATTATGACAGGTTTTATTTGTTTTGCAATTTTTTTCAGAGGTCTTGTTTATATCAAGTAGCCATGGTCCTGGGTTATAATCAACATTATGCATGTTTCTGCTTGTTACTATCTCTTGGTATAGACTTGAGTTGACTCTCAATCTACCATCTTCAGGGAGCTCCGTAAACAGATATACGGTTTGTTTACAATACATTTTAAATAACTTTATTTAGTGATCACTCACGTGCCTAAGGCTACAGTGGTGACGCTAAAATAATGAAGCAGATCTTTGGCTGCTGCCTTTACCTCTCTGCCTTTGGAACACTTCCATACTTGAAGACATGCAGTTGTCTTGACAGAGTTTATATTTTGCAGCACTTTTTTTTTTTTTTTTTTTTTTTGTGATGAGGAAGTTCTTTGTAGAATAAGGAATAATGAATCTATCTATCTATCTATCTATCTATCTATCTATCTATCTATCTATCTATCTATCTATTTATCTATCTCCCTTGCCTTCCTCCTTTATCACCCACAAACATATCAAAGAGTGGCTAAAAGGAAGATATGAACTGCAATAACTGATAGCAGATTCTAGTACAGGCTGAGGTGACTGCAAAAGTCTGCAAAACCTCTCTAGACCAGTCTGCCAGGAAGGTCCAGGAAATCTCCCTTTTCCTCTGAGCTTTCAGAGTTCTCTACCAACCTGTTTTTTTTTTAATCTACAGGTTTTTTAGTTTTATATTTTACAGTTTAATCTACAATCTTTGTGGAAGACTCCTGACCAGTTACTTCAAGAAAGTAAGAGACTATGTTTCCATAGAAGACTAGTAATTTAATTTCTATATTTTTTAAACTAAGCACTTAATTTTTAAAATTTATCATGTGTATATACCAAATGGGTTTTTGGGTTTATTTTCTTATTTTTTTAATCTTGTAATTAAGATATGTTAACTTAATAAATAGAATATACAAATGTGATCTCATTGTCAAGTTCAATGAAATAAATTATTTTGCAGTAACATTTTAGCTTTGTAGTTTGCCAGAAGATGCAAAAAAAACAATCCATATTGGTTCCACATAAACCATTTCATCACCTATTCTTTGCCTAAGAGAAAACTATATTATTTTTACATTATTGTAAGTCTGCCTTGCCTGCAGTGTTTAAATTTTTTTTAAGCATCCAAAAAGAAGTTCTAGTGTAGCAAATTCTACCATAGGATAAATAAAATCCACCAATGTGAATCAATAAATATAAGCAGACAATAAAATTGGTGAATTTCTCATTATTTTCAGTGGGGTAAAATTCTAAAAGAACTGGAAGACACATTAAAATATTTTAGTGTTGTGTCTCAGGATTCTGCAATCTCTGAGGGTCCATAAGACTCTGGAGAGTCCTTGAACATATTCATAAATCTAAATGAATCTAAATGAATCTATCTTATCTAAAAATAAGATACAGCCTTTGGGAATCGCATCATAGTGCTTGGTTTGCTTAAAAATTCTCAGGTGCCTTTTAGGTTACTGTCAGAGGATACTAAGCCTAGATTCCTGACTGAAAATTTGCTCTATTTTTTTTTTTCTGCTTTTTATCTCAGGGTACAAGCAGAAAGAAAAAAAAAAATTAGATGGGGTTGAATTATCTGCTTCATTAAGATGGCTTAATGTCACAGATATTTATTATTGCTTATTTATTTAAAGCCAATAAGTAACACTTCTAAGAATTATCAAAGGACTTAATTTGTGCTTCATTATCAGATTAAGTGGGCTTGCTACATTAAATTAGACATGAATTTAACTCAAATTTTATCAAAATTTTTGCTTGTTACAGTTTTGATATGTTTTCTGACTGGCAATGAATTTCTGTTTCCCCTTGGTGCAGGTGTGAATTCCAGTCTGTAACACTTTTCCCGTGGTGTTACAGATCCATAATCTTTGAACAGCTGAGCTTGAGATCATATTATCATGTCTACTTATGCTTATTTGCCTATATTATGCCATTTGAACTTATTATCATAATAACTAGGCATTTCAGATATGCCTTAATGTTTAGGTGTGACTTGCTGACTACTCAGTTGCTTATAAGTACTGATGTCTTGCTCATTATCTTAAAATTATCATGAACGTTCAGAACACAAGCATATCTTTTTAGAAAACAAAGCTATGTCCTACGTCCCAAGAAGATGCAGTTTAAGCAAATATCCCCTTAAGTAAATATGTCTGTCTCTCTCTCATCTCCTCACCATTAAAAAAACCAAAAAATAACTCAAACAAAAAAAAAAAATCCTTTAAATGATAACTGACTTAAATAAAGGCAAACCCTCAGCATAGACCTTCACCAAGTCAGGATGGAAAGGGTGAATCAAGAGGATAAACCACTCAGATTGAAATGACTGCATTCGAAGCAAAAACAAACTTTTTTTTTTTTTTTTTGTCTCTGGCCTACTAGTAGGTATTCAGGAATTGAGTGAAGAATTTGAAGTAAGTTCCTGTCATATTGGAAGTTTCAATTATCAAATTAAATATAGTTCATTAATGATATTTGCAGCCCATGTTGTGCTAATTAAAACCAACTAACTTTTCTGTTATTATTTGCATACTGTTGTTTTGCAGTTATGCATTTGGAAGGATAACACTGCCTTGAGATGCCAGTATTTTGGCATCACTCTGTACTAATGAACCGAGTGAGACAGTATATCCTTAAGCTGTACTGGAGCTTCTTGTTCTTCTGTTTCAAATAATTTACAACTAAAGAACTATGAAACAGTAACTGATTCTTAGACTCTGTTGAAGAACTGTTTGTTTCTATAGTGACAAACAAAATTTACTTTGTAAACCCATTCTCATATTAAAAAATGAAGTCCCTGTAGTCTTTCCAGATCAGAAATTAGTTGGTACTGGTAGAAAAAACACTGAGGCATATTTAGGGAGCAAAACAAAAAAGCAGTAGAAAGTCTAGGGGCAGAGTGGACAAAGGAGTGCTTCTAAGTCTCTATATCAGTGCCAGTTTCTATTGTAAACTATGGCCAAGATTAAAGCAAGATGGAAATGCCAGAAATAACTGCACATATATAGGCACCATAGGACTTGGAGGATCCATACTTATCTGAGTGCCTCAAGATTTAAGACAGTATCAGATCAAAATGCTCAGAGATGAGAAAAAATCAGACAAATGAATTAAGAGAACTGACTTGTGAGTGCAGCTCTGGATTCTGGTCCTCTTGGTTTTTCAAGTCACAACCTCAGTGAAAGATACCTACTAACTTATGTTAACCCTAAATATTTAGTCAGACTTAAAACCTCTTAACAGTCTAGGTAAAGACACGTAAGAGAAAAGTAATTTTTCAGTAAGAAGCAAATTTGGAAGTCTAGTAACATATTACGTAGAGCAAGGCAATGACTGAATTTTTAAAGTTAATTATATGAAGGCTGTCTTAATTGATAAACACTCTTCAAGACAGTAGCTTGACATCCTCTTAGTTGCATGAGCTTGCTCAACTGCTGTGGAAGTGAGTTTGAGCCACCAATTTCCATGACTCCTAGTTAACCGCGAATTTTATTCAAAGTCTACTTTCTCTTTTTCTCTGTGGCTTTATGACTGATGTATTCTATTTTCCCACACAGGTAAGTATCTATGCAAGAGCATTTAGCCAATGCTAAATGCTTTTATCAAAGCCTTTTCACCAAAAATTCTTTGTGCAGGACAGAATGAAGAGGGTGGTCAAATTAAAATAGAAAAAAATAGACAAACATGCAAACCATTCTTTAACTGGTCTAGTCATTGACATCTCTAATAGCTCATTGAATGGATTGGCATCCATAATTAATTAAAGTTGCCAGAAGCCTGGGCAAAATTGCTAATTATGGTAATTATATGATATTTTTTAATTTAAATTGGCCATTAAAGAATGTCCATGTTGTTTCAGTTCATGCACATTGATACATTGGAAAGTTTCTATATTTTTCAAAAGTGTTGTGCTGTCTCTGTGAAGATCAGTAGCATAGCAATCTGTACGACATCTTTCTTCCTGCACATGATTCGTCTAGGCTGGAAAGATTGCTCTGTGGTCTGCCACAGTGAATGACACTTGCCAACTGAGACAAATTCTGGCACATCACAGAATACAGGGCTTATTAAAGGTGTGGGTGTGAAAAAATATCTCAGATTGTTAATTGACTGGCTTCTGGAATATCCAGAATTGTTAAACTGGGCACAGCAGGTGGGAAAGCATAAGAAAATCCTTTAAAATAATAAATATGGTTTATGAACTTGCTATCAAAACAACCCACAGTGTATATTTTTTCAAATTAGAGAGAAGAAATTTAAATCACTACAGAGTTAGATGAGACTGTAAACCTCTTCAGAGAAACAAACCAGTTCTTCCCTGAGAGGAGGAACACCTTACTTGTTTACGTTGGACAATAACGTCAAGAGATTCTGATCTTCTGAAACTCCATCATATTCCCTGAGGGTAGTTTTCACAATCATCAGTTGCATTAATACTGTGTTTGTGTGGCTTCTCTGTGAGTCAAAGAGGCAGAGAGCTGACTGCAGATAAATACATCCCTTGTTTTTCACCTGAGTCAGAGAGTTGATCTGACTTGGTAGATGTACAAGTGTGACATCTCAGAAAGGGAGGAGAAACACTGCTTGTGGCAGCAGCCCAGTTTTATAGCTACTTAATCCAGTGATGAAACCGCACCCTTGGAGTATATTTTCTTTCCTCTCACCCATCTTCTTGAAATGTCTGTGTCTGCCTGTTGGTCTTTGTCAGTTTTAACTTTTAACTCCCTTGTAAGAATAAGATTCTCTCATATTCCTGTTTCTCATCAGCTGTAAAAATAGACTCAAGCTTAGGGGTCTATAAAGTCTCTCTCTTCTGAAACCAACTGGATGTGTCAGCATTGAGGCAAAATCTATAATCAGTTTCCATAACCAATTAAAGTTAATCATGGTTTTGCATGAGAGTCAGATCAAGTTCTAAATGGTTCTATCAGACTACAGAAAAAGCAACATTATTTTACACAATTGAGTTCCAAAAGCATATTTACTGTAATTGCAAAAAAATGTATGAAAAACTTTTGAAAATATATGCCAGAGTCATTCATTCTGCTTCACCTTACCATTTTCTCAACTGAGAACCACACTTGTCTGGCTTATTACTAATCTCCTACCAAAGAGACATCTTTTTTTCCCTTCTCTAGCATGACTAATTATTTAAGTGGTGTATCCTTAAGGACGAGTTAGAAAGATACCTGTGATTAACACAGAAGACTGAGATCATATAATGAAGGATATATTTACATCTCTTTGATCAAAGCAAATGCTATACTGAGGGGATCAGGCCTTTTTTCTCACTAAAAGGGAGAATACAGAAGAATGACATTCAGATGTTTTAGGGGAAGTGTGATGTGGTGGGGAGTAAAGATGTATATAATTGGTTATATATAGGTAAGTGTGCGAAAGGTTTATTTAGGATAGGAGGTGTCAGGTCCATACAGCACTGCAAATAGACATCAGTGATATCCACAGAGGTACTTAGGATGCAGCTATAGGAAACGTAGGGCAGGTATCTTCACCTCTGCTTTCCACATTCTACTATTCCTTTTCCTTTATATGGTCTTTGGAGCTTAACAATGAGGGGATTTGTCATAAAAACAGTAAAAAAAAATCCCTCTTCCCACATCCCAAAACAAAATCATAGAGCTGCAGTATTGAGTCAAAATGGTTAAGCAAAAAAAAAAACAAAACAAAAAAACAAAACAAAAAAACCACAACCAACCAACCAACCAAAAAAACAAAACAAAACAAAAAACAAAAAACCACAAACAAACAAACAAACAAACAAACAAAACTACCAGGAAAGAAGCTGAAAGAAGCAGGGGAGTGGGACCTTTTCTTTTGGTAGTGGTTGACTTAGCTGTTTTGTGTAATTTCACTCTTAAGAATTATTTATAGAAAGTGTTTCCTTCCTAGCAAGGTTTTTTTAAGAAATCATTCTGCTTTACCAGAAACAACTCTACACTGATCTATACTCTATACTGATCTGGATGGCATGGGCTGATTTTAATTGAGTCTTGGCTTTTTTCTTGAGAGATGTTTTAATGTCAAGAGCAAGTTAATGATTTTGACCCATAAACACCCATAATAATACAAGTTGTACTATGTCAAGCTGTGTCAAAAAGTTGTCATGGTTTAACCACAGTTGACAACTAAATATCATGCAGCCACTCACTTGCTCCTCACTCTCCCCAGTGAAGAAGAGAATTGGGAAAAAAAGAGTAAACTTATGGTCTGAGATAACAACAGTTTAATAATTTAAATAATATATACTAATCATGCCACTAATAATAATTATAATTAAAAGGAGAGAGAGAGCGGGGAATATAACACAAGATAAACATGTGATGCACAATTCAATTGCTCCTCCAGTTCACATATATTCACATATATATATATATGCACATATATACACATATATGCGCATATATACTGGGCATGGCATCCCATGATATGTAATATCCGTTTGGCCACTTCAGGTCATCTGACATGGCCATGTTCCCTCCCAGCTTCTTGTGCAGCTCCTCTCTGGCAGAAAGCGTGGCACTGAAAAGTCCTTGACTTACAGTCAGCACTACATAGCAACAGTCAAAACAGAAGTGTGTTATAAATATTGCTCTCACACTGAATCCCAAACAACACTGTACCAACCACTAAGAAGAAAATCAACACTGTTCCAGCTGAAACCAGGACAGTTATCCTGTTCAGGACTGTCCTGGTGTCATAGAGATCACAGAAACAGTTTACTGGAGAAGAAATTGATTGCATACAGACACCACTAAGTACATATGAGGAACTAAATGCTGTCAAATTGTCCTGAATGAACCTAACTCCCTCAATAAATATTACAATGTCCATTGGTGTGCAAAAAGACTCCTTCATTTGAGGGGTGTTCCTTTGCACATTCCTTCTTTTTGCAGCATTCCTTCACTTTATCAGTATTCCCCTTTGGTAGTGAGGAATATTTTTAAAAGGTCTTTGCAGATGTCACTCCTTTATGCATCCACATAATCTCACTGTACTGACCAATCATTTCGGTGAAACCCAACTCACAGAGACAATTTAGGAAGGCCTCCTTATATTAATTGGCCTGCAGAAAAAGTGTAGTTATGCTTTTTTTTGTCTTTTAGACTTGTTCTTTCCTCTAAAACTTGTGTCCTTTCTTACACATACAAACACACAAAAAAACCCCATGATCCAACCATGTGCTTTAAATTACTTTTCCTTAGTTGTCAACTGTTCCTACTCATCTTCCTACTCATCCTTCACCCTTTCTCCCAGCAGGATAACCACTATCCTTAAACAGTTCATGTTCTGATCCTAGATAGCCCTTTGGAAAAGAATATCTGTTGGACTTGTTTGTAGTGTTTATGAAGGGAATGTGATCTCTTAACTAAGCATTTCTCATCTAAAAAACCACTTTCTTGTAATGCATGATAACCTGGAAAAGCAGAGTACAAAGAAGTGAGGAATTTAACTCACTATTTTATTAATTCCTGTCTAAGTAGTTAGCTCTTAAATTCTGTTATTCTGATTGAATGGTGTACAAATACTGTGAAAAGCCACGATGGTTTGCATTTGCATTTTCTACTTGAAACCAAACATGCAATCTTGAGAGGATCAACCTTTCACTGTCACATGAGTAACAGTTTCGGATTTTTTAAAAAACTATGAATAAAGTGTCACATTTAAATATATTTTAATCCGATTTTCAAGAATAATTATTCATCTGTAATGTCGTATCCAGTTATAAAATTTGTTAATGCTTAAATTTCTAATATAAGAAATTACATTGCAAGTGGTCCTGTACAAACATTAAAACTAAAGTGGTAGAAATCAGTATGTGTGGAAAGAAAAGCATAATGAAGATGAATTCCAAACTCATACATGAATTAGCAGGAAGGAAATGAAAACATAGATGGTAGGTATGTTGCAACAGTAAATAACAGGTCAGTTCCATACCAGGAAAACTGCAATTCTCATAACAATTTCTTGGTTTCAAAGAGAGGAATTTCAGGCCAGATCACACACCCTAACAGGTAAATTTTGTGACAGTCAGACTCATAATTATGTACCCAGGAATATCACAGTCTGGAAACCAATAGGTCATCACATTCTTCTCTATAGCTATGTGTAAGGTTACGGAAGTGCTTGATGGCAACACGACTTTCTGAACTTTCTTCTCTGGCAGGATTTCAAAAATTGATCATCATCATCATCATCATCATCATGGCTAGGCTTCGCGCATGAAGATTTGAGAAGGGCTTAACCCACATTTGCTGCAAGTGTGTTAATGGCTAAAAAGGCCATTGTGAGATAGGCAAGTCTGATTGCAAAAGGCCCAGTGGAAAGTCTCCATCGGCACTACTGGCAAGGCACAGTTCTTCCTGTGTTGTCTTTTTTTGTCAAAACTGATTCTGCATGTGTTCTCAAAGGAAGCAGCAGTGTTATGGATGGTGTGTCTCCATGTCTCCCGTTTGGAGGCCAGACTGGACCACTGGTGGTGGTCAATATGGCCAAGGCTGAAGTATTGTTTCAGGGAGTCCTTGTATCTCCTCTTCGGGGCTCCTCTCTTGCAGCAGCCGGTGATGAGTTCCCCATAGAGCACAATCTTAGGGAGGCACTAATCCTCCATCCTGGAGATGTCCCCTGCCCAGCACAGCTGCGTTTTCAGCAGCATGGCCTCAATACTGGTGATCTCAGCCTGTTCAAGGACAGACACATTAGTCATGTAATCAGACCAGTGGATGTTTAG